>CM055123.1:295426201-296026201 GCA_029206835.1 Rana muscosa | reverse complement strand
AGGTTCATCTATAGAAGGGCTCCCACACTCAGGAATGTTCTTGCCCCGAGTGTGGTTGACCCTCCAGTGGTAAAGGAGAATCATTTATTTCCCCTTATGACCGGCTTTTATGCCTGTGGCAGGTGTCCAGCATGTAAAAAATGTAAACGGAACATCAAACGGAGAAAAGATTTTACTGCCCCTACCACAGGAAAAACTTACACAATCAAAAGCCTTATTACCTGCAACACAGTGGGAGTGGTCTATGTCCTCGAATGTGATTGTGGTTTACATTACATTGGAAGGACCTCCAGACCTCTCCATGTGCGCATCGGCGAACATGTGAATAACATTATCAAAGGGATGGTAACCCATAATGTTTCCAAACATTTTCGCCTGTTTCATAATAGGGACCCTAAGTGCCTCAAGTTCTGGGGTTTAGAACGAGTAAGACCCCATTGGAGAGGGGGCAATTTTATCAGACAATTGAGCCAACGCGAGTCCTTCTGGATACACGAGACTCAGGTTCTCGTGCCAGGAGGCCTCAATGTTGACTTTGATCTCAACTGCTTCATTTCTGATAAATGATGCAGTTGCCTTTTTCTTCCACTAGGTGGCCTTACATTAGAGTGTATGTGTGTTTTTATTTCTACATTTTTATTTATTTGATATTTTTATTAGTGAGGTTTGTGAAGCGAAGGAAGTCCCCCTCCTTTTATCTCATTTATTTTATTTTTGCACATATGCCATATGTTATGGTATCTATTGCTGCATGACTAATTTTTTCTATATTAGATATGCATCATAAATAAGCGGTTTTCATCATATTTTTATATGCTGTATTGTATAGTGTGTTATTATCATTCAGGCGTGGAACAGCCGCGGGTGTCTGTCACTTTGAACTAAATCTTTCCAGCCCTTAGTACTGTGTGATTACACAGCTTTTTCCTGTGACTCCGTGTGGAGTCATAGGTTTTGCATATCCGGGACTGTCTATCGGCCGTCCCGCCCCTATTATGCTCACTATGGCAACGCTGGCTTTACTTAAGACGAGGGGTGACGTCGTAGCTCCACCCACCGCTGACGAAGTCCCATTGGACGCAACGTACGTACGGGGGAAGAGCTTGCCGTGACGTCACCCGCGTCTGTTTCTCATGCCTGAATTGCGGTCTGATACCGCTGTCCTCTCACTACCTGGACCTCTATAATATATATTTTGGGCTGCATCTATCTGCTTTCAATTTGTGCCAGCCTCTGCACATCATCACCTAGCAGGACTGCCAGTGTCTGAGCAGGCTGTACTTTACACACACTCTCCAGGGAGAGCTGTGTACGCCACTCAGCTACACCTTTGGATCAGCAGCTGCTTTATCATCTTACCTGAACTTGTCATAGTTTTCCAGCAGTCAGTGTTACTGCATCTTCGTTTTTATTTTTATTCATTCAATTTTTGTATTATGTTTTTGGAGCAATAAAAAGCAGTCTACACTTAGATTCCTCTTTTTTCTTCATTATATCTGCATCTGATGCTGAGCCTAATACATCTGTGGATCCTCTTCATTGGAAATCTTCTTCCCCTCATGGTGGAAACAAGCACTTTTGACCTTTTGTTCACTCAATAGGTCCAACATTTCTGGTAAGCAGATTATCCTTACTTTGGGTGGACAAGTCATCTATTGCATGAAGATTTCCTTATTATGCATCTTTAGTTCATCCATATATGGACATTGGTTGCGCTGCACCGTTATTTTTTACACTTATTTTTTACAACATCAGTACCTGACCTCACAAATGCGCTTCTGGAAGAATGGTCAAACACTCCCATAGACACACTCGTAAACCTTGTGGACGGCCTTCCCAGAAGAGTTGAAGCTGTTGTAGCTGCAAAGGGTGGGCCAACTCAATATTGAACCCTACGGACTAAGACTGGAATGTCATTAAAGTTCATGTGCGTGTAAAGGTAGCTGTCCCAATACTTTTGACTATATATTTTTTAATTTATTTTTTGATTATATTGTACATGTTGAGGTGGGTGAGAGGCAGAAAAGAACGCGGTTTCCAGTAAAGTGGGGGAAGGGTTCCTACCTTTGTTAGATCATTTTTTACCATCTGTGTCTTCTTGTCCCGGTAAGAACTGCTCTGCTGTCCGGCTGTCAGAAGGTGTGACGGGAAATCCTCCAATGGAGTCACAGACAGGAATGAACACCAGACCGAAATTTCCACTCTGACCAAGTTTATCCAAAACTAAAAATAAAGAAAAAAATTCTTAAAAATTCTGATATTGTGTGCAACGTCTTTTTCTCCATTTTACTTTACTGTTTAAAAATCAGCCACACTGGGGAAGCCGTACAACGACCCGAGAGTCCCAATACAGAAAAGGAGATCCACCGTATATATATATATGTGTGTGTATTATACATATGATCAACATAGCCCCAGTGTACACCATATACAATTACAGAGACATCAACACAGCACCATAAAACCACATCTAGATGTCCATAGATAGCCCTTAGCAACCAGTACATCCCCTAGCAACCAGGCAGACGCCATAGCAACAGCAGAAAAACACAAGTCATCCCCATAGTATATTCCAGACTGAATGTACAATACATATATATATATAATGATCATATTCCCCACAGAGAAGTAAATATAAAAAATTGATGTAAATTCACTTTTTTTAAGGTAAATATGATTATTATTAGGACCTGTGTGGTGTACACTCTAAAATAATAATAATATTAATAATAATAATATACACAGGACCCCTATATAAATGTTCTCTTATCCAGTTTGCTCTTGTCAGTAAATCCCAACCTTGTAAAAAACAGGTCACTATAGGAAAAAAAGTTTTTCTTATATTTGTCTATAGATTGCAATATATATATATATATATATATATATATATATATATATATATATATATATATTACACATATGAACAACATAGCCCAGTGTACAACATATACAACTAGAAAAGCTACAATTTCTGTGGAAATTGTGTGAATTGTTTTTGCCTCCACCAATACTCCTGACTGGAGACAGTGCCCCTGGAGATGTAAATGTGATCCAACAGTGTGTCGATCCATTGCCCCATCAAAAACTGTCCCCATCAAAAACTGTCCCCATCAAAACTGCCCCCATAAAAACTGCCCCATCAAAAACTGCACCAATAAATTGCCCGATCAAAACTGCCCAATCAAATTGCCCCCATCAAAACTGCCCCCATCAAATTTGCCCCATCAAAACTCAAAAACTGCCCCATCAAAATTACACAATCAAAATTGCCCCATCAAAAACGGCCCCATCCTATTGCCCCATCAAAAACTGCCCCCATCGAATTTCCCTATCAAAAACTGACCCCATCCTATTGCCCCATCAAAAACTGCCCCCATTCTATTGCCCCATCAAAATGGCACCATCAAAACTGCCACATTAAAAACTGCCCCCATCAAAAAATGTCCCATCAAAACTGCAATCAAAATTACCCCATCAAATTGCCCCATCCAAAACTGACCCCATCAAATTGTCTCATCAAAAACTACCCCCATCAAAAACTACCCCCAATCAAAAACTACCCCCAATCAAAAACTGCCCCCATATTATTGCCCCATCAAAACTGCACCCATCAAATTGCCCCCATCAAAACTGCCCCAGTTAAAACTGCCCCATTAAAACTCAAAAACTGCCACATCAAAACTGCGCAATCAAAATTACCCCATCAAATTGCCCCCATCCTATTGCACCATCAAAAACTGCTCCCATCCTATTGCCCCATCAATACCTGCCCCCATCAAAAACTGCCCCATCAAAAACTGCCCCATCAAAAACTGCCCCATCAAAAACTGCCCCATCAAAACTGCATCACCAAAATTACCCCATAAATACTGCCCCATCAAAAACTGCCCCCAACCTATTGTCCCATCAAAAACTGCCCCCATCCTATTGCCCCATCAAAAACTGCCCCTATCAAAACTGCCCGCATCAAAAATGCCCCATCAAAAACTGACCCATCAAAAACATAGGTCACTAAAGGAAAAAATTTAAAAAATTATTTGTGGTAAATATGATTATTATTAGGACCTGTGTGGTTTATATACTACATTTTTTCAAATAAAAAACACAGGACCCCTCATATTTCCTCTTATCCAGGTTACTCTGGTGTGTAAATCCTATCCTTGGATTTAAAAACTAACACAGGTCACTATAGGAATATATTTTTTATATATATATATATATATATATATATATATATATATATATATATATATATATACATACACATATACTGTATATATATTTGTGTCTATAGATTGCAATAAAAATATTTATTTTGCTGACAATTGTTCAGATTGTTTTTGGTAAATAAACAGGTCTGATGGCAGGAATCAAAAGCTTTCCCTGGACTGTTAGAAATTGTTTGGATTTGGCTGACCTCAGCAATATCACCATAGCAACCACTCAGCCAAACACAGCCTGGCCAGGAGGGAGGTCACATGACCAATGACATCATAGTGCAGTTGGTATATAAGCTGCTTCCCAGCCACAGCTGTCAGTCTTCAGTTTTGCACAGCAAGTGAAGGACGTGTTTCAGCTTAGCTCCAAGAGAATTTATAATTCTTTGGAAAATGAACCACAAATTTACTAAAATTCGACGTGTTCTTCAATCAACCATCAAAGAAGAACCTACAGAGATCAGGCAGGATATAGAAATTATGTCCAGCCCTAGCAGAGATTCTGCAAAAACTGCCCATAAGGGCAAACGCCGGTCATTGTTTGGCCGGGTTGGCCGGGTTTTCCGGCGTCTTTTCAATCAAGGAAAGAAGAAGAAGGCAGTTAGTGATCCAGGAGGTAAATGAGATCCATTTTATTTAGACGAGTTACATTGTATGTTCTGATTGGTAAACAGCAGATTATATACCTAATACCCTAATTATACCCCCTATAAGGGCATCTATAGACAACATGTATTTTTTCTTTATTTTTGGTTAGAAAGGAGTGATGTTGACTCTCATAACGCTGTCTCTGGGGGGGGGTTACCTCCTATATTGTCTGTTATCCCAAACATAGAAAGTCAGCTGTAATAAAAAAACTGCTGAAATCTAAAATTAGCTCTGCAGGTGTCAGAGCCCAGCTGTGCATTCCAGCTGCAACCAATCACAGCTTTCCAATACATTTCAATGGGAGACATAACAGTTGGAGGAATATTTACCTTTCAAACGGTTTTAAGACTAACTGAAAAAAATAAAAATATTCTCATCTGTATACTGAAAGCTGCTGCAGCACCTCTGTACAATAACCACTTCAAGACAAGACTATTTCTGACACTTGTTTACAAGTTAAAATCATAATTTTTTGCTATAAAATTACTTAGAATCCCCCAACATTATATATCATTTTTTAGCAAAGACCCTAGAGAATAAAATGGTGGTCGTTGCAATGTTTTATGTCACACGGTATTTGCGCAGCGGTCTTTCAAACGCAATATTTTGGGAAGAAATACACTTCACTGAATCTTAACCACTTCAGCCCCGGAAGAATTGGCTGCCCAATGAATTTTTTTGCGATTCGGCACGGCGTCGCTTTAACTGACAATTGCGCGGCCGTGCGACGTTGCACCTAAACAAAATTGACGTCCTTTTTTTCCCACAAATGATGCTTTATTTTGGTGGTATTTGATCACCTCTGCAGCTTTCATTTTTTGCGCCATAAACAAAAAAAAAGTGACAATTTTGAAAAAAAAAGCAATATTTTTTACTTTTTGCTATAATAAATATCCCCAAGAAATATATAAGAAAAAAAATTCTCAGTTTAGGCCGACATGTATTCTTCTACATATTTTTGGTAAAAAAAAAAAATAAGCGTATATTGATTGGTTTGCTCAAAAGGGGACGGGGGCGGTTTTAAAACTTTTTTTTCCTTTTTTATTAGTTTTTTTATTATTTTTACACTGTTTCTTTAAAAAAATAAAAATAAATGTTCAGATCACTTTTATTTTATCTAAACATCCCTTGTGACAGTTAGGCCCCTTTCACACTGGGGCGGGCAGGTGCGGTGGCAGTATAGAAGCGCGATTTTCAGCGCTGCTATACCGTCGTTCTTACCGTGGTATGCGGCCGCTAGGGGGGGTAATTTAACCCCCGCAAGCGGCCGAAAAAGGGTTAATACCGTCCGCAGGGCGGGCGGTATTACCGCGGTGTCCCATTGATTTCAACACCGCTCCTTCACCGCTGTAAAGAAGCGGCTAGCAGGACTTTTGGAGCGGTCCTGCTAGCGCACCGCTTCAGTGTGAAAGCCTTCAGGCTTTCACATTGAAGGCTACAGGCACAAATTTTTCATGCGGTATAATAGCGCTAATATTAGCGCTAAACCGCATGAAAAACGCCCCAGTGTGAAAGGGGCCTAATAGGCAGTGACTCTTTATGGAGGGATCTGGGGGTCTAAAAGACCCCAAACCCCTCCTCTGCACTTCAAAGTGGCCAAAATCTGCAGTTTTTTAATACCTTGGATTTTTTTTAAATCGGTGACATTGGCTGCCGAATAAACCGAATAAATTTACTGCTTTGCTCGGGACTCTGGCCAGCCGGCGGACGTGCCGACTGGTCGCTCGGGTCTCCCGGTGGGAGGGCTTTATTTCTATAAGAACAGGTGCAGGAACACCCCCTTCTGAGTCACTTCTTGTCTCTGCCCCCTACCCACCTCTGAGCACCATCCCTTGGTTCTGCCCCCTACCCATCTCCCACTACCACCCCTTTTGGAGAATATAGAACTAAGGAGTTCCCCCTCAACAATTGATCGCTCCCAACTACTGACCAACAGCAACAATAGACCTACCCAGGAACAATAGACCCCTTCACTAACAACAATAGACCCCCACACAAAAATAGAATCCCTAGCAACAACAGATCCCCCACACAACAGCAGACTTCCCTCCCCCCACCAACAATAAATGCCCCTGTAACAAAATACCTATCCAGCAACAAATAGACACCCAGCAGCAACATTAGATCCCCCAACAGCCAGCATCAATAGACCTCTCCTTCAACAGCATATCACTCCTGACAACAAGTGACCCACAGCAACATAAGACCCCCCACCAGCAACAATAGACCAACCCCACACAAAAATGAATCCCCACCAGTGACAATAGATCCCCCCACAATCAGCATCAAGAGATCCTCCAGCACTCATTGCTATTACATAAATTCAGTACTATAGATGCCGGAACTGCGTCCCACCACGTTACCGCTGAAAAAAAAAGCCCTGGCATTGTTGGATTGGGCAGTCTTAGTATTAGTTGAAGCCAAAACTTTGCTTTTGGTTAGGAAAGAGGGGTGATGGGTTAGAGGCCCTGTCAGATTATCATTGCTGGTTATTTTACCCATACTGTATATTTGTCCTAATGACCATAGTCTGTCCCTGAAACAGGAAGTGAGGTGTTATCCAAAATTTTGGAGTTGTCACCAGAACTGGGGATCAGGGTGGGTCTTCCTATGGGGACGCCTGTTCCAGCAACAGCTACACACAAGAGGGGCATTTCTCCTCATTTTGTAGGGATTTCCTCTCACTTCCTGTTGTATGGCCAGGACAGGAAGAGAAGTGAAACTTCCTCAAACAGATGGCAAAAATAACCTAAGATGGTTTTTAGCCCTTTCCTTCCCTAGTTTTGGCTATACATACCCTTACATACAACATACACATGCAAAAAAAAAGAAAGAAATGGATTTAAAAATAACGGCAGCCAGACAATTGGGCTTTAATTCTATTCAGCCAGCCTTGTGATTTATGTGATTAAGCCCCATACACACTATTAGATTGTCTGCAGATTCTTGTCTTCAGATTTCCCAAAACCATGTAGTGCAAGGGCCTGCCTGATTGCATACAAATTGAAACTCTTAAGGTTTGACCTCATATTATATGGTTTTAGTAAATCTGAAGACAAAAATCTGCAGAAAATCTAATAGTGTGTATGGGGGTCTTAGTTTTGTATTAGTTGATACTCTAGAAAAACAAATACGTGAATGGAAAGTAATCTTTTTTTTTTCTTTCTTTTTTCTCCAGAAATCAATGCGATCTCTCCTGAGAATACAAATTGCGAAGACATAGTGCCCGCCTCAGAAAAGGAAACTGAGGCCACCAGGGGCACCGAACATGTGAACACCTCGGAAGTCAACATTGGACCCACCAGTGGCACAGACAGTGCCCACCAGCAAGAAGCAGAGAGTGACACCAGCTCAGACGGCACCTTTGTGTCAGCAGATGACACGGAGTTCACCAGAGTTCTAGAGACTTTGGCTGAACTAAAAGAAAGGAACGAGACCAGCACCTCTGCAGAGACTTTGTCAATTCTAAAAAGCGGGTCTGAGATCACCGCTACGACAAACAACGACACCACAGACACTGAGGAGATTGTGCCAAACTCAACATTTGGGACTCTCTTCTCAACCATCAAGACTGTGACGGAGCTTGTCAATGATATAGATATCAGGAGCTCTAGAAAGTTTCTATCTGTAGGAGGGCACCGCAAAGTTGCTTGGTCTATATGCTTAGCAAGTAAGACTGAGACAGACAGCCTAGACGGTGATGTGGCGATAGTCATTCCTGAGGGTGGTGGTGCCTCAGCAGAGGGCACCAATTTCACCACTAGTGTAGGGACTGTGCCTGCCTCAAGGGATGAAGCTGGGTCCACCACCACTTATGAGAGAGACACCAGCCTGGCAAGCGAGACTGAGACCAGCCTTGCCAGTGAGACTGAGACCACAGGCAGCTCGGACAGTGTCTATTTTTCAGCAGAAGAGCCCAAGTTCACCACATTTATAGACGATGCGGATGCACCAACAGATGAGCTTGAGATCCGCATTCCTACAGAGAAATTTCCAGAAAGGGGGATTGAGATCACCGCTACTCTGGACAACGCTTCTTCTAGAGGTAAGTATTACAAACAATATAACATAGTTGGCTGAACATGATTTATTTTATTTAGAGATGTCTCAGGTTGGTGGGGACTTGGTATACATCTGAATAGACCAGAGATGATATACAAATCACATTGCCCCAAAGGAAAATTTTTCCCCGCCACCTTGATGATACAGAAGTTTATATAGTATATCCCTAATTATGGCCTTTATTGCCAGTGGTGGCCAGTGACCTATAGTATACCACGTGTCTCGATGGTCAACCTGAAGTATCTACTGTAATCCTGCATTTCTGGTGGCTGTTTAAAGTGGTTGTAAACCCTTTTAAACTTTTTTTTTACTAACCTGCAAGACAAACCTATAATGAGCTAGTATGACTAGCATACTAGCTCATTATGTACCACTTACCTTCGAGCGGGGCCCCCGAAGTCGTCCGTGTCCCTCCTCTAGCCGCATCCATCGCTGCGGTGATAGCCGGAATGTTACTTCCGGGTATCGCTGCTGCAGCCAATCACAGCGCCGCTCCGGCGCTGTGATTGGCCGGAGCGGCGAAGACGTGACTCCGCGCATGCGCGCGTTAGCTGTCGAATTCGGCTACGTCGTCGAATGTTGCGACCTAGCCGAATTTGTGAATGGGGTGACGTCAGCGTCGCCGCATTTACATACAAATATCTCCTTAACCGTGTAGGTTAAGGAGATAGTTCATGCACCTACAGGTAAGCCTTAATCTAGGCTTACCTGTAGGTCTTTGTTTAAAAAGTGGGTTTACAACCACTTTAATACCTCTAATATGAGTCCCTTCTATTGGTGACTCTTTTAAAAGCCTCATTTCTATTGAGCCTTAGTAAAAAAATTCTCCTATTGCATGGGCAGTTAGTAAAAAATGCCCTTAAAGGATAAGTTTATTTTTAAAGAACCTGTCCACTAATAAATCACCCCGGCCACTTGAGTGCAGCCCCCGTGTTGAATACCGTCCTGCAGATTACGGCTCACCCATAGGAATGACTTAGTAGAATGGAGTCACTTCCCAACTTCCACTTGTTCAGTTAACTTTATTTGTACTTTTAAAAACCCAATACAAATCATTGAAACAAACTTAGGTGGAGGTAAACTAATTCTTTTTTTTCCCTTTAGGAACCAAGGAGATCCAGTCCGATGTTCCCGTTCCTCTATCTCTAAGAAGCTTCAAATTTCATAAATGTCTCGGAGAGGGAATGTTTGGGAAGGTAAGTGATCAGATTCATAGTTTCTCTGATTTATATCCATATAACAGATAGGGAGGAATGATAACTCACTTTAAAGCTGCATACACACAGTTTTAATACCTGCTATGGTTGTGCCATAACTTGCATCATGTTAAGGTGGCCCACTGACCTAACGCTCCAAGATTCACCATAGAAGGTGCATTAGAAGGGTGCGATAGGGTGCCAATAATAGAATTCTAGGTCCATAAAGAAATGGATGAGCGAATTTGGAGTGGAGAAACTTGACTGGACTGCACAGAGTCCTGATCTCAACCCAAATTAGAGCGAAGATTGCGAGCCAGGCCTTTACCTCCAACATCAGTGCCTGACCTCACAAATGTGCTTCTGGAAGAATGGTCAAGCATTCCCATAGACACACTCCTAAACCTTGCGGACAGCCTTCCCAGACTGGTTGAAGCTGTTATAGCTGCAAAGGGTGGGCCAACTCAATATTGAACCCTACGGACTAAGACTGGGATGACATTAAAGTTCATGTGCGTGTAAAAGCAGGTGTCCCAATACTTTTGGTAATATAGTGTACTTACCTATTCTCAGCCCGCGGTCACCTGATCACAACTGTGTTAGTCAGCTGCAGGGGAGAGGAGAGAGCGCTCAACAATGGCTGGGAATTCAGGGAGCGGTGATGTCACCCATAATAAGCTTTCATGTCCCAGCCATTTCTGGTGCTCCCTCCTCTCCCCTGCAGGTGCCGCTGGCTGACACAGGGGATCTAGATCACGTGACCAGACTGGCGTGGGCAAGTAAGTTAAGTATATACATTTTTATCTTATTTTTTACACAGGTTAGTCAGCAAATGTAGAAAAGGGGCCAGTTAGCTTTAAGCAGAAATTCTACTTTAAGAATAAACAATGGCTCACAAATGACCTTTGGTCCAGAGTTGGCATCTGTGTAGAGAGAAAGCCGACTACGGCTGGGAAATTAATAGGAGATGACCTTACTCATAGACTTACCGTGGGGCATCCGTTGTCGGCTGCCTCTGCTCTACATAGAAGCCCCGGCTGACAGCTCAACCTGGGACCGGACTGGCCCGGAGCTGGTTCAGAATGGTTAAGCATAGCGATCTTTTCAGATTGGGCTTAGAATGGGGCTGGGAGTAGTTCTACCGTTAGATTTTGGGTGGAGTTCCACTTTTCCACTATGTAACACAACATAGGGATGGGTGGGAAGGGGTTTCACATTCCCTGGTAGGGTTTTCCATAGTATTTCCATTGTAGAGAATGCAGCAGGAAGTGTAAGATTTCAGAAAAGAGGGGGGGGGGAGATGGGAACTCCAGTGGGGAAATTTCACCACTGGAGACCGTGTGAAGTGTAAAGAGCTGTTGGGTGATTGGCTTATTTACATCTAACCCCAAAAAAAGAAATATTATGGGTGGTTGAGACGACCTTGATTAACACTACTAATATCCTATTACTTTTTTTTCCTTTAGGTGTTCCTGGCATCACATCCCGCCACTGATCAGCTGCTGGCAATAAAAAAAGCCAAGAAAAAGTCTGTGCCTTTTGTTAGACTTTTGACAGAGCGCACCGCCCAGGAAATGGTGGGAAGGAGCAGGTTCTTCCCGGAATTATATGCTACTTTCCAGACTAAGGTAAGCAACTTTATCTTTTACTTATTTTGGGGGGATTTTTGGAGAGTCCAAATCAATTAGAATATCACATTCTCCTACCCCTAATAGCTCCAACTTGTGTTGGCAAATGTTAGTCAACCGGACTGGTTCTGTAAACTTGAAGAGCTTTTGATGGCCATCCAAGCAGGTCCTTTGGTTCTTACTGCTTGGAAAAAGGAGCATAGCGTCATCATTACAGAACAAGCCCAGTAAACGTGACTATAAAGCCTCGTACACACGATCGGACTTCCATACAACTTTTCTGTGGATTTTTGTCTGAAGGGCGTTGGCCGTGAACTTGTTCTTCATACAGATGACCCAACATTTTCAGCCAACATTCACCAAACCACATGGTTTTTCAGCTCTTTACCGCCACCCTTTGGGCAACTTCTGCTATTGTTGTCTGATGTTTAGCATTAGACATATTTGTGTACACACGATCGGATAACCCGACGTAACAGATTTATTGCCCAACAATTGGTGAGCATGAACAGCCAACTTTTGTTGTCGTTAATGCAGCCAACAATTGTCTGATAGAGCATACACACGGTTGGATTATCCGACACAACGCGTCCATCAGACAATTATGGGCATAAAGTTGGATCGTGTGTACAAGGCTTTACTAGCTATAAAATGACCTGAATAAATGAGACCCTTCACAGATATCTTAAAATGTTCACTAAAAGTCTCCAAATGTGAGAAGACAAGAATGAAGGGCTGAATATGGACCCCCATAATGAATGAATTATAATTTGTATCTGTTTTATCTTCTTCTAGGAGTTCCTTTTCTATGTCATGGAGTATGTGAAGGGTGTGACCCTGACAGAATTCAAAGTCAAAAGGCATCCTCTGGATGATGACAGCATAAGGTAAGTACTACAATGGGGCTCATTAGTAGTGGGGAGGGAGGTAGAATGTACAATTGTAGATAGATCACTTTTAAGCTATTGGGGTGATGGGATGGAGCTGCTTTACCTAACCAACCCCAGGTACATTAGTCAGGTGCCTCGCTCCTATGTTTGAACTGGTTCAACATTTTTAATTAAAAAATGCATAGGTGATAGGCATAGACGTGCGCAAGGGGTGTGCCTGGGCACATCCTAATCCTGGGGTTGGCAACCTGTCAATCGCAATCTACTCGCCAGACCGAGGGCAGGTGACAGGTAAATCATGATCCTTCCTTGCTGACCCCCAGAACCTGGACAGAAGAGATGGCAGGGTGGAATTTAGTAGAACCCATTTGTATTTTCCTCCTGCAGCAGCTGAAAGCAGACTTCTCCTTCTCTCCCTCTCACTGACATTCAGCTGCCACAGGAGGAAAATACAGGTGATCGGAACCAATATATGCCACCCCTTCTGTCCCTGTTCCTCTTCTTTCGGCTGTCCAGGCCACCCCGTGTGCTCTCTTGCTTCCCCCATTGTTTCAGGATGGAGAGCAGGAAGGAGGCCGGTAAATATGTTACACATGCATGTGTTGGAGCTTTGAGGTGCACACCCTAATGCAATAGGCTGTGCACGCCTATGGGGATAGGGAAGGAGGATAGGGGAGATGCCAAAAACATTGCCTATATCGATTACATGGGGAAGTAACTATTGGGCCAGAATTTGTAGCCTGACCAATGGAGCCTGCCAAAAGCCATGTGAGGGAATCATAGACCTGAGATCGTAGCTCGATCTTTCCAAAAATATACTCTAATATCCATGGGTAGCATTAGACTGACATTATTTATGGGATGGGATTTGGGAAGATCTAACTAATAAGAGATTGGCATAATGAAGACATTCATGGTTGTGCTCTTAGCTGGACTACAGTCATTTCATTTGTACTTAGAAACCTTTACAGTAATAATTCCATAATGAGAATAAATCGAGGTTTATGGCCAAAATACCAATCCCCCTATGGCAATGTTTTGTTAAAATCATTTAGCAATATTCAAGATGTCTTCAAAAATATACCTACTTCCTGTAGCATTAGGATCAGGTATTATTAATCGGGGACCTAGGTTACTATAGGGCAAGTTTATCACTAATACATTTTTTCTTCTTTTTCCATCAGATTTATCGCTGCGGAGCTGCTGTGTGCCATACAAGCTCTTCATTCCAAAGGCATCGTGCATCGGTAAGTATCATCATAATATGAGCCGTCATATTTTATTGGTCTCCAAACTTTGGCTTGCAGGCCAGATGAGGTTGTCTGCTTGGCTGTATCTGGATCTTAGGGAGCTTTACCCTCCACTGATGCAAGGAGCACTATACCTCCTACCGACAGCAATGATGGGGCACTATTCCTCCCCCTGACACCAATGATGGGGCACTATTCCTCCCACTGACACCAATGATGGGGCACTATTACTCCCACTGACACCAATGATGGGGCAATATTCCTCCCACTGACACCAATGATGGGGCAATATTCCTCCCACTGACACCAATGATGGGGCAATATTCCTCCCACTGACACCAATGATGGGGCACTATTCCTCCCACTGACACCAATGATGGGGCCCTATTCCTCCCACTGACACCAATAATGGGGCAATATTCCTTCCACTGACACCATTGATGGGGCACTATTCCTCCTACTGACACCAATGATGTGGCACTATTCCTCTCACTGACACCAATGATGGGGCACTATTCCTCCTACTGACACCAATGACGAGGCAATATTCCTCCCACTGACACCAATGATGGGGCAATATTCCTCCCACTGACACCAATGATGGGGCAATATTCCTCCCACTGACACCAATGATGGGGCACTATTCCTCCCACTGACACCAATGATGGGGCCCTATTCCTCCCACTGACACCAATAATGGGGCAATATTCCTTCCACTGACACCATTGATGGGGCACTATTCCTCCTACTGACACCAATGATGTGGCACTATTCCTCTCACTGACACCAATGATGGGGCACTATTCCTCCTACTGACACCAATGATGGGGTACTATCCCTCCTACTGACACCAATGATGGGGCACTATTCCTTCTACTGACACCAATGATGGGGCACTATTCCTCCTACTGACACCAATGATGGGGCACTATTCCTCCTACTGACACCAATGATGGGACACTATTGCACCTCCTACTGTCCACAGGAAAGAAAGTTTGGAGACCCCTGTTCTAGATGATAACAGCCTACTTACCTTTTTTTTTTCTTCTTCTTCTTCTTTACAGTGACCTGCATACGAAGAACATCCTCATTGATAGTACCGGGCATGTCAAGATTATCGACTTCGGTTTGTCAAAGATAAAAACAGTTCCTTATAACCCGGATACTATTATTCCCTACATGGTAAGTAACACACAGTCCAGTCATACCTGAGCGTATCGATTTACTGGTGTTTTTCTGTTTTTTTTTAAGCTTTTTTTGCAGCTTTATACAAGCTTTTTAAAGCATTTTAGACAAACGTTTTACAGCTTTAGGCTTTTTTGTTTAACCAATAGAAAGAACTATGGGGGGAGGAGAGGGAGAAAATTGGGGTGGAGAGCTTCTATTTAAGCGTTTTTCTGCTCAAGTCAAGGCATTCCTATTGAAGTCTATGGGGCCAAAAACGCTTGTAATCTGCCAAAAAGAAGCTCATGTACTTTTTTTGAGCTTCAGGTGTTTTGCTTCGGGCTACAAAACGCTCAGATGTGAACAGGGCCATTGAAATGAATGGGATTTTGCTTGTTGGGCTTTTTGGAGCTTCAAAGCTGAGCATTTTACAAGCTGAAAAACGCTCAGGTGTGAATGGGGTCTTATAGGCGGTGACCAAGAGGTTCTTAACCACTTCCCCCCCCCCCCCTAACTGACACTTTTTTGGGAACCAGGGACATTACTACAATAATCAGTGCTAAAAATATGGACTGTTACTGTACTAATGATACTGGCAGGGAAGGGGTTAACACCAGGGGCAATCAAAGGGTTGAATGTGTTCCCTTCGAGTGCTTGCTAACTGTGGGGGGGGGGTGCTTTGACTGGGGGAAGACAGAGATCCATGTTCCTGCTTAGCAGAAACACAAGATCTCCATCTTCCCCTCTGACAGAACAGCGATCTGCCTTGACTTAGGCAGACCGCCATTCTGTCTGCTTTGGAAACAATCGGCGGACATCGGGTTCGCCGGAGCCACTGATTGGCCCCCCCTGTGTCCAATCACAGCGGTAGTGATTTCACGCTGACGGTCCGCCCTGCCGCAATATATATGCGTGGGGCAGTCTGGAAGCGGTTAATATCTTCAGCCGTTGGGCATACCAGATACGTCCAAAGGTCTGAATAATGTCATAAAAGGTTGTGAAAATCTTTGCGTAGACCCCCAGAATGGGGTTGGACCTCTGGTGTGGTAGAATCATGACACAGCCAACTGATGTTATAATGTATACTATACATATTCATTGCTATAGGAGTTATATAAAATGTTTTGTGATTTTGTATTAATTTTATTATGTTCTGGGCTATAATAATATTTTTTTTTTTCCAGACCTTTATGGAACTGTGGGATGACTATCTCAGGGACTACATTGCCTTTCGCCAAATACTCATGTACCTGGCAATTGACTTCACCCATACTAAAGCCCAGGATCCTCAACTCAAGGACCTAATAGCGGAGGTAAGAAAATGCTCTGACTCTTGCCAGAGATAAAAAAAAGTTTACTTTGATTTGTGCTATAAAATTGGCTAAATTAAATTGTTTAGTTATTGCTTCTGTGATGCAAACGATTTATCATTTTAAATACATATGTTTTTTTTTTTCTTTTTAAATCCACAGTGCAGGAGTGAGCGAAGAAATTTGCGACAACACCCATTCTTCGCGGGGATCGACTGGAAACAATTGGAAGCTGGGAACGTGACCCCACCATACGTCATGGCACCTGTAAGTATTGGACTCGGAAATGGGATCACGTCTGTAATTGTGCTATGTCTGCTGGTTTGCATTCTCTATTCTGCCCCCTACTGGCGGGTATAAGTAGCTGCTTTGCCTTCTGGGACGTCCAAGCGCCGTGACCTATTGATATCCAATAGATTGCACTTTTATGATGGAAAAACAAGCCAAGGTGGACCATTTATAAGTACAGGGGGTCCCCGGGTTACAAACAAGATAGGGACTGTAGGTTTGTTCTTAAGTTGAATTTGTTTGTAAGTTGGAACGGGTACATTTTTTAGGGGTAGCTCCAGCCCAAAAAATAGTTTTTATACTTTTTGGATAACATAGGGAAGGGTTATCACCCCTGTAACATTTGTTTTTCTGTCTGTGCCCCTGTTCAGAAGATTTCACCTCACTTTCCATCCCAATGACAAATGGACCATATAAAGATCATTTATACACATGCCTGTACAGTTATAAGGATATAATGACGATTCACACTGATGCATATGTCCAATTGTGACTGGTCCATGTAGGATTTCCTTTTATATGTTCACTCAGCACATAGCAAATAACAGAAGTCGCCCAATAGTAATATTCCATATAGTGATAATTCGGCATTACCTAAAATCATTATTTCTGGTTTCTAATGTGTTTTTGCTCTCCACAGGGCCCCAAGGTAAACCGGTCAAAGAAGATAAGAGTGAAGGGTAAGCGTTTCATGAAATGCAGAGGACGTCATCCAACAATTGATGTCCCAGGATTTGACTTCGCCAGCGACCGATGGAGAGAGATGCTGCAACACCAGCAGGGAATCGGGATGAGCCCAGGTTCAGTCCAAATCCAAACATCAGCCGCCGAGCTGTGGGCGGTAGATTTCCCGCCCCACAGAGTAATGTATACATGGGGAAGGGGGTGGGAGAGCTTGTAACATCATTGAGCTACAGCTATTGGGTGGGGAGGGGGAATTTGTGCAGGTGTGTACACAGCAGGGGGAATCAGATGTGGGCAGGACAGGGCGGGGGATCAGTGCAGCAGGGCGGGGGATCAGTGCAGCAGGGGGGGGGGGAGTGGGGGAAATTACAGGAGTGTTGCCCCATGTGTCTCTTTTTGCAGCAGCTGAAAGTCAGGGGGGGGACCCGGCTTTCAGCTGCTGCAGGAAGAGACACATAGGACATCATTCCTGTGATTGCCCCACCCCCCTCCCCGCTGAACCAATCCCCTTCCCTGTCCTGCCCACATCTGATAAACCCTGCTGTGTGGCCTGGCCCCATACAGGGCGGGGGATCAGTGCAGCGCGGGGGGGGGGGGGAAATTACAGGAATGATGCACTGTGTGTCTTCTTGCAGTAGCTCAAAGTCGGGGGGGAGAGAACCCGGCTTTCAGCTGCTGCAGGAAGCGACGCATAGGCATCATTCCTGCAATTGCCCCCCCCTGCTCACAACTGATAAACACTGCTGTGTGCCCTATACCCATACAGTGGTGCGTAGTTTAAAGCTAATCATTGGAGTTTGTTATAGACCACCCAATGTTAATGAGGAGGTGGAGACTCAGCTCCTTGCACAGATGGAAAGGGCTGCAAGGGCTGGGACGGTGATAATAATGGGGGATTCTAACTACCCAGAAATTGACTGGAGTAACGGAACTGCTGGGACAGTTAAAGGGCAAAAATTTATAAACTTATTGCAGGACAATTTTATGGTCCAGTTTATTGAGGCCCAACTAGGAATACTGGTAATCTCAAACCATAACATGATTTCATTTGATGTTAGCTGTAAGCAAAAGTCACATATGGGAAAGATAAAAACACTTAATTTCAAGAGAGCAAAATTTTCCAAGGATGAGGGCTGCTCTCCAGGACTTAGACTGGGAGGGAATATTGGCATCAATGGGCACAGAACAGAAATGGGAATTCTTCAAAAAGACTGTTTGTGAACTCACTGCAAAGTATATTCCCATGGGCAATAAGTTTAAAAGGCTAAAAATAAAACCTATGTGGCTCACTGCCAAAGTTAAAAAAGCTATAAACTATAAGAAAATATCTTTTAAAAAATGTAAAAATTAAGGAACACTAGTGTCATTTAAATGTTACAAAGAATATAACAGGATATGTAAAAAGGAAATCAAGGATGCAAAAATTCAAAATGAACGACAGATTGCAAAAGATAGTAGGACAAACCCCCAAAAAATCTTCAAATATATTAATAATAAAAAGGTCAGGTCTGAGCATGTAGGCCCTTTACAAAATAATCTAGAGTGGGTGACTGGGGACAAAGAGAAGGCTAATTTATTAAATAGTTTCTTCAGTTCTGTGTATACAAAGGAGCATGGGGGAGCTCATGTCCATAATGGGGGTGGTAGTGACACAGCCCCAAATCCACAATGGCTCAAAAGTGATATGGTCCAGAAATATTTAGACAGAATAAAGGTGGATAAAGCACCTGGACCAGATGGGATACACCCATGGATCCTAAAAGAATTGAGCTCTGTAATTTCAAAGCCATTGTATCTAATTTTTAGGGACTCATTAATGACAGGAATAGTACCACTGGATTGGCGGAGGGCCAATGTGGTGCCTATATTTAAAAAAGGGAATTAAGTCTTTACCAAGTAACTATAGACCTGTTAGTTTAACTTCTATAGTTGGTAAGATACTTGAGAGATTAATAAAAGACCACATAGATGAGTTCTTGCTGGAAAAAAACTATTTAAGCAACAGACAGCATGGATTCATGAAAGACAAACTTGATTTCTTTTTATGAAGAGGTAAGTAAGACCTTGGACAGAGGGATGGCGGTGGACGTGGTATACTTGGATTTTGCAAAAGCGTTCAATACAGTTCCCCACACACGGCTCATGTGTAAGGTAAAGTCTACAGGATTGGAAATATCAGTTTGTAAATGGATAGAAAACTGGCTAAAAGACAGAATTCAGAGAGTCGTGGTTAATGATTCTTAGGCCTCGTACACACGACCGATTTTCTCGGTAAGAACCAGCAAGAAACTTGCTGGCAGAGAGGTCTTGCCGAGTAAATCGGTCGTGTGTACGCTGCTAGCGTGTTTCTCGTCGAGAAAACCGACAAGAAACCTCGACGAGAAAATAGAGAACCTGCTCTCTATTTTCTCGTCGAGATTCTCCTCGGCGTGTTTCTCGACGAGAAAAGTGAGTGTGTGTACACTTACCTGTCCGCCCGGAAGCCCGCGCATGTTCGAAATGAATTCGACGCATGCGCGGTAGCTTCCTAGGCATACGTAGGGTATACCAAGATGGCGGCGACGGCATCGAATGTGACGAGCGCATGCTCGACGTAGTCGATGACGTCACCGCGTACACTCCTTTCAAAGAACCGCGGGTTCTTTGAAACGAGCGTGTGTATACTCGGCCGGGACAAGTTTCTTGTCCAAGAATCTCGTCGAAAAAAACGACATGTTTTTCTCAACGAGAATCTCGGCCGTGTGTACGAGGCCTCACTCTGAATGGTCCAAGGTTATCAGTGGTGTACCCCAAGGTTCAGTGCTGGGACCTTACTTTTTAATATCTTTATAAATGATATTGGGTCTAGGATCAAAAGTAACATTTCTGTCTTTGTAGATGACACTAAGCTATGCAGTGGAATAACGTCCTTACAGGATGTCGCCAATTTACAAGCCGACCTCAATGCTCTGTCTAATTGGGCGACTATGTGGCAGATGAGGTTTAATGTTGATAAATGTAAAGTTCTGCACTTGGGGGCTAAGAATATGCATGCATCATACATACTAGGGGGAGTAAAACTGGGGGGATCTGTAGTGGAGAAGGATCTGGGGGTTTTGGTAGATCATAAGCTCAATAATAACATGCAATGCCAAGCTGCGGTTCCCAAAGCGAGCAAAGTCCTTTCTTGTATAAGAGAGGTATGGACTCCAGAGAGAGAGATATCATTTTGCCCCCTGTACAAATCATTAGTAAGACCTCATCTGAAATATGCAGTTCAGTTTTGGGCCCCAGTTCTCAAAAAGGATATTGGGGAACTGGAGAAAGTGCAGAGAAGGGCAACCAAACTGATAAGAGGCATGGAGGAGCTCAGCTATGAGGAAAGATTAGAAGAACTGAATTTATTCACTCTTGAGTAGAGGAGATTAAGGGGGGATATGATCAACATGTACAAATATATAAGGGGTCCATATAGTGAACTTGGTGTTGAATTATTCACTTTACGGTCAACACAAAGGACAAGGGGGCACTCTTTGCGTCTAGAGGAAAAGAGATTTCACCTCCAAATACGGAAAGGTTTCTTCACTGTAAGAGCTGTGAAAAAGTGGAATAGACTCCCTGCAGAGGTGGTTCTGGCCAGATCAGTAGATTGCTTTAAGAAGGGCCTGGATTCTTTACTAAATGTACATAATATACAGTAACTTGGTACTGACATTTATAGGTAAAGTTGATCCGGGGAATATCCGATTGCCTCTCGGGGGATCAGGAAGGAATTTTTTCCCCTGCTGTAACAAATTGGATCATGCTCTGCTGTGGTTTTTTGCCTTCCTCTGGATCAACTGTGGGTATAGAATTGGGTATATGGGATTGTACGATATACATATATATATTTTTTTTTTTTATGGTTGAACTGGATGGACTTGTGTCTTTTTTCAACCTGACTAACTATGTAACTAACTGGTATCCCATATGAGCACACATGGGTTTATATTATCGCTATCTTATCGACCTGTAAGGGGTTGATATCCATGTGTGCCGATGGTGTCCACAGATTTTTAAAGATGGTAGCTCCATTCTGTGACATCATGACACCAGAATCATCATTTGCGGCCCTGGGCAATGGAGGTGCACAGGCTTAAGACCTGATCTGTGCCGAGTACGCACACAACAGCAGCCAAATATTACCCGAGGCCCATCGGCGGTAAAGTGTAGCTATTTTTAGGGGCGCTTTACCGTTGTTTTTGCGTGCAGGGGGAGACCATCGCCGGTATGTTTTTAGGCATGTGTTAGACTGGCTATGAGGGAAGGTTGGAGGCCGGTATGTTTTTGAGGCGTGTGTTGGAGTGGCTATGATGGGAGGTTGGAGGCCAGTATGTTTTTGAGACGTGTGTTGCACTGGCTATGAGGGGAGGTTGAAGGCCAGTATGTTTTTGAGACATGTGTTGGACCGGCTATGTGGGGAGGTTGGAGGCCGGTATGTTTTTGAGGCGTGTGTTGGACCGGCTATAAGGGGAGGTTGGAGGCCGGTATGTTTATGAGACGTGTGTTGCACTGGCTATGATGGGAAGTTGGATGCCGGTATGTTTTTGAGACGTGTGTTGCACTGGCTATGATGGGAGGTAGGAGGCCGGTATGTTTTTCAGACGTGTGTTGCACCGGCTATGAGGGGAGGTCGAAAGGCCAGTATGTTTTTGAGACGTGTGTTGGACCGGCTATGAGGGGAGGTTGGAGGCCGGTATGTTTATAAGGCCTGTGTTGGACCGGCTATGAGGGGAGGTTGGAGGCCGGTATGTTTTCGAGACATGTGTTGGACCGGCTATGAGGGGAGGTTGAAGGCCGGTATGTTTTTGAGGCGTGTGTTGGACCAGCTATGAGGAGAGGTTGGAGGCCGGTATGTTTTTAAGGTGTGTGTGTTGGACCGGCTATGAGGGGTGGTTGGAACTCTTTTTGTCTTCAGAGGCGGGAGTCTTTCCAGCTTTCTTTAGGCTTTCTCTGCTGGAGAAATAAAAACTCTACCCACCAGTGAGGTCCTTCATTGGGAAGTCTAAGGCCTCAGTCACAGTATGAATCTGTACCCTGTGAGAGGGCTGCGTTAACCCCAAAAAGGACATCCATGCTGGCGAAGTTGCTCGGACGCATCCTGGGTGCGTTCGGGGCCATGCACCGGCACCCACACAGGTGTCACATTGGGTACAGCTGCTGCACCCCAGTTGAGAGCAATGGGACTGCCTACACAGGATGCTGGGAACACCTGTGCATCCCCATTCCAGTAAACACAGCCCTCCCATGGGGTACGGATTCATACCCCCCGTGTGAATGAGGCCTCAGGGTGAATGGAATATTTAGCTCCATTGTGTTCCTAATTTGAGGACCACTGTACTCTTCTTTCTAGTTATTTGGGTGTGTTTTATTATAGGAGTGTTATATATTGTAGATTAGGATAAGTTTGTATATGTTGTGGAGGTGTGTGTTATTCTTTGGGTGTTTTGGAGTGTTATATGTATAGATTGTAGTTTAGGATAAGTTTGGATTTCTTCTGGAGGAGTTTTGAGTGGACATAACTGATATACCTCACTCAGCGGGGCAGGCCTTAGAGAACAGAGGCCGCATATGGGCAGCACAGAGGCTTAGGGGTTCGCCTTGCAGCACTGGGGTCCTTTGTTCAAATCCTGACCAGGACACTGTCTTCATGTTCTCCCTGTGCTTGCATGGGTTTCCTCCGGGTACTTCGGTTTTCTACCACACTACAAAGACATGCTACCTTTGCGTTGGTGGTGCAGTGGCGAGCATAGCTGCCTTCCAAGCAGCTGACCCGGGTTCGATTCCCGGCCAACGCCATCTCCAATACTTGGAGTCCTCAGAGAGAAAAGCGTTATACAAGGTCAATGCTGAGTATATATTAGCGGCGAAATAAAGAATGAAGCGAATGTATGGAAAGTTTGAGGAAGAAAATGTTTCCCCAGAATCTACCTGTATACAAGGTGAACCCAGCAACTGATAGAAGAGGCTTAGGCTGCGATCATACCTAAACGGAATTACTGCGATTCCCGAAATGCCGCAAAACACGTGACACGCTTATGATCCCGTTACTTTCAATGGCACCCCAATCACGGGACAATATTGTCACCTGACAAATCACACAAACAAAATCATGGGATGCCCGTTTCCAAAAGCAGCCCTGCAATTTTGTCCCGATATGTCAGGCGACAAGCGCTGGCAAAATCATGCCTCAATTGGGGCGATATTAAAAGTAAAGGGATTGCAAGCGTGTCCCGCGTTTTGCCGCAATTCGGGAATACGGAACACCTAGGTGTGACCAGAATCTCACCATGTCCATCGTATGACAAGAACTTCCTGCACAGATGTCCCCCCAGCAGGAATATTACACCCATACTTCCCCTAGCAGGAATATTACACCCATACTGCCCCCAGCAGGAATATTACACCCATACTGCCCCCAGCAGGAATATTACACCCACACTCCCCCCAGCAAGAATATTACACCCACACTCCCCCCAGCAAGAATATTACACCCACACTCCCCCCAGCAAGAATATTACACCCACACTCCCCCCAGCAAGAATATTACACCCACACTCCCCCCAGCAAGAATATTACACCCACACTCCCCCCAGCAAGAATATTACACCCACACTCCCCCCAGCAAGAATATTACACCCACACTCCCCCCAGCAAGAATATTACACCCACACTCCCCCCAGCAAGAATATTACACCCATGCTCCCCCCAGCAAGAATATTACACCCACGCTCCCCCCAGCAAGAATATTACACCCACGCTCCCCCCAGCAGGAATATTACACCCATGCTCCCCCCAGCAAGAATATTACACCCATGCTCCCCCCAGCAAGAATATTACACCCATGCTCCCCCCAGCAAGAATATTACACCCATGCTCCCCCCAGCAAGAATATTACACCCATGCTCCCCCCAGCAAGAATATTACACCCATACTCTTCCCAGCCGAAATATTACACCCATACTCTTCCCAGCCGAAATATTACACCCATACTCTTCCCAGCCGAAATATTACACCCATACTCTTCCCAGCCGAAATATTACACCCATACTCTTCCCAGCCGAAATATTACACCCATACTCTTCCCAGCCGAAATATTACACCCATACTCTCCCCAGCCGGAATATTACACCCATACTCTCCCCAGCCGGAATATTACACCCATACTCTCCCCAGCCGGAATATTACACCCATACTCTCCCCAGCCGGAATATTACACCCATACTCTCCCCAGCCGGAATATTACACCCATACTCTCCCCAGCCGGAATATTACACCCATACTCTCCCCAGCCGGAATATTACACCCATACTCTCCCCAGCCGGAATATTACACCCATACTCTCCCCAGCCGGAATATTACACCCATACTCCCCCCAGCAGGAATATTACACCAATACTCCCCCCCCAGAAGGACTATTACACCCATGCTCCCCCAAGCAAGAATATTACACTCATGCTCCCCCCCAGAAGGAATATTACACCCATATTTTTCCCAGCCGAAATATTACACCCATACTCCCCCCAGCAGGAATATTACACCAATACTCCCCCCCAGCAGGAATATTACACCCATGCTCCCCCCAGCAAGAATATTACACCCATACTCTCCCCAGCAGAAATATTACACCCATACTCCCCCCAGAAGGAATATTACACCAATTCTTCCCCCAGAAGGAATATTACACCAATTCTCCCCCCAGCAGGAATATTACACCAATTCTCCCCCAGTAGGAATATTACACCAATGCTCCCCCCCCCAGAAGGAATATTACACCCATACTCCCCCCAGCAGGAATATTACACCCATACTCCCCCCCCCAGAAGGAATATTACACCCATACTCCCCCCAGCAGGAATATTACACCAATACTCCCCCCCCCAGGAATATTACACCCATACTCCCCCCAGCAGGAATATTACACCCATACTCCCCCCAGAAGGAATATTACACCAATACCAGCCCCCACAGAAATATTACAGCCATACTCCCCCCAGCATATCCAATGACCTGCATCTGTGGCGCATTCTACATTGGAAAAACAGATGAGTGTGGGAGCCGAACCCTGACATTGTTGGGACGTAGGGCGCCGCTTTTGATTATGAGGGGGGGGTAATCTGTGTTAGAGTCTATTACAGCGGCCTGGGGCATGCGCACCTCTGCCATCCAAGGGTCACAGTGGCTGGCAGCATTCCATCTGGCCGCAAGATGGCAGCAGTGAGTCAATGAGCATGCACAGTTGCTCCATGGGTTGTGTGGAGGCCATTTTTAAACTGCCCAGACAACGTTGGGCAATCCAGGCATTGTGTCACCACCTGCGGCCAATTTTGGGGGCTTTATTAGCAGTGCAGCACAGCCCAGACACTCAGGCTCCTCTTTCCTCCTCCAGTGCATACTATGACTTGACTCATATGGGGTTTTGGATTAAGCTCATGCACATGTTTTTCTCAGGTATTAAACAGGCTAGAGGTCGACCGATATATCGGCCGATTTTTTGCACTTTTTAATTAATCGGCATCGGCCGATAGTGCTGAAAAAAAAGCCGATTTAAAAAACTTCAGCGCAACTTGCAAATAAGTTCTTTCATAGAAGTCAATGCAAGTTGCCTGAAGTTTCCCGTGGAGGTGGAGCGACGTGTCTCTGGGCAGCCTGCCAAGTGAGAGAAAAGAGATACAATGGGGCGGATTTACAAAACGTTTGCGCCATGAGTATCAGCGCATCTGCATGCGCAATGGCTGTTTTGGTATTTACAAAACATTAGCGCCTGTAGCGCAGCCCTATTTGCCATTTACTATAGTGTTGTCGGTGGACGGGAGGAGGCGCTCAGTGCGCCACTATGGACCTGGCGCACGGCATGTTAAACTCTAAATATAAAGAAGCTGGAAGTGAGAATATAATGGGGGTGATGTGGGGTGATGTGAGGAAGTGTAGGGACACCTGCCCAAATAACTAATATGCCCAAAATAGAGTGAGAAAGTAACTTTTTCAAAACCAGCCCGCTGCGCCGGCAAGTACGATTCGAGCTGCGAGAGGTTTTTTTGAGCTCATCGCGGGAATTTTCCTTGTTTTCTTGCGCCAAGACACTGCCCCGGCAAAATCTTAGTAAATGTCAAGTCACGTAAACTAATTTGCATAAGTTGAACAGGCGCAGCTCTGAACTTGCCAGTGCGCCTGCAAAATGACATTTCTAAAGGGAAAAAAAAAGGCATTTAAAAGCACCCACGGCTATAATGAATTGTCGGCTCCCGGCAATATAGAGAAAAGTCATTGAAAGTCTTTGATAAAAAAAAATAAAAAAAAAAGCGTGGGGGTCCCCCAGAATTAAATTACCAGGCCCTTCAGGTCTGGTATAGATATTAAGGGGAACCCCGCCGCAAATTAAAAAAAAAATGGCGTGCGGTTCCCCCAAATATCCATACCAGGCCCTTCAGATCTGGTGTGGATTTTAAGGGGAACTCCACCCCAAATTTAAAAAAAAATGGCGTGGAGTCCCCCCAAAAATCCATACCAGACCCTTATCCGAGCACGCAACCTGGCCGGCCGCAGGGGAAGAGGGGGGGACGAGAGAGCGCCCCCCCTCCCTCCTGAACCGTACCAGGCCACATGCCCTCAACATGGGGAGGATGTCCCCATGTTGATGGGGACAAGGGCCTCATCCCCACAACCCTTGCCCGGTGGTTGTGGGGGTCTGCGGGCGGGGGGCTTATCGGAATCTGGAAGACCCCTTTAACAAAGGGGACCCCCAGATCCCGCACCACCCCCTATGTGAAATGGTAATGGGATACATTGTACCCCTACCATTTCATAAAGAAAGTGACAAAATGTAAAAAATTACAAGAGCCGGTTTTAGACAATTCCTTTATTAATATCTTCTCTTCCATCTTCTTCTTTCCATTCGGGTTTCTTCCTCCATCTTCCTCTTCATCTTTATCTTCCTTCGGTCTTCTCGTCCGCATCTTGCTCCGGCTTCTTCTTTCTTCTTCGGCTGCTCCGTTTGAATTGGAGGTTCCCTCTGTACAACGCTTCAGTTCTCCTCTTGGTCCGCTGCCACCCGGTGGCTCCGCCCCCTCTGACACCACGGGGAAAGTCCCCGTGAAATCCATGTGCGTCAGAGGGGGGCGGGGTCACCGGGTGGCAGCGGACCCAGAGGGGAACTGAAGAACTGAAGCGTCGCGCAGCAGGAACCTACAATTCAAACAGAGCGGCCGAAGAAAGAAGAAGGGAAGACGCCGGAACAAGATGCGGACGAGAAGACCGAAGGAAGAAGGAAGAAGAAGATGAAGATGAAGAACAAGATGGAGGATAAAACCCGAATGGAGAACAGAAGAAGATGGAAGAAGAAGATGGAAGAAAGGAAAAAAGACATTAATAAAGGAATTGTCAAAAACCGGCTCTTGTCATTTTTTACATTTTTGTCACTTTCTTTGTGAAATGGTAGGGGTACATTTGTACCTCATTACCATTTCACACAGGGGGGGGCGGGATCTGGGGGTCCCCTCTGTTAAAGGGGGCTTCCAGATTCCGATAAGCCCCCTGCCCGCAGACCCCCACAACCACCGGGCAAGGGTTGTGGGGATGAGGCCCTTGTCCCCATCAACATGGGGACATCCTCCCCATGTTGAGGGCATGTGGCCTGGTACGGTTCAGGAGGGAGGGGGGGCCGCTCTCTTGTCCCCCCCTCTTTTCCTGCGGCCTGCCAGGTTGCGTGCTCGGATAAGGGTCTGGTGTGGATTTTTGGGGGTACTCCACGCCATTTTTTTTTTATTTGGGGTGGAGTTCCCCTTAAAATCCATACCAGATCTGAAGGGCCTGGTATGGATATTTGGGGGAACCGCACGCATTTTTTTTTTAATTTGCGGCGGGGTTCCCCTTAATATCCATTCCAGACCTGAAGGGCCTGGTAATTGAATTTGGGGGACCCCCATGCTTTTTTTTACTTTACAGGCATACTATAGACACACCCCAGGTATGATATTTAGGGCCAGTTCACACCGGATGCAGTGCAGTGCGTTTTTTTGATGCATGAAAAACGCAAAGAAAGTTGATCACATTAATGCCAATGGCATAGGTCACACCACTGCAGTCTGTTCCAGTGCGTTTCATAAAAGAAAAAAAAAATTGGTCATGCTGCATTTTTTAGGTACAGAACTGTACTGGACCGCAGTAAAACACATCAAAAATGCACCAAAGACGCACTGCAACACACTTGTCCTAAGTGAAAAGAGGGGGGGAAAAAACACTGGACTGCATCAAAAACACATCAAAAATGCACTGGAACACACTTGTCCTCCTCTTTGGTTAATGAAAAAGAGGGGTGAAAAAAAAGCACTGGACTGCATCAAAAACGTAACAAAAATGCACTGGTACGTGTCAAAAACACACATGCAGAAAAGCACCTGGAACGCATCCAGACTGCGTTTCTATGGTGTGAACTAGGGCCAGTTCACACCATAGAAACACAATCCGGATGCGTTCCAGGTGCTTTCCTGCATGCACGTTTTTCATGCGTTCCAGTGCATTTTTGGTACGTTTTTGATGCAGTCTAGTGCTTTTTTTTCACCCCTCTTTTTTATTAACCAAAGAGAAGGACAGGTGTGTTCCAGTGCGTTTTTGGTGCATTTAGGTGTGTTCCTGTGCGTTTTGCTGCGTTCCAGTACAGTTAAAATGCAGCATGTTCTACTTTTGGGGAACTGGAACGCACTGGAACAAACACTGCCATTTAGAACCATATAACCAACTTTCCATGCATTTTTGATGCATAAAAACGTAATGGACTGTATGTGGTGTGAAATGGCCCTTAAGCAATTTGGCATATTTAAAGGCACTTCTCTTTGTTTTGTTTTTGGTGTTTTCCAAATTGGTGACATTGATATATGTCCCTTAGGGTGGGACCTGGGCCCCCATTTTAAGGCCAATAACTAGAAGAAAAGCCAGCCAAGTTGGGACTAGCAAAATTAACACGTCAGTTCCCATAGACTGCAATGGTATTTGTTGGTAAGTGGGGGGGGGGGGGTGTTTGTCCCATCCCTAATTTTGTAGCATGCTGGATGATGTGCTTAATTTTGGACGGGGGGGGGGGTTACTTTCTGCTAGCTGCATTTGAGCTCTTCTGAGCATGCCCAGCCTCCAGCCTGTTCGATTTTTTTGGTGCTTTTTGTGTGTGAACAGCACCTGGATATTTCGGGGCATGTTCAGAGATTGTTTTTATGGGTTAGTAATTGAAGGACATCCTTAACAGGTGTAGCCACTTTGAAGTTCAGTCTCTACATTGGGTGAACTCGCCTTTTGGGTGTTTCATGGACTGTGCATGTGTTTTCAATTGCCTCATTAGCTCACAAACATAGGTTATATAAAGCTCACAGTTAAGATTCCCTCTCTTGCCCTGAAAAGAGGCAAGTGTGTGTGTGTGCAAAATGTACATTTTAGTGTCCTTATCGAGTTTGTAACACATGCATTTTATTTGTTATGTCTTTGCAAAACAGGTGTTTGGTTTATTTTGTGGATTGTATTTTTTTGTGTGGTGGAGATATGTTCCCCTGAAATAATTTTGATGTTGTTAATGTTTGTCGTTTGTTCACTTTGATTTAATTGTCTGTGCTGCACTATTTAGCCAAATCTTTATCAAGATGTTGTGAGTCTGTAACTGTTTCAAATTGACCCGGTTTTTTAATTTTTTATTTCTTATTTTTTATTATTCTTTGTTTTGTTGACCAATAAAATTTGATGCAAAGTTTTGAGGTTTGTTTTGTGTTTTCTTTGCAACAAATGTGACAGCTGTCAAAACAGGTGTGATTTGTCTACCCTGGCGCCTTCATGCTAGCATATGCATGTATTGTATTGTGTGCTGCATGGAGAGTCACCAGGAAATGAAAAATACAGAGCGGTAAGTATTCAATTTTCCTTTTTTACTGCAGTGGTTCTCAGCCTCAGTCCTCAAGTACCCCCAACAGGACATGTTTTGTGAATTTATCTCATGGAGAATTGCTGTCCAAAATACCAAACCATTGACTGTAAATTAAAGCACATGTGCAAGATGAAGGAAAACCTGCAAACATGGCCTGTTGGGGGTACTTGAGAAGCACCGATTTAGAGCACTGCACTTAAAAATAGCTCAAGGCAATACAATTCTAATTGTGGGCATTTTGAGGGAAACAAAGTAAGTGTTAGAACCCCTGCTTGTGTTTTTTTTTTTTTTAAAGATTGGGCTTTGTGTCCCCTTGTAGTAAAATTGGCTTCACTTTCTGTCACGCAGCTAAACAGGAAGTGAAGGTAAAACCCTACCAATGTCTTTTCTTGGGTACACACAGATCAATCTAACTAGTGTCCTCATTAAGCAAATTGCACTCTAGGACTTTGTTGTGTACACCCCAAATCATTGGGTAGTTTGGGGTTTAGTAAAGACAAATCCACTCTACAGTAAAAGTGTAGCTGCTGAAAATCTGAGGGATCACTGGTGATTGTAACATCCAATCATGTAAAAGCAAAGATGGTTTTTTTGTTTGCTTGCATTTCCCTTTCGGATATCCAGCAAGTGCACTTGTAGTGCAAAGTAGATTTGCCTTTATTAAATAAACCCCAAAGTCCAAAAAACCTAATAATTTGGGGTGTAACCCGCAAAATGCTGGAGTGCAATGTACATAATGGGGAAAGTATTTCGATTGACCTGTGTGTCCCCAAGGAAAGACATTGGTAGGGATTTCCCCTCACTTCCTGTGTGGCTATGTGACAGGAAGTGAATTATTTGGAAGGATAAAGTGGCCAAATTTGGGAGTTGTCTTCACCCTATCAGGGGTGCAGACATCCCCAAAAACTGTCTAGACGTGTAATCCCTCTGCACTCTACCCCCAAGCAAAAATAAGAAAGGATTTCATTTAGTTTAACTTTGCAAAGACACATTCCTAAGTTGAATTGTGATGCATGTCAATGGCCCATTTAGACCCTGTTTAATCACTTGAGATCAGCGCAATAACTGATCGATCGCAGGCACAGCACGGTCCTCAATTGCCGGGAGTCCGTCAATAAATGTCCTCCCCTTCACGCGCGCTGTGGTCACAGAGTCACTGAGACTCGGGTGATGACAGATCCAAGTAAGGGGCCGATCCCTGCCCCTTACCACGTGATCAGCTGTCAGCCAATGACAGCTGATCACGTGATGTAAACAAAAGCTGTGTAATGGTTTTTGTTTTCTCCTTGTGCTGACAGCGTGAGCATAAAAAAAGGCAATCACCGGCTTATGTGCAAGGGACATCGGGCCCGAAGAGGAAGAGGCAATTCTGCGTCATCTGTGACAATCAGTAGCCCCTGCCAGTGCCACCTATCAATGCCCACCACTGCTGCCAATCAGTGCCACCTAGCAGTGCTGCCTATCAGTGCCCATCACTGCCAACTATCATTGCCACCTAGCAGTGCCACTTCTCAATGCCCACCAGTGCCAACTAGCAATGCCACCTCTCAGTGCCCACCCTTGCCAACTTATCGGAGCCCATCAGTGCAGTCTCATCAGTGTACATCAATGAAGGAGTAAAATTACCTTTTGTCTAAATTTTCTAAATATTAACCACTTTCCTACCGCCCACCGTCAAATTACGTCCTTGGCTTTGTGCGGTGACATCTGAATGATGCCTGCAGTTGCAGGCATCATTCAGATATTATTCTTTTCAGCCGGCGATTCTGTGCACGATAAAAACTATCATAGCGGCAGTACCGCCGCTTGATCGTTCTTATAGGCGGCGGGAGGGGACGTCCCCCCTCCCGCCGCCATCCGGTGCTTCTCCGGGCTCTCCCGTGCCATCTGGGGCTCGGAGAACGAATTGGCCGGCGCCGGATGGGAAGCATAGCGATGAATGGGGACCAGATGGTCACCAGTCATCTCTATGACCGTCGGAGGCCAGGGCACGACTTTATGACATCACGCCGGGTTCCCGTATGTAATCCAAGCCGTGATCTCGTCTGTCAGCATGAGATTGGTGAATTTTTTTGACCGATCTCATGCTTTCCAGCCTGGAGGAAAGATGTAGGGTCTTATTGACCCTGCATCTCTCCATAAAGAGGACCTGTCACAATAGATTCCTATTACAAGACATGTTTACATTCCTTGTAATAGGAATAAAAAGTGATCCAAAAAACAAAAAAGGTAAAAAAAGAGTAAGAAATACAAAAAAAGGAAAAAACAAAAATAAAAATATTCAAAAAAAAGAAAAAACACCCATGTCCCCGGTAGCTCGCGCTCATAAGCGAACACACACGTAAGTCCCGCCCACATATGTAAACGCTGTTAAAACCACACATGTGAGGTATTGCTGCGTGCCTTAGAACGAGTGCAACAATTCTAGCACTAGACCTCCTCTGTAATGCCAAAATGGTAACGTGTAAAAAAAATTAAAGCATCGCCTAGGGAGATTTTTAAGTACTGAAGTTTGGTGTTATTCCATGAGTGTGCGCAATTTTAAAGCGTGACATGTTAGGTATCTATTTACTCAGCATAACAACATCTTTCACATTATCCCCAAAAATTGGGCTAACTTTAGTGTTTTGTAATTTTTTTTACATTCATGAAACCATTTATTTCCCAAAAAAGGCGTTTGAAAATTTATTGCGCAAATACCGAGCGAGATAAAAATTTGCAATGACCGCCATCTTATTCCCTAGGGTGTCTGCTAAAAAACCATATATAATGTTTGGGGTTTTGAAGTAATTTTATAGCCATAAATGTATGATTTTTACATGAAGGAGGGAAGTGCCAGAATAGGCCCGTTGCTGAAGTGGTTAAAATATCTATTTTTTTATTTTTTAACTCGGTCTTTTGTATTTATAGAAAAAAAAAAAAAAAACGCAGAGGTGATCAAATAGCACCAAAAGAAAGCTCTATTTGTGTGCAAAAAAATAATACATTTTCATTGGGTTACAGTGTTGTATGAGCGCGCAATTGTCATTCAAAGTGCATCAGCACTGAAATGTGAAAATTGGTCTGGGCAGGAAGGGGGTTTAAGTGGCCAGTGCGCAAGTGGTTAATATAAGGCTATATGCACACGGACGTTTTTCAAGCCGCTTGTTTGAGCATTTTTTGCAGCTTAAAAACGTCTCTCCATGTTAGCCTATGGCCTCATGGCCACCATGGCGTTTTTGAGCTGTAAATGGCATAGGTGTTTTTAGGCCCCATGTACACGGGACGCTGGTGCAAAGTGTTCAGAACTAAGTTTGAAAGCGGCGTTTAGAAAGGCGCGCTTTGTGGCGTTTGCATGCCGCGTTTTATCAGATTTGCGTCTATACGCATTTAGTTAGGAAACATGATAAGGAGCCGCCCTAAGCTCCAAAAACAGTATTAACGATTTCAGCTATTTTTTGAGACCAGAGTGAGTATCAGCAGCTGAGAGAGCAGCAGTGTAGTTGTATTTAGCGTGTCACTTGCCACGTCACTTGCCCCAAGTTGTGGATTGTCCACTTGCCACGTCAGCTGCCCCAAGTTGTGGATTGTCCACTTGCCACGTCAGCTGCCCCAAGTTGTGGATTGTCCACTTGCCACGTCAGCTGCCCCAAGTTGTTGATTGTCCACTTGCCACGTCAGCTGCCCCAAGTTGTTGATTGTCCACTTGCCACGTCAGCTGCCCCAAGTTGTGGATTGTCCACTTGCCACGTCAGCTGCCCCAAGTTGTGGATTGTCCACTTGCCACGTCAGCTGCCCCAAGTTGTGGATTGTTCACTTGTCACGTCAGCTGCCCCAAGTTGTGGATTGTCCACTTGCCACGTCAGCTGCCCCAAGTTGTGGATTGTCCACAATGCAATGGAAGCAATTGCATTATTGTTTTGATATACCGGTATATATATATTTTTTATGGTTTTTCCTCATTTGCCCTAATTTTTGAGTTTATCAATGTAAAAAAATGGGTCACCTTTAAAAACGCTTCTAAACTAAAATGCGTCTAAACGCCGGTACCACGTCTGAAACGTGGAAATCTTTGGCGTCTGAAGGCATTTTTAGGCTTTGTGAAAAACGAGTTTAAACGCAACTGCAGATTTTTTTTTCAAGGCCAAAAACAGTGTTTTGGATGTAATAGAATTCAATGGACCCGCATCCAAAACGCAAGTACCGCGAATTTGCGGCAATTTTTTTTTTAACCTGCTTATAGCTGGTTGTTAAAGGAAATGTAAAAGAAAAGTACCAGTTACTTACCGGTAATGGTCTTTCTGGTAAGTCTTCCAGGACGGCACAATGAGAGATGACTAGTCCACCTGACAGGAAACACAATCAATCAAAGAGGTTAAAAACCCCACCCCTCCCTGTGCTCCTCAGTTTGTGAAAAAGTACTCCACACTAGTGCACGAGAGTGAAAACAACATACCACAACAACTCTACATATATATTAATATACTTAACCAGAGCGGTGGGAAGTAGGCCTGCCGTCCTGGAAGACTTACCAGAAAGACCATTACCGGTAAGTAACTGGTACTTTTCTCAAGACGTCTTCCAGGACGGCACAATGAGAGAGAAGCAAGTAACTTGCAGGCCTACCTTAGGGTGGGACGACCGCTGGCAGGACCTTCCTACCAAATGAGAGGTCCTGAGGCGACAGCAACTCCACTCTATAATGTTTCAGAAAGGTGTTCTGGCTTGACCATGTCGCAGCTTGGCAGATCTGTTCGACCGAAGCTCCGGCCCTTTCTGCCCAGGAGGTCACCAGAGAGCGAGTGGAATGTGCCTTAACCTTCGGGGCTGTTCTAGCAGCTTGGTCATAAGCTAGGGAGATTGCTTGTTCTATCCACCTAGCTATGGTTACTCTAGAAGCCTGTTGGCCCTTTTTCTGACCAGAAAAATTAATAAATAAGTGGCTGGATTTTCTGAAAATGCTAACTCTATCCAAATAAGAAAGCAGACATCGTCTGACATCCAAACAATGAAAGGAAGCTTCCCTTTCATTCTGGGGGTTGGAACAAAAAGAAGGGAGTATTATTTCCTGTGTTCTATGAAATTTAGATACTACCTTGGGAAGGTACAGGGGGTCCTGCCTGAGAACAACCCTGTCCTCAAATAAACGAAAAAACGGCTCTTTAATTGACAGAGCCTGCATATCACCTACTCTTTTGGCTGTCGTTATAGCCAGCAGAAAGGTAAACTTAACTGTGAGAAGTTTAATAGAAATACTGTCTAAAGGCTCAAACGGAGCCTTAGTTAACTGTTCTAGAACCAAGGAGAGATCCCAGGGTGGAACCCTAGAGATCTGTACTGGAGACATTCTGTCCCTAGCTGACAAGAATCTTTTAATCAACGGGTCCTGGGACAATCTTTTGTCCAGGAAATAAGATAAGGCTGCTACCTGAACTCTTAGTGTCTTGGTAGCCAGCCCCAGATCAACTCCATCCTGGAGAAATTCCAGAATGACCGAAGTTTCCTGTTGGGAAACCTGTCTCTCTGAACACCAGCGAGAGAAGACCCCCCACACCTTAGCATAAATCCGTCTGGTGACCTCCTTTCTACTAGAGAGGAGAGTGGTGATCACTCTCTCTGAACAGCGCTTCTCCCGCAGGTTCTGCCTTTCAAGCACCAGGCCCTCAGTTTGAAGAAGCTGGGCTCTGGGTGGAAGACCGGACCCTGAAGAAGAAGGTCTGACCGAACTGGTAGATGGAGAGGGGGAGCTACAGACCAGTTCTCCAGAGTGGGAAACCAGGCTCTCTTGGGCCACCAGGGGGTGACCAAAATGAGACAGCATTCTGAGAGGTCCAGCTTCTGCAGGATCCTCGGAATCAGACCCAGAGGGGGAAAGGCATAGGCCAGATGAAAACTCCACACCTGGGCCAGCGCATCCACTCCCTCTGAGCCCCATTCCCGGGTCAGGGAAAATAACCTCTTTAGCTTTTTGTTTTCCCTGCGGGCGAAGAGGTCTATCTCCGGATTGCCGAACCGTTGGCACACCAGATCGAACACCTCTGGGTTCAACTCCCATTCTCCCTGGAGAATCGGGTGGCGACTTAAAAAGTCCGCCTCTACGTTGTGAACCCCTTTTATGTGAACCGCTGTGATAGAGGGAATCCGGAGCTCTGCCCAGCTCAGGATCTCCAGAGACAAAGCCAGAAGGGTACGCGACCTGGTGCCTCCCTGATGGTTCAGGAATGCCACTGTGGTGGCATTGTCGGATAGAATCTGGACCTCTCGGCCCCTGACTCTCTCCTCGAAGGCCTTTAGGGCCTCCCGGACCGCCAACAATTCCCGGAGGTTTGAGGAGGCGCCCCCCTGACCTCGGTTCCAGGAACCCTGAGCTCGTCTAAGTGAGCCCCCCAACCCCAGGCGCTTGCGTCTGTGGTTATCCTGAGAGGGTTGGACTGACTCCACAGACGACCCACCAGCAAATTCTGAGGAAGGAGCCACCACCTCAGAGATTCCTTTGCCACAACTGCGATGGGGACCCTGTAGTCTAGAGATTCCCTTGATCCGTCCCAAGAGGATAGAAGGAATTTTTGGAGAGGTCTGGAGTGGAGCTGAGCCCACGGCACCGCTGGGATGCAAGAGGTCATTAGACCCAGCACCCGCATGATGCTTCTGAAGGAGGATTCCTCTGCCTCCAACATAGACCTGACCGTTGTCATAAGACCTTGTCCTGGGGTAAAACAAGTTTCCTTTCTAAGGAATCCACTAGGAATCCCAAGTAGACTTTCCTCTGTTCTGGGACCATCAAGGATTTTTCTTTGTTGATGATCCACCCCAGGCTTTCCAAGGTGCTCACGACCCTGGCCAGGTCTGCAAGAAGGAGATCTCGACTCTGATTGTAGAGAAGCAGATCGTCGAGGTAGGGGACTACTGCTATACCCTGCAGGTGCAGGTAAGCAATCACCTCCGCCATGATCTTTGTAAAGACTCTTGGACTGGAGGACAGTCCGAAGGGAAGCGCAGCAAACTGCCAATGCTGCACTCCCTGGGCGGAAGTGATTGCAAACCTGAGGAAGGCCTGATGTGCTGGGAATATCGGGACGTGTAGATAGGCGTCCTTTAGGTCTCAGGTCACCATGAACACCCCCCTCAGAAGAAGCTTCCTGAGAGTGTACACGCTCTCCATCCGAAACATCTTGCGACGCAGATAAGCGTTCAAGGGTCTCAAGTTTATTATAAGCCGATGCTTCCCTGACGGCTTTGGAACAACGAAAACGTGGGAATAGACGCCCATACCTTGTTGTTCTGTAGGTACCGGGATAACTACTCCCTGCCTTTCCAGTTCTGAGACATTCTGTACCAGACCTGCAGCTTTTAAGGGGTCCCTGGGTAGATGTGTTACCAGAAGCTTTGGGGGAGGGGAGTGAAGGAACTCTAGCTTGTAGCCCTCTTTTAAAATTTGGAGGACATGGGGGCTCTGAGATATGCTTTCCCATCTGGGGAGAAACTGGGAAAGCCTTCCCCCTACCCTTTACGTCACTTAGAGTTCTTGTCATTAGGCTTTTAGCTGGAGAAAAGGATACCTCCCTTCTGTTTGTCCTTGCCAGCACTCCACCTCCTAGTATTGACAGGTCTTTTGTCTGAAGACCGGTTCTTACCCTGGGGGCCTCGAAAAAATCTCCTTTTTTCCTTTTTAGGTTTGGTAGGAAATTTCTTACCCTTTTCGGTGGACCTGGACAGGGCTTGGTCAAGTCCTGTACCGAAAAGAAGGGAGCCCTCAAATGGGAGACCACATAAACGGGTCTTGGATGCACTATCACCATCCCAGGTTTTAACCCATACAGCTCTTCTCGCAGAGTTTAAGAGGGCTCCAGTCTTTGCGGTGGTTCATTCGGTTTCTACCGCTGCGTCCGCTAGGTACGCCACCGCGCTACCTATTAGCTGCAACGACTCCAAGACTTCCTTGGATTTGGAAGTGCCTGAAACATAGTCCGTTAATTTTGAGATCCATGCATCTGCATTCCTGGCTACGCATGCTGAAGCCAGCGCCGGGCTCATGGCTGCCGCAATGGCTTCCCAGGCCCTCCGCAAGGTGGTTTCAGCACGCCGGTCCATCTGATCTTTGAGGTTACCAGTATCCTCAAAGGAGAGGTCAGACTGTTTGGATACCTGGGCTAAGGAAGCATCCAATCTGGGTGTTTTGAAGAACCTATCTTCATCTTCCTCCTTAAAGGGGCACCTACGTTTCCACGTTTTTGGTCTTAAAAGCTTCCTTTCAGGATCCTTCCATTCTTGAAGGATAATGTCCTTCAGTGCCTGGTGGACGGGGAAGGTTCTGGGTTGAGACTTCAACAAACCCTGATACATTCTATCCTGTGCGGAAACCTGTTCCGCAGGCTCCTGGATCTCCTCAGAAGCATAAATTGCCCCAAGGAGGCCCTCCATATCATCGGCCGAGAAGATGTGCCTTCCTGGCCTGGAGCCCTCTTCCTCGTCCTCTGCCTGACTATCCACCAGACCCTCATCAGATACTTCTCGATCGGAGATATCTGAATCCTCCTCCGGCTCCGAACCCTGTGAAGGTAGGGATTTTAGAGGCTGCGGGCGTCTTTTAACCACCCTGGGAGTCAAGGAACTCTCCTGAGAGGAAGAGCCCCCCCCACTTGTCTGAGGTTCTGGTTCCCTAGACCTGAGTGAGGATTGAAATTCCTTAAGCGTAGTCAGCATCTGGGTCTGGACAGACAGGAAGTCTTTCATGACCTGAGATGTTTCTTTTCCAGCCAATTTCTTAATGCATTTAAAGCAGAAAGGTCTGGAATAGTCTGATGGCAACCTATCGTTGCAGTAGCCACATCTTTTGATGCGAGCAGGGGCTTTAGAGGGACGGCTGGTAGACCCCTGGGCAGTGACGTCCCCTCCTGCAGAAAAAACAAATATACACAGGGAATTTTTTAGTACCAAACACCCCTGTGCAGAGCAAAAGGGGGAAGAGTCGGGGTACCTCCCCCATCATAACCCCTGCTGGCTGGGTAGGACTCACCTCCTGTGGCCTCCTCTGTAGCCTTGGCCGTACCGGGCCTTTCCTCATGCGCCGTCCGGGCTCGAACCGTGTCGCTAAGAGCAAACAGGAAGAATGGGCGCCTCTTTTCCTGGCATCTTTATAGTGGAAGCTGGCTGAAAAGATGCCGGCCGTCGCCATCTTGCCGTAGACCGGAAACCGGAAGTGGCGCGGCGACGTCATTCCGGGCGCTAGAGGAGGAAATCAATGAGTCCTCCATGCCATGGGAAAATGGCGCCGCACATGCCTGAGCGGCGCCAATAGCCAGAACAGCGCTTCACTGCTGGGTTCACCACCGCATCTGCGGGAGACCTGCCAGCCCCCCCTCCGAAGTAGACACCCACCAGGTAGGGAGAAAAAAAGAGGAAACATTTGGCCCCTGAAGCTTCCAGGTACCCTGTACCTTAGGGCTTCAGAAAACTCAGGGCGGTTCTTCAAGGCTATTCCTTCCCCCCTGAGCATGTTACAACAAAAGGGGGACCCCCCAGGAAGGATGAGCCCGTCCTGCTAGGTCCAGAGGCTTCCTAAGCGTTCGACCTAGGTCCCAGGGGGAGACCTCCAGCACCAGGCCTTAAGAAAAAAAGAAACGGTTTCGCTGTGGGGAAACACAATCAAAAACTGAGGAGCACAGGGAGGGGTGGGGTTTTTAACCTCTTTGATTGATTGTGTTTCCTGTCAGGTGGACTAGTCATCTCTCATTGTGCCGTCCTGGAAGACGTCTTGAGAAATAAACATTGCCGGCTCTAAAAAAAAAAAAAAAAAAAAAAAACACACAGCGTGGGGTCCCCCCCCCCAGGTCCATACCAGGCCCTTGGGTCTAGTATGGATTCAAAGGGGACCCCCCCCCCACCAAAATGAAAAAAATAGCGTGGGGGTCCCCCTATAAATCCATACCAGGCCCTTCAGGTCTGGTATGGATTTTAAGGGGAACCGCGCCAAATTTTAAAAAAATAGCGTGGGGGTCCCCCTAAAAGTCCACACCAGACCCTTTATCCGAGCACGCAACCTGGCAGGCCGCAGGGGAAGAGGTGGGGACGAGAGAGCGGCCCCCCCTCCCTCCTGAACCGTACCAGGCCACATGCCCTCAACATGGGGAGGATGTCCTCATGTTGATGGGGACAAGGGCCTCTTCCCGACAACCTTGGCCGTTGGTTGTCGGGGTCTGCGGGCGGGGCTTATCGGAATCCGGGAGCCCCCTTTAATAAGGGGGCCCCCAGATCCCGACCCCCCACCCTATGTGAATGAGTATGGGGTACATCGTACCCCTACCCATTTACCTGGTGGCAAAAAAAGTTAATAAAAAACACAACACAGGTTTTTAAAGTAATTTATTAGGCAGCCCTGGGGGTCTTCCTGCCGGGCGCCCCGCTATCTTCTTCCAGCTCTTTTGCTAGCGGGGTCCCGGGCTTCGTCGTCGCCTTCTTCCGACTTCGGGGGTCTCTTGTTCTGTTCTCCGGTGTCGTGTCCGCGCTCTCCGGTTCTTCTCCCGCTCTCCGGTGCCTTCTCCATGATCTCCGGTTCTTCTCCCGCTCTCCGGTGCCTTCTCCACGATCTCCGGTTCTTTCTGCCTTCTGCCGGGCGCCCCGCTATCTTCTGCCAGCTCTTTTGCTAGCGGGGGGGCTGGTCTTCATCGTCGCCTTCTTCCCTCTTCTCTTCGCCCGATGTTGCCTCGTCTCTGTCCGCCGTTACAATGCTCTGGCCGCGGAGCGCGCCCACTTATAATGGCATGGGCGTGGTCACCGGGTGATGCCACCGCTGACCCTGCCCCCGTAGCACGTCACAGTCCCATCATTCCTCGGGACTGTGACATCATACGGGGGGGCATCATAAGAGGGAAGAAGGCGACGATGAAGACCGGCCCCAGCTAGCAAAAGAGCTGGCAGAAGATAGCGGGGCGCCCGGCAGAAGGCAGAAAGAACTGGAGATCGTGGAGAAGGAACCGGAGAGCGGGAGAAGAACGGGAGATCATGGAGAAGGCACCGGAGAGCGGGAGAAGAACCGGAGATCGTGGAGAAGGCACCGGAGAGCGGGAGAAGAACCGGAGAGCGCGGAGACGACACCGGAGAACAGACCAAGAGACCCCCGAAGTCAGGAGAAGGCGACGACGAAGCCCGGGACCCTGCTAGCAAAAGAGCTGGAAGAAGATAGCGGGGCGCCCGGCAGAAAGACCCCCGGAGCTGCCTAATAAATTACTTTAAAAACCTGTGTTGTGTTTTTATTAACTTTTTTTGCCACCAGGTGAATGGGTAGGGGTACGATGTACCCCATACTCATTCACATAGGGTGGGGGGCCGGTATCTGGGGGTCCCCTTATTAAAGGGGGCTCCCGGATTCCGAAAAGCCCGCCGCCCGCAGACCCCGACAACCAACGGCCAGGGTTGTCGGGAAGAGGCCCTTGTCCCCATCAACATGGGGGCAGGGTGCTTTGGGGTGGGGGGGCCGCAGGTCGCCCCCCTGCCCCAAAGCACCCACCCCCCCCCCCCCCCCCCCCATGTTGAGGGCATGCGGCCTGGTACGGTTCAGGAGGGAGGGGGCGCTCTCGCCCCCCCCCCCTGCGGCCTGCCAGGTTGCGTGCTCGGATAAGGGTCTGGTATGGATTTTGGGGGGACTCCACGCCGTTTTTCGGCTTAGGGGGTTTCCCTTTAAATCCATACCAGACCTAAGGGTCTGGTATGGATTTTGGGGGGACTCCACGCTGTTTTTTCCGCTTAGGGGGTTCCCCTTAAAATCCATACCAGACCTAAGGGCCTGGTATGCTCCTGGAGGGGAACCCCCACGCCGTTTTTTTCATTAAAATTCGGCGTGGAGTTCCCCTTCATGATTCATACCAAACACGGGACAGCGAGGCTGCCGAGAACCAGCGCGATGCCATCGCGCTGGAGACGTTCTCGGCCAGCTAGTCGCCTCTAGGACACGACTTGAGCGGCTGCTTCACGCTCAGGTCGTGTCCAAGTTGCCTCGCAAAGTCGCGCTGTCCCTGTGTCAGCCGGCACACGAGTCGCCCCGCGAGTCGGATCCGCTTCATCCGACTTCCCGGGCGACCTCTATTCAAATCAATGGGCTCCCATAGGGAACCATTCATTTTTCAATAGAGCGCCGCTGACATTTGTATTTACTATAACAGTGCGCCGCTGGGTCCTGCGCCAAGTGAAGGAGTTATCCGGCGCACCAATTAAGGTTAGAACCAGCGCAGCGCACTGTTATTCGTAAATCACCCCCGATGTTTCTTCTTATCAATGAACTGAACTCCGTGTGTAGAAGAAGTTCTCAGTTTAACCATTTAAAGACAAAATCTTTTCTGACACTTGTAGCTTACAAGTAAAAATCCTGTATTTTCTGCTAGAAAATCACTTGGAACCCCCAAACATTATATATTTTTTTTTTTAGCAGAGACCCTAGGGAATAAAATGGCGGTTGTTGCAATATTTTATGTCACACGATATTTGCGCAGCAGTCTTTCAAACGCAATTTTTTGGGAGAAAATACACTTTAATGAATTTTTAATAAAACTAAACAGTAAAGTTAGCCGTTTTTATTTATTTTTTTCGTCTAAAAATTTTGATTACCTGTTTTTGTGACTGTTTCCTGATTCCCTTACCGAAGATGGCGGCGGCAGCACCCGAGAGCCGAGGGAGAGATCGGCTTTGTGTGCTGACATCGCGGGCGCCCAGGACAGGTAAGTGTCCATATAATTAAAAGTCAGCAGCTGCAGTATTTGTAGCTGCTGACTTGTAATATTTTTTTTTTTTCGGCGGAACTCTATTACACTCGAGCGGGTAGGCGTTGACAGTAAAACGCTGCTAGTTTTAGCGGCGCTTTACCATTTTAGCGGCGCTATTCGGCTGCTAGCGGGGCGCTTATAACCCAGCTAGTGGCCGATGAAGAGGTTAAATGCACCCGTGTAGCACCACTGCAGAAGCGCTTTGCAGGCGCTTCGGCAGCAGTGCCCATTCATTTCAATGGGCAGGAGTGGTGGAGGAGCGGTATACACCGCTCCAAAGATGCTGCTTGCAGGACTTTTTTGAACGTCCTGCCAGCGCACCGTGTGAGATTGCAGGGGAACCGTTTTGCAGCCACTTTTACAGGTGCTATTTTTAGCCCAAAAGTGCCTGAAAAACACCCCAGTGTGAAAGGGGTCCAACTGTTAGATTTTATGAGATGAAGGGAAAAAAAAACGAAAAAAATCGGCCTAACATATCGGCCCAAAAAAAAAAAAATCGGCATCATATATCGGCCGCCGTGATTTCTAAATTTCGGCATCGGCCAGAGAAAAACCCATATCGGTCGACCTCTAAAACAGGCCATTACATTAGTTGGGCTGCAATTGAATCTCTTTTAGTGGATGCCTGAATCACCTTGGCTCTTTGAATCGCGGACAGATTTTCCACGATTCTGTCCGGGATTTCAAAACACCCAGGTGTGAATGACAAAATCGCACAACATACATTTGAAATGCCATTTAGCACCTAAAATCGCGGTGCAATTCTGCCGCGATTGTTGATCAATCGTGCGGCGAATCGCATCGCGTGAAGCATGTTGCCCAAAAGAAGCTTTTTTTGGGGGCGAAAAGCTTCACGCGATGCAGTTTGCCGCAATTTATCATGCGACAATCGGCGCAGAGCCGCACCGTGATTTTAGGTGCTTAATGGCATATCAAATGTGCGTTGTGTGATTTGTCATTCACACCTGGGTGTTTTGAAATCGCCAACAGAATCACTGAAAATTGCCCGCGGTACAGGAGATGGTCAGAGACTGGGGACACGGTACAGGCGATGGTCAGAGACTGGGGACACGTACAGGAGATGGTCAGAGACTGCGGACGCGGTACAGGAGATGGTCAGAGACTGCGGACGCGGTACAGGAGATGGTCAGAGACTGCGGACGCGGTACAGGAGATGGTCAGAGACTGCGGACGCGGTACAGGAGATGGTCAGAGACTGCGGACGCGGTACAGGAGATGGTCAGAGACTGCGGACGCGGTACAGGAGATGGTCAGAGACTGCGGACGCGGTACAGGAGATGGTCAGAGACTGCAGACGCGGTACAGGAGATGGCCAGAGACTGCAGACGCGGTACAGGAGATGGCCAGAGACTGCAGACGCGGTACAGGAGATGGCCAGAGACTGCAGACGCGGTACAGGAGATGGCCAGAGACTGCAGACGCGGTACAGGAGATGGCCAGAGACTGCAGACGCGGTACAGGAGATGGCCAGAGACTGCAGACGCGGTACAGGAGATGGCCAGAGACTGCAGACGCGGTACAGGAGATGGCCAGAGACTGCAGACGCGGTACAGGAGATGGCCAGAGACTGCAGACGCGGTACAGGAGATGGCCAGAGACTGCAGACGTGGTACAGGAGATGGCCAGAGACTGCAGACGTGGTACAGGAGATGGCCAGAGACTGCAGACGTGGTACAGGAGATGGCCAGAGACTGCAGACGTGGTACAGGAGATGGCCAGAGACTGCAGACGTGGTACAGGAGATGGCCAGAGACTGCAGACGTGGTACAGGAGATGGCCAGAGACTGCAGACGTGGTACAGGAGATGGCCAGAGACTGCAGACGTGGTACAGGAGATGGCCAGAGACTGCAGACGTGGTACAGGAGATGGCCAGAGACTGCAGACGTGGTACAGGAGATCAATGCAGCCTCACCAGGTTCCTTTAAATGCAGCCTACCAGTGCCCATCATTTGCAGCCTACCTTAATATGTCAGTAAGGGGGAAAGGGCAGTATTCGCAAGAGCAGTGTTCTTGACTTTGCCTATCTATGGAGGAAAGCTCTCAGCACACACACCACGTTAAGGAGCAGCTTGGCAGTATGATCAGCAGAGGAGCATTATCAGTGTGCAGCACCGCGGGGGTTAAGAGTGCAGGACTCACTGTTTCTAACAGCATGTCAAACAAAAAGTCCTGCACTCTTAACCCCCGCAGCGCTGCGCACTGATAATGCTCCTCTGCTGATCATACTGACAAGCTTCTCCTTAATGCGTGTGTGCTGACAGCTTTCCTCCATAGATAGGCACACACTGAGTTAAGGAGCAGCTTGTCGGTATGATCTATGAGCTATGTTTACATGCTGTTAGAAACAGTGAGTCCTGCACTCTTAACCCCCACAGCGCTGCACACTGATAATGCTCCTCTGCTGATCATACTGACAAGTAGGGATGACTCGAACACCCCCTGTTCGGTTCGCACCAGAACCTGCGAACAGACCTAATGTTTGTGCGAACTTTAGAACCCTATTAAATACAATGGACTTGAACGTTTGAAATCAAAAGTGCTAATTATCAAGGCTAATATGCAAGTTATTGTCCTAAAAAGTGTTTGGGGACCCGGGTCCTGCCCCAGGGGACATGTATCAATGCAAAAAGAAGTTTTAAAAACGGCAATTTTTCGGGAGCAGTGATTTTAATAATGCTTAAAGTGAAACAATAAAAGTGAAATATTCCTTTACATTTCGATTTCGTACCTGGGGGGGGGGGGGGGGGTATAGTATTGCCTGTAAAGCAGCGCTCGTTTCCTGTGCTTAGAACTGTCCCTGCACAAAGTGTCATTTCTGAAGGAAAAATAGGATTTTTTACTCACCGTAAAATCCTTTTCTCTGAGTCCATGGACCGACACAGCTTCTCTATTGACAAAGTGGGTATTATCCGTTAATTAGGAGTGACTAGGCAGAAAAACTTGTAAAAAGTGTTGCATCACACCTTCTACAGTACCGCCCAGGGGGCGGACCCTCTGGGTATACCCTCTCAGTCTGCACATCGCAGATCAGTTCGTCAAAAAGCAGTACAAACTTAGAGGGGTGGGTGCTGTGTCGGTCCATGGACTCAGAGAAAAGGATTTTACGGTGAGTAAAAAATCCTATTTACTCTTTCATCCATGGACCGACACAGCTTCTCTATTGACAAAGTGGGACGTCCCAAAGCAGTGTCAGAGAAAAAACGAGGGGTGGTAACAGCATAAAAACAAACTTCACCCCAAAACACAAAACAGCACTCCTCCAACGGAGGAATTGCAACTCTGAACAGCCGCTTGCAAAACCTTGCGGCCGAAAGAGGCATCCGAAGATGCACCTACATCAACTTTGTAGAATTTTGTGAAAGTGTGAGCGGACGACCAAGTCGCCGCTTTACATAGTTGGGAAACAGACGCTTGATGTCGGAAAGCCCAAGAGGCACCTATTGCCCTGGTCGAATGCGCCGTGACAGGAAAGGGGGGCGCCTGACCCTTTAAGGCGTAAGCCTGGATTACTATCTGTCGGATCCACCTAGAGATGGTGGCCGATGAGACTGCTTGGCCCTTCTTGGGACCAGCCACCGAAACAAACAGTGAGTCTGACTTCCGGAACAGGGAAGTAGCAGATATGTCTACTCTCAAAGCTCGGACAACGTCCAAGGAATGCAACGCCGACTCCTTAGGATTCGACGGCTGAGGACACAAGGATGGAAGTACAATGTCTTCGTTGAGATGAAAAGCCGAAACGACTTTCGGAAGAAAGGAAGGCTGCAGCCGCAGCACCACCTTATCCTTGTGGAAAATCAAATAGGGAGCCTTGCAGGACAGGGCTGCCAGCTCAGAGACTCGTCTAACTGACGTAACAGCCACCAAAAAGACCACCTTCTGAGAAAGTGTCAACAGGGGAATATCTCTAATATTCTCAAACGGTGCCTTCTGAAGCACCGAGAGGACCAGGTTCAAGTCCCACGGAGGTAACGGGGGGCGGACCGGAGGGGCCACATGTCGAACCCCCTGCACAAATGTACTCACGAGAGAGTGAGTCGCCAGGGGTCGCTGAAAAAAGACAGCCAGGGCAGATATCTGTCCCTTAATCGTACTTAGGGCAAGCCTTTGTTCTACCCCATGCTGTAAAAACAGCAGGATTCTGGAAACCAAATAGGTACGTGGATGCCATTTCATTTCCTCACACATGGAGATGTAGGCCCTCCAAGTGCGGTGATAGACCTTCCTAGAGGACGGTTTCCGAGCACTTCTCATAGTAGAGATTACTGAGTCTGACAGGCCCCGATCTCTCAGTACCTGGTTCTCAACAGCCATGCCGTTAAAGTCAATGACTGTAAAGCAGGATGGAATATGGGACCTTGCGATAGCAGGTCCTTCCGTAGTGGTAGGCGCCAGGGGACGTCTGCTACCAGACGTACTAGATCGGCGTACCAAGGACACTGAGGCCAATCTGGAGCGATTAGGATCATTGGAATTCCCTCTGCCTCCACTCTGCGGAGCAGAAGAGGAAGAAGCCTTAAGGGAGGGAAGGCATAGATTAGCCGATACTGACCCCACGATGCTACCAACGCGTCCGTTGCGTCTGTCCATGGGTCTCTTGACCGGGCCACAAACCTCAATACCTTCCGATTGAGTCGGGAAGCCAGAAGATCTACGTCTGGTGTGCCCCATCTTTGGCAGAGGAGTTGGAACACCTCCGGGTGTAAGGACCATTCTCCCTGGTCCAGCATCTGGCGGCTCAGGTAGTCCGCCTGCCAGTTTTCCACACCCGGAATGTACACGGCCGACAGTGCCGGTACGCTCCTCTCTGCCCACTTCAGGATGCGAGCGATCTCCGATGCTGCAGCTGAGCTTCTTGTTCCTCCTTGATGATTGACATATGCCACTGCTGTGGCGTTGTCTGACTGGATCCTGACTGGACGCCCTTGCAGTCTCTGAGACCATTTGAAGAGGCACAGCTTGATCGCCCGGATCTCCAGGACATTGATCGGCAGGAGGGCTTCCTCTGGGGTCCAGCGACCTTGCGCCGACTGGACACCCCAGACTCCCCCCCAACCTGTAAGGCTGGCGTCCGTCGTGATCACTATCCAGTAAACCGGAAGAAATGACTTCCCGGCCATTAGAGCCGGTGCTGTCAGCCACCATACCAGGGATCTCCTGACTAGGTGGCTCACTCAGATTTGATAATCCAGAGATGAAGGGCATCTGTTCCATCTGGACAGAACTTCCTTCTGTAACACTCGAGTGTGGTATTGAGCATATGGGACCGCCTCGAAGGAGGCTACCATGAGGCCCAACACTCGCATGCAAAAACGGAGTGACGACCAATTCCTGGAAGTCAGCTGCCGTACTGCAGCCCGGAGGGTCTGCAACTTCTCCACAGGGAGGAATACCTTTGCCTCTGAGGAATCCAGAATCAACCCCAGGTACACTAGGCGTTGAGTGGGCACCAATACTGACTTTTGCGTGTTTAGTATCCAACCACAGTCTCGAAGAGTCTGACAGGTAATGGACACGCTTACCTCTAATTCTGAGCTTGAAGGGGCCTTCAGCAGAAGGTCGTCCAAGTAACCTGTGATAGCGATACCCCGCTGTCTTAGAAGTGCCAGAATCGGAGCGAGCACCTTGGTGAACGTCCTGGGTGCTGAGGCAAGGCCAAACGGGAGGGCCACAAACTGGTAGTGGTTCTTCCCGATAGCAAATCGCAGAAACCTCTGGTGTCTGGAGTATATGGGGACATGCAGGTATGCGTCCTTGATGTCCAAGGAGGCCAGAAAGTCCCCCGGATGGAGAGCCGTGACTACGGATCGAACCGACTCCATCCGAAATCTTTGTAACTTCACAAAGCAATTGAGGGCTCTGAGATCCAAGATTGGACGAACCCCCTTCTTCTTTGGCACAATGAACAGATTTGAGTAAAAACCCTGACCCCGTTCCTGTTCTGGAACTGGAATAACTACCCCGCGTTCCAGTAGACCCTGGACCGCCCCATACAGGGCCTCCCGACGGGTCGGTAGTAGCTGGAGATTGGAGGTGATGAATCTGTCTGGTGGACAAGAGAGAAATTCTATCTTGTAGCCTGAGGAGATTACTTCGCAAACCCACCTGTCGGAGACTAGAGCAGTCCACTGAGTCGCGAATTTGCGAAGACGTCCCCCCACCCGAGAGCTGGGTGGGGGCGGACCTTCATGTGGACGCAGATTTGTCCGCAGGCTTGTTGGGTCTGCGGGACCAAGGACGCTTTTGTCCTTGGGCAGGCGCTTTATCGGCCTGGGGTCTTTTCCCTGTCACCTTAAGGGGGCGAAAAAAACGCTTACGTGCAGTAAAGGAGGGCCCTTGCCCTTGGCGTGGTCCCTTACCCTTGCTAGTTTGGGGAAGCAAAGTGCTTTTACCTCCTGTGGCATCCTTGAGGATGTCATCCAGAGAAGCCCCAAAAAGTCTGTCGCCCTTAAAAGGCACATCCAATAGGGCTTTCTTGGAAGTCTGGTCCGCAGACCAGCCCTTTAGCCAGATCAGGCGGCGTATTGCTACTGCATAAACCAAAGCTCTTGACAGCAGGGGAATAGTATCCATGTCTGACTCGCAGATAAACTTAAGGCCCTGGACCAACTGGTCGGCCAAAGTTATCTCATTAGGAGGAGCATCTCGCTCCTTTAACCCCTGGAGTAGCAATTTTGCCCATTCAGTAAGTGTCTGAGACACTAGGGCCCCCGCCAATGCCGGGCGTACTGCCGAGCCTACCACTGAGTATAGGTAGCGAGCGAGTGCTTCAGCCTTCTTATCCACAGGGTCCTTGAAAACAGGAGCCCCTTCTACTGGAATAGTGGTGGCTCTATTAAGTCTGGACACCGAAGGGTCCACTATAGGGGGAGAGGTCCATATCTTCAGAAAACTCTACTCAAAGGGGTACCGTACTGCAAACCTCTTTGGGGCTGTAAAGACCCTCAGTGGGTTCTCCCATTCCTTGTATAAGAGTTTGTCAAAATAAGACACACAAGGGAACACCTTAGCAGTGCGGGCAAGTTTACGAAACCCAAAAGGGGACTGGAGTATCTGCTACTTCTTCAGTCCTTTCCAACTTTAGCGTATCCCGCACTGCAGTAATAAGGTCAGATACCAAAGCCGTCTCGCGTACTGACCTGGACTTGGAGTCCTCCTCACTGTCCGATCGGTCACGGTCTGCAGTCTCTGATGCATCAGAATCTGGGCCATGAGCCATAGCTGGACCTGGTTCTGCATCAGAAATATCCCCAGAAGATTGCAGGGGACAGGGGCGTTTATTACCCCCTGTATTCCCGTGTGCTGCTTCCACCCTGGCAGCAAACGCCTCTAGGATTGCCGACATAGCGTCCATAGACACCTCAGGGACACCAGCTGCTAAATCTGGTGTTTCAGGGGAGAAGACATCTGGCTCAGATGCCATGCTGACCACACGCTGACACTCACAGGGCTCCAGGCAAGATATCAATAGGCCACCCTCCTGCGCTGCAGAGATGCTGGGTTACCCAGAGGACTCACCACCCTGGATAGGTACTGCTATGCTGCGCCTGTGATGCTGTCCCCTTGCTGCTGTGTCAGTCTGCTTCTTTTATCAGCACTTCCTGTGTGAATTTTCGCGCCAGTGTAATGCACCCTAGAGGCCGGAGGCTCTCGCAAAATGGTTGCCAAAAACGTCTGTATGGAAGATAATGTGGGCTCTAAGAAAATGGCCGCCGACAGAAGATAGAGGTCAGGCAGCCATAGCCCACAAAAAGATGGCCACCGAACGGCAATATCTGCATACAGGGTGGACAAACATGGCCGCCGATCACCTGATAGGGGCCAGTGGGTGTGGCCGAACCACAGGAAGATGGCCGCCAGGCAGTTACAAGAGGCCAAACTTGGCATGGACCACCTCAAAATGGCCGCCGACAGCATGGAGACACAGAAACACAGGTAAGCAAAAATGACATTTCTTTTAAATGTTAGTTACAGCCAGCCCCGCTCCAGTGGGACCCCCTAGGTGACCCCCAGCACCCAGCAACCTTTAGCTAGAAGCCCAGGGAGGAGGGAAAGGCAGGGAGAGAGGGAAGAAAGGGGCCACAACCACTTACTTGATCTCTCCAGGAATGTCCAGCTAAATCACCCAGCCGAGGCAGGGGAGTTTTACTTACCTATCCTGCATGTATTCTGCTGGAAAACATTCCAAACAGATCATCGTCCGCGCACGGAAGGTGACTGTTGGCCAGGCATGCTGTGATTGGACCCAGAAGGGACGATCATATGTATGCCCTGGAGCATGACGCTCACCGGACAGGCTGCTGCGACTCGGCCGTAAGGTCAGCCGAAGCTGAGCGGTCTGATGCAAGCCTTGGAGCGTAAGCTCACCGGCCAGGCTGCTGCGACTCGGCCGTAAGGTCAGCCGAAGCTGAGCGGTCCGATGCAGGCCCTGGAGCGTAGGCTCACCGGCCACCCGTGGAGCGACGGGCATGTCGTGGAAAACCCAGCGCGTAGCTAGGGTCGGCACACGCTCGATGGCCGAAACTGGGGAGACTACAAGGATCGAGGATCCAGCCTGTCACCCAGTCGGCAGTTGATCGAAGATCGCAGGAAACAACAAATGTAGCAAAAAATAAATAAATATATATATCTTTTTTCCCCGGACCAATGGGCCCGAAGGGAGCCATGTCCTACTCCTTGCTAGACAGAAAAAAACTGATCTGCGATGTGCAGACTGAGAGGGTATACCCAGAGGGTCCGCCCCCTGGGCGGTACTGTAGAAGGTGTGATGCAACACTTTTTACAAGTTTTTCTGCCTAGTCACTCCTAATTAACGGATAATACCCACTTTGTCAATAGAGAAGCTGTGTCGGTCCATGGACGAAAGAGTAAAAAGTAATTTAAAAGCACTCGCGGCTATTAATGAATTGTCGGCTCCCGGCAATACAGAGAAAAGTAATTGATAAATAAAAAAATAAAAATGCGTGGGGTCCCCCCCAAATTCCATTACCAGGCCCTTAGGTCTGGTATGGATTTTAAGGGGAACTCCACGCCGAATAAAAAAAAAAATGGCGTAGAGTTCCCCCCAAAAATCCATACCAGACCCTTTATCCGAGCACGCAACCTGGCAGGCCGCAGGAAAAGAGGGGGGACGAGAGAGCCCCCCCCCCCCCGAACCGTACCAGGCAACATGCCCTCAACATGGGGAGGATGCTTTGGGGGTCTGTGTCCCCTCAAAGCACCATGTCCCCATGTTGATGGGGACAAGGGCCTCATCCCCACAACCCTTGCCCGGTGGTTGTGGGGGTCTGCGGGCGGGGGGCTTATCGGAATCTGGAAGACCCATTTAACAAAGGGGACCCCCAGATCCCAGCCCCCCCATGTGAATTGGTAAGGGGTACATTGTACCCCTACTATTTCACAAAGAAAGTGTAAAAAATGGAAAAAAATAAAACACACAGACAGTTGGGAAAGTCCTTTATTATAATAAAAATAAAAAATAAAATAAAAAAACACCCCATTCCAGCGATGTAATCCAGTGTCCCCCGGTGATCCAATGTCCAGCGCTGCAGTCTCCACTCCACACGAAACGTCATTGGCTGAGCGGACCTGATGGGGAACGTGAGAAGGGGCGGGTCTATTCATTTTTTTGAGGCGTGTGTTGGACCGGCTATGAGGGGAGGTTGGAGGCCAGTATGTTTTTGTGGCTATGTGGGGAGGTTGGAACTCTTTTTGTCTTCAGAGGCGGGAGTCTTTCCAGCTTTCTTTAGGCTTTCTCTGCTGGAGAAATAAGAACTCTACCCGCCAGTGAGGTCCTTCATGGAGAAGTCTAAGGCCTCAGTCACACGGGGTGTATGAATCTGTACCCTGTGAGGGGGCTGCGTTAACCCCAAAAAGGACATCTATGCTGGCGCAGTTGCGCGGACGCGTCCTGGGTGCGTTCGGGGTCGTGCACCGGCACCCACACAGGTGTCACATTGGGTACAGCCGTTGCACCCTAGTTGACAGCAATAGGACTGCCTACACAAGATGCTGGGAACACCTGTGCATCCCTATTCCAGTAAACACAGCCCTCCCATGGGGTACGGATTCATACCCCCCGTGTGAATGAGGCCTCAGGGTGAATGGAATATTTAGCTCCAATGTGTTCCGAATTTGAGGCCCACTGTACCCTTCTTTCTAGTTATTTGGGTGTGTTTTATTATAGGAGTGTTATATATTGTAGATTAGGACAAGTTTGAATATGTTGTGGAGGTTTGTGTTATTCTTTGGGTGTGTTTGGAGTGTTATATATATATATATATATAAAAATTGTAGTTTAGGATAAGTTTGGATTTCTTCTGGAGGAGTTTTGAGTGGACATAACTGAAATACCTCACTCAGCGGGGGCGGGCCTTAGAGAACAGAGGCCGCATATGGGCAGCACAGAGGCTTAGGGGTTTGCCTTACAGCACTGGGGTCCTTGGTTCAAATCCTGACCAGGACACTGTCTGCATGGAGTTTGCATGTTCTCCCTGTGCTTGCGTGGGTTTCCTACCACACTACAAAGACATGCTACCTTTGCGTTGGTGGTGCAGTGGCGAGCATAGCTGCCTTCCAAGCAGCTGACCCGGGTTCGATTCCCGGCCAACGCCATCTCCAATACTTGGAGTCCTCAGAGAGAAAAGCGCTATACAAGGCCAATGCTGAGTATATATTAGCGGTGGAATGAAGCGAATGTGTGGAAAGTTTGAGGAAGAAAATGTTCCCCCAGAATCTACCTGTATACAAGGTGAACCCAGCAACTGATAGAAGAGGCTTAGGCTGCGATCACACCTAAACGGAATTACTGCGATTCCCGAAATGCCGCAAAACACGTGACACGCTTATGATCTCGTTACTTTCAATGGCACCCCAATCACGGGACAATATTGTCACCTGACAAATCACACAAACAAAATCGTGGGATGCCCGTTTCCAAAAGCAGCCCTGCAATTTTGTCCCGATATGTCAGGCGACAATCGCTGGCAAAATCATGCCTCGATTGGGGCGATATTAAAAGTAAAGGGATTGCAAGCGTGTCCCGCGTTTTGGCGCAATTCGGGAATCCGTAACACCTAGGTGTGACCAGAATCTCACCGTGTCCATCGTATAACAAGAACTTCCTGCACAAATGCCCCCCAGCCGGAATATTACACCAATACTCTTCCCAGCCGGAATATTACACCAATACTCTTCCCAGCAGGAATATTACACCAATACTCTTCCCAGCAGGAATATTACACCAATACTCTTCCCAGCAGGAATATTACACCAATACTCTTCCCAGCAGGAATATTACACCCATACTCTTCCCAGCAGGAATATTACACCCATACTCTTCCCAGCAGGAATATTACACCCATACTCTTCCCAGCAGGAATATTACACCCATACTCTTCCCAGCAGGAATATTACACCCATACTCTTCCCAGCAGGAATATTACACCCATACTCTTCCCAGCAGGAATATTACACCCATACTCCCCCCAGCAGAAGGAATATTGCACCCATACTCCCCCCAGCAGAAGGAATATTGCACCCATACTCCCCCCAGCAGGAATATTGCACCCATACTCCCCCCAGCAGGAATATTGCACCCATACTCCCCCCAGCAGGAATATTGCACCCATACTCCCCCCAGCAGGAATATTACACCCATACTCCCCCCAGCAGGAATATTACACCCATACTCCCCCCAGCAGGAATATTACACCCATACTCCCCCCAGCAGGAATATTACACCCATACTCCCCCCCAGCATATCCAATGACCTGCATCTGTGGCGCATTCTACATTGGAAAAACAGATGAGTGTGGGAGCCAAACCCTGACATTTTTGGGAAGTAAGGCGCCGCTTTTGATTATGAGGCGGGGGTAATCTGTGTTAGAGTCTATTACAGCGGCCTGGGGCATGCGCACCTCTGCCATCCAAGGGTCGCAGTGGCTGGCAGCATTCCATCTGGCTGCAAGATGGCAGCAGTGACTCAATGGGCATGCACAGCTGCTCCATGGGTTGTGTGGCAGCCATCTTTAAATCGCCCAGACAACTTTGGGCAATCCAGGTGTTGTGTCACCACCTGCGGCCAATTTTGGGGGCTTTATTAGCAGTGCAGCACAGCCCAGACACTCAGGCTCCTCTTTCCTCCTCCAGTGCATGCTATGACGTGACTCATATGGGGTTTTGGATTAAGCTCATGTACATGTTTTTCTCAGGTATTAAACAGGCCATTACATTAGTTGGGCTGCAATTGAATCTCTTTTAGTGGGTGCCTAAATCACCTTGGCGTTTTGAATCACGGGCAGATTTGCCACGATTCTGTCCGAGATTTCAAAACACCCAGGTGTGAACGACAAATCAAAGAAAAAAGGCCAAAGGCCAGCGCTGCGCTGAATAACGTGAAATCGTGGTAATAAGTTACAATTGAATGCACTGGTGGATATAAGTAAAGAAAAAGCTGCCAGCATAAATAGCTTAATACAAAAACAAGTAAAAATATATGCAGCGCTAGTGAGTGAAACAACAAACTCCCTCAAAATTAAACCAGATATACATGTGAAAATATGCAAACCTTAAAGCGGAAGTAAACCCATTGATTTAACAGTTTCAAAAAGCAGTTACATTCCCGGCATGCCGGGAATGCCAACTGTCACATTGGTTGTGCTCTCAACCAAACTGTCAAACCATCCAATGGCTGGTGTCATAACTGATCACATGTGCAGCATCATGGCAGTTGAAGATTAAACAGAGGCCAAGATGGCAGCTTCCTTGCCTGAAAATAATAGGAGGGTTTACTTCCACTTTAAGTGAAATGTGGACAATAGGAGGGAAATACAATAAATGGTGGTATTAAAGTCCATGAACTAAGTCAAAAAAACACACACAACTTTAGTGCAGAAATGAATCCAAAGTGGGATGAAGTGTTCCAAACAGCGTGATAGATAAAGCTTCTGCCCGCAAGTGAGATTTGTAGATGTAGTTGTGACACCCAGGTGAAGGAAATATGTATCCTGCTTACCAGAAAGCCATGACTGCACTGAAGCAGTCTCGCCTAGCATAGGAAATAAGGTTTTCCCACAACCTCCAAATCTCCAGGGCAGCAGCTCCTCATCAGACCTTAAACTCAGATAAATGAAACTCTCATGGTGTAGTATATCAAACCAGCTCGGTTTATTAAAAAATAGATTGCACTTACAAGATCCAAAAGTGACAATGGCATTGATCGAATGTAGCGGTATATGTTCCGGCGTTCCTCCGTGTCTCTCGTCTAGTACCTGTGTATTCCGCAATGCTGCTTCTCGTCCAAAGGATGCGTGATGACGTCATCACGCAGCCTTTGGACGAGAAGCAGCGTTGCGGAATACACAGGTACTAGACGCTGTTTGGAACACTTCATCTCACTTTGGATTCATTTCTGCACTAAGAAGTTGTGTGTGTTTTTTTGACTTAGTTCATGGACTTTAATACCACCATTTATTGTATTTCCCTCTATTGTCCACTTTTTCACTTAAGGTTTGCATATTTTCACATGTGTATCTGGTTTAATTTTGAGGGAGTTTGTTGTTTCACTCACTAGCGCTGCATATATTTTTACTCTTTTATATTTTTACTTGAACGACAAATCGCACAACGTACATTTGAAATGCCATTTAGCACCTAAAATCGCGGTGCAATTCTGCCGCGATTGTTGATCAATCGTGCTGCAATCACGGGGAATCGTATCGCGTGAAGCATGTTGCCCAAAAGAAGTTTTTTTTGGGGCGAAAAGCTTCACGCGATGCCGTTTGCCACAATTTATCACGCGACAATCGGCGCAGAGCCGCACCGTGATTTTAGGTGCTTAATGGCATATCAAATGTGCGTTGTGTGATTTGTCATTCACACCTTGGTGTTTTGAAATCGCCGACAGAATCACTGAAAACTGCCCGCGGTACAGGAGATAGTCAGAGACTGGGGACACGGTACAGGCGATGGTCAGAGACTGCGGACACATTACAGGAGATGATCAGAGACTGCAGACATAATACGGGAGATTCTAAAACAATAAGCTGCGCACATAGCAAAATTATTATCTCTATAATGTATATGCATACAAATGAGGATATGATCTCTCTATGCAGTGATACGTGAAAAAAACAAAATGTGGAAAACCGTGACAATTACAACTCAAAGGAACAATAGAGTGACCTGATAAGTGCTTATATTCCAAAGTCTCTTTCAGATATCAAAATAATTTGTAAGAATTGATTAGACTTTCTCCCATCTGATATTGTCACCATATGATTCCAAGTGGAAATGCAAAATGAATAATGTAAAGTCCTTTCCACCCAAATGACATCGGTGATGATTAGCAAACACCCAAGAAAGAGTGATGATAGTGTGACAGAAGGATCCTCCACCAATGATATGCTGCCGCTTACCAGAAGGTGAGATCTCTTTTTAAGGAGATCGTACACGCTTGGGGCTATTTCCCCAGCCCTGGGTCTCTGCACTCTGGTATTTGATATGCCGTCAGTGGTTCCCAACCAAAGGCTCCGCAACAGCATCCGTATTCATTTCCAAGTAAACAAAAAGGGGGATGCCACCATAGTGTAATTCCATAAAAGCATTTATTCAAGATAAAAAGAATTACACTTTCAGTTAAGCGGATGGTAGTAGGCAGTTTCTATAAAATTCGAGCCGGCCGGCTCTCGATCACAGCCCGTGACTTCCGGGACTGGCAGTCCGCGTTGACGTCAGCACGCCGCTTTACCCAATACATAATATTACCCAAACCCATAATACAATAGATGGTCAGAGACTGCAGACATAATACAGGAGATGGGCAGAGACTGCAGACGTGGTACAGGAGATCAATGCAGCCTCACCAGGTTCCTTTAAATGCAGCCTACCAGTGCCCATCATTTGCAGCCTGCCTTAATATGTCAGTAAGGGGGACAGGGCAGTGTTAGCAAGAGCAGTGTTCTTGACTTTGCCTATCTATGGAGGAAAGCTGTCAGCACACACACCGTGTTAAGGAGCAGCTTGGCAGTATGATCAGCAGAGGAGCATTATCAGTGTGCAGCGCCGCGGGGGTTAAGAGTGCAGGACTCACTGTTTCTAACAGCATGTCAAACAACAAGTCCTGCACTCTTAACCCCCGCAGCCCTGCACACTGATAATGCTCCTCTGCTGATCATACTGACAAGCTTCTCCTTAATGCAGTGTGTGTGCTGACAGCTTTCCTCCATAGATAGGCACACACCGCGCGTTAAGGAGCAGCTTGTCAGTATGAGCTATGTTTACATGCTAGAAACAGTGAGTCCTGCATTCTTAACCCCCACAGCGCTGCACACTGATAATGCTCCTCTGCTGATCATAATGACAAGTAGGGATGAGCCGAACACCCCCCGGTTCGGTTCGCACCAGAACCTGCGAACAGACCTAAAGTTTGCGCGAACTTTAGAACCCTATTAAATACAATGGACTCAAACATTTTAAATCAAAAGTGCTAATTATAAAGGCTAAGAAAACAAGCGCGCAATCACCATGAATTAAAACATCAATCCAACAGAAAAATCTGGTGAAAAAAATATCAAATGAAAAAAATATATATAAACGGAAAATTTATATCAAATACTTACCGTAATTTTCCTTTCCTGATGGACTCCATGGCAGCCTACGTGTGGGTTAATCCCGCCCCTCATACCTCATAGGACCCTTCTCCCATAAATCTTTGCTCTGGGCCAGAGGCCGTGTTCCATAATTTAGCCTACTCCAGCCACTGGGAGGGAACTTCTGCTGCCATTGAGTCCATCAGGAAAGGAAAATTACGGTAAGTATTTGATATAAATTTTCCGTTTTCCTGACAGACTCCATGGCAGCCTACGTGTGGGAAATAACTAGCCATACACACCCGGGTGGGCAGAGTGCTGGACAAAAGAAAAAAGGTTTAATTGGCACCATCAATAGACAAGATACGTAAACCAAATTAAACAGAAGATAATGAGGCTGGCTTTACGCAGTAGTGTGCCATGAACGTGTTAATTGAAGACCACAAGGCCACCTTGCAAATAACTTCTGGAGGCACGTGACGTGATGCCGCCCATGATGAAGACACTTCTAGTTGAGTGAGCAGTCACCGCTTCTGGAGGCGCCAAGCCCTTGGCTTCATAGGCCCACTGAATGGCCTGAACAATCCATGCTCCGATAGATCTGGAAGAGGCACGCATTCCCTTATAATTCCTGTGAAAAGAACGAGCAGGTGGTCGGTCTGACGGAAAGAAGCTGTAGCTTCAAGATACTGACTCAGAGCTTTTCCAACATCTAAGGGATAAACACTGGAATCCTCGGTAGATCTGAACGTTGGAAGAGCAATCTCCTGATTGTCATGAAACAGATGCCACTTTGGGGTTTGAACCCAACATAGGAATTAAAAAGTTTAGAAATGGCTCCTTGCATCCCAGAGAGCTGATTTCAGAGACCCTCTTGGCCGATGTTATAGCCACCAAGAAGACAACTATTAGAGAGACTCATTTGACAGAAGATTGATCTTCATGTTCCAACTCTCTACCTAAGAAAAAATCCAGGACAAGGGGAAGATCCTAATTAGAAAAACTTGGCTCTGAGGTCTGAGCCTTATTGCTCCTCTGAAAAACGACTGAGTAAGAGGGTGTCTAGCCCAGGAAACACCCGTAAAGGCAGAGATTACAGCAATTTGGACTCGCAGCGAGCTGACTGACAATGAGAGATCCAATCCTGATTGTAAGAAGCCCAGGATATCATGTATCTTTGGGTTATTGCAAGAACCTGCAGTGGAAGAGGTGTAGTCTGAAAACTTTTTCCAAATCCTCTGGTAGACCCTGTTGGTGCCTGTTCTTCTGGCATTTAATATTGTGGAGATGGCCCTACTTGGACAGCCTAGGGCCTCCAACCTTCCCCTCTCAAGAACCAGATCATCAGATGTAGATGGGCCGGGCATGGATGTAGAAATGCCCCTTGTGATAGGAGATCTGGTCTGGAGGGTAGAGGAACTGGGTCCCGGAAGCTGAGTTGCATCAGCAGTGGAAACCATGGCTTGTTTGGCCAGTACGGGACTATTGCCACTATCTCTGCTTCTTCCATCCTGAGCCTCGACAAAAAACGGAGAATGACAGGAACCGGGGGAAAGGCATAGGCCCTGTGGAACCGCCAACGGTCTGTCAGAGCATCTACCCAAACGCCTGGGAATACCAAGACCTCGTGTAGTATCTCTCTAGTCTGAAGTTACATGGGGAGGCGAACAAGTCTACTTCCGGAATGACTCCCAGGGACAGGACCCACCTGAAGACTTCGGGGGGGGGGGGGGGGGGGGGGGAGTCCACTCGTTGTCCAGAGAAACTCTCAACAGAAAATCTGCCTGAACGTTCGGGACTCCAGGGCGATAGACAGCTGTCAGGTTGGCCAGGTTTTTCTGGGCCCAGATCATGATAGGCTCTATTTTCTTTGACAAGGAGAGACTGCAAGTACCCCCCGTCTCTTGATGTATGCGACTGCCGTTGTGTTGTCCAGTCTTAGGAGGACTGAGTCTCCTGCTGTTAAGTGGTGAAAGGCCTGCAGAGCGCAGAACGCTGCCCGGAGTTTCAGAACATTGGAGACTATCCTGTGAGAGGGAAAATTCCATATGCCTTGGGCTACTTCTGTCAGCCCCTGTTGCTGGCATCTGTAGTGATGGTGACCCAAGACAGGTGCGATGGAGTGACAATTGAGGAGGTTCCTCTGTTGTAGCCACCAAGGAAAGCTCTCCCGCATGGATGAGGTTATTTGGATAAAGTGATCCCGAAGCCCTGGATTATACTGCTGGAGGAAACCCTTCTGGAAGGGCCGCATTTTCCACTGAGCCCACTTTACCATGGGTGTTGTTGCCACCATGGTGCCAATGATCTTTAGGCATTGAGAGGCTTGGAGATGAGGACGACATTGCAAGCCAAACTCCCGGATCACTGGGATTTTTCCAGGGGTAACAAGATGGTGCTCTTGATAGCGTTGAAGTGTGCCCTGAGGAATACCAGGGACTGCGTAGGATCCAGATGGCTCTTTTCCAGATTCAGAAGCCAACCAAACTCGAGTAGAGTGGAGATGACCTGGGATCTGTGGATTAGCAACGGCTCCTTGTCCCGAGACAACAGCAGGTTGTCTAGATAGTGATACAGACGGATACCTCTGGTCCTGATCAGAGCCACGACAGCCAACAAGTTTTGAAAACACACGAGTCGATGTTGTAAGCCCGAAGGGGAGACAGGTGAACTGCAGACGGATTTGATCAACAGCAAAGCGAAGGTATTTCTGACGCGATCGGAACATGGAAGTAGGCGTCCTTCAGGTCTATAGAGACAAGCCAATCGCCTGGTTGGATTGCTTGACTGATCATGAGTAGTGTCTCCATCTTGAACTTCTCCTTCTAGATAAAAGAATTCAAGTGGGTTAGGTCTATAACTGGCCTCCAGGAGACGTTTTTCTTCAACACCATGAAGAGGGGCGAGTAGACCCCTTAAAGCCTTTTGTCGTCTGGAACTGGAATTGCAGCGCCCTGAGCCACAAGAGAGACAGGAGAATTCGCTTTTTCTCTTCCGAGAGAGGCAAGGATGCCGACTCGCTCTGTTTTAGGCAGGTGCAATATCATAAAGACTTAGGGGATTCTTGTCCACCGGAAGATGCCCCTCTTGAAAGCTTCTGGCCTGAAGGCTGTTTTTTTTTTGTTTTTTTTCTTCCAGGTCTTCTTGAACTCACGGCCAGGCCTATAGTAGCGAGCATTCCTTGCTCGATCTGAACTTTGCCTGGGCTGTGTTCACTTCTGGTTTAGCAGACGGCGATCCTGGGGAAGGAACCCCGACTTGCCCCCTGTGGCACGGGTGATGGCACTGTCCGATATGTTCCCAAAGAGGGACGAACCCCCAAATGGAATCCTGCACCATGCCTGCTTGGAGGCAGGGTCAGCTACCCATGGGCGCAGCCACAAGGCACGCTTAGCCGTGACAGATGTCAGCATGATCCGAGCCACCAGGCGAATTATGTCTAGGGAAACCCCACGAGAAAAGCCAACGTCAACCTTAGCCCATGAATAGGTGAGCTCCTGGCCAGTTCTTCCGAGATGCTCCTCAGAGAAGCGTCTACGTCGTCTGCCCAGACTTCCATTGCTTTAGAAAGGGCTGCGAGAGCTAGAGCTGGTTTGCAGGTCATACCCGCTGTAATGTAGATCCGTTTGAGGTCGGTATAAATTTTCCACTCCAGGCAATCCCTAAAAGGAAACAGTATCCTACAATGGGAGTGTGACGTGCCTCACCATCCTCATTAGGGCTGAGTCAATGAGAGGAGCCGACTCCAGGTGTTTTACATCCTTGCTTTTAAATGGGTACATTTTTGATACCTTCATTAACAGGCAATTCTTCCTTTCAACACCACCCCATTCGTCTGTAATTATTGCGCTGAGTTCACCCAAAAAGGAGAAATTAGGGCGTTCTTTTTTGAGGTATTTAAAATATTTCCTCTGTTTGGAAGGTGCCTCCACTGGCTCTTCCATCTCAAAGCTTCTTTGACAGCTTTTGACCAGCTGTGGTACTAGGGCAAATTCAAAACCTGCACCAGGGTCATCTACCTCCACCTCACTGTCTGAGGCTTCAATTGAGGAATGGCTCGGCTGTGAAGGGCCTGGAGCCTTGAGATCATCCCCAATAGGGACTGACATAGTGTCGCCAGGAGGGTTGTGGGTATGACCAGAATCCCCTTTACTCAGGGACTCACGGACCACCTTTCTGACCAGTGCTTCCACTTGTTGGTCTCCACCCTCTCTTTCTTATGCGACTTTAGAAAAGCATCGCTCGCAGAGCGATTTGCCTTTAGGAACCTGGGCCCCGCATACCCAGCAGGCTTTCCTCACAGAGCGGCTGGAGTGGCGGTGAGAGTGACGCCCAGAGGTGGTTTTAGACTCCTATTTGTGGTACCTAGATCTAAAGGAAGATCTGACGTCTGGACCTTGAAGAGGAGTGACAACGTTGAGACCTAGGACGGTCTTTGCCGTGCTTTGGTGTTCAGACCTAGAAGAGCTGAGTGAAAAAGAAAGGGTTAAGAGCTCCTGAATGAGTGAACCCAAGCATCACAGGTAGAAAATAAATAAATCCTACCTGCTGCGCAAGGGTTGGCCACAAGAGGGTGGTGACAGATCCATGGCAAGGCAGTTTCAAAGTGAAATGAATCATTAAAACCTTATGAGAAACAGGAGTGACAACAGGCATGAGAGAGCACATAACAAAACATAGCCAGCACCCAGGGAGCCTGCAGCAAACAATTTACCTTGTAAACCAGAGCCCAGTGCCTGGGTAAACACTGCATAAGCCTGCAAGTCATCCCAAGTAATAGCTGCTTTGACAGCTATTTAAATCTGCCACCGTTAACGATGTTACCGCCCCATAGCGGTTGCCATCCGGTGGCGGCCAATCGCATGCGCGACCACCGCCGCCATTTTGGCGAAACTGCGCCTGCACGAACCAAGCACAGAATCTTCATTCGCGGCTTGCGGATGTGAAACGGCGAGCTGGAACGCAGCTGCGCTCCAGCCGCCGTGGCCACTCACTGGAGCTTGATAGAAAATAAGGAGACACACAAAACACAGAGATACGGCTGCCATATAAAAGGAATATCTTTGTACATTACCACCACCACGGCACGATCCGGACCAGAACCTGGGACTGGGGAGCTGTTCGCTCGACCCACCGCACGATCGGGCGTTTACAAAGCCTCCCGCTAATAGCTGGGACGTTTGGCCATATTGCCGCTTGCCTGCCAATGGCCAGGTTAGTAAGCTCTTCATGGTATCACATCATATCGCCCATGTCCACCTGCTAATAGCTAGGATTGCTGGACTGCAGAGAGGATCACCGCTAACCACCAACGTATCGCCGTGCACACCGCCAGGCCTGGATTACAGAAAAACTTCATGAAAAGGTAAGACTATATCTTGGTCCTAGGAGGACAAAAAAAGGAACACGGCCTCTGGCCCAGAGCAAAGATTTATGGGAGAAGGGTCCTATGAGGTATGAGGGGCGGGATTAACCCACACGTAGGCTGCCATGGAGTCTGTCAGGAAATTGATATATATAAAAAATAGTAGAAAAGAGTTTATATAGAGAACCTTCTATTACAAGGAATCTCCAACCAATGTTCATTTATCGAATGTGTATAAAAAGTGTCCACCAAAAAATTTAGATGATCAGCTCCACTAATTTTCGTATGGGTAGGAAATATCCAAAGGTAGCTCTTATTCCATATAAATTCAACGATAGGGAATAATCATAAAGCCGTTTACCAGATCGATGGGACCTCGGATTACAGAGGTCTCAAGAGCGTGTGCATCTGCCTGCCGGCACCGAAGGTATCCACCTGCTCCTTATCCCAAGGGATCTCTCCTCACTCCACCAGCTGATCAGATGTCCAACACACAGGATCCAAGGTAAGCAGGAATAGAGATCTCTATTCCTGCTTACCTCGGATCCTGTGTGTTGGACATCTGATCAGCTGGTGGAGTGAGGAGAGATCCATCTCTATTCCTGCTTACCTCGGATCCTGTGTGTTGGACATCTGATCAGCTGGTGGAGTGAGGAGAGATCCCTTGGGATAAGGAGCAGGTGGATACCTTCGGTGCCGGCAGGCAGATGCACACGCTCTTGAGACCTCTGTAATCCGAGGTCCCATCGATCTGGTAAACGGCTTTATGATTATTCCCTATCGTTGAATTTATATGGAATAAGAGCTACCTTTGGATATTTCCTACCCGTACGAAAATTAGTGGAGCTGATCATCTAAATTTTTTGGTGGACACTTTTTATACACATTCGATAAATGAACATTGGTTGGAGATTCCTTGTAATAGAAGGTTCTCTATATAAAACTCTTTTCTACTATTTTTTATATATATCAATATATATATCTTTTTCATTTGATATTTTTTTCACCAGATTTTTCTGTTGGATTGATGTTTTAATTCATGGTGATTGCGCGCTTGTTTTCTTTGCACATGTTTGTTGAGCTTTAGTATTTTTAGCTTTTTACTTGTAGCAGCATCACAGTCTATTTTTTGATCACATATTTTATAAATTATTAATTTTTCTTTAATTAATTTTTGGTTTAGCGCAGGTTTTTTCCAATATATATATAATTATAAAGGCTAATATGCAAGTTATTGTCCTAAAAAGTGTTTGGGGAGCCGGGTCCTGCCCCAGGGGACATGTATCAATGCAAAAAAAAGTTTTAAAAACGGCAGTTTTTTCAGGAGCAGTGATTTTAATAATGCTTAAAGTGAAACAATAAAAGTGAAAAAATTCCTTTACATTTCGTACCGGGGGGGGGGGGGGGGGGTGTATAGTATGCCTGTAAAGCAGCGCTTGCTTCCTGTGCTTAGAACTGTCCCTGCACAAAGTGTCATTTCTGAAGGAAAAAAAGTCATTTAAAAGCAATCGCGGCTATAAAGAATTGTCGGCTCCCGGCAATACAGAGAAAAGTAATTGATTAAAAAAACCTTCAGGTCTGGTATGGATTTTAAGGGGAACTCCACGCCAAATTTTAAAAAAAAAATGGCGTGGAGTTCCCCCCAAAAATCCATACCAGACCCTTTATCCGAGCACGCAACCTGGCATGCCGCAGGAAAAAAGAGGGGGGGGGGGGACAAGAGAGCGCCCCTCCCCTGAACCGTACAGGCCACATGCCCTCAACATGGGGAGGATGCTTTGGGGATCTGTGACCCTCAAAGCACCATGTCCCCATGTTGATGGGGACAAGGGCCTAATCCCCACAACCCTTGCCCGGTGGTTGTGGGGGTCTGCAGGCGGAGGGCTTATCGGAATCTGGAGGACCCATTTAACAAAGGGGACCCCCCAGTTCCCGGCACCCCTCCATTTTTAAATTGGTAAGGGGTACATTGTACCCCTACCATTTCACAAATAAAGTCTAAAAAATTGTAAAAAAAATAAAAACTAAAAACACAGACACAGTTGGGAAAGTCCTTTATTAAAAAAACAAAAACAAAAAACCATTCCAGCGATGTAATCCAGTGTCCCGCGGTGATCCGATGTCCAGCGCTGCAGTCTCCACTCCACATGAAACGTCACTGGCTGAGCGGAACCTGATGGGGAACTTCCTCCGCAGTGTAATAAATGAATAGACCCCGCCCCTTCTCACCTTTCCCATCAGGTCACCTCAGCCTTACACCTACGTCATTGGCTGAGCGGACCTGATGGGGAACGTGAGAAGGGGCGGGTCTATTTATTTCTTACACTGCGGAGGAAGTTCCCCCATCAGGTCCGCTCAGCCAATGACGTTTCGTGTGGAGTGGAGACGGCAGCGCTGGACATCGGATCACCGCGAGACACTGGATTACATCGCTGGAATGGTTTTTTGTTTTTTAATAAAAAGGACTTTCCCAACTGTTTGTGTGTTTTTTTACAATTTTTGACACTTTTTGTTAAATGGTGGGTTCTTTGTTAACCACTTAAGCCCCGGACCATTTCGGGCCATTAGGACCAGGCCTGTTTTTGGGATTCGGCACTGCGCTGCTTTAACTGTAAATTGTGCGGACATGCAATGTTGTACCCAAATGAAATTTGCGTCCTTTTCTTCCCACAAATAGAGCTTTCTTTTAATGGTATTTGATTGCCTCTGCGATTTTTATTTTTTGCGATATAAACAGAAAAAGACCGAAAATTTTGAAAAAAAATGATATTTTCTACTTTTTGTTAGAAGAAAAATCGAATAAACTCAATTTTAGTCATACATTTAGGCCAAAATGTATTCAGCCACATGTCTTTAGTAAAAAAAATGTCAATAAGCGTATATTTATTGGTTTGCGCAAAAGTTATAGCGTTTACAAACTAGGGTACATTTTCTGAAATTTACACAGCTTTAAATTTATGACTGCCTATCTCATTTCTTGAGGTGCTAAAATGGCAGGGCAGTACAAAACCCCCCCAAATGACCCCATTTTGGAAAGTAGACACCCCAAGGAAATTGCTGAGAGGCATGTTCAGTCCATGGAATATTTTTTTTTTTTGTCCCAAGTGATTGAATAATGACAAAAAAAAAAAAGAAAAAAAAATTACAAAAAGTTGTCACTAAATGATATATTGCTCACACATGCCATGGTTATATGTGGAATTGCACCCCAAAATACATTCTGCTGCTTCTCCTGAGTACGGGGATACCACATGTGTGGGACTTTTTGGGAGCCTAGCCGCGTACGGGACCCCAAAAACCAAGCACCGCCTTCAAGGTTTCTAAGGGCATAAATTTTTGATTTCACTCCTCACTACCTATCACAGTTTTGAAGGCCATAAAATGTCAAAATAGCCCCAAAACCCCCACAAATGACCCCATTTTGGAAAGTAGACACCCCAAGCTATTTACTGAGAGGCATGTTCAGTCCATGGAATATTTTATATTTTGCCACAAGTTGCGGGAATATGACAAACTTTTTTTTTTTTTGCACAAAGTTGTCACTAAATGATATATTGCTCACACACGCCATGGGCCTATGTGAAATTACACCCCAAAATACATTCTGCTGCTTCTCCTGAGTACGGGGATACCACATGTGTGGGACTTTTTGGGAGCCTAGCCGCGTACGGGACCCCAAAAACCAAGCACCGCCTTCAAGGTTTCTAAGGGCATAAATTTTTGATTTCGCTCCTCACTACCTATCACAGTTTTGAAGGCCATAAAATGCCAAGATGGCACAAAACCCCCCCAAATGACCCCATTTTGGAAAGTAGACACCCCAAGCTATTTGCTGAGAGGCATGTTGACCCCATTGAATATTTTTTTTTTTGTCCCAAATGATTGAATAATGACAAAAAGAAAAAAAAAAAAAAAAAATGTACAAAAAGTTGTCACTAAATGATATATTGCTCACACATGCCATGGTTATATGTGAAATTACACCCCAAAATACATTCTGCTGCTTCTCCTGAGTACGGGGATACCACATGTGTGGGACTTTTTGGGAGCCTAGCCGCGTACGGGACCCCAAAAACCAAGCACCGCCTTCAAGGTTTCTAAGGGCATAAATTTTTGATTTCACTCCTCACTACCTATCACAGTTTTGAAGGCCATAAAATGTCAAAATAGCCCCAAAACCCCCACAAATGACCCCATTTTGGAAAGTAGACACCCCAAGCTATTTGCTGAGAGGCATGGTGAGTATTTTACAGCTCTCATTTGTTTTTGAAAATTAAGAAAGACATTTTTTTTTCTTTTTTTTTTCTTTTTTTACATTTTCAAAACTCTGTGACAAAAAGCGAGATCTGCAAAATACTCAACATACCTCTCAGCAAATAGCTTGGGGTGTCTACTTTCCAAAATGGGGTCATTTGGGGGGGTTTTGTGCCATCTGGGCATTCCATGGCCTCCGAAACTGTGATAGGCAGTGAGGAGTGAAATCAAAAATTTACACCCATAGAAATCCTGAAGGCGGTGCTTGGTTTTTGGGGTCCCGTACACGACTAGGCTCCCAAAAAGTCCCACACATGTGGTATCCCCGTACTCAGGAGAAGCAACAGAATGTATTTTGGGGTGTAATTCCACATATGCCCATGGCATGTTTGAGCAATATATAATTTAGTGACAACTTTTTGTACATTTTTTTTTTTTTTTTGGTCATTATTCAATCACTTGGGACAAAAAAAAAAAATATTCAATGGGCTCAACATGCCTCTCAGCAAATAGCTTGAGGTGTCTACTTTACAAAATGGGGTCATTTGGGGGGGTTTTGAACTGTCCTGGCATTTTATGCACAACATTAGGAAGCTTATGTCACACATCATCCACTCTTCTAACCACTTGAAGACAAAGCCCTTTCTGACACTTTTTGTTTACATGAAAAAAAAATTTTTTTTGCAAGAAAATTATGTTGAACCCCCAAACATTATATATTTTTTTAAAGCAAAGGCCCTACAGATTAAAATAGTGGGTGTTGCATTTTTTTTTCCACACAGTATTTGCGCAGCGATTTTTCAAACGCATTTTTTGGGGGAAAAACACACTTTTTTTATTTTTAATGCACTAAAAAACACTATATTGCCCAAATGTTTGATGAAATAAAAAAGATGATCATAGGCCGAGTACATGGATACCAAACACGACATGCTTTAAAATTGCGCACAAACGCGCAGCGGCGACAAACTACATACATTTTTAAAAGCATTTAAAAGCCTTTACAGGTTACCACGTTAGATTTACAGAGGAGGTCTACTGCTAAAATGACTGCCCTCGATCTGACCTTCGCGGTGATACCTCACATGCATGATGCAATTGCTGTTTACATATGACGCTAGACCGACGCTTGCGTTCGCCTTTGCGCAAGAGCAGGGGGGGACAGCGGTGCTTTTTATTTATTTATTTATTTATTTATTTTTATTATTTATTTGGCTTTTTTATTTTATTTTTAAACTGTGCCTTCCATATTTTATTTTTTTACCATTTTTATCGTTATCTCAGGGAATGTAAATATCCCCTATGATAGCAATAAGTAGTGACAGGTACTTTTTTTTGAAAAAAATTGGGGGGTTAGACCCTAGATCTTTCCTCTGCCCTCAAAGCATCTGACCACACCAAGATCGGTGTGATAAAATGCTTTCCCAATTTCCCAATGGCGCTTTTTATATCCGGGGGGGGGACATTCCCTCCCACTGCTTGTAAAAGCAGTCTAGAGGCTAATTATCTGCTAGAATTGCTTTTACATGAAAGCCGGCCACTGGCTGAAAAGAATGATACCAAGATGATACCTAAACCCGCAGGCATCATTCTGGTATAAACATTCAAAGTCCAGCAACATACCAGTACGTTGCTGGTCCTTGTTGGACATGTATTGTAATCTTTTTTTTCATACAGCCTATTGGCTGAACGAAAAAAAGAGATTGATTGGTGGGTATGCCCACCATTAGAATACCTTCCTTCATCCACCCACTTCTAATGATGGGCATATATGCCGAAGCATGGGGGCATCCTCCCGCAAAAAAGTTATGCCGCGTACACACGGTCAAGCCTTCGTCGGAATTTCGACCGTATGTACGCGGCATAAAAGGTTATGCCGCGTACACACGGTCGGACTTTTCCACGGGCAAGCCTCCGTTGGAATTTCGACCGTATATACGCGGCATTAGGAGCAAAATCGCTCCTCCGCCCCTGCTGCCCCCATGCTTCGGCATATATGCTCTTTTTTTTAACTGTGGTGGTGAAATCACCTCCTACAGCACTGGAGTCACGGCTTTATGTATCGTGGGAGCAAACGCTGTTGCTGTCAAGATAAATAATTCCGCGCTGCAGTTGAATGGCGCACCTGAAAACAAAAAATTACATACCTGAAAAGCAAGCATGATAAAACATTGCAGAATAGAATACAGTAAAAAAGAGCAGAATAGAGAGAAAATAGAGAGAGAGAACAATAAAACGACAACCATTTTTGGTTTTATTTTATATTTTTTTTGTGTTTTGTTTTTTACGTTTTTTTTTTTTCTTTTTTACACTTTTTTTTGTAACTTTACAACTGTAATGGTTCGGGTCTCTCAAAATGTAATGGCATCTTGGGAGACCCTGTGTAAGTGTGTCCTTGTCTGTGAAATGCTGTACCCTACGCTAAAACTTCACTTTTGAGTGGTAGCGTTCAAAACATTCACCTTGGCAAAGACCAGGCTTGTCAGGACAGAGTGGACAAAAACTACGGGTGTCACGCCTAAATCCGCGCTTGCTACAGACACGACATCTTTTTTGGGGGTGGCTTTGGGTAGGGGTACTTGGGAGGACATACGAATAATGCCTCTCATGCAGCCGGCTTACTGCATTTGGTTGGGGATGGTGAGGTGCAGAACCGCCTGGATACAGGAGTTCTGTGACAATCTCATTCTGGAATTTTAGAAGAGATAACGTCCCGCCTGAAGCTCTGTATAGCACATGAGCGTTCAGCAAAGCCAATTGGAATAATGATAGAGACACTTTTTTGTACCAGCGTCTCGCCTTACGGTCAATTAGATACGGCGCCATCAACTGGTCGTTGAGGTCCACCCCTCCCATATTTTGGTTATATTCGTGGACACAGAGGGGTTTCTCCACAACACCAGTCGCCGTACGAATTTGGACTGTCGTGTCTGCATGAAGGGAGGTAAGAAGGAAAACATTCTTATTATCCCTCCACTTTACAGCGAGCAAATTATTACACTTCAAGCAGGCTCTCTCCCCCAGCCTAAGACGGGCATCTACAAGCCGCTGGGGAAAGCCCCGGCGATTAGGTCGCACGGTGCCACATGCTCCAATCTGATGATCAAACAAGTGACTAAACAGTGGCACGCTCGTGTAATAATTGTCCACATACAAGTGGTACCCCTTTCCGAATAAGGGTGACACCAAGTTCCACACTATCTTGCCAGCGCCAACTGCACAAAGGCGATCACGTAGATCTACGTGATTCTGCCTGTCGGTGCCATTCTGCCGACGTAAATCGGCGGTGGGCGGTCGTTAAGTGGTTAAAGGGGTCTTCAAGATTCCGATAAGCCCCCCGCCCGCAGACCCCCACAACCACCGGGCAAGGGTTGTGGGGATGAGGCCTTTGTCCCCATCAACATGGGGACATGGTGCTTTGAGGGGTCACAGACCCCCAAAAGCATCCTCCCCATGTTGAGGGCATGTGGCCTGGTACGGTTCAGGAGGGGAGGGGCGCTCTCTCGTCGCCCCTCTTTTCCTGTGGCCTGCCAGGTTGCGTGCTCGGATAAAGGGTCTGGTATGGATTTTTGGGGGGAACTCCACACCATTTTTTTTTTTATTTGGCGTGGAGTTCCCCTTAAAATCCATACCAGACCTGAAGGGCCTGGTAATTGAATTTGGGGGGACCCCCCACGCATTTTTGTTTTATTTTTTATCAATGACTTTTCTCTGTATTGCCGGAGCCGACAATTCATTATAGCCGCGAGTGCTTTTAAAGGACTTTTTTTCCTTCAGAAATGACACTTTGTGCAGGGACAGTTCTAAGCAAGGGAAACAAGCGCTACTTTACAGGCATACTATACACACACCCCAGGTATGAAATTTAAAAGGAATATTTCACTTTTATTGTTTCACTTTAAGCATTATTAAATCACTGCTCCCGAAAAAACTGTAGTTTTTTAAACTTTTTTTTGCATTGATACATGTCCCCTGGGGCAGGACCCGGGTCCCCAAACACTTTTTATGACAATAACTTGCATATAAGCCTTTACAATTAGCACTTTAGATTTCTCCCATAGACTTTTACAGGGTGTTCCGCGGCTTTTCGAATTTGCCGCGAACACCCCAAATTGTTCACTGTTCGGCGAACGTGCGAACAGGCAATGTTCAAGTCGAACATGAGTTCGACTCGAACTCGAAGCTCATCCCTACTGACAAGCTGCTCCTTAACACGGTGTGTGTGCTGACAGCTTTCCTCCATAAAGCACTTTCACTTTCAGCCGCCTCGTCGAGGAGGGAGGAGAGGACTGGACTGGACTACTCCAGAACGACACCCCAGTACTGAGCGGAACCAGGGGTGGGGCCACATCCTGGCCCCGCCCCATTTTCGGCAAAATTTCTCTTTCGGCAAGTTGCAGAAAGGGCCATTTTCGGCCGATATGTTTCGGCGGCCGAAATTTCTGTGCATCCCTAAACCAGATATTTATATTCAATTCTGGGGATAAGTGGGGAGATGCACTGGTAACTATATACAGTGGAACCTTGGATTACGAGCATAATCCATTCCAGGAGAATGCTCGTAATCCAAAGCACTCGCATATCAAAGCGAGTTTCCCCATAGAAGTCAATGGAAACGAAAATAATTTGTTCCGCATTGACTTTAATGGCATGCAATACCGCATGTGGCCAAAGATGGGGGGGGCGGAGGAGAGCCTCGGAAACTGAGTATTTCTGAGTTTTTCCGAGTATTTCTGAACGGTGAACGGCTCCGATCGCCCCCGTACCTCTGGCCAAATGCGGTACTGCACACCACTGTGGCTTGAATCCCGCTAGTTTTGCGAGACAACACTCGCAAACCGAGTCAGGATTTTACAACAAAAAAAATGCTTGTATTGCGAAATAGCTTGTTAACCACGTTACTCGCAATCTGAGGTTTCACTGTATATATTTTATATATTCTCTATGTTGAGCCTTTGGGGATAATATGGTTATAGTTGCTATGTGGAAGTGATGGAGTGGTATTTCACACAACATAAAGCTCGACTCTGCCCTTCTTTAAATCTTGTGTCTAATTGTTTCTCTTATATTGAGCACATGAGTGATTACTCTTGGGAGTATAGATGGGTTAGGGTGGGTGTTGTCCCTGCTGGTTTGGTTCCCCATTTGGGCCTTCATGCTTGGCCCCTCCCCCTCTTGCCTATCCTGCAACGGTTTCTTTTCCTATTCATGAATATTGGGTGACATGATTGGTATAGTTTTTCTGTTTTTGATTGTGTTTAGAAAGCAATATTTCAAAAGTAAAATGCATGTCTGACTCCTGAAGAAGTGGACTACTTCCAAGAAATGTGTTGAGCCATGTGCTTCTGAAATTAAATATTTGATGACAAAGATGTATCGTCCCCTTGTCTGAAGTTATATAATAAAGGGTGTATTGTTTTGTTGTAGTGTTTTTGTTTTGTATAGTCTTTAACAAATGAACGATAATTAGTTTTTTTAATGTGGGTGAAGTAATTTAATAAAAGAAACAAAATATATTTTAAAACAGAACTGTTGTGCCTTAAAAATCCCATTTACGTCCAAACACATTTTTTTTCTGTCCAAATATTTTAGGGATAGCGCACTTCTAGGCAGTTGCCCAAGCCTTAGACCAGGTGTAGGCAACCTTAAAAAGAGGTGGGGATCTACCTAATCAACACAGGAGAAGTCATAGATCACCGGCGCAGTGTCACCTCCTCACACCTGATTTAAACCTTTTAATTGCCGTACTTCTGTGACGCAATTGCGTTTAAAACATGTGGTGAGGAGGCAATATATCACCACCTGTCAACACACACTCAGATCTCTTTTCAGAGGAGCAGCAGTGCCTGCTGCACTTGTAAATAAGCCCTTAGTTGCATTTGGCAGCAGCACCCTTAGGCCCCTTTCACACTTATACGACTTGTATCACGATTTGGGACTACAAAATCGCATGACAAGTCATTCTCCATGATTTTCAATGACTACCATTCATGTCGTGCCGACTTCAAAGTAGTCCCTGCACTACTTTTTTTTTGAAGTCGGATCAAAGTCAGATCCCGTATTAACGGATCCAACTTTGGCATGTGACTTGTGCTCTGATCTTGAAGGGGAACTCCACGCCAATTTGTTTTTTAAAAACCGGCATGGGTTCCCCCTCCAGGAGCATACCAGGCCCTTCGGTGTGGTATGGATTCTAAAAGGTACCCCTATGCCGAAAAAACTGTGTGGGTGTCCCCCCAAAATCCATACCCTTATCCGAGCACACAGCCCGGCCGGTTAGGAAAGGGGGTGGGGACAAGCAAGTGCCCCCCCTCCTGAACCGTACAAGGCCGCATTCCCTCAAAATGGGGGGTTGGGTGCTTTGGGGCCTATTGTGCCCCCCCATCCCAAAGCACCTTGTCCCCATGTTGATGAGGACAAGGGCCTCTTCTCGACAACCTTGGCCGTTGGTTTTGGGGTCTGCTGGCAGGGGGCTTATCAGAATCTGGGAGCACCCTTTAATAAGGGGGCCCCAGATCCCGACCACCCACCCTATGTGAATGAGTATGGGGTACATTGTACCCCTACCCAATCACCTGAAAAAAAAGTGTGAAAAATAAAACACATCACGCAGCGAGCTTCACGTTTCCGGGGGGAGTGGCTCAGGCAAGATGGAGTGAGGACGTTTTAGAGTAGAGCTCTGTAATACCACGGTGCATTCCTCCAGAAGAACAACCGAATTGCTAAAACCCTTACAACCATATATCCCATGCCGAGAAGGGGGAAGAATATAGGAGCGCCTTATACTCCCAACCATTCCTACATTATGAGATATCTGACGACAAGGAAAGTTACCGGAAGTCTGGCCGGGTCGGAGATGGCGCCACTGCAGGAACTATGAGCGGATGCGCCTCAGCGTGCATCGGATAATGCCGCCCGACCAGCCGAGGTAACGCCAGCCGTACGAGTGGAGGTGGTGGGACAGGATCTGTCTATACCCGTGCAGGGGACTTTTCAAACCGACTCTCAGCCGTGCATTGTAAACTCGGGCAGCCCAAGCTTCCAGGGATGGGACTCAGATATTCGGCAGCTGATACAGGCCCTTCCTACTAAGGAAGATATACAGACGTTGCTGAGCTGCCTAACGGGTGCACTGAGGGAAGAGATAGAGGAGGTCTGTGCTAAAACTGTGGTCACAGAACAGAAAGTTACTTACCTAGAAACACAGCAGGACGCATCGGATATACGTTTGCAGGTTTTGGAGGAGAAGTTGTGTATCCAACATCAGAGATTGATCAGGCTGCAACTACAATCGGAAGACGCCAAAAATAGAAGTAGGAGGAACAATGTGTGGGTAAGGGGGATCCCTGAAATTGTTATGGGGTCTGATTTAAGAAAAATAGTGACTGAGATTTTTAACCAGTTATTGGAAAACCCCCTGATAACGTGATTGAACTGGATTGGGTACATAGGGTCCCCACTGCCCACAACTTAGATCATGCTAACCCCCGTGATGTGTTATGTCGAGTACATTTTTTTAGAACGAGGGAGGATATAATCAGGGCATCATAGATCATGGAACAGACAGCATGGATTCATGAAAGACAGAAGTTGTCAAACAAACCTGATTTATTTTTATGAAGAGGCAAGTAAAACCTTGAACAGAGGGGTGGCGGTGGACGTGGTATACTTGGATTTTGCAAAAGCATTTGACACAGTTCCCCACACATGGCTCATGTGTAAGGTAAAGTCTACAGGATTGGGAATATCAGTTTGTAAATGGATAGAAAACTGGCTAAGACAGAATTCAGAGAGTCGTGGTTAATGATTCTTACTCTGAATGGTCTGAGGTGATCAGTGGTGTACACCAAGGCTCAGTGTTGGGACCCTTACTTTTTAATACCTTTATAATACATATATTGGGTCTGGGATTAAAAGTAACATTTCTGTCTTTGCAGATGACACTAAGCGATGCAGTGGAATAACGTCCTTACAGGATGTCTCCAATTTACAAGCCGATCTCAATGCTCTGTCTAATTGGGCGACTATGTGGCAAATGAGGTTTATTATTGCTAAATGTAAAGTTATGCACTTGGGAGCTAAGAATATGCATGCAGCATACACAGGGCTGGTGTTACCACTAGGCAAACTAGGCAGCCGTCTAGGGTGCACTGCTGCCTAGGTCACCCGGGCACTGGTGTTCCTACTCTCTTCTCTCTGCAGCCAGCAACTAAGTCTCAAAATCAGCAGCTAGTCGCCACTCCGTTTTCACAGTGTCAGAGGCCAACTCCCGAATGAATGGAAACAAGCAAACATTCATTGATGGGCACTGGTAGGCTGAATTTGATGGGCGCTGGTGAGGCTGCATTTGATGGGTGCTGCATTAAAATGGTGGGGTATACATGGGCAGTGCAAAGAGGTGGGGTCAGGGGTAGCGCCAAGGGGGGCAGCAAAATAAGGTTTCACCTAGGGTGTCAAAAATTCTTGCAACAGCCCAGAGCATACATACTAGGGGGGGTACAACTGGGGGAATCCATAGTGGAGAAGGATCTGGGGGTTTTGGTAGATCACAAGCTCAATAGCATGCAATACCAAGCTGTGGTTTCCAAAGCAAGCAAAGTCCTTTCTTGTATTAATACAAAAACATATTTGGGGGGGCACACCCTAAAATGTGTTTAAATTCAAGATGTTTCTGCTATAGGACCAAAAGACAGTACAAAACTGATTATAGCGCACACATTAGTGTGACCAAACCCCCGTATATATTCTTATGAATATGTTCAGGTGTTTTTAACTAGCCTTGCAGGATAAAGGTCACTCTTGAATGTGTGTGCTATAATCTGTTTTGTACTTTCTTGTATTAAGAGAGGTATGGACTCCAGAGAGAGAGAGAGAGATATAATTTTGCCCCCCTGTACAAATCATTAGTAAGACCACATCTGGAATATGCAGTTCAGTTTTGGGCTCCAGTTCGCAAAAAGATATTGGGGAACTGGAGAAAGTGCAGAGAAGGGCAACCAAACTGATAAGAGGCATGGAGGAGCTCAGCTATGAGTAAAGATTAGAGGAACTGAATTTATTCTCTCTTGAGAATAAGGGGGGGGATATGATCAACATGTACAAATATATAAATGGCCCATATAGTGAAATTGGTGTTGAGTTATTCACTTTAAAGGTCATCACAGAGGACAAGGGGGCACTCTTTACGTCTAGAGGAAAAGAGATTTCACCTCCAAAATATGGAAAGGTTTCTTCACAGTAAGAGTTGTGAAAACGTGGAATAGACTCCCTCCAGAGGTGCTTCTGACAAGCTCAGTCAAAATTAAAAAAAAGGCCTGGATTCTTTCCTAAATGTACATAATATAACTGGGTACTGACATTTATAGGTAAAGTTGATCCAGGAAAATCCGATTGCCTCTCGGGGGATCAGGAAGAAATGTTTTCCCCTGCTGTAGCAAATTGGATCGCGCTCTGCTGGGGTTTTTTTTATATGGGATTGTATATTTTTTTGGGGGTTGAACTTGATGGACTTGTGTCTTTTTTCAACCTATGTATATGTGGAAGCTAATTGGAATTGAGCATAGCTATATCTTATTTCTATTGCATAGCGCAGGTCAGTGACCAGACCTGAACCTGCAGCTCTCCTACAACTTGTGTCTATCTGCACCATACTGGCACTATAGCCATGGGAGCATTTGCATTTTGCAGAGTAGAGTAGGGACTGGCCAGAGAGGGATTACTTTGATGCAGTTGGCTAGCTTAAACATGCATTGCAATGTGTGTGAACTAAAAATCCCTGTTTTTTATGCAAAGTTTGCTAGAAAGGGTTTATAGTAGTGTGTACAATTGGGTCATTCAGTTCTTTTTATTTAATCCCAGACAGGGATTCTGACAGGTGGTTCCAAACATCATGGAGAACTAAGCACAGATCTTTTGGCTGCCTGAAATCCATCTGTCTCTTTATGTCATCCCAAACAGACTCCATGATGTTGAGATCAGGGCTCTGTGGGGGCCAAATCATCACTTCCAGGACCCCTTGTTCTTCTTTACACTGAAGATAGTTCTTAAATGATATGGGCTGTATGTTTGGGGTCATTGTCTTGCTGCAGAAAAAATTTGGGGCCAATCACACGCCTCCGTTATGGTGTGGCATGATTGAGAAGTATCTGTCTGTATTCCTCAGCATTGAGGACACCATTGATCCTGACCAAAATTTCCAACTCCATTTGCAGAAATGTAGCCGAAAACTTGCAAGGAACCTCCACCATGCTTCACAGTTGGCGGCAGACACTCATTAATTGTACCGCTCTCCAAACTTTTACCAACAAACTGCATCCTGCTACAGCCAAATATTTCACATTTTTGACTCATCAGTCCAGAGCACCTGCTGCCATTTTTCTGCGCCCCAGTTCCTATGTTTTCCTACATAGTTAAGTCACGTAGCCTTCTTTCCACATCCACACCTTAGCCTTGTTTTCACATATGCACAAAAACATGGGAACTGGGGTGCAGAAAAAATGGCAGCAGGTGCTCTGGACTGAAGTCAAAAATGTGAAATATTTGGCTGTAGTAGGAGGCAGTTTGTTGGTGAAGGGTTGGAGAGCGGTACAATAACGTGTGCCTGCAGACAACTGTAAAGCATGGTGGAGGATCTTTGCAAGTTTGGGGATGAATTTCTGCAGATTTGGTCAGGATCAATGGTGTCCTCAATGCTGACAATACAGGCAGATACTTATCCATCATGTCATACCATAACAGAGGCGTGTGATTGGCCCCAAACTTATTCTGCAGTCATTAAGAACCATCTTCAATGTAAAGAAGAACAAGGAGACCTGGAAGTGATGGTTTGACCTCCCACAGAGGCCCTGGAGTCTGTCTGGGATGACATGAGAAGAAAGGAGGATTTGAGGCGGCCGACATCCACAGAAGATCTGTTCTTACTATCATTTCTTTTTTCAAAATTTTTTTTTTTTTTTTTTACACATGCAGTGACCAGAACACACAGAGCAACCATTTTTTTCTGAATAAGAACTACTCGGCATTTACTATTGTGATTGGCTGTAACTGATCACAGTTAATCACATGGTACAGATGGTCTGTGAAATTGGCCCATTTATACCAAGTGATGACTGTAGCCAATCAGAGCTCTCCCTAACAGTACACAACAAAAAGGCATGAATCAAAGCCTTTAATTGTGTACTACTGTGATTGGCCACAGCAGTCACATGATAGTGATCTGTCATCGCCCATGTCCGGTGGACACAGCAGGTGACAGATCGCGCCAGTGTCTTTTTGAGCCCAGATCTCTCCATAAAGAGGACCTGTCATCCTTATTTCTATTACAAGGGATGTTTACATTCCTTGTAATAGGAATGAAAATTTGTAAAAATAAATAAATTCAAGAGACAGTTTTAATTTAATTAATTTTTTTAAAGTACTCATGCACAGAATGGATACGTAAACTATGTTTTCACCACACATGTGAGGTATGGCCGCGATTGTTAGCGTGAAAGCAATAATTCTAGAACTAGACCTCCTTTGTAACTCTAAACAGGTAACCTGTAAAAAATTGTTAAAATGTTGCCTATAAAAAGATTTTTAAGTGCTGTCTTTTGTAGCCATTCCACGAGTGTGCGCAATTTCTTTAACAAAAGAGCGTGCGCAATTTAAAAGTGTGACATGTCAGGTATCTATTTACGCCGGGTAACATCATCTTTCATAGTTTGCAAAAAATGGGATAGGAGATAGATTGTATACATATATTCACTCACTCACACACACAGTGCATGTAATATATACAGTGCCTTGCAAAAGTATTCACCCCCTTGGCCTTAAAGCCTTTAGTTCATATAATTCAGAATAAAAAACATTGATGGTTCAAAACACAATAGTCCAAGTTGGGGAAGTAAAATTAGAATTTTTTTTTTTACATAAAACAAATTTTTCAGAAATAAAAAAAAAAAAAATTGATAATTGGCATGTGCGTATGTATTCACCCCCTTTGTTATGAAGCCCATAGAAAACTCTGGTGCAACCAATTACCTTCAGAAGTCACATAATTAGTGAAATGATGTCCACCTGTGTGCAATCTAAGTGTCACATGATCTGTCATTCCATATACACACACCTTTTTGAAAGGCCCCAGAGGCTGCAACACCTAAGCAAGAGGAACCACTAACCAAAACACTGCCATGAAGACCAAAAGGAACTTTCCAAACAAGTAAGGGACAACGTTGTTGAGAAGTACAAGTCAGGGTTAGGTTATAAAAAAAAAAAAAAAAAAAAAAATATTCAAATCTTTGATGATCCCTAGGAGCACCATCAAATCTATCATAACCAAATGGAAAGAACATGGCACAACAGCAAACCTGTCAAGAGACGGCCGCACACCAAAACTCACAGACCAGGCAAGGAGGGCATTAATCAGAGAGGCGGCACAGAGACCTAAGGTAACCCTGGAGGAGCTGCAGAGTTCCACAGCAGAGGCTGGAGTATCTGTACATAGGACGACAATAAGCCATACGCTCCATAGAGTTGGGCTTTATGGCAGAGTGGCCAGAAGAAAGCCATTACTTTCAGCAAAAAAACAAAATGGCACGATTTGAGTTTGCGAAAAAGGCATGTGGGAGACTCCCAAAATGTATGGAGGAAGGTGCTCTGGTCTGATGAGACTGAAAAATACAAGTTAGACTTACCGGTAACTTGTTTTCCAATAGGCTTTCAGGACAGCACCCGAGAGATCATGGCTCCTCCTCCTACAGGAAACACCTCATCAATTAATTCTTTAATTGGAGGCCTCCACGTCGCTTCCCTCAGTTGTTTGTAGAGAACCTCCAGCCCCAGCTGCAACACATAAGCGACAGTTATTACATAGTATTACAGCCACAGCATAAAAAAAAGGGCGGGATCCTGCTGTCCTGAAAGCCTATTGGAAAACAAGTTACCGGTAAGTCTAACTTGTATTTTTCCAAAACGTCTTTCAGGACAGCACCCGAGAGGATAATCGAGACTTACCCCATTTAGGGTGGGACAACAGCCTGTAAGACTTTCCTTCCGAAAGCCTGGTCCCCAGCCGTCATGAGATCTAATCTATAATGACGGGCAAAGGTCGTCAGACTTGTCCATGTAGCTGCCTTACAGATTTGTTCGGGGGTGGCACCAGCTTTTTCTGCCCAACTCACCGCCGAAGCTCTAGTAGAATGAGCCCTGATACTTACTGGACTCTCCTGGCCTGTAAGGGAATAGGCATCTGAGATAGCCATTCTCAACCATCTGGCAATGGTTCCTCTAGAAGCTTGTCTTCCTTTTTTATTTCCGGACAATAAAATGAATAGTGCGTCTGAACGCCTAAAGTCTTTAGTAGCTTCCAGGTAACTTAAGACTGCTCTTTTAACATCCAGGGTATGGAATTCTTCTTCCTTCTTACCCGACGGATTAGAACAAAACGTAGGAAGTATTATCTCCTGGGTTCTATTTTGAACTGAGGCAACCTTTGGTAAAAAGTTAGGATCCGTCTTCAGCACAATTCTGTCTGAAAAAAATAGAAAAAAAAAAAAATGGTTCCCTGATAGATAAAGCTTGCAGCTCACTGATCCTTCGAGCTGTTGTAATAGCTACTAGAAAAATTGTTTTTAAAGTAATTAGCTTCAGGGAGGTTAAATTAAGAGGTTCAAAAGGTTCCCTGGTCAGGGCCTGTAGAACGACTGATAAGTCCCATGACGGACAGTTTTTGATCACTATCGGTCTAGCCCGAGTGAGGGCTTTAAAGAATCTGTTTACTAGGGGTTCTGATTAAATAGATTTCTCAAAATATACCCCCAGTGCGGCAACCTGAACTTTTAGGGTACTGATCGCTAGGCCCTTGTCTGCTCCTTCTTGCAGAAATTCCAAGATAGAAGAAATCTGCTTTAATGGTCTGCCGGATGTAGTGCACCAAGAGTTAAAGACTTTCCAGACTTTGTGATATATTGCTCTGGTAACATTCTTTCTGCTAGATAGGAGGGTAGCCACCAACCTATCTGAGAATCCTTTTCTCCTTAAGAGCTGCTCCTCAGAAGCCAGGCTGTGAGTTTTAGCTTTTCTACTTCTTGGTGAAACAGCGGACCTTGTAACAGAAGGTCTTGTCTCAATGGAAGGTGCCAGTATGGTTTGATCTGCATCTGTAGAAGAGCCGAAAACCAAGGCCTCTTGGGCCAGAAGGGAGTGATGAGGATTACTGTCATATCCTCCTTCCGGATTTTTGTTATAACTTGCGGAATCAGCTGAAAAGGAGGGAAGGCGTAGCCGAGGTGAAAATTCCAACTGTGTGCCAGAGCATCTACCCCCAGAGATGACTCGTTCCTGTTCAGGGAAAAAAAAAGAGAGATATTTGTGTATTTTCCTGAGTCGCAAAGAGATCCACTCTTGGCTGTCCCCATTTCTTCACTATTAGATTGAAGACATCTGGATTCAATTGCCACTCCGCTTCGTACACCTGGTTCCTGCTGAGGAAATCCGCTATCCTGTTTAGTGTCCCTTTTAGATGGACCGCGGACAAGGATTGAGTATGGAGCTCTGCCCAATTTAGAATGCACTCTGCTAGGCCTTGAAGTATTCTGCTTCTGGTGCCCCCTTGTCGGTTTATGTAAGCCACCACCGTGGCGTTGTCCGACAGGATTTGTGTATGTCGCCCTTGGACTTCTTCTGCAAAGAACAATAAGGCCATTTCTATCGCCTTTAGTTCCCTCCAGTTTGAAGATCTCAGTGCTTCCCTTGTGGACCAAGATCCCTGAGCCCAACGACCGCTCATGTGAGCCCCCCAACCCCAGGAGCTGGCATCGGTTGTTAGCCTTATCTGGGTTGGAAAGGACCATAACAGGCCTGCTGAGAGTCTTGCCTGGTTCTTCCACCACCAAAGACTCCTCTTTACTTTGGTGGGGATCTTAACCAATGAATCTAGTGAATTCTGCTGGCGATCCCAGATTTTTAACAGAAACTTTTGCAGTGGTCTGAAATGGAGCTTTGCCCACTGTACTGCCGGTATGGAAGAGGTCAGGGTTCCTAATGCTGACATGACCCTCCTGATGGACAGAAGCTGACTGGTTTGTAAGAGTGACACAACCTTTAACAGCTTTTCCTGTTTTTCTTCTGGGAGAAAAATCTTTTGCTCCACAGAGTTGATACGGAAACCCAGGAATAACACCTCCTGAGAGGGAATCAGATTGGACTTTTGGAGGTTTAGTATCCATCCAATAGATTCTAGGTGAGCACGTGCTCTGTCCAAGTTTCCTGAAGTCCATCTCTGGTTTGGGCAAACAGTAGCAGGTCGTCTAGATAAGGAATCACTGAAATTCCCTCTAGACGCAAGGGTGCTAGAGCTTCGGCCATTACCTTCGTGAACACCCTTGGAGAAGATGACAGGCCGAATGGAAGAGCTCTGAATTGCAGGTGTACCACCTTCTTCCCTTCTCTCAGTGCTAACCTCAGATATCTGAGATCTGGCAGCAATAGGAATGTGGAGATATGCGTCCTGCAAATCTATAGACGCCATGAAGCATCCTTGACTCAGGAGGCTTCTTACTGAGAAAATGGAATCCATCCGAAATCTTTTGTATTCTACTGACAAATTCAGCATTTTTAGATTTAGGATGAGGCGGTACTTTCCTGAAGGTTTCTGTACAAGGAAAACGTGAGAATAGAACCCCTGGAAGAACTCCTTTGTTGGAACCGGAACAATGACTCTCTGGGATATCAGTTCCTGAATTAGGGACTTCATGGCGAGTGCCTTGACCTGATCCCTCGGGACGTTTGTCACTAGGAATCTCTTTGGGGGTTCTTCCGTGAATTCCACCACATATCCTTGGGAGAGCATGTTTACAATATACTGATTTGTAGTGATGTCTCTCCACTGGGGAATGAACTCCTGGAGTCTTCCCCCTACTTGGGGTGGATTGTCACTGCGGCTTTCCGGGGGTCGCAGGAGGATGGAAGAGCACTCCACTCCTACCTTTTGGTTTCTGGGAAGACCACTGCTTCCTTTTGGTTTGCGTTTTTCCTTCCTGTTGTCCTTTTTGGGGACGAAAAAAACGCTTACGGGTCTGTACCTGTTGTTTTTTGACCGGAAACGCCTTTTTTGTCAGCTGTACGGTCAAGAATGGACTCCAGCTCAGAACCAAATAAAAAATCCCCTGCAAAGGGAATGCTACACCGTCTATTTTTAGATGCAGCATCTCCTGGCCAAGTTTTAAGCCACAAGGCTCTCCTAGCAGAATTGGTCAAAGCCGCTGACCTGGCTGACATACAAATGGATTCTGCTGAAGCATCCGCAATATATGATACTGCTGCAGAAAGCGTTGTAAAAGAGTCCAGAATCTCCTGTTTTGGAGAATCCGCCGTAACATGGGCCTTCATCTGGTTAATCCAGTGTTCTAAATTCCTAGCGACACAGGTTGTTGCCATTGCTGGTTTTAGATTGTTCATCACAGACTGCCAAGCCCTTTTAAGAAGCAAATCCATTCTTTTGTCCATGGGCTCCTTTAACATGCCCATGTCCTCAAAGGCAAGGTCAGTTGATTTTGAGACCTGTGAAAAAGCAGAGTCCAGTTTTGGAACCTTGTTCCAGATGGAATCCGGGTTGTCCTCAAATGGAAATCTTCTCTTATGAGACCGGGAAAAAAAAAAAAAAAAAAAAATGGCTTTTTCTCAGGTTCCAACCACTCTTTTTTAATCATGTCCGAGATTATTGAATGGACTGGAAAAACACGGCTTTTTGGATCACCCAAACCTGCATACATGCGGTCATGTAGGGAGAGCTCCTTCTTTTCCTCTTCAATCCCCAAAGTCGCATGGATTACTTTTAAAAGTCCTGCGACTTCTTCAAGCGACATCTTGTACTTAGAAGCGCTCTCTGCTTCATTTTCTTCCTCCTCAGAGTCTGTTCCATCCGGAGCAAGGGAAGCAGATTCTTGGGAAGCGTCCATCGGACCTCCCGATAATATTTGAGAGCCGTCTTGGGGTTCTGAAGGCTGAGGAGCCCTAGGTTCCCTTGAAGGGCCTGGTTCTTCTCTTAGGTTTGACCTAAAAGCTTGAAAGGTGGCACGGAGTTCATCCTTAATTGTAGATACTAGATCGCCACAAAAGGATGGAGACTCTTCCCTGACTACATTTGCAGTGCAATCTGCACAAAGTTACTTGGTCCAAGCCTCGCTTAACTTTTCCTTGCAGACAGGGCACCTTCTCTTCACTGGTTGAGCAGAACTTTTGGCCTGCACAAACAGAAAAGAAAAAAACCAGGGACCACGCTAAGAAAAACTGTTACACAGTACAAATCAATACACCCAGGTGCACATAGGAAAAAACACTTTCACTTCCTTGTGTCCCGCAAGCCATGCACCACCACCACCACCTTTTACAAAAAGACCCCTAGATATTATGCAGACATGCTAAATCACCAGCCACTGCACCACCAGGGAGATGGGGGGTGGGGGAGAAGGGTGAATACCCCCCCCCCTCTACAGGAGAAAACGGCCCAGTGTAAAATAGGACACAGTCCCTTACCTTAGCCTTGCTGGTGCCTTGGCTTGCCCCCTTATCCGCTGCATCGCTATCCATAGCTGTCTGCGGATGCGTGGTGAAGAAAAACGCCGGTTCCAGATTCGAAAACGCCGCCGCGCTGACCTGGAACTTTAAGGCACCATGTGACCCTGCCCTCTCCCTCTGCGCTTTGCGGCCGGAAATGACGCGCGCGCCGACCCGGAAGTGCTGCCTCTTCCCATACAGGACGTGGCCGAGGCTCTCCTCGGCCACCAGAACAATGGCGGCCGCCGCAAAGCTCCACGCCGCTTTCGCCAGCGGTCGGTGAGAGTACAGCAACCACCGCTCTGAAGAAAAAGGAGGCAGCCCTCCCGGGCTGTACAGGCTCTCCGAGCACGGAAGAGGGAGAGGGAGCCCACGGGACCATCCATGCTAGGAGGTAAATGGGAGGATCACTCTCCTAGAAAAAAGACTGATTGAGAACCTTGTCTCCCAGTAAAGCCCTGAGAGATAGTGGCTCTCACCAGAGGTGTTCCTCCGGCTGGAGGAAACAAAAAACTGGAGGGAAGCAACGTGGAGGCCTCCAATTAAAGAATTAATTGATGAGGTGTTTCCTGTAGGAGGAGGAGCCATGATCTCTCGGGTGCTGTCCTGAAAGACGTTTTGGAAATTGTCCTTTCAAAGAAAACGCTATGTTTGGCGCAAACCCAACACATCACCCAAAAAACACCATCAGCAGTTGGGACTGGGAAACTGGTCAGAGTTGAGGGAAAGATGGATGGTGCTAAATACAGGGATATTCTTGAACAAAACCTGCACCACTCTGTGTGTGATTTGAGGCTAGGATGGAGGTTCACCTTCCAGCAGGACAATGACCCCCAAACACACTGCTAAAGCAACACTTGAGTGGTTTAAGGGGAACCATGTAAATGTGTTGGAATGGCCTAGTCAAAGCCCAGACCTCAATCCAATAGAAAATCTGTGGTCAGACTTAAAGATTGCTGTTCACAAGCGCAAACCATCCAAGTTGAAGGAGCTGGAGCCGTTTTGCAAGAACGGGCCAAAAATCCCAGTGGTAAGATGTGGCAAGCTCATAGAGACTTATCCAAAGCGACTTGGAGCTCTGATAGCCACAAAATGTGGCTCTACAAAGTATTGACTTTAAGGGGGGGGGGGTGAATAGTTATGCACATTTCTGTTATTTTGTCCCATTTGTTGTTTGCTTCACAAAAAAAAAAAAAAAATCTTCAAAGTTGTGGGCGTGTTCTCTAAATTAAATGATGCAAATCCTCAAACAATCCATGTTAAAGCAGAAGTAAACCCATTGATTAAACAGTTTCAAAAAGCAGTTACATTTCCGGCATGCCGGGAATGCCAACTGTCACATCGGTTGTGCTCTCAACCAAACTGTCAAATCATCCAATGGCTGGTGTCATAACTGATCACATGTGCAGCATCATGGCAGTTGAAGATTAAAAAGAGGCCAAGATGGCAGCTTCCTTGCCTGAAAATGATAGGAGGGTTTACTTCCACTTTAAGTCCGGGTTGTGAGGCAACAAAACAACGAAAAATGCCAAGGGGGGGTGAAAACTTTTTCAAGGCACTGTATATGAATTTAATGCATTAACCACTTCCCGCCCAGTCAATAGCAAATTGACGTCCGGGAAGTGGTTCTGTTATCCACACTGGACGTCATATGACGTCCTGCGGGATAACAGCCGCCGCGCGCCCGGGGGGGCGCGCATCGCAGCGATCGGTGGGTCAGTCTGACCCACCGCTACACTGATCTCGGTAAAAAGCCTCCGTCGGAGGCTTTTTACCATGTGATCAGCCGTGTCGAATCACGGCTGATCAGGAAGTAAACAGGAAGAGCCGCTGATCAGGAAGTAAACAGGAAGAGCCGCTGATCGGCTCTTCCTCACTCGCGTCTGACAGACGCGAGTAGAGGAGAGCCGATCGGCGGCTCTCCTGACAGGGGGGGTTCGCGCTGATTGTTTATCAGCGCAGCCCCCCCTCGAATACCCACACTGGACCACCAGGGAAGCCCCCAAGGCCCACCAGGGAAGCCCTAAGCATGTGGATGGCCCCCACAAATGGGCACTGACTGGCACTATCATGCCAAGAAAATAGTGTGGTGGCTGGCATTGCAAGGCAGCAGTGTCACCAGTGCCACCTACTAGTGTCCATCAGTGCCACCTCATCGGTGTCGCCTCATCGGTGTCGCCTCATCGGTGTCCTTCAGTGCCGCCTTATCAGTGCCCGTCATTGAAGTAGAAAAGGTACTTATTTACAAAAAAAATTAACAGAAACAAAGAAAAACATCTTTTTTTATTTGTTGCGCAAAAAATAAAATTTGCAGAGGCGATCAAATACCACCAAAAGAGAGCTCTATTTGTGGGAACAAAATGATAAAAAATTTGTTTGGGTACAGTGTAGCATGACTGCGCAATTGTCATTCAAATTGCGACAGCGCTGAAAGCTCAAAATTGGCTTGGGCAGGAAGCTGTATAAGTGCATGGTATTGAAGTGGTTAAAGAATATTCCCCCCCCCCCCAAAAAAAATTGTATTTTTAGAACCGCTGCGCAAATACAGTGCGACATTTGTACGTGTAATTTTCTAGCAAAAAATACTGGATTTCCACTTGCAAACAAAAGATGCCAGGAAAGAGTGGATAGGTAGAGATAAGACAAACACTTCCACAAAAAGGTTTACCTGTAATGCAAAAAACATTTTATTTGGGAATTTTATTTTTTAAAACTTTAGATCTATTTTGAAATGATATTAAAATGACAGGAAGAGCCGTAGATGGAATATGATGTTCTGATTGCAATCATTGTCTCCGGCTTCTAACATGAGAACTGAAATGATTATTGGAGCAGAATAACACCAGAAGCCTCATTAATGAAATGAATCCACATGGAAAGTGCGTCTCCCATAGCAACCAGGGTAACCTGACCTAACAGAGTCTCTATGGCAACACACTTCCTTCCCCCCATGCTTGACTTACAATGATCTCAGTCGATTGTCGGGAACAGAGCTTTGCATATGCAAACCATACAGAGCTCTGTCCTGACGATGGGGGAAGAGATGGATTTTCTTTCCCTGCAAAGCAGGGAAAGAAAATCCATCACATCTCTAAGTAAAAACAGGACACATAGTAAACACAAACACTGGCTAGGCACACTGTTAACCCTTAGATTGCCCTAGATGTTTAACTCCTTCACAGCCAGTGTCATTAGTACAGTGACAGTGCATATGTTTATCACTAATCACTGTATTAGTGTCACTGGTTCCCACAAAGTGTCAGTGTCCAATTGTTTGCTGTAATATCGCAGTCGTGTTGATCGCCGCCATTACTAGTATTAAAATATAAAAAATAAAAATTCCAGTATATATCTCATAGTTTGTAGACGCAATAACTTTTGCGTAAACCAATAAATATACGCTTACTGGGATTTTTTTCTTACCAAAAATATGTAGCAGAATACATATTGGCCTAAATTTATGATGAAATTACTTTTTTTTTATTGGATGTGTTTTATAGCAGAAAGTAAAATTATATATATATATATATATATATATATTTTTTCTTAATTGTTGGCTTTTTTTATAGCGCAAAAAAAATTAAAAGCGAACGTTGATGTAGCAACTGTAAAACTTGGCCATACACCACCCCAGACCTGGGAGACATTGTGTGTCATCAGTATGGGGTCAAGCCAACTTCATTGATGTAGCAACTGTAAACTGGGGCCATACACAGATCAAAATTTGGCCAGGGACCAACTTCGTTTGACGAAATGTGTTGGTCACTTCTTGGCTAGTTAATACAGCAAATCATACCCATGTGTCCTTTTTTATTACAATGTCTGGGGGGGAACTGCCTCAGGAGTCTGTGCCACCCAGAACAGAAAAAGGGGGCATCAGACCAGCGATGAAAATTCCAAACACTGAAACACTTTGATAAATAAGACTCAGTAGGCGGGGAGTGTCCATCTCTGAGTTATGTGTATTCTTTGCTAGAAGACAATGGTGACTGAAATGGAATTTATGGATCTTGAAGAATTCTAAACACGTCATAAAAAGGGAAGGAATGACTTTATACTCACAATGCACCCACTGCGGGAGGGGGGGGGGGGGAGGGGGTCACAGTATTTGTGTGCCCAGATATGGTCTACCCACTGAACAATCACAGTTCTACTGATCAATGAGCCACATCCCTCATCCAATCCCCTCAATCATTAGTAAAAGAGCCCAACATGCAGCAGCATTTCCACCAAGGCCTGTGTGTCCCCCCCATTGACCTGTCCACCAGCCAGCAGAGTTTTAGCAGGAAGAAGTCTCTGCTCCGCCTTCTTAATCTCACGGCTTCAGCTCCCCCTAGAGGAGGGAGTGTCACATCACAGGAAATTCTTTGCCATGGCATTCAATGTACTGACTTTGGCCACATCGGCCAGTTCCTGGGAAACAGAAAACAGTATGATCACAGAGGATTCCTTGAAAGCAGCGGTGCGCCAAAATGAAAGTGGTGGACTGACACCTAAAATTCAGAATGCACTTTGCCGAAATGGACATTTTTTTTTAAAATAATTGTAATATATATATATATATATTATTATATTCAAATTTTTAATTATTTGTTGTTTTTTTTTTTTAAGTGCTTTTGCGTTAAAAATTGCACAAGAAAAGCTGAAGAAAAAAAATGCATCCCTTTAACCCCTTCAATACCAGGCACTGCCCAGGCCAATTTTCAGCTTTTTGAATGAAAATTAGTCATGTAACACTGTACCCAAATGATTTTTTTTTGCATTTTTTTCACACAAATAGAGCTTTTTGGTGGTATTTAAAAATTTGTTAAACCAAAAAAAAGCCAATTTTTAAAAAAAAAAAACTTGTTCTTTGTTTCTGTTTGGTTGCTTTGATGTGTATGTAAAGTATGTGGTGGCTCGGTATGTGATTTAAAACTTTTTTTTATTATGTTATTGCTTGTGTATAAATGTTGTCTTGGTTGAGAGATAGAGAGAGATAGAGAGAGATAGAGAGAGAGAGAGATAGAGAGAGATAGAGAGAGATAGAGAGAGATAGAGAGAGATAGAGAGAGATAGAGAGAGATGCAAGTGCTTTGGATTACAAGCATTCTGGAACGGATTATGCTCGTAATCCAAAGTTCCACTGTACAGCGCTCCCAAAAACGCCCTGCCCATTGGAATGAATGGGCAGCGCTTTCAATGCGCCTGAAAAACCGCTTAAACAGCTCTAAAGCGCCGCTAAAATGAGCGGCGCTAGCGGCTGGCGCTTTCAGTGTGAAAGCAGTCTTATGGTTACTTTGGGATGCGGTAGGACTTCAACTAGGTCTCACTAATTCCCATATTGTTTTACTTTTCATGTTTAAGCCCAGGTTCACACTGGGGCTGCGGGAGTGAAGCTGTGCGAGTTCAGCTGAACTCGCACGATTTCACTCCTGCCTGTCAGTCCCGATTTCAGCTCGATTACAGAGACATCTGACACAGATGTCAATGTAAATCGCGGCTGAAATCACAAAGAGTAGTACAGAAACTACTTTTTGAAATCGGTGCGGCGTCGCACCGATTAGGACGGTGTCATTGCCCGCAAATTGCGGCAAATTTCGCCGATTTGACATGTCAAATCGCACCAGTGTGAACCAGGGCTTAAGTCTGGTACAGCTATGCAATCATCCCTTATAGGTGTGAACGCATTCTTAAAATATGCCACTAGATGGCAGTCTGTACTCATGTCTTCTCTGCAGCATCTCAGTGAAGACATTGGGAGCGATTTAAAAAAACTGGAGTGCAAAATCTGGTGCATCTCTGCATAGAAACCATCAGCTTCCAGTATTTTTTTTTTGTCAAAGCTTAATTGAACAAGTTGAAGTTAGAAGCCGATTGGCTACTATGCACAGCTGCACCAGTTTTGCAATCTTCGGTTTAAGTAAAATTAACCTCAGTGGTTGGCCAAGGAAACCTAATGCAGTAGATGGAAGACACATCAGGCTTACTTCCCATTCCACATCGGAAGATGTCCAGCAGTGCCATCAGCACAGAACTGGCAGAAACCTGTGGGACTCAGGTAACCCCCCCCCCCCCATCTACACTCCAGAGAAGACATCATACAGGAGAACATGAATAAACAAATTTTGGGGGGGGGGGGGGGGGAAGAGATGAAGAAATCTTGTATAAAGATTGCTTACCTGAGAATTCCAGCTGCATAAAGGCAGCCTTCCTCAGGAGGGCGCTGTTCTCCTTGTGTAGGAGAGTAATGGTGCCCCCCTCCTCTAGCTGAGTTTTGCAAACACGTCATCTCTTTTTGGTCAATGTGTTGAAGTCTGCAGCGTCAGAAGTGGGGGCAAAGACGTCGTCAGCAAGAAATGATATGTTGTTAATAATGACATCACAACTGTTGGAGGACCCTGACATCTATGGGCACCGGACACTCCCAGCCTATGGCGCTTGGGAAAGGTCAGACAGGTTTGAAAACCTCGTCCAATTAAAGTGGTTCCAAAAGGCGGAAGGTTTGTACTGTATTCAATTCGCTGCATTAACCACTTCCAATCCCGACCGTTTCTGACACTTCTCTCCTACAGCCTCCTGTTGCTGTAGATGGGACTACCTACTCACCAGTGGCGGTGCATCTATAAGGGGCGCACGAGCGCCGCCCCCTCTATCACCATAGATTGATTCATTCGATGCATGGATCTATCTATGGTCGCTGCTGACACCCCCTATTCAGGTGCCCACCCCCTTTTCGGATGCCAGGCATCTGAATTACAGCGGCGGGGTATTTTTTGGAAGCACCTGATTAGAGCCTATGGCACGAATAGGCATCCAAAAAGGTGAATAGTGCTGTGTTAGGAAAGCGAATGTCAGTCAGTCAGTGCTCGGGTCTGTTACCGGTCACCTGATTGGCTGAAACGACAGGCGCTGTGATTGGACGCCAGTGTCCAGGCGTCCAATCATAGCAGAGGACAGGAAGAGAGGACGGGAGAAGACAGGAGCCTGGAGGGCTCCGCTGCCGTGACCCGCTGCCCCACTGAGACGGGTAGGTGCCGGGCGGGGGATGCACACTGGCGGCATTTGATGGGGCACAGTAGCAGCAATTGATGGCCACACTGGCAGCAATTGATGGGGGTTTTTTCAGTTTGTTTTTGCCCCCCCAAAAAAATTTTGAGCACCAGCCACCACTGCTACTCAGAGCTCATCACTGGAACCTCCTCTGGGGTTCTCACATCTAATCACAGGTAGGAGCATTACCAGGTGTGAATACTGCCCCCCCCCTCCCCTCCATGTCCTCCTGGTATAAATCCCTGTCACTGATTTACAGACTGCAGATCCTCCATGCTAGGAGATGTACTTACTGCTAGGCGCTTCCTCCTGTTATATTACTCATAGTTTCCTCCTTCTGTTATCCTCCTCCTAGGCTCCTCCTCCTGTTATCCTCCCAGGCTGCTCCTCCTGTCCTCCTCCCAGGCTTCTTATCCTTCTGTTATCCCTCTCCTATTTTCCTCCTTCTATCCTCCTCCTGTTATCTTCCTTCTGTCCTCCTCCTAGGCTCCTTCTCCTCCTGTTATCCTCCTCCTAGGCTCCTCCTCCTCCTGTTATCCTCCTTCTAGGCTCCTCCTCCTGTTATCCTCCTTCTAGGCTCCTCCTCCGGTTATCCTTCTCCTGTTATCCTCCTCCTAGCCCCACCCTTCTGTTCTGTGGTCATCTTCCTTCTAGGCTCCTCCTCCTGTTATCCTCCTGTTATCCTCCTAGGCTCCTTCTCCTCCTGTTATCCTCCTATTTTCCTCCTGTTATCCTCCCTCCTTCTAGGCTCCTCCTGTTTTCCTCCTCCTAGGCTCCACCTTCTGTTATGTCATAAAACCCATCAGAGTGGAGGAGGAGCCTAGGAGGCAGTAGTAGGAGTCTAGGGAACACATCCCTGGGTTCTGATGTGTTTTTCAGGCTGTGACAATGATGGATTTGGGGATAGTGTCGGGGGATGGCAGTGTTGAGAACCCCACAGGAGATGCGGGGCCCGTGTCCCGGGTGCTAGCACCGGATAATAAAAATGAAAGGAGACGAGTGACCCAACTTGTTCCAGAATTGGGCTCCGGGTCCTGCAGGATGCCGGGTGTGGGTTAAAACTCGGGGATGGCTGGTGACAGTTGCCCGGTATGTGTGTGCACCCGCCCCTCCCCCACCATGACGGATGAGGTAGGTCGGTGTCAGTGAACAGGTTAGTGCCGGTTCTGGACGCAGAGTCTTGGTCCCAGAGACGCCGTTGTAGCATCATCAGCTGGTCGGTTATGAACTTTCCCTAGATGGCATTAGTCAGTGTGGGCGGGGCCAGGGAGATCCATTCCAGAGAGTCCTCAGGGGCAGGAACACTGCCTGGGATTTATAGGACGCTGATCGCCGGGGGGGCGGCTCCCACATTTACTTGGTGATAACCGCTGTCGGATATGGATGGAGAGAACCCCTGAGGGTGGAGATGGTCTCAGTGTGGGCGGGGCCAGTGAGGTTGATTCCAGGGACTCCTCAGGGGAGGGTACACATGTCCGATGTCAGTGTATCATGGAGAGAACCCCTGAGGGAGTGGGTGTTATGAAAGGCACTTTGTAGTAGGCTTGGCTACTGAATCGAATCAGTGAATCAACTCACTACTGAGTTTGAATGAATCGAATCATGAAAAAGTGAATCGGATTCAATTAATTGTCAAAGATCCTCCCCTCTCAGGATGAGTAGGGAGCTGAAAAAACAGCAGCCTCAGCTCATTATTTATAAAATTAGCTATAACAAATATGTGAGCCATCAAGACTTCAAGTTTCTGAATAAATCACAGAGTACAAGGTTCTCTTTTGTATGAATGTCTGTGTGAAGCAGGCAGCAGCTAGTTAAAGGAGTAGTAAAGTTACATGTTTTTTCACCTTAATGCATCCTATGCATTAAGGTGAAAAAACATTCGACAATACCGCCCCCCCCCCCCCCCGAGCCCCCGTTTTTCTTACCTGGCCCCTCGAAAGTCCCATGCTCGTCCCCGTCATCCTCCTCGTTTTTCAGCCTGGCCGCCGATTGGCTACACTGGATGGATTGAAAGCAGTGCAGCCATTGGCTGGCGCTGCTGTCAATCACATCCAATGACGCGGCGCGCGGGGCCGAGTGATACAGTCGGCGGCTATGGCCATCGCTGTATCACGGGAGCGCGCCCGCAATCACTCCACACCATGCGAGCTCACTCGCATTATGGGGTGGAGTCCTTGCGGGGAGGAGCCAAGACAGCCGCCGAGGGACCCCAGAAGACCAGGATCGGGGCCACTGTGTGCAAAACGAGCTGCACAGTGGAGGTAAGTATAACATGTTTGTTATTTTTAGGCAAGAAAAAGGGAAGCTTTAGTGCTCCTTTAAAGCCGAGTTCCACCCAAAATTTGGAACTTCCGCTAAATCCACTCCTCGCCCCCTTACATGCCACGTTTGGCATGCAATTTTTTTTTGGGGGGGGGGGGAGTGGGGGCTTCAGTAGGAGTGGGACTTCCTGTCCCACTTCCTCCTTCTGCCCAGGGGGGGGGGTCGCCTAGGTGATACGTCATATCGCCTTTTGGCGGCCCCTTCCTGTAGGCGATCACCTGTCCACTCAGAGAGCGATGCGCCATTCGTGCATGCGCAGTGAGTGCCCGGCCCTGAAGCCGAAAGCTGTCACGGCCGGGTGCCCACACTATGAATGGAGGCACTGGCGGAGAAGGGGGGGGGGGGGAAGCAGAGCTCCGGGCGTCGCGTCGCTGGACAGTGGAACAGGTAAGGCCCCTTTCACACGGGTGGACCGTATGTCCCTTTTTCATTCATCCGTTTTCGGATGAAAAAGCAGACATACATGTATCCCTATGAGATAGCGGATGTCAGCGGATGAACATCCGATGACATCAGTCTCCGCTATGGTCCGTTTAGCATGACGGAGGAAAATCCTATTTTTCCATCCGTCTGCGGATCGGATGAAAAACGGACAGACGGTCCGTTTTCATCCGATCCCCCCCATAGAAGAAAGCGGCGATCTGACCGGTCTGTTTCTGCACAGTGAGCAGAGATGGACAAGTCATCCGCCGGCTCAGCGGGGGATCAACAGAGCGATCCCCGCTGAGCAAGCGGATATTCACGGGGCGGATCATCATGGGATCCGTACGTGTGAAAGAGCCCTAAGTGTATGTTTATTAAAAGCCAGCAGCTACACTTTTTGTAGCTGCTGACTTTTAATAAACATAAAAAAAGTCTGGAACTCCCCTTTAAATCCAGTCTGATGTCTCACTCAGGAAGACAGCACATCGGTATCAACATTATGTTTTGTAACATGAGCTGCCTGTGTGAGCCAGCAGTACAACTACTGAGTGAGTGATTCATGTGAGCACATTGAGTGAATAAGACCCCTTTCACACGGGACGTATCCGTGACGATCCGCCCCGTGAAACTCCGCTTGCTCAGCTGGGATCGCTCCGCTGATCCCTGCTGACCCGGCGGATGACAGGGCGGTCCCCGGCACCTATGGCAGCCCTCTGTGCTCCGACATGCCACATTATACAATAGCCGGTAGAGGAAGATTTCTGCACAATTTACTTCCTCTACCGGCTTCTCTGTGCGTCCAGTGTTCCGTCAGATATGGTGACCCCCCCTCGATCGGGTCGGGTCACAGCACTGCAGCTCCTTGTGGCCATCCAAGAGGTAGCTTCCATCCCTGCCTGCCGCCTCCACAGCTACTCTGACAGTTCCGATGGGCGGAGCTCTCAGATTTAAAGAAAAGAGCCTGCGCATACCATACAGCAGTGGCTGGTTTCCAGAGGAGGAGGAGGTAAGGGGGGGGGGGAGCTTTTGGGAGAGTGAAAGGTGAAAGTGAGGTTTTGGGGGATTTGTACAGAGAACTGGGGGGGGGGTTGATCTGTGTAATGAAGATGAAGAGATCTGGAGGGAAATGTTAGCAGAGAGAAGAACTGGGGGGTGGGGATTTGTGCAGAGAGGAGAGCTGGCGAAAGGGGGGAGATTTGTGCAAAGAGGAGAGCTGGCTAAAGGGGAGAGATTTGTGCAGAGAGGAGAGCTGGCTAAAGGGGAGAGATTTGTGCAGAGAGGAGAGCTGGCGAAAGGGTGGGGATTTGTGCAGAGAGGAGAGCTGGCTAAAGGGGAGAGATTTGTGCAGAGAGGAGAGCTGGCGAAAGGGGAGAGATTTGTGCAGAGAGGAGAGCTGGCGAAAGGGGGGGAGATTTGTGCAGAGAGGAGAGCTGGCGAAAAGGGGGGAGATTTGTGCAGAGAGGAGAGCTGGCGAAAAGGGGGGAGATTTGTGCAGAGAGGAGAGCTGGCGAAAAGGGGGGAGATTTGTGCAGAGAGGAGAGCTGGCGAAAAGGGGGGAGATTTGTGCAGAGAGGAGAGCTGGCGAAAAGGGGGGAGATTTGTGCAGAGAGGAGAGCTGGCGAAAAGGGGGGAGATTTGTGCAGAGAGGAGAGCTGGCGAAAAGGGGGGAGATTTGTGCAGAGAGGAGAGCTGGCGAAAAGGGGGGAGATTTGTGCAGAGAGGAGAGCTGGCGAAAAGGGGGGAGATTTGTGCAGAGAGGAGAGCTGGCGAAAAGGGGGGAGATTTGTGCAGAGAGGAGAGCTGGCGAAAAGGGGGGAGATTTGTGCAGAGAGGAGAGCTGGCGAAAAGGGGGGAGATTTGTGCAGAGAGGAGAGCTGGCGAAAAGGGGGGAGATTTGTGCAGAGAGGAGAGCTGGCGAAAAGGGGGGAGATTTGTGCAGAGAGGAGAGCTGGCGAAAAGGGGGGAGATTTGTGCAGAGAGGAGAGCTGGCGAAAAGGGGGGAGATTTGTGCAGAGAGGAGAGCTGGCGAAAAGGGGGGAGATTTGTGCAGAGAGGAGAGCTGGCGAAAAGGGGGGAGATTTGTGCAGAGAGGAGAGCTGGCGAAAAGGGGGGAGATTTGTGCAGAGAGGAGAGCTGGCGAAAAGGGGGGAGATTTGTGCAGAGAGGAGAGCTGGCGAAAAGGGGGGAGATTTGTGCAGAGAGGAGAGCTGGCGAAAAGGGGGGAGATTTGTGCAGAGAGGAGAGCTGGCGAAAAGGGGGGAGATTTGTGCAGAGAGGAGAGCTGGCGAAAAGGGGGGAGATTTGTGCAGAGAGGAGAGCTGGCGAAAAGGGGGGAGATTTGTGCAGAGAGGAGAGCTGGCGAAAAGGGGGGAGATTTGTGCAGAGAGGAGAGCTGGCGAAAAGGGGGGAGATTTGTGCAGAGAGGAGAGCTGGCGAAAAGGGGGGAGATTTGTGCAGAGAGGAGAGCTGGCGAAAAGGGGGGAGATTTGTGCAGAGAGGAGAGCTGGCGAAAAGGGGGGAGATTTGTGCAGAGAGGAGAGCTGGCGAAAAGGGGGGAGATTTGTGCAGAGAGGAGAGCTGGCGAAAAGGGGGGAGATTTGTGCAGAGAGGAGAGCTGGCGAAAAGGGGGGAGATTTGTGCAGAGAGGAGAGCTGGCGAAAAGGGGGGAGATTTGTGCAGAGAGGAGAGCTGGCGAAAAGGGGGGAGATTTGTGCAGAGAGGAGAGCTGGCGAAAAGGGGGGAGATTTGTGCAGAGAGGAGAGCTGGCAAAAAGGGGGGAGATTTGTGCAGAGAGGAGAGCTGGCAAAGGGGGGAGATTTGTGCAGAGAGGAGAGCTGGCAAAGGGGGGAGATTTGTGCAGAGAGGAGAGCTGGCAAAGGGGGGAGATTTGTGCAGGAAGGGGGATTTCTACTTATTACCATTATTTGGTGCCGCTGTACTTCTCTACCCTAAGGAAGACTGGTTGGGGGCGGGAAGTTGGCCGGGGAGGGAGAGTTCCTGCACCTTTTCTCTGAGAAAGAAAGCCCTGCATGTATGTCCCTTATTCATTGCGAGCCAGGCCTTCTCGTCCAACATCAGTACCTGACCTCACTAATGCGCTTCTGGAAGAATGGTCAAACATTCCCATAGACACCCTCCTAAACCTTGTGGACGGCCTTCCCAGAAGAGTTGAAGCTGTTATAGCTGTAAAGGGCGGGGCCAACTCAATATTGTACCGTATGGACTAAGACTGGGAGGCCATTAAAGTTCATGTGCGTGTGAAGGGAGGAATCACTCTGCCCAAGTCTACTTTGTATACAGCGATGAAGGTCGGGTAAAAAACATCAATAAACAAACCCCCCCAATACACACCCGGGTCACATTTACCTCTCCCGCCTTTTCTCCTCAGGTTTCTGCGCGTCCACAACCCCTCCCCCTCCATAGACACGTGACCTTACGCACTGCGTAATCAGCGCTTTAGCGCCCGCCCAAGACGACTCCTCCTGCCATTGCAGCCCCATAGCTCCTCCTATCCGGCCCAAGACTCTACCGCCTTATATCAGAGGCTCCGCCTACAGTTGGTCCTCTCCTCCTCCCCCTATCAGTGGCCCCTCCCTCGTAGTTCGTCCTCCCTCTCTCATTGGTCTTCTGTATCTGTAGCTCCTCCCATCTGTCAGTAGCCGTAACCCGCCCCTCCCCCCATCTCTAAGGGGCGCCTCCCCCTATACTTCCATCTATCAGTAGCCGACTCGAGGCTCCTCCCCCCGTGGCTCGTCCTCCCGCTCTCATTGGTCTTCTCTACCTGTAGCTCCTCCCATCTGTCAGTAGCCGTAACTCGCCCCCCCCCCATCTCTAAGGGGCGCCTCCCCCTATACTTCCATCTATCAGTAGCCGACTCGAGGCTCCTCCCCCCGTGGCTCGTCCTCCCGCTCTCATTGGTCTTCTCTACCTGTAGCTCCTCCCATCTGTCAGTAACCGTAACTCGCCCCCCCCCATCTCTAAGGGGCGCCTCCCCCTATACTTCCATCTATCAGTAGCCGACTCGAGGCTCCTCCCCCCGTGGCTCGTCCTCCCGCTCTCATTGGGCTACTCTCCCTGAGTAGTTCCTCTCAGCTGCCTCAAAGCTCCTCCCACTATAGCTCGTCTGTTCGCTGTCATTGGCAGGCCCGGGGCGCCTCCCTCCCTGTAAGTTCCTCCCACCTGTCAGTAGCCGGCTCGAGCTCTCGCTCTCATTGGCTGGCTAGGGGGGCTCTCCCACCGTAGCTCCTCCTCCCCCTCCCCATTGGCCGGTTCGGGGCTCCTCCCCTGTGTCGCTTTTCCACCTGTCATTGGCCGGGACGCGTCTTCCCGGTAGCTCCTCCCCCCTGTCAGTGTCCGGGGCCCTGGGATGGCGGTCGGTCTGTTCTCCCCCTCCCCCTTCCTCCTCTTGCTGGTCTCCCGGTGTTGCTCCGGTTGGTTGCTCGGGCTCCGCCCAGAGGACACGTTGGGCGGGCGGGTGTCTCTGGAGGGGGGGACCCTGCGGGCGGCGGAGGGGACCCGCTTCACTCTCCGGTTGTATTACCAGCAGCCTCCTTTCCCGGTGAACGGCAGTGGGGGGGAGGAGGGGCCCCGGTTGGTGTTTGTAGAGGAGCCTTGGTTGGGTGGGGAGGGGTGTCTGGAGGGGGGATCTCCAGACGTGGAGGTGTCGGGGCCCCTGGGGGCCCCAGGTGTGGGTTCCGCGGTGGTGGAGGTCCTGGTGGGGGAGTTGCGGAAGGGTGAGCGGGGGAGGGTCTTCTCGGTGTGCGCCTATGACGGGCGGCGGTGGGAGCACCACGGGGGCGGGGAGTTCTCCCTGGAGGTGCGGCAGGTGGAGGAGGGGCTGTCCGGTGGGGTCCGGGTGGTGGTGTCGGGGGTCCTCCTGGGGGTGTCGGCCATATTCGGGGGTCTCCGGCTCTGCCTGCTCTCCTTGGACCCCGTGGAGCTCCGCGTCCTCCAGAACAGCGGCTCGGCGGCGGAGAAGGTGCAGGCGGGGCGGGTCCAGTCGGTCCGGGCGCGGGGATCCTTCCTGCTCTGCTCCCTACTGCTGGGGAACGCTCTGGCCAACGCCTCCCTGGCCGGCTGGCTGTACCGGGTGGTCCTCCCGGCGGAGCCCTGGCTGGCCGTCCTGGCGTCTACGGCGGGGGTCTTCCTGTGCGGGGAGGTGGCCCCCTACTCCGTGTGTTCCCGACACGGCCTGGCCATCGCCTCCCGCAGCGTCTGCCTGAGCCGCCTCCTGATGGCCGTCACCTCCCCGCTCTCCTTCCCGCTCAGCCGCCTCCTGGACTGGGCGCTCCCCCAGGAGATCAGCACCTTCTACACCCGAGAGAAGCTGGTGGAGATGCTCCGGGCCGCCGACCCCTACAACGACCTGCTGAAGGAGGAGCTCAACATCATCCAGGGGGCGCTAGAGCTTCACACCAAGGCCGTGGAGGACGTGCTGACCCCGCTGGGCGACTGCTTCATGCTGCGCGCCGACGCCGTCCTCGACTTCGCCACCGTCTCCGACATCCTGCGCAGCGGCTACACCCGCATCCCCGTCTACGAGGGCGACGACCGCGCCAACATCGTGGACATCCTCTTCGTCAAGGACCTGGCCTTCGTGGACCCCGACGACTGCACCCTCCTCCAGACCGTCACCCGCTTCTACCACCGCCCGCTGCACTGCGTCTTCAACGACACCCGGCTGGACGCCGTACTGGAGGAGTTCAAGAAGGGTGAGACCGACGGTGTGATACGTCATCCCCATCCTTCATCATCATTTACCATCATCACCGTCATCCCCATCCTTCATCATCATTTACCATCATCACTGTCATCCCTATCCTTCATCATCATTTACCATCATCACCGTCATCCCCATCCTTCATTATTTATCATCATCACCGTCACCCCCATCCTTCATCATCATTTACCATCATCACTGTCATCCCTATCCTTCATCATCATTTACCATCATCACCGTCATCCCCATCCTTCATCATTTATCATCATCCCCATCATCCCCATCCTTCATCATTACTTACCATCATCACCGTCATCCCCATCCTTCATTATTATTTACCATCATCACCACCATCCCCATCCTTCATCATCACCGTCATCCCCATCCTTCATCATTACTTACCATCATCACCACCATCCCCATCCTTCATCATTATTTACCATCATCACCGTCATCCCCATCCTTCATCATTACTTACCATCATCACCGTCATCCCCGTCCTTCATCATTACTTACCGTCATCCCCATCCTTCATCATTTATCATCATCACCGTCATCCCCATCCTTCATTATTATTTACCATCATCACCACCATCCCCATCCTTCATCATCACCGTCATCCCCATCCTTCATCATTACTTACCATCATCACCACCATCCCCATCCTTCATCATTATTTACCGTCATCCCCATCCTTCATCATCATCACCGTCATCCCCATCCTTCATCATCATCACCGTCATCCCCGTCCATCATCATTTACCATCATCACAGTCATCCCCATCCTTCATCATTTATCATCATCCTTCATCATTATTTACCATCATCACCGTCATCCCCATCCTTCATCATTTATCATCATCACCGTCATCCCCATCCTTCATCATTTATCATCATCACCGTCATCCCCATCCTTCATCATTATTTACCATCATCACCGTCATCCCCATCCTTCATCATTATTTACCATCATCACCGTCATCCCCATCCTTCATCATTTATCATCATCACCGTCATCCCCATCCTTCATCATTTATCATCATCACTGTCATCCCCATCCTTCATCATTATTTACCATCATCACCGTCATCCTTCATCATTATTTACCATCATCACCGTCATCCCCATACTTCATCATTATTTACCATCATCACCGTCATCCCCATCCTTCATCATTTATCATCATCACTGTCATCCCCATCCTTCATCATTATTTACCATCATCACCGTCATCCCCATCCTTCATCATTATTTACCATCATCACTGTCATCCCCATCCTTCATCATTTATTATCATCACTGTCATCCCCATCCTTCATCATTTATCATCATCACTGTCATCCCCATCCTTCATCATTTATCATCATCACTGTCATCCCCATCCTTCATCATTATTTACCATCATCACCGTCATCCCCATCCTTCATCATTATTTACCATCATCACTGTCATCCCCATCCTTCATCATTTATTATCATCACTGTCATCCCCATCCTTCATCATTTATCATCATCACTGTCATCCCCATCCTTCATCATTTATCATCATCACTGTCATCCCCATCCTTCATCATTATTTACCATCATCACCGTCATCCCCATCCTTCATTTACCATCATCATCACCATCCTTCATCATTTACATCATCACCACCACCCCCATCCTTCATCACTTACCATCATCACTGTCATCCCCATCCTTCATCACTTACCATCATCACCGTCATCCCCATCCTTCATCATTTACCATCATCACCGTCATCCCCATCCTTCATCATTATTTACCATCATCCCCATCCTTCATCACTTACCATCATCACCGTCATCCCCATCCTTCATCACTTACCATCATCACCGTCATCCCCATCCTTCATCACTTACCATCATCACCATCCTTCATCACTTACCATCATCACCGTCATCCCCATCCTTCATCACTTACCATCATCACCGTCATCCCCATCCTTCATCACTTACCATCATCACCGTCATCCCCATCCTTCATCACTTACCATCATCACCGTCATCCCCATCCTTCATCACTTACCATCATCACCGTCATCCCCATCCTTCATCATTTACCGTCATCCCTATCCTTCATCATTTACCATCATCCCCATTCCTCATCATTTACCATCATCATCTCTATTATTTACTATATACACCCTATTCATCATTCACCATGATCCTTCACTACATACCCTATTCAACCCCTATTCACCATCATCATCAACACCCAGCTGGAGGATTTCAAGATTGGTAAGACCGCCGGAGGAGTGTGAAATGTCATCCCCATCCTTCATCATTTACCCTCATCACCATCACCCCCATCCTTCACTATATAAATCCTTAGTCATCATTTACCATCATCATCCCCATCCTTCACTATATACACAATTCATCATTTACCATCATCATCCCCATCCTTCTCTGTATCCTGTCCATCATCATCATCAACACCCAGCTGGATGCCCTGCTGGAAGAGTTTAAGAAGGGTGAGACCGTCAGAGGAGTGATCCTACATCCCTATCCTTCACTACCCTATTCATCATTCATCATCATCATCCTTCTCTCCTCCCTATGCATTATCGTTAACACCCAGCTGAACACTGTGCCAAGGAAGTTCAAGAAGAGTATGGAGGCCGCATCCTGCATCAACATTCCTATCCCTAACCCCGCACAATTCATCATCATTATCATCCCCATCTTTCACTCTGCCCTATTTATCATCATCCCACACTCTGCTCCATTCAGCATCAACTTCCCTCCCTGGATCTGATCCCCCGGCTTCTTCTCTCCCTGGACCTGATCCCCCCCCGGCTTCTTCTTCTCTCCCTGGACCTGATCCCCCCCAGCTTCTTCTTCTCTCCCTGGACCTGATCCCCCCCCGGCTTCTTCTTCTCTCCCTGGACCTGATCCCCCCCGGCTTCTTCTTCTCTCCCTGGACCTGATCCCCCCGGCTTCTTCTTCTCTCCCTGGACCTGATCCCCCCGGCTTCTTCTTCTCTCCCTGGACCTGATCCCCCCGGCTTCTTCTTCTCTCCCTGGACCTGATCCCCCCGGCTTCTTCTTCTCTCCCTGGACCTGATCCCCCGGCTGCTTCTTCTCTCCCTGGACCTGATCCCCCGGCTGCTTCTTCTCTCCCTGGACCTGATCTCCCGGCTTCTTCTTCTCTCCCTGGACCTGATCCCCCGGCTTCTTCTTCTCTCCCTGGACCTGATCCCCTCCGGCTTCTTCTTCTCTCCCTGGACCTGATCCCCTCCGGCTTCTTCTTCTCTCCCTGGACCTGATCCCCTCCGGCTTCTTCTTCTCTCCCTGGACCTGATCCCCTCCGGCTTCTTCTTCTCTCCCTGGACCTGATCCCCCCGGCTTCTTCTTCTCTCCCTGGACCTGATCCCCCCCGGCTTCTTCTCCTCTCCCTGGACCGACCTGATCCCCCCCGGCTTCTTCTCCTCTCCCTGGACCTGATCCCCCCCGGCTTCTTCTCCTCTCCCTGGACCTGATCCCCCCCGGCTTCTTCTTCTCTCCCTGGACCTGATCCCCCCCGGCTTCTTCTTCTCTCCCTGGACCTGATCCCCCCCGGATTCTTCTTCTCTCCCTGGACCTGATCCCCCCCGGCTTCTTCTTCTCTCCCTGGACCTGATCCCCCCCGGCTTCTTCTTCTCTCCCTGGACCTGATCCCCCCCGGCTTCTTCTTCTCTCCCTGGACCTGATCCCCCCCGGCTTCTTCTTCTCTCCCTGGACCTGATCCCCCCCGGCTTCTTCTTCTCTCCCTGGACCTGATCCCCCCCGGCGGCTTCTTCTCTCCCTGGACCTGATCCCCCCCGGCTTCTTCTTCTCTCCCTGGACCTGATCCCCCCCGGCTTCTTCTTCTCTCCCTGGACCTGATCCCCCCCGGCTTCTTCTTCTCTCCCTGGACCTGATCCCCCCCGGCTTCTTCTTCTCTCCCTGGACCTGATCCCCCCCGGCTTCTTCTTCTCTCCCTGGACCTGATCCCCCCCGGCTTCTTCTTCTCTCCCTGGACCTGATCCCCCCCGGCTTCTTCTTCTCTCCCTGGACCTGATCCCCCCCGGCTTCTTCTTCTCTCCCTGGACCTGATCCCCCCCGGCTTCTTCTTCTCTCCCTGGACCTGATCCCCCCCGGCTTCTTCTTCTCTCCCTGGACCTGATCCCCCCCGGCTTCTTCTCTCCCTGGACCTGATCCCCCCCGGCTTCTTCTTCTATCCCTGGACCTGATCCCCCCCGGCTTCTTCTTCTCTCCCTGGACCTGATCCCCCCCGGCTTCTTCTTCTCTCCCTCGACCTGATCCCCCCCGGCTTCTTCTTCTCTCCCTGGACCTGATCCCCCCCGGCTTCTTCTTCTCTCCCTGGACCTGATCCCCCCCGGCTTCTTCTTCTCTCCCTCGACCTGATCCCCCCCGGCTTCTTCTTCTCTCCCTCGACCTGATCCCCCCCGGCTTCTTCTTCTCTCCCTCGACCTGATCCCCCCCGGCTTCTTCTTCTCTCCCTCGACCTGATCCCCCCCGGCTTCTTCTTCTCTCCCTCGACCTGATCCCCCCCGGCTTCTTCTTCTCTCCCTCGACCTGATCCCCCCCGGCTTCTTCTTCTCTCCCTCGACCTGATCCCCCCCGGCTTCTTCTTCTCTCCCTCGACCTGATCCCCCCCGGCTTCTTCTTCTCTCCCTGGACCTGATCCCCCCCGGCTTCTTCTTCTCTCCCTGGACCTGATCCCCCCCGGCTTCTTCTTCTCTCCCTGGACCTGATCCCCCCCGGCTTCTTCTTCTCTCCCTGGACCTGATCCCCCCCGGCTTCTTCTTCTCTCCCTGGACCTGATCCCCCCCGGCTTCTTCTTCTCTCCCTGGACCTGATCCCCCCCGGCTTCTTCTTCTCTCCCTGGACCTGATCCCCCCCGGCTTCTTCTTCTCTCCCTGGACCTGATCCCCCCCGGCTTCTTCTTCTCTCCCTGGACCTGATCCCCCCCGGCTTCTTCTTCTCTCCCTGGACCTGATCCCCCCCGGCTTCTTCTTCTCTCCCTGGACCTGATCCCCCCGGCTTCTTCTTCTCTCCCTGGACCTGATCCCCCCGGCTTCTTCTTCTCTCCCTGGACCTGATCCCCCCCCGGCTTCTTCTTCTCTCCCTGGACCTGATCCCCCCCCGGCTTCTTCTTCTCTCCCTGGACCTGATCCCCCCGGCTTCTTCTTCTCTCCCTGGACCTGATCCCCCCGGTTTCTTCTTCTCTCCCTGGACCTGATCTCCCCCTCTCCTGTAGATAGGTTCCCTGTCTTTCAGGTACAATGCTCGAACTGAACGTTATTGCAGCCTGGATAGGAAGTCAGGGGAAACTCGGTTTCTCTGTGGGTTCCTGCAAGCAGCGTTTCAGTTGGGTTCACGGCATCCAGGTGACCCTTGGAGGCCATCTTGGGCCATCTTTAAGTTCCTGCTATCCAGGTTTTGGTACGCATTTGTGTGCAGGTAGTGTAGAGATGGGTTCCCTGTCTGTCGCTCGCAATTGCCTTTGACATCTTCCCGTTTGGGTATGAGTTGGCAAGGCCGCATTCTGCCCCTCCAAACAGACGCTGTCATTTCATCTGATACCTGCTCAGCTACACGCTGTTGGTATTCATGAGAGTTCCTGGTTGGGTCCTCTCCTACTGGGCTTGTTCGGAACGGTTTGCCTTGACTAAGATACAAGTTCTGCCTTTTCTGCAATGCAAGTTCTTTTGATTGCACCTGGACTATGTCTGCACCCACCCACACTTGGCGGCAGCTCCAGCATGGCTCTGCTAGGATTGGCGAATCCCAAAATTTTATGGCTCTAACATTCCCCTAGCAGAGTGGGAGGAAAGACTGGAAGAGAGACTCACCTCAACCCCATGGGGGAAAGAACCCACTGTGTGCAGGTACCTCTAGGAGGACTGGAAATGCTGGTGGTGTGGCTGTTATGGACACATATCCAAGAACTGTGGGTGGTCAGGAGTCAGAAATCCCTCCAGGCCATCATTAAACTAGTGCCGTATGGGGCAGAGGGATGATCCACGGGACAGGCAGTTTAGAGTCGCAGAAACTCGCAGGACATGGTCCCACCAAACCCAGTGGTATCTGCCAGTGCCTTATTGACACCACGTCAGAGATCATGGTCATGGAGTCTGACCATGGACTTTGACTTAGCCCACGTTCACACTGGGGCTGCAGGAGTGAAGCCTGCGAATTCAGCTGAACTCGCACGATTTCACTCTTGCCTGTCAATCCCGATTTCAGCTCGATTACAGAGACATCTGACACAGATGTCATGGTAAATCGCGGCTGAAATCGCAAAAAGTAGTACAGAAACTACTTTTTGTAATCGGTGCAGCGTCGCACCGATTAGGACGGTGCCATTGCCCGCAATTTGCGGCAAATTTCGCCGATTTGACATGTCAAATCGCACCAGTGTGAACCAGGACTAAAACTGTTCTAAAAAGCAGGTCAATGACCAAGACTGTCTCAAAGAGCTGAAGTCTTCAACTTGCAACTCCAAAATCAGTACAGTGTTTAATATGTCTGATGCCTGATGTTTGCTAAATTATGCTAGTTGTTGGCTATTCACCTATTCTGGAATGCTGTATTTTCCCATTAGCTGCTCCAAGAGGAAGTACGGGGAGGCAGATCTATCCAAAGTAATTACTCCCTACTAGGCAGCCCACTATAGGCCATGGCTCCCTGTCCATCTGTATCCAAAGTTAGCCCACTACAGACCATGCCTTCCTGTTCATTTGTATCCAAATTCTGCCCACTACAGAGCATGGCTCCCTGTCCATCTGTATCCAAAGTTAGCCCACTACAGACCATGCCTTCCTGTTCATTTGTATCCAAATTCTGCCCACTACAGAGCATGGCTCCCTGTCCATCTGTATCCAAATTCAGCCCACTACAGACCATGGCTACCTGTGCATCTGTATCCAAAGTCTGTACATATCATGGCTCCCTATATCTATGTATTCAAAGTCAGACTACTACAGACCATGGCTTCCAGACCAAATTCAGCCTAATATAGACCATGGCTCCCTGTTCATCTGTATCCAAAGTCAGCCCACTAGAGACTATGCCCCTCATCCATCTGTATTCAAAGTCACTATTGACCATGGCTCGCTGTTCATCTATATCCAATGTCAACACACTACAGACCATGGCTCTCTGTCCATCAGTATTCAAAGTCAGCCCACTACAGACCATGGCTCCCTTTCCACATGTATCCAAAGTCAGCCCACTACAGACCATGGCTCCCTTTCCACAGGTATCCAAAGTCAGCCCACTACAGACCATGGCTCCCTTTCCACAGGTATCCAAAGTCAGCCCACTACAGACCATGGCTCCCTTTCCACATGTATCCAAAGTCAGCCCACTACAGACCATGGCTCCCTTTCCACAGGTATCCAAAGTCAGCCCACTACAGACCATGGCTCCCTTTCCACATGTATCCAAAGTCAGCCCACTACAGACCATGGCTCCCTTTCCACAGGTATCCAAAGTCAGCCCACTACAGACCATGGCTCCCTTTCCACAGGTATCCAAAGTCAGCCCACTACAGACCATGGCTCCCTTTCCACATGTATCCAAATTCAGCCCACTACAGACCATGGCTCCCTTTCCACAGGTATCCAAAGTCAGCCCACTACAGACCATGGCTCCCTTTCCACAGGTATCCAAAGTCAGCCCACTACAGACCATGGCTCCCTTTCCACATGTATCCAAAGTCAGCCCACTACAGACCATGGCTCCCTTTCCACATGTATCCAAAGTCAGCCCACTACAGACCATGGCTCCCTTTCCACAGGTATCCAAAGTCAGCCCACTACAGACCATGGCTCCCTTTCCACGGGTATCCAAAGTCAGCCCACTACAGACCATGGCTCCCTTTCCACAGGTATCTAAAGTCAGCCCACTACAGACCACGGTTTTCTTTCCACAGGTATCCAAAGGCAGCCCACTACAGACCATGGATCCCTGTCCACCTGTATCTAAATCCAATAAAGAGCATGGCTCCCTGTTTGTCTATATCCAATGTCAACCCACTACAGATCATGGCTCCCTGATCACATATATCTAAAGTCAGCTCGCTACAGACCATGGATCCTTGCCCAACTGTATCCAAAGCCAGTACAGACCATGGCACCCTGTAAATATGTATTCAATGTCAGCCCATTACCGACCATTGCTTCCTGACCATCACTATCCAATGTCAGCCCAAAAGTCTGCCTGCTACAGACCATGACTCTGTCCACATGTATCTAAAGTCAGCCCACTACAGACCTTGGGTCCCTGTACATATGTATTCAAAGTCAGCCCTTTATTGACCTTGGCTCTCTATCCACATGTATCCAAAGTCAGCCCACTACAGACCATGGCTCCCTGTCCATCTGTATCCAAAATCACTACAGACCACGGCTTCCTGTCCATCCCAAAGCAGGCTCACTACAGACCTTGGCTCTCCCCATCCACATGTATGCAAAATCAGCCCACTACAGACCATGCCAACCTATCCATATGTATCCAAGGTCAGCCCAATACAGATCATGACTCTCCGTTCATTTGTATAAAAAGTCAGCTCACTACAGACCTTTGCTCCCTGTCCACATGTATCCAAAGTAAGCCCACTACAGACCTTGGCTTCCCATCCATATGTATCCAAGTTCAACAAAGCTACAACCCATGGCTCCCCATCTATCAGTATTCAAAGTCAGCTCACTACAGACCATGGCTCCCTGTCCGTCTTGGAGTAGGAGCAGGGTACTGGAGTGGGCCAAATCTACTCCTACAGGGCAAACATAAAGTAACGACCAGGTAACTTCTAAATATTTCAAGTCTGCAAGTTTAAAACAACAGATATCCTTTAGCCTTGCACTTCAGACTGAAATCTTTATTGGACATTTTTTTTTTTATTCTAATGCCCCGTACACTCGACCGGATTTCCCGTCGGAAAATGTCAGGTGTGAGCTTTTGGACGGGAATTCCGACCGTGTGTATGCTTCATCTGACTTTTTCTGTCGGAATTCCAGCCAGCAAAAGATTGAGAGCAGGTTCTCTATTTTCCCGACGGAAAAAAATCCTATTGGGAGATCCGTTCGTCTGTATGCTTTTCCGGCGCGCAAAAAAACAGGCATGCTCGGAATCAAGTCGACGCATGCTCGGAAGCATTGAACTTCATTTTTCTCGACTCGTAGTGTTGTACGTCACCGCGTTCTTGACGGTTGGAATTTGGTGTGACCGTGTGCATGCAAGCCAAGCTTGAGCGGAATTCCGTCAGAAAAAACATCCAACTTTTTTCCGACGGGAAATCCGGTCGTGTGTACGGGGCATAACGGTGTATAAAAAAAATTAAAATTAAACCAGAAATAAACTTAACACTTCTAGAAGGCAAATTTAGCAGAACTTGTACCATTTATTTCTTTGGAAATGGCTTGTTTTGCCATCATTTGGCGTCATTACATTTATCCTCTCGATTTTGTTTTGTATGTTCCAGGCAAATCCCATTTGGCAATAGTTCAGCGGGTCAACAATGAAGGGGAAGGAGACCCATTCTATGAAGTGATGGGGATTGTAACCCTGGAGGATATCATAGAAGAGATCATCAAATCTGAAATCCTGGATGAGACAGATCTGTACAGTAAGTGATTCAAACCTTGAAAAGTAAGGTTGGGGATACTTTGATGCAGACCCAAAATTAGAACCTGAGTTTAGGTTTACTTGCCCCCACTGCTGCATATTAAGGCTACTTTCACACTGAAGCGCTGGATGCGCTGGCGGTATAGCGGCGCTATTTTTAGCGCTGCTATACCGTCGTTTTTGCCGCGATTTGCGGGCGCTAGCGGGGTGATTTTAACCCCCGCTAGCGGCCGAAAAAGGGTTAAAAACGCCTGCAATAACGCCTCTTTGTGGCGTTTTGGAGCCGCTGCCCCATTGATTTCAATGGGCAGGGGCGCTATAGGAGCGGTATTTTTACCGCTCCTGTTGCGCCTCAAAGATGCAGCTTGCAGGAGTTTTTTTTCCCTCCTGCCAGCGCACCGCTCCTGTGTGAAAGCCCTCGGGGCTTTCACACTGCATACAAAGGAGCGGCTTTTTCAGGGCGCATTGCAGGCGCTATTTTTAGCGCAATAGCGCCTGCAAAGCACCTCAGTGTGAAAGGGGTTCACACTGCTGCGACCCCAAAGTCATGCAACTTTCCATTGCAACTTGCTTGCGACTTGATGTGACTTCAATGCAACTTCCCTGCGACTTTGATGTTTTGTGGCTTTGGTTAAAAAAAGTCGCAGCCAGAGTCACAAAGTTAAGACATATATATGACTACCTTGCACCTTGATTACCTTGCATCACCCTATTTATTTTTTCCCTGTGACTTGAGTTGCAGCAATAAGGATGGCACCGATTGAAATTAATGTGTTTTTTTTTTTTTTGTCTTGCGATTTTCTGAGACTCGGGTCACAACAGGTCGCATCAGAAGTTGCAGCAGTGTGAACCAAGGCTAACAGGGAAACCTAAAAAAGTAGCCAAAGGGCCTCTACCTCAACAGAACCAGCTTGGAGAAATAGTAGGCAATTTTCAACCACACTAAGAGGGAGGCCACCAATTTGATAGACCTGATTGGCAGCCCAACCACCAAGGAGTAGAGAGCACATGGGAAGCTGACAACACTGCTGCTATTTGCCAACCAGGGGCTTAGTGTTGTCACCCTGCCACAGGAAGTGCTGTTACCGGCAGGATTTCCTGGTTAGAATGTGGAATAATACTGTAGATAATAATACTGTAGATTGTGAATGTACATACACTTTACAATCCAACTGTGGGGTGGATAAAAAAAATCTTTATCATTGAGAAGGTGGTCAAGGGGGATCTGAAGAGGATGTAATACCTTACCTTACATCCCACTCCGGCAGGCTCCAGTGCTCCCTCTTCTCTCCTCCGCTCAAGTCTGTGGGTGATCACTTGGCATCATCAGTTAAAATGCAGGACTATTAACACTGCATTGTATGTAGAAGAGGCAGGTGTTTGACCAGAGCTAGGAGAGCCTTGTGCCGCGTGCACACGATCGGAAATTCCGACAAGAAAAGTCCGATGTGAGCTTTTGGTCGGAAATTCCGACCATGTGTATGCTCCATCGGACTTTTGCTGTCGGAATTTCCGTCAACAAAAGATTGAGAGCAGGTTCTCTTTTTTTTTTCCGACGGAAAAAGTTCCTATCGGAAATTCCGTCGTCTGTATGCAATTCCGACACGCAAAAAAACACGCATGCTCAGGATCAAGCAGAAGAGCCAAACTGCCTATTGAACTTCATTGATCTCTTGACCTTCGGAATTACCGACAAGATTTGTGTGACCGTGTGTATGCAACACAAGTTTGAGCCGAAATTCCGTCGGGGGGGGGGGGGGGGGGTGATCCACGGTTTTCTTGTCGGAATTTCCGATCGTGTGTACGCGGCATCAGAGTAGAGTTTTGTTTAGGATCAGTCACATGGATGGAGGGAGCCTTGCATTTACTGGTGACAAAACAGTATAAATGTACAGAGACACCCATAAAGAAACCCATCCCAATGAGCCATTCCTCTGCTTTCAGAGTTCCTAAGGCCCCCAATATACAGTACATATGACCGTGACCATAGATGGTAGTAATGGTGGGAATTCGGACAACCCATGGAGTGGAGCAGTACCAAGAAGACCTTCTCCTCTCCTCCTGGTGATGGAAACCACAACACCCATTTACATGATTCTGGTGTCAATGTGGTTTCCTGGTTGTCCACATCTCTGCCATTCCCGGGGCTAGTGGTTATGAGATTAGGCAATGTGGACAACCCAGAGAGTGGAGTAGAACCGAAGAAAACTTCTCTCCTCCTGGTGATGGAAATCGTGACACCCATTTACACCATTCCAGTGTCAAGGTGGTTTCAGGGTTGTCCACATCTCTGACGTTCCCAGGACTAGTGGTCATAAAATTGGGCAATGTGGACAAAAACCCAGAGAGTGGACCAAAATGGAGAAAACATTTTTTTTCTTGTCCATGGACACCACAACACCTATTTATATAATTCTGGTGTCAAGGTGGTTTCAGGGTCGTCCACATCTCTGACGTTCCTGGCACTACTGGTCATGAGATGGGGATGTGGACTCCAGACAGGTCGGCTTTATTACTATCCTCAGATCCAATTCTTATCCCGTCCTCTCTCTCTCTACTATCCTTTCCACCTACTTTGAAAATATTAGTTATATTATATTATTGGTGTAGGAACCACGCCACCCTCCTTCTCCACTCTTTGGCTCGTTCACTGGAGAGGAAGGCGCATAGTCTCCACCATGCCCGTACCCCCTGAGTTGCAGAGGTTAAGCACACTTAGTTTCACTTACAGGTCTTTGCAGCAGGCCTCCTGGGTTTGTTTCTGTCCCTATAGTGTAAGGACAAAAGTCTCTATGCCCCAAGTAACTCCAAGGTCCACACCAGCATCAACTCCAACATAGAGTTTATTTCTTTATGCACGAACATCCACAAATGAGGAGAAGAGAAAGGTGTTAGGAAGACAGATCAGTTCAGGCACTCTTGTTTCTTCGCCACTCGATCCCGAGTGGGTATAGCTCACCCGGATAGTCACCCGAAGGCACTAGCAGCCGGCGTGTAACTCGAACAGTCTATTAGATTCCCTAATGGATGCATTCAGGAGATCCTCTGCCACAGGATCTATAGTGTCCCAAACCTCCTACTTGTCCCGTTGTTTAAGTTCCCTTTTTCCGGATGGATGACATCCCTCCAGAGAGTTACTGGGCCCCTTCCTTCACTGTGATCTCTCACCAGTCCTTTGAAATGGTCCTCCCCCAGCCTCCTCTTCCAGATGCGGGTCCCCTCGCAAGGCGGCACCCTGGGATTCCTCCTCCCAAAATGGGCTCCAGCTAAAGGTGCTGGGCCCAGGGCTGAAGTTACAGTCCCAGGACTAAAGGTGCCTGGTACTGAAGTGCACGTGGCCCCATGGCCCTGGAGGGCCACACGCCACGCACCAAGACTCCGACTCTGGAACCAAAAAGTACCGACCCCGAAAGACCCCTCCTAGGCGGCGTCTGCCCCTTATGTATCCTCTCCCGGTATGCCCAGCAGGTCAACCACACCCACCGTACAGCTGCCGAGAGAGAGGACACCAAATCGCTGCCCTATTACCTGTGGTTCAACCCCGAGTATAGGTGACAGCGCCACCCACACTTCTAAGGGGAACGGCACACCAGGCAAAACAACAGCAAGGCAGAGTCCAGCAAATTGAAAGATTCGAGCCAACTACCATTCGAATCACCCTTAAATTTGGCATAGCAGGCCCTAAATTTGGTACCCCCGGTACTCTGATTTAGAATAAAAAAGAAGCACATTTTACCTCCTCTCTGCTGATATGTACAAAGGTTGTTGGAAGGGAAATACCTGGATCACTGAAGGCTTCAGCGAGCATTCGATATGGTCTACTCTATTCTATATATAGACTGTGTGGTTCTTAGGTGTCCAGAATGTTCACTTCCAGACAAGTTTATTGGGTTCAGTTTTCTATTAATAGCAATGTCTCTGATTGTTATATGCTTTTTTTTATTTTTATTTTTTTATTTAAAACATTTTCTTTCTATTAGCTGATAATAGGAAAAAGGAAAGAAATCCCCACCGAGAGAGGAAACAACAAGACTTCTCCCTGTTCAAGCTTTCTGACAGTGAGATGAAGGTGAAGATTTCTCCTCAGCTCCTCCTGGCCACCCATCGCTTCATGGCTACAGGTAGGTACAGGCAGCTCAATGTACTGCCAGGAGGACCATTAGGTTCAATATGCAGTTCTAGAGATTCAGTGCCGAGGGCACATTTCCACCCGGTCATACAATTTTATATTGTGAAATGTAGAATTTATTATTAAACGTTTCTGTGCAGGCCCCATTCAATCACTACTTTACACTTACATGTTTCATCACCTAGCCACTTAAGCCCCAGACCATTTGGCTGGCCAAAGACCAGAGGACTTTTTTTGCGATTTGGCACTGCGTCGCTTTAACTGACAATTGCGCGGTCGTGCGACGTGGCTCCCAAACAACATTGACGATAGAGCTTTCTTTTGGTGGTATTTGATCACCTCTGTGGTTTTTATTTTTTGCGCTATAAACAAAAATAGAGCGACAATTTAAAAAAAAAATCAATATTTTTTACTTTTTGCGATAATATCCCCAAAAAATCCATAAAAAAAGGAAATTTTTCCACAGTTTAGGCCGATACGTATTCTTCTACATGTTTTTGGTAAAAAAAAACGCAGTAAGCGTTTATTGATTGGTTTGTGCAAAAGTTATAGCATCTAAAAAATAGGGGATAGTTTTATTGTATTTTTTATTTTTTATTTTTTTACTAGTAATGGCGGCGATCAGCGATTTTTATCGTGACTACGACATTATGGCGGACACATGGGACACTTTTGACACATTTTTGGGACCATTGTCATTTTTACAGCGATCAGTGCTAGAAATATGCACTGATTACTGTGAAAATGACACTGGCAGTGAAGGGGTTAACACTAGGGGCGCTGAAGGGGATAAGTGTGTCCTAGGGAGTGATTATTACAGTTAGGGGGCGTGGCTACAAGTGACACATCACTGATCGCTGCTCCCGATGAGAGGGAGCATACGATCAGTGACAGTGTCACTAGGCAGAACGGGGAGATGCCTTGTTTACACTTGCCTCTCCCCGTTCTGCAGCTCTGTGACCCGATCGCGGGACACCGGCGGACATCGAGTCCGCGGGCCCCGGTTACGGAGCTCGCGGCACGGTGGGAATTCAAAGTGATGTAAATATACGTTACTTTGCCCAGCCGTGCCGTTCTGCCGACGTATATGTAAAGGAGCCGGTCGGGAACCGGTTAATGATGGCTGTACACATGTATGGACTGCATTGTATGCCGTGTCACCACATACATGAGTACTTGTGTTTTGTGCTGGAAATATGCTCAATAACGCCCCCTTGCACTCAGAATCCACTGTCGGTGATGCCTCCTAGGCTGGGCCTAATGATCGGGAGGTGGTAGGAGGATCTCCTGATCATGTGATCACTGTGATAGTTTGGGGAGCCTCCCCTGTATCTACTGCTCCTCCGTCTATACATTGGGGAACCTTTCTCAGTGTTTGTGACTTTTTTTTATTGCAGTCACATCCCGATTTATCGGGCTAAAGAAACGCAAATGTTTTGTACAGCATTAGCCCCAATCTTCCATACCCGCTGCACCAGTATAATATTTGTGGCTTGCTGCATAAGAATAGCGGAAAGGCCCATTTTTACAGACTTGTACTAAACCTCTGACTACCCTTTGCAGCCGATGTTAAACACAGGTCGCAAGCAACAAAAGAAAAAAATGAAACCTGGATTTTCGAAGCATCGTTTACACCCTGTACTTAAACTTCCATTAAAAATTGTTTTATTTCAACATCTCTAAAAATGGCTACATGTACATACAATACCCACAAACCAACATGGGATGTCTTTTGCTATCAATAGATGTTGACTATCACAAAGTTGTGGTGGAACCCCCTATCTGTCCTCGTCCAGCTATCCTATCGTATACAAGTTGGAAATACATATGTAGCGCCCTCACCTCTCCCCCTACCGGCCTCTTTGTGTGTTTTCGGCTCCTCGCAGGGAGGGGAGAGGCACACCGCACCACAAGCCCGTACCCTCCTGAGTAAGGAGGTTGAGCGGTGTTAGTTTTCGGGCCTGCCTGCGGCTGGAGTTGAATCCTCCCAAGGATGATTCTCACCTCTACCTTAGATAGAGGCAAGTCCTTATGTTCCCCCCAGTAATATAATTGTCCACACCAACTGAAAGTCCAACTTCTTTATTTATTTCACACGGATAATAAATATGCCTCTTTGACAGCAGACAGGTTGGAACAAGACACAGGACAGCTTAGGTGGGAGGAGGTCCAGGTACAAACTTGAATTAGGTTCTTTGACTGTTTAGGCTTCACAAACTGCTTTGGCGCACGATCTCTGCCACAGACCGTGAGGTTGGTCTCTGCCACAGACCGGGTGAATAAGAAGTCACTGCCACTGACTGGGTGAATAGGGCACGGCCCTATTAGGCCACTGCCACTGACCTGTAAGCGAACTTCCTTCTAGAGAGTACTTGGCCCGTGTAAAGGAGAAGACATCCCTCCGGAGAGTTACCAGAGGTCCTCACCGTCACCACGACTCTGCGCTGGGTTTTCGTTACAGGTAACTTCCCTGGCCTCCTCATCCCAGATCCGGGTCCCCTCGCAAGGCGGCACCCTGGGAGTCCTCGATCCCCGGCGGAACCCAGCCGAAGGTGCTGGGCTCCGGGCCTTCAAAATAGTACCTCACCCCAGACTGAAGGTGTCTGGGATGGAACAGGAACCAGGCCTCTGGGCCTATGGCACCCGGAGATGACGAACCCACACACCCAGGCCGAAGGTGCCTGGGCGTGGACAAAGATCCCCATGGAAGATGGCCGCCCCTTTTTATACCCTCTCCCGACAGGCATAGCAGGTTCCCTGCCCCGCTGTACTGCTGCCGAGAGGGGACAAGAAAAGGCACAACCTTGTACTGTGGTTCAACCCTGTAGGCGCCACCTGTAGGCCCTAGGGAACTACACACCAATACTAGCTCCCATGGCACAGAAACGGTCCATTAACCCTAACAATAATGTGTCTGAGCCTAACTACCACTCAGACACTCCCCTAAATGGAACACCCCGCTACACATATATATATATATATATATATATATATATATATATATATATATATATATATACACACAGCATCTCTCTAAATATTTTATTATAACTTTTTTATGTGACAACACTGAAGAAATGACAATTTGCTACAATGTAAAGTAATGATTGTACAGCTTGTATAACAGTGTACATTTGCTGTCCCCTCAAAATAACTCAACACACAGCCATTAATGTCTAAACTGCTGGCAACAAAAGTGAGTACACCCCTAAGTGAAAATTTTAAAATTGGGCCCAATTAGCCATTTTCCCTCCCCCGGTGTCATGTGACTTGTTGGTGTTACAAGGTCTCAGGTGTGAATGGGAAGCAGGTGGGGTTAAATTTTGGCGTTATCGCTCTCACTCTCTCATACTGGTCACTAGAAGTTCAACATGGCACCTCATGGCAAAGAGCTCTCTGAGGATCTGAAAAAAAGAATTGTTGCTCTACATAAAGATGGCCTAGGCTATAAGAAGATTTGCCAAGACCCTGAAACTGAGCTGCAGCACGGTGGCCAAGACCCTACAGTGGTTTAACAGGACAGGTTCCACTCACAACAGGCCTCGCCATGGTCGACCAAAGAAGTTGAGTACACATGCTCAGCATCATATCCAGGGCCATTTTTAAGGCAGGGCAAAAGGGGAAGCTGCCCTGGGCCCCATCATTGTTGTGGGGCCCAAAGCAGCTGCCTCATACTTGCCAACTATCCCAGTTTAAATTCCCTTGTCTCTTGAAGTTTTAGTCATGTGCTGTGTCCTGAGATCTTAGTGTGAAGTTCTGTTACTAATGCTGCCCAGCTCTGCCCTATTGAAGTGTACAGATGACTCACCTGCAGACCCTGTGTTTAGATGTAAATAATCTGCATTGATGTGTAATTGGCATAAAATGCTTTGTTGCACTAAATAAATAAAAAAAATAAAAAAAAATACAGCAGCTGACCCAATATTGTTGGATGCAATAAATAATAATATATGACAATTGGGATGTAGATCCAGTCCAATAAATCCAGAAAGAAGGGAATACATGTGAAAAAGATGATAAGAAAGCCTCCACCAGCACCCAAACACACTGACTCTTACCGTCAGTACATAGGTAATGCACATATAGGGTATTCCAAACCTAGGAACATAGGCTCTCTCAATTCACCAGATAACTCATCAATAAGAGAAATCATCAGCCAATCCTCTCTCTGCGTACCAATTCAGTTTGAGGTGTACTTGGAAGTCAGCAAAGGGTTGAGTCCGAGCAACTCCAATAGTAAGCCAATGAGAACATGTGTAAACAAAAATGAAAAGAGAACACAACTCATTGCGCAGACATCCCATCAAACAAAAATTTATTAGCAGAATTATATGTGAATGCACTCACATGTGAACTAAAAGACAGGCATATAATCAAGAAAGCGACCAGCGCTTCCTACCCATCAGATGGCGCTCATCCGTCCGACCGTCCAGCAGCAATACTGCGTCAGCCTTCCTCCACTCGCCCGACGTTTCTCCACCAACGTGTGTCATCAGGGGCGTGGCTATGACACATTACATGTTGCTTAAATAGGAGGCGGAAATGAGCTGCAAAAAAACGGAAGTGGGATGTGTTCCAGCGAGCGGAAGTAAACACATAATCGCCCAAGGGAATGCTTCTCCACAGCAGGAAGGAACTAGAACAGAGATGCGTTCCATACGGCGGAAGTAAACAAACCTCCGCCATTGGGACACTGTCTTCTTGGGTATTGACAAATTCACAGGTCATTGGAGAGGCAGCAACATGACCAGGGAAGTGTGGCGCCTCGAAACCAAGTGGATCTATCAGGCTCAGACCTATATTCCATATGGTATTGTAACGGCACCCCAAATATACAAGGGGGTTAACCGCCATTTCTGCTGTCCCCTCTCCTGGACACCCACTCGCTACCAATCTTCCACAGCCAGGCGATCACTTCCCATAAAATTAATCCCTCCAGAAGAAACGAGACGTACTCTGTCTCTTCCAGGAACGAATGACTTTTATTGAGAAACATTGTAACTTTTATATACATCTAATACACATTAGTTTAACATGAACAATGGCCCAGCTCCACCCACACATTACAAGGCTCAACACATTATTTTGACGTCTGTTAAGAGACAACAGACTTTAATAATCCCCTTTATGTTTGAATGACTATGCATGACCTTTATAGTCACCAGACTGTCTGATACTTTACAATACACACAAGGACAGACTTAATTTCCCCAATCCACATCACCACAAACAATGAACAGGTCTTCTGGAATTCATTAACATTACACTAGACAGGTGATTGAGGCTGAACACCTCAGTATCTCTCAATTAACCTGTTGAGTTCAGAAACAGTAAATAGTCCTTTACAGATATCCTTGGGGATATGGTGGATAAATATTACAGACCCATTTTAGGTAGCCCAAGATACATTTCTTAATGTCCATTATTTCCTTGCTCACCCTGTGTCCAAAGTGACCCTCCTGTCACAGGTATGCATATAGAATGGGATGTTAATGCATTTATCAATAATGGTTAGCATCCCTGGTATCATTCCATTGGATTTACAACCAGCTTTTCCTTATCGGTTTAGATTTTATTTTTTGTTTTATGTAGTTTTCTTCTTTATTTTTCACTGGAGATTTTTGTTTCATATTTATGCATTTTGATTTCATGATATGTCTATTATTTCTGATTTGTTATATGTTTTAGGGTTTGTACACTTTTTATGTCATTTTATTATGTAACCACAAGATGGCGCTGCTCCTTTCGATTTCTAGCCACTATTGCTCCTTCCATTCACTAGTTTTTTATTCATTTAAAAATACTATGGATGAATTCTTGGGACCTTTTCATTGAATTGGACTGTGTTCCAATAGTTTTTATTATTATTATTATTATTATTATTATTATTATTTTAATAATTTAATCTCATCTTTTGGGGGTTTGTGCGGATCCCCATTTCTTTCTCCTGCTTGTAATGCAGGGATTTTTGCTCTATTATTAATTTCACAGATTTTTTTTATTCCATACTGACTTCTTCAATTGTAGCTGTTGTAGCGCCCTCCTCACTCCCCTCTTTGCATCAGCTCGTCTTTCTCTTGTCTAGGGGTACCTTAGAGGGGAGAGAGCGGGGTCACCACGCCAAGCCTTCACCACATGTGTCCATGCGGTGTAAGCAAAGTTCTTTCTCTACCTTCGGGTCAGTGTTGTGCACCTGGAGTTACCTTGAACAATGTCCACCAGAAAAAAGCCCCACACCATTAAAGTCCAACACTCCTTTATTCTTCTTGAGTGAACAGCATAATCAGTTAGACTCCCTTAGAGAACAGAACGGAAAAGGAGGTGTGGATGCGAGTAGGCCCAGACATAATGTGTTCTCCACTTTCCTTCCTGAAAGTGGGCTGAGGTCTCCTAGCGAGGGGGGATTTTCCTTCCAGGCGGTCTCTGATGGGAGGCTCACTTGTCACTGGCAATCTGCTGCACCAGGTCTTCAAGTGAGTAGCTCCCCCCAGTCCATTACGCCTTTTGGATTCGGGTACCCAATCCCTGGGTTCCCTAGGACCTCCTTCCCTCGCGGAACTCAGTGTTGGGCACTGAGCTCCAGACCTCCATCCGAGTACCTCACCCCAGGCTAAAGGTGCCTGGGATGGAACACGATCTCCGGACGTCCTCTAGGCCTAGGCCGCCTGGAGGACCGACACGAACCACACGCCCTCAGGCTGAAGGTGACAAAGATGGCCGTCCCCTTTATAATCTCTCCCAGCAAGCACGGCGGGTTCCCTGCCCCACCATACCGCTGCCGAGGGAGGACAAAAAGGAGGCACAGCACACAATGATGGTTCATCCCCAGCCCGAGGCGACAGCGCCACCCACTGGACCGCAAGGAACTGCACATCACTGGTGTCTCTGCCAGTTTGAATTCCACCCGGGAAAGTACATACCCGCTACACTGTTTTTTGGCAAATTTTATATATTTTTATATATTTTTTTTTTTTTAGCCATTGCGATGCTTGTTGATTATCAGGTTATTGTGTCCCAATGGCGGAGGTTTGTTTACTTCCGCCGTATGGAGCGCATCTCTGTTCTAGTTCCTTCCTGCTGTGGAGAGGCATTCCGTTGGGCGATTATGTGTTTACTTCCACTCGCTGGAACGCATCCCACTTCCGGTTTTTGCAGCCTCCTGTTTAAGCAGCACGTTATGCGTCATAGCCACGCCCCTGATGACACACGTTGGTGGAGAAACGTTGGGCGAGTGGAGGAAGGCTGACGCAGCATTGCTGCTGGACGGTCGGATGGATGAGCGCCATCTGATGGGTAGGAAGCGCTGGTCGCTTTCTTGATTTATATGCCTGTCTTTTAGTTCACCTGTGAGTGCATTCACATATAATTCTGCTAATAAATTTTCGTTTGATGGGATGTCTGCGCAATGAGTTGTGTTCTCTTTTCATTTTTGTTTACACATGTTCTCATTGGCTTACTATTGGAGTTGCTCTGGCTCAACCCTTTGCTGACTTCCAAGTACACCTCAAACTGAATTGGTCCGCAGAGAGAGGATTGGCTGATGATTTCTCTTATTGATGAATTATCTGGTGAATTGAGAGAGCCTATGTTCCTAGGTTTGGAATACCCTATATGTGCATTACCTATGTACTGACGGTAAGAGTCAGTGTGTTTGGGTGCTGGTGGAGGCTTTCTTATCATCCTTTTTTTTTCACCTGTATTCCCTTCTTTCTGGATTTTTTGGACTGGATCTACATCCCAATTGTCATATATTGGAGTGACATTATTGAACTGTTTTTATTATTATTTTAGCGCTACACCTCCAATTTCCATTGATGTGTAATTAGCGTCAGAATGGCGTAATTGACATGTGTAAATAGAGGCAGCATTCATATGTATATCATGCCCCCCTGAGGTTGTATCCGCCATCACTTCTGCTGAATGCTGCACACTTGGGAGGTAAAGGGACATGCTTGAAAGTCCTGCATACAACTACACTCATTAAGCCTAACATCAGCCTGTTCTGCAAATTGGATGTGGAACAGCACCATGAATTTTGGTGCATGTGAATGCACACATCTCAGGTGCCAATAACAATTAATGGCACTGTTGTGTATCTGCTAAAGGGCATAATGTTTCTGTGGTGTCAGGAAAGCAATTTTGCATGCGTTCCCGACACACACAAATGTGAATGCAGGCTAAATGTCTCAGTTACATTGGTGGTAAGTGTCAATCTTGTCATTACATTGGAGCTTGGTGTACAATCCTTTTATTCACACTAGTGGCCAGTGTGAAGGTCCCCCTTACATTGGTGGTCAGTGTAAATCCCTCCTTACATTGGTGGCTACTGTGAATGCTACTATTACATTGGTGGTCAGTGCAAATCCCTATTACATTGGTGATCAGTGTACATCCTAATTACATTGGTGATCGGTGTAAATCCCCATTACATTGATGATCGGTGTAAATCCCCATTACATTGATGATCAGTGTAAATCCCCATTACATTGATGATCAGTACAAAAATCCAAACTTGCATTTGGGGTCCATGTAGAAGCCCTCTTTAAATTTGGTGGTGAGTGCAAATCCCCCCTTACATTGATGGCCAGTGTAGAAATCCCCCTTTTATAGGTTGTTGATGTAAAATCCCCCATTACTTTGGTTGTCAGTGTAAATTCTTCATTACATTGGTGATCAGTGTACATTTCCCTTTACATTGATGGTGAGTGCAGATTTGCCCTTACACTGGTGGTCAGTGTAAATTCCCCCTAACATTGGTGGTCAGTGCAAATCCCCCCTAACATTGGTGGTCGGTGTAAAAGTGTCACCTTACAATGGTGGTGAGTACAAATCTCTTTAAAAATGCTTGTCAGTACTGGGGATTTTGTGCGGCTAAATCTCGACCCTGTCCTGGTGACCATTAAAGCCAAATTTAAGGCGTGGAGTAACCTCCCCCTTTCTCTCATTGGGCGTATTAACCTGATTAAAATGAAAGTCCTTCCTAAACTCACGTATATTTTTCGGAATTCCCCTCACTGGCTGACTAAAGTCTTCTTTAATTCCCTCAGGCAACTCTTCCTCTCCTTTATTTGGGGGGGCAGGCCACCTAGATTCAAATATTCCACCTTGACCAGGCCTGTGGACAGTGGCGGCTTGGCTCTCCCTGATTGTTACAAGTATTATTTGGCCACTCAGCTTGTGACCGCCCACTGGTGGCTGAGACCGGACCTGACCAATTCTGTGACGGTACTGGAGGCAGCCGTAGTGGGGTCCCTGGAGGCACTGGAGGGACTGCTATTCAGGGGGCAAAAAACGCCCCACAATCTCACCCCTTCCATGCGTACCACTATGCGGGCATGGAGGGCGGGTGAGGCACTAAGGGCACCCCAGCCGAACTCTTGGTCTCCTCACACCCCCCTGTGGCTGAATCCCAACCTGTCACAATTCCACACTATCCCCGATCCGCAGGCCTGGGCCAAGTACAAAATACTGACCCTCAAACATATCATCACCAACGGAGATCTCACTCCCTTTCACACTTTATGTGCTAAATTCAACGTACCTGACCGAGCCCGCTTTAGATATCTCCAAATTGCACATGCCTTCAGGTGCCAATTTCTGGGCAGGCCGGTCGAACTGGCGTACTCAGAGTTGGAATCTACTATCCGGGTGAAAGACCTGGAAAAACCCGCGTCTCAGATTTATGGATCCCTGCTGGTTGCTGCTATCCCCGAGCTGTCTTCCCTCCGCAGGAAATGGGTGGAGGACATACCGGGGCTGGACGCCGATGACTGGAGGGAGGTTTGGGATTATCCCTTCTCCCCTCTGATCTCAGCAAGGGACAAATTACTGTATTTATTGGCGTATAACACTCACTTTTTTACCCTGAAAATAGAGGGTAAACTGTGCCTGCGTGTTATACGCAGGGGGCTGTGGAAAGTTTTTTTCCTGAAACTTCCCTCTTAAAGTTAGGGAGCGTGTTATACGCCTGTGCGTGTTATACGCCGATAAATACGGTAGTTCAATATAAAATTGTCCACAGGGCTCACTACACACCTCACAGGCTGCACCAGATCACCGGAGCATTCTCCGGAGTGCTGGCGCTGCTCCTACCGGCCAGGGGGTTTCTTCCATATTTTCTGGGCTTGCCCAGCAATTGTACAGTATTGGAGTGAAGTGATACGGGTGATCAATAAAGCCACCGGGACTTGCGTCCCATGCGAGCCCATACACTGTTTGCTAGGACTGGTTGACCAACTGCCAATACTCAGAGCCAGAAAAACACTCATATCCCTGTTGTTGTATTATGCACGCAAAGCCATTACAATGAATTGGAAAAAATCGTCTCCCCCCTCTGTTAAATTCTGGAAAAACTTAATTAATGCCAGTTTGCCCCTATATAGAGCCACGTACTTGTCTAGAGGTTGTCCGCACAAATTTGAAAAGGTATGGAACTGTTGGTTAGATGACAGAAGCACGGCAAGTGATACAGTGACCACGGTCTAGATTTATATTGTATCTTCGAAATATCGATTATTAACCCAAAAAATGTCTTCAGGCTACCTTCCTCTAACAATAACATTTTGAAGCATGATGTATGTTGAATGAACCCTCTCCCCAAGCTTGGGGTTGTAGTATAGAATAAGTTAATTTTTTTTTTTTTTTTTTGTTATTTGTCGCCCTGTGACGGTCTGATGCCGAAACAGGGTAATGGCCCCTGCGTGGGCAGCTGTTGTGCCTAGATGTGGGCAAATTGTGTGTATGTTTTATAAAAACTCAATAAAAAAGATTAAAAAAAAAAAAAAATGCTTGTCAGTGTAAATTTCCCCTTACATGGAGGTCATTATATATTCCCCCTTACACGGGTGGTTAGTGTAAATGCTCCTATTACATTGGTGTCAGTGTAGAAATCCCTCTTTATATTGGTGGGTGGTGTAAATTCCCCTGTTACATGGTGGTCAGTGCAAATCCCCCCTCACATTGGTGCTCATTGTAAATTCCCCATTACATTGGTAGTCAGTGTAGAATCCCCCACTATATACTTGCCAAAGATTTCACATGATTCAGAATTTGGCATAGTGTACTGCCTCCTAACTAATCCCATCCCCCACCACTGCCACTGATCCCATCAATCCCACAGCATTGCCACTGATCACCCCCCCCCCCCCAGCATTGCCACTGATCCCAGAAGTCATAGAATCACTAGGAGTTTTCTGTCTATTGATGGGTCCCCTTACCTCCCCAGTCCATCAGTCCATGGTGTGCAGACAGTGAGGAGACTATGTGTTGTTACCTTTAGCAACCAATCAGTGAGCAGTAATGATGGGCACTAACTTCATTGAGCAGTAAGGATGTGCAGTAATCTCTAGCAACCAATCAGTGAGCAGTAATAATGTTCAGTAACCCCTAGCAACCAATTAGTGAGTGGTAAGGATGTCCAGTAACCTCTAGCAACCAATCAGTGAGCAGTATTGATGTACAGTAATCTCTAGCAACCAATTAACAAGCACAAGTCATGTGCTGTAACCTATATCAAATAATCAGTGAGCCATAATGTGTGCTGTAACCTCTAGCAGCCAGTCAGTGAGCGGTAATGATACACTGTAACCTCTGGCAACCAATCGCAATCCCTGCCTGATCTGATCCTGTAAACAAATTTTGATGTTACCCCCCCCCCATAACAGGATGTTACCCCCCCCATAACAGGATGTTACCCCCCCCCATAACAGGATGTTACCCCCCCCCATAACAGGATGTTACCCCCCCATAACAGGATATTACCCCCCCCATACCAGGATATTACCACCTCCATGCTTTACTGTAGCAATAGTGTTATTTGGATGGTGAGCTGTATTGGATTTCCCCCAGACATATTGTTTGGTGTCGAGTCCAAATAATTAAATTTTAGTCTCATCTTACCATAACACCTTTTTTTCCATGTGGTCTCGGAATCTTCAAGGTGTGTTTTGGCAAAGCTCAGTGGTGACTCCATGTGGCCTTTCTTGAGGAGTGTCTTTTTTTTCTTGCAACCCTCCCCACATACAAGACGCATTTGTGGAGAATTTGTGATATTGTTGTCACATGCACACAATGACCACTCTTTGTCAAAAAAAAATCCTTCAGAGTTGCTGTAGGCCTCTCTGACCAGTTTCCTCCTGGCGCTTTCATCCAGTTTGGAGGGACATCCTGATCCAGGGAGGGTCTGTGTTGTACCAAATACCTTCCACTTCTTACTAATAGACTTCCCTGTGCTTCTAGGCATTGATAAAGCCTTTGAAATTGTTTTGTATCCATCTCCTGACCTGTGCCTGTCTACAACTTTATCCTTTTGACAGTGCCTTGCCACCCGTAGTTGATTGAAAAAAGAAAAAGAAATTACCGCTCTCCAAGCTTCTGATCCCTCACATTGCTCCCGCTCCCACTTAAAACCGACAGGTGCTGGCTCTGCACAAATCCATGAAAAAAGAACACATCCTGGACTGCCGCAGTCCGTTGAGTGGCGTCTTTATTGTTTAATATCAAATGTAATCCAATGCAGTACAGTCAAATAAAAGTGAACAAAACAAGGACAAAATTACTAACGCGTCTCACATCGATGTGGAACACGTTAGTGATTTTGTGCTTGTTTGGTTCACTGTTATTTAACTGTACTGAATTGGATTACATTTGATCTTAAACAATAAAGATGCTACTCAACGGACTGCGGCAGTCCAGAATGTGTTCTTTTACCCATAGTTGATTGTTTGCTTCAGTTGCAGTACCAGGAACTGAAATGCTCCAGAAAAGCTCTTTTCATGCAGAGTTAATCAAAATGACCACTGCTGATCACAGATCAAAGTCAAATGGCTTTGTGTGCCATTGAGAAGGTGATTAGCTACACCTGATTGAGTTTACAAGTTATTTTTAGGAAGGGGGTGATCCTTTTTCCAACTCAGTGATCCTGTTTTTTTATTTATTTTTTCGGACATGTTGGTGTTATAACTTTCACTTGGATATTATAAGTTAAATACAGCTGGAAAAAAACAAAAAATGTGTCTGACTTCATTTCAGACTGCAAAGCAACAAAATGTGATTATTTTAGAGGGGGTTATTTATATATATATATATATATATATATATATATATATATAATGTGTATGTGTGTGTATATATATATATATATATATATATGTATTTCCAACTTGTATATAATATGATAGCTGGACAAGGACAAATGGGGCGCCTAAATGAATGGGGGTTCTACAATCGTGTGATAGTCAACATCTATTGATAACAAAAGACATCCCATGTTGATTTGTTTGCGATAGTCTGTCCAACAAGCCCAACCCATCAGATGTGACCAGATAATCTCCTATAAAAGGCAGGTACAGGGATACACAGGGGACACCAGCAGGCAGGGGTTACTACAAATTTCAATGCCCCTAAATAGTAGACGTGCACTGCCGAAAAATTCGTTAGTTTTCATTATATTCTTTTTTTGTATTTTTCGGAAATTCGAAAATTCTGAATTTCGGATTTTCGATTTTTTGAATTTCTGATTTTCAAATTTTGGAATTTCGAGATTTGGAATTTTCGAAATGTTGAATTTCCTAATTTCGAATTTTTCGAATTTCCAAATTTCCGAAATTTAAATATTTCAGAATTAACAAATTTGTCAAAATTCGATTAAAAAACAAATTCGGAACTAAACCAATTGCACATGTCTACTAAATGGCTGCTTACCACTTTGCTTGTACCATGCCAAGAGAACATGGAGGAAACCTGGATGGGGCTTCCTCTTCTCCCCCTCCATACTATACCATTATATGATCTGCAGACATACCAATAAATGAAGATCCAACATCCACAGTCACGGATGATGTATCCCCTTGGTATAAGCAAGGTACAGTAGTAAGCAGCCAGTAGGGTGTTCCAACTTGTAGAAGATAGTCTCCTCACCCTGTATACCTGGGGTGTCTCCTCTGGTCCCTTAGTACATGCAGATATCACATTCATAGTAATTATGACACATTTTGTGACATTTAAGCATTGAGACCGTATTGCTCTTACAAACTGTGCAACCGCAATTATTTTGGGCCTAATTTCCTTTCATAATAAAAAAAAAAAAATCAGGAGATCTCATTCTCATTTACCACCAAATTAAGACCCAATTTATCCTCCGAAAAACAAATTATAACTCACCCGGATACATAAAGTTGCTGTAAAGACATGTGCTGTTTTACTAACACATATCAAAGCTACAGAACTGGGTTCGAGGGGTTAAGGTTTTGACTTTGGTCACTAAGGGGTTAGACTTGTTTGTATTGCCCAGGCAATTCAGCTATTTAATACCTATTTCTGGCTGGAGTGCAATAAAGTCCAGGCTGGTGGTCAGTAATATTGAACTCCCACTGCCGTTATCTGAAGAATATTGGCAATCCGCTCAGTGATTCTGGGAACTCTGGGTAATGAACAGGTAGACCATTCTTACCTGAAAAGATGGCTGCTGTATTGTGCCAGCAGAAACTTAGATGAGTTTTCTACACTTCAGGATCATCTAAACCACTATGGTTATACTAGATCTGTGGTTCCCTTACATCTATGAGCATTTTAATGATAGTTTTATTTTCCCTTGGGTGACAATTGTGCAATGCTTGGCACAGACTGGTGGTATCTGGAAATGCGTCCTCAGTGCTGGTCCATACATAACCCATCATATATGATTGATATATCTGCCTTACATTGGATTGGTTGAGCACCTTCTAACTGCCATTTCTTTCAGAGATCGAGCCTTTCAAAGCTCCTTTCCTGTCTGAGAAAATTCTTTTACGCCTTCTTAAACACCCACATGTGATTCAAGAGCTAAAGTTTGATGAGAAAAATAAAAGGTCTACAGAGCACTATCTTTACCAACGCAATAAGCCAGTGGACTATTTTATTTTAATCCTTCAGGTAAGTTACTAACCCCACTTTAATATCATCCATCTTTGCTGGAGACCCACTTTGATATCATCCATCTCTGGTGGATCCTCAATTGATAAATTCCATGTCGGGTGGAGCCCCACTTTGATATCATCCATCTCTGGTGGAGACCCAGTTTGATATCATCCATCTCTGGTGGAGACCCAGTTTGATATCATCCATCTCTGGTGGAGACCCAGTTTGATATCATCCATCTCTGGTGGAGACCCAGTTTGATATCATCCATCTCTGGTGGAGACCCAGTTTGATATCATCCATCTCTGGTGGAGACCCAGTTTGATATCATCCATCTCTGGTGGAGCCCCACTTGGGATATACAGTAAAACCTTTGATGCCGAGCATAATTAGTTCCAGAAACATGCTTGTAATCCAAAGGACTTGTATATCAAAGCAAATTTCCCCATAAGAAATAATAGAAACTCAAATGATTCATTCCACAACCATTTATTCATAGGTCCTTCAGTTTATAGTCCATATAAAAAGATTACAGCAATGTGACCAGGTTGTGTAACCATAAAATGTCCATCCACAAATGGAAGCCTCCACAAGGGGATTAGAAGCAAAATCCAGCAGGAGTTCCAGAGTGTAAAAGAGAAGAGAGGTGCCTCTGAGTGTAGCAATACGTTGCTAAATGTTGTACCTTCATTAAATGTAACCATATTGCTACACTTGGAGGCGCCTCTCTTCTCTTTCATACTCGGTTGTGACATGACGCTACTTGTATATCAAGACATCGCTTGTATATCAAGTCAAAATTTATTTAAAAATTTTGCTTGTCTTGCAAAACGCTCTCAAACCAAGTTACTCTCAAACCAAGGTTTTACTGTAATTCATACCAATACAAAATGATTTAGTATCCCTCTGTTAAACCATTTACAATGCCAATATATATTTTTAATAAAGTGGCATGGAAGAACCTTTGTTGTGTTTTCACTGTTGTCTGTGCCTCCATTAGGGAGATTCGCCCTCCATCTTTGTGCTCGTGACCACTGTCGGAGAAAACATCCAATAGGGACACTTTTTCCAGCAACAGCAGTTACAGTAAACCGTTTTTTATTTTATTTTTTCCTTTTGGGATAAAGGTTTTGCATAAATGAAAGCTGATCATTGTGAGCACCCCTGTCGGTGGTCAATGGTTTGTCTCATCCCTCTAACCTACACTTTGTCTGGGCAGCTTGGTCTGTTAAAGAAAGTTGAAAAATAACAGACTTGCTGGCAGGATAACCAGGTAATAAACTATCTTACAGGGGAACTGCTGTGTTAATGTACTGATAGACTGGATCATGCGTGCCTCCCAACATTTTGAGATGGGAATGAGGGACACCTACTAGCAAATGTATGTAGGCATAGGACACGCCTCCTGCCACACCCCTTTAAGGGGGAATTAACCAAAAAAAAGGTTAATTAAATCCACAAGGGCTTTTTTTTTGCCACTACTATTCCTTTATATTGGCTTTTAAAATGTACAAATGCAGCAATTTAGAATTTGGATGAAAGGTTTAGCTCTGGGAAACACTTTTTGAAAGAAAAAAAAGTGCATTTTATATACAACTACATAGACCAGACCAAAACGAGGGACAAATGAGGAAGAAAGAGGGACAGAGGGACATTGCTCCAAATTAGGGACAGTCCCTCGAAAATCAGGGACAGTTGGGAGCTATGGATCATGTATGTAAGAGTCCGGCGATCCCGCAATGTCAGACACCAGGACACCGATTCCCCAGTCCGCGGCTTAATCTCCTATCTGTACCTCCTCAGGTTTTCGAATTCCCGAACCAGTAAAGCGGCATCCCGGTGTCTGACAGTGTGGGATCGCAGGACTTTGATATAGTGGAACCGGGGGGGATGCGGGTCACCAAGTGTAAGGCCACCATACAGATTTTCTATAAAGGTGAACTTGCACTTTATGCTCATCACACAGGTTACAATCTAATTGTTCACCTGTGTAGTGCAAGGGCTTGCCTGATTCGATACAAATTGATTGGTTAGTCACCATATTACATAGTTTTCTTAAATCTAAAGTTGAGTGTACGGAGGTTATACAGTCAGATTGCAAGGTGTATGGTGACCCTAAGAGGAGATTTCTCACTATGGAGGGTCTCCTCTCATTTCCTGTGTCTACAGAACAGGAAGTGAAGGGAAATCTCCCAAAAGGGACACAGACCGCAATATAAACCAACAGGGGTTTCAACCCTTTGAAAAAAAAAACAAATGGCCTTAGATATCCTTAAATGGCAATTCTCCACCCACTGCTATTCTCCAGTCCAATGAGAGTGTCCTCAAAGGTGACGGACAATTTTGTTGGCTGGACTATGAAGTCAGGGAAGTTCAGGCCCAATAAGAACATGAGACTAAATAACAGAGGGTCGCAGAAGATGAAAACGCTGGACTTTTCCCGTTTTAAGGATGAGAAATGCGATTATAACTCCTCCTGGTTTTCCCAAAGTTGGATTAAGTGTAAATTTGAGCTTTGTAGCTCAAAGATGAAAAGCCTCAGCCATAGACTTCATCCCCACCTTATCACCCTTCCATGTTCACGAAGGTGCTGACAGTTGTCCATAGACTTCATCCCTACCTTATCACCCTTCCATGTTCACTAAAGTGCTGACAGTTGTCCATAGACTTCATCACCACCTTATCCCCCTTCCATGTTCACGAAGGTGCTGACCGTTGTCCATAGACTTCATCACCACCTTATCGCCCTTCCATGTTCACGAAGGTGCTGACAGTTGTCCATAGACTTCATCACCACCTTATCGCCGTTCCATGTTCACGAAGGTGCTGACAGTTGTCCATAGACTTCATCACCACCTTATCACCCTTCCATGTTCACTAAGGTGCTGACAGTTGTCCATAGACTTCATCACCACCTTATCGCCCTTCGATGTTCACAAAGGTGCTGACAGTTGTCCATAGACTTCATCACCACCTTATCGCCCTTCCATGTTCACTAAGGTGCTGACAGTTTCCTTTGCATTGGATGGTATGAGCCGATCCTAAAGAAAATAAAGGGAAAGTGTTCCCGGCTTATACTTGTCTCCTGGAGCGGCTGTTGGCTGCACTGTGATCAATTGGGTCCGATTACAGCCGCCATGTTGTATGTATTGAGGCTGATCACCCATTGGAACAAGAAAAATAAACATCGGTGAACGTAGCTCTACACCTATTGAATCTAATTTCCCTGTCCAGCTGTATGAAAGGGTCCATTCTGCTTCTGAGGGAATATCTGCACTCCTAGGCATGTTAAACTGGATCCAACCGGGCACATGTGGTAGGTCCCATAATGGAGGAATTGTGGGATGATGTGCTGGGGAGTATCCATATTGTTTATTTTAACCACCTCAATACAGGGCACTTAAACCCCCTTCCTGCCCAAGCCTTTTTTCAGCTTTCAGCACTGTCACACGTTGAATGACAATTGCACGGCCATGCAACACTGTACCCAAATAAAAATTTTATATATTTTTTTTCCCCCACAAATAGAGCTTTCTTTTGGTGGTATTTGATCACCTCTGTGGTTTTTATTTCTTGCGCTAAAAACAAAAGAAGAGTGACCATTTTGAAAAAAACACAATATTTTTTACTTTTTGCGCGGCCGTGCGACGTGGCTCCCAAACAAAATTGACGTCCTTTTTTTCCCACAAATAGAGCTTTCTTTTGGTGGTATTTGATCACCTCTGCGTTTTTTTGCGCTATAAACAAAAATAGAGCGACAATTTTGAAAAAAAACACTTTTTTACTTTTTGCTATAATAAATATCCAATTAAAAAAAAAAAAAAATTTTTCTTCCTCAGTTTAGGCCGATATGTATTCTTCTACATATTTTTGGTTAAAAAAAAAAAACACAATCAGCGTATATTGATTGGTTTGCGAAAAAGTTATAGCGTCTAGAAAATGGGGGATAGATTTATGGAATTTTTATTTTTTTTACTAGTAATAGTTGCGATTTTTATTGTGACCGTGACATTGCGACGGACACTTTTTGACACATTTTTGGGACCATTCACATTTATACAGCGATTAGTGCTATAAAACTGCACTGATTACTGTGTAAATGTGACTGGCAGGGAAGGGGTTAACACTAGGGGGCGATCAAGGGGTTAAATATGTTCCCTAGGGAGTGATTCTAACTGTAGGGGGAGGGGACTCACAAGGGGAGGAGACCGATCTGTGTTCCTCTGTACTGGGAACACACCATTGGTCTCCTCTCACCTAACAGGACGTGGATCTGTGTGTTTACACACACAGATCCACGGTCCTGCTGTGATCACAGGCAATCGTGGGTGCCCGGCAGACATTGCGGCACCGGGTCCTGAGCGATGCGGCGGGCGCGCGCGCCCCCTAGATGGCCAGATGGCCAGGAAGCCCAGGACATCATATGACGTCCACCCAGGATGGGAGATCCCTCCTGTGGACGTCATATAACTATGGGTGGGAAATGAAGTGTTTAAACTGGATCCAACCGGGCAGATGGGGTAGGTCCCATAATGGAGGATTTGTGGGGTGATGTGCTGGGGAGTATCCATAATGTTTCTCTAAAGTAGAACTCAAGGCAAAATATTTTTTTTATTTTTATTTTGGATAGAGTAAGGGAGGGTTATAACACCAGTAAGGTTTATTTTTGCCATCTTTGTCCCATTGGAGAGATTTTTTATTCACTTCCTGTCTCTTAGCCAAACAGGAAGTGAGTGGAAATCTCTGCAAATTAAGGGCATTCCTTGGTGACCGCCAGCTCACCAGAACTAGTGTCCCCATTGGAATATTGCCCCTCTATTACTTTTCTGGGGACAACCCAAAATTTGGGATTTCCTTTTACTTTCAATGATAATGGTAAACAGGACAAATAGAAAAGGTAAATTTCCTTAACAGAGGCACCGACAGCAATAAAACCTGACAGGGCGTGTAATACCTCTCCACTCTCCAAAACTAAAAAAAAGCTTTGCCTTTAGTTATACTTTAGGCAATTACAAAGATGGTCACATCTGTTTATAGTCTCAGTACACATCTAAACTATTATATTACTTTGGGAAACAATTGGACCCTATGTGTCCACAATGCGTGAGAGACCATTGAGACCTCCTACATATCCCATGGAGATGTCTGAAATTGGTACGCTATTGGGATGCCATGACCAGCGCGCTTAAAATGGTTCTAAGCTCTAAATGTTTTTTACCTTAATGCATTCATAATGGCATGTACTGCCATTAGTATATGCCACTATTGTCTATGGAACCACCATTCGTACATATGTTACTATTAGTTCATGTACCACCATTAGTCCATTCCACCATTCATACATATGCCATTGTTCGTCCATGTACTACCATTAGTACATACCACAATTCGTACATATGCCACCATTAGTCCATGTACCACCATTATACATACCACCATTAGTCCATATGCCACTAAGTACCGCCATTAGTCCATACCACCATTCGTGCATACAGTGGGGCAAAAAAGTATTTAGTCCCCCTACTAATTGTGCAAGTTCTCCCACTTAAAAAGATGAGAGAGGCCTGTAATTGTCATCATAGGTATGCCTCAACTATGAGAGACAAAATGTGGAAACAAATCCAGACAATCACATTGTCTGATTTGGAAAGAATTTATTATTTATTTACTTTCAACTCCCTCCAAAGGTTTTCTATGGGGTTGAGATCTGGAGAGACTTACTAGGCCACTCCAGGACCTTGAAATGCTTCTTACGAAGCCACTCCTTCGTTGCCTGGGCGGTGTGTTTGGGATCATTGTCATGCTGAAAGACCCAGCCACGTTTCATCTTCAATGCCCTTGCTGATGGGAGGAGGTTTGCACTCAAAATCTCACGATACATGGCCCCATTCATTCTTTCATGTACACAGATCAGTCGTCATGTTCCCTTTGCAGAGAAACAGCCCCAAAGCATGATGTTGCCACCCCCATGCTTCACAGTAGGTATGGTGTTCTTTGGTTGCAACTCAGCATTCTCTCTCCTCCAAACACGACCAGTTGTGTTTCTACCAAACAGTTCTACTTTGGTTTCATCTGACCATATGACATTCTCCCAATCCTCTTCTGGATCATCCAAATGCTTTCTAGCAAACCTCAGACGGCCCGGACATGTACTGGCTTAAGCAGGGGGACACGTCTGGCACTGCAGGATCTGAGCCCCTGGCGGCGTAGTGTGTTACTGATGGTAGCCTTTGTTACGTTGGTCCCAGCTCTCTGCAGGTCATTCACTAGGTCCCCCCGTGTGGTTCTGGGATTTTTGCTCACAGTTCTTGTGATCATTTTGACCCCACGGGGTGAGATCTTGCGTGGAGCCCCAGATCGAGGAAGATTATCAGTGGTCTTGTATGTCTTCCATTTTCTAATAATTGCTCCCACAGTTGATTTCTTCACACCAAGCTGCTTGCCTATTGCAGATTCAGCCTTCCCAGCCTGGCGCAGGACTACAATTTTGTTTTTGGTGTCCTTCGACAGCTCTTTGGTCTTCACCATAGTGGAGTTTGGAGTGTGACTGTTTGAGGTTGTGGACAGGTGTCTTTTATACTGATAACAAGTCCAAACAGGTGCCATTAATACAGGTAATGAGTGCAGGACAGAGGAGCCTCTTAAAGAAGAAGATACAGGTCTGTGAGAGACAGAAATCTTGCTTGTTTGTAGGTGACCAAATACTTATTTTCCACCATAATTTGCAAAAAAATCTCTTTCTAAATCAGACAATGTGATTGTCTGGATTTGTTTTCACATTTTGTCCCTCATAGTTGAGGTATACATATGATGACAATTACAGGCCTCTCTCATCTTTTTAGGTGGGAGAACATGCACAATTGGTGGCTGACTAAATACTTTTTTGCCCCACTGTATGCCACTAAGTACCACCATTAGTCCATACCACCATTTGTACGTATGCAAGTATTAGTCCATGTACCACCATTAGTCCATACCACCATTGTCTATGCACCACCATTTTTCCATACCACCATTACCCCTTTTTTATGCCTCATGGCTTCTGGTGAAAACACTGTTTTATTTCCTCCACCAGGGTAAAGTAGAAGTAGAGGTTGGCAAGGAAGGGCTGCGATTCGAGAATGGTGCCTTCACATATTATGGAGTTCCTGCTATTATGACAACTGTTTCTTCTGGTATGTTTTTTTAAATAAGTCTTCATGTGCCACAGAAAAACTAACACATCATAAACTAGGAAGACAGGCTTCTTAACAGCATTGTTGTCGTTTTTAATCTTTTCCTTGTCTGTTCTATATGAATGTGTAGGAATATTTACCTAATGTGAGCGTCTTCTGGTGGCTCAGTGGTAACAAACAATACCCAGATCATCACATGTTCATGTCCGCACTCACTGAGCCCAACTCTGCGCTCTGCTCACTTGTAAGTCACCATATTGTGCCGAGTCCTTCTTAGGAGCCATCTTCTAGCTACAGACCTTAGATTGTAGATGTCCTCTTATTGTAGCTTCAGCTTTCATTTTGTATTTTCAACATATAAAAGTTTTCTTAATTTTTTTATTTCAGATACTGACGTGAGAAAAGTTGGAAGCTTGGCGGGTTCGTCCTTCCTTTGTAAGTATGTCTGCGCTCAACAGCATGAATATCTTACAGTATTGGTTGAAGAGGTTGGGGGTTTTTTTCTGGTTATAGTCGTCAGTCAAACACTGTGCTAATGGCCTGGCAGTCAACATATCTAGGGGGCTGCCAAATGCTTGAAAATGGCGCTCATCATGAGAGCCCAGACATGGTGACCTTTGCAATATTTTCAGACATCTGCCTTTCCAGCACCATTCAAAGAACCCAACACAAGGGGAGCTTGCTGTATCAGTAAGTTATAATAAATCTCCCCGTACACTGCAGAGATTGTGAGGCTTATGCTTTAATTTCTTTTGAGTATTCTTAAAGATGCTTTCTCCAACAATCCCATGTAAGCAAAAGTATTGCCCTCTCTCGTCTTTTTACGTTTTCAAGATGAGCCAAATTTGTTCATAGACTTGATATGGTGGCCATGAAACGTCAGACTTTTTATAGATGACCCTGGTATAAACATACATTAGTGTTTTGGACAAATGTGCATGTGTACAATATACTCTAAGCAGGCACTCCTCTGCACCAATTTTATCAGGTAACAGAATAGGGTAGAATAACTTATTAAAGACGATTAGTTGGCCAGTCACAGTACAATACCTGCTCATAGATTTACTATAATCAGAGAGATAAAGAACAACAGATAGTGTGAGATTGGCCAATGCTTGTGCTGCTGTCTCTATGACCCTCAATGATTTTCTATGACCCTGCATGACTCTATTTGACCCTCCATGACTTTCTATGACCCTCTGATATTCTCTACGACCCTTCCTGACTCTCCATGATCCTCCATTTCCCTCCATGATTCTATATGACTCTCTTTGACCCTCCATGACTTTCGATGACCCTCTGATATTCTCTTTGACCCTCCACGACCCTTCCTGACTCTCCATGATCCTCCATGATTCTATATGACCCCCCATGACTCTCTTTGACCCTCCATGACCCTCCGTGTTTCTCTATGGCACTCCATGACCTTTCCTGACTCTCCATGATCCTCCATTTCCCTCCTTGATTCTCTATGACCTTCCATGACATTCTATAGCCCTCCGTGATTCTCTGCAACCCTCCACGACCCTTCCTGACTCTCCATGATCCTCCATTTCCCTCCATGATTCTCTATGACCCCCCATGACTCTCTTTGACCCTCCATGACTTTCGATGACCCTCTGATATTCTCTATGACTCTCCACGGCCCTTCCTGACTCTCCATGATCCTCCATGATTCTATATGACCCCCCATGACTCTATGACCCTCCGTGTTTCTCTATGGCACTCCATGACCTTTCCTGACTCTCCATGATCCTCCATTTCCCTCCTTGATTCTCTATGACCTTCCTTGACATTCTATAGCCCTCCGTGATTCTCTATGACCCTCCATGGCTCTCTTTGACCCCCATGACTTTCTATGACCCCTTGTGATTCTCTATGATCCTCCATGACCCTTCCTGACTCTCTGTGATCCTCTATTTCCCTCCATGATTCTCTTTGACCCTCCGTGACTTTCTATGACACTCCGTGATTCTCTACGACCTACCTTAAAGTTATGTTAAATCTTACCTAGCAGCAGACAGCCCGAGGGGCATGTTTATTATCTTTATTAGTCAGAAAACCCTCCTCTTTGCATCCCTCTGATCCTGATTTCACTTGAATGCTTAAAGAGTTTAGTACACCTTTTAATGGCCATTTTCCAAAATCTCTCAAGCACATTACATACCCCCCTTCCACCATACAAATAGTTGCTCCTGTCCACCTCTGGGCCGGGTGGTAGAAGTATACCCCCAGTGGCTCCCCCTCTGGGCCGGGTGTTAGAATTATGCCCCCTGTGGCTCCCCCTCTGGGCCAGGTGTTAGAATTATGCCCCCAGTAGCTCCCCCTCTGGGGCGGGTGTTAGTGGCGCGCCCCCAGTTGCCCCCATGGCTCGTTCAAACACTGCACATGCTCTGTGTTCTCAGCCGCTGCTGATACAGAGAGAGCGCACTGTTTGAATGAATCAGATTGGCTGCTGGGGGCGCACTTATAACATCCGGCCAATCATGCTGTCAAGGGAGAATAAGGGGTCGGCTACTAAGGAGCTCTTTGCACAGGCAGGCATGAGGGATTATTTGGAAAAAGGTCATTAAAGGTGAACTAACCTTTTAACCTCCATGGTGTATCAGAGTAACAAAGTGACACCAGATTTAGAGGGAATCACATGGGGGGGGGGGGGGGGCTCTTTGTCTGTCTAATAAAGATTACAGCATGTATTTGAAGAGCATTTTATAGACCTCAAAACTTCTTGTAGTGAATACTTATTCTATACTGCACACATGTATGGACATACATGGGGTACATTCACTTTCCTGGGCCATTGTAAGCTTACTATGATCAGTCTCGCGATCACCGAATAAAACTGTATTGTCTTAATGCCTTAATATGGAAATCTGTTTCTCTCTTCGATGGGGGGGGGGGGGGTTAAGGTCGATGGATTGCTTTATTGTCCCAATCACACTGTGGCCATCTAAAATAATTAGGAAGATTTAAATGGGTAAAGCCTGACGACCCAATGACTTTGCTCATGAAGGCGCAGAATAGTTTTAATACAATGTGTATACAGAAAGGATGAATGGAAATACTGTATAAGATGGACATGCATGTGCGGTGCTGTTTAGTACATAGCTGGATTGAAGGAGAGCAATGTTTAATAGAGTTAATTTCAATCCATTTGTATACAGAGTATACAGCCAATGGTAAGTTCTGCATTATTTTATATGGAATCCTAATATTTTATTAAAACGATTTGGTTTTCTTTGCTTTCCTAACAGTGTTTATAAAGCCGTTTTGCTAATTCTTTTATTTACAACCCATTTTCACGCTTCTGCCAATAATCGTCTTCTTGTGTGTTCTCCATATGGATAGATTTCTACATTGTTACGATAGAATTGGTAGTATTCTTGTCCATTGAGATCCCTCTTTCCGGTGTGTGTGCTCTGTATTTGTATGCTTTCATCCCGATCTTACTCCCGGTTTTGCTCTGCCCTCCCAGTACCCGTGTCCGTATCCCGCACCTTCGCTGTCAGCAGAGGGGAATCCTTGGCTGGCTCCCCAGGTAATGTGCATGGCTCTACTTCCATCATGAAAATGGGTTGAATTCATATGGATATATGAATGTTCTGGAGCTGATCCCCATGTGCATGGAAACCTCCATAGAAATATGTTCATCAGGAAATCATTGTCTGTTACTTTCCTTTTTTTGTGTATTAATGATCATTTATGGAATACAGATGAATGGATTACCCAGCAAAAAGACTCAGTGTGAAGCTGGCCCTACACTAAAATTTGGTTAAAAAAAAATCATTTTAAGAACATTCATTCAAATATTAGTTGGAACATCCACTTAAAAATCTAGTAATGTATGGCCAGCTTAAAGAAGATGTCCTTGTGCGTAGAGGGCTTCTGATATTCAGCCAAGTAGTGACTCATAGTGCTACATCACTGCTCACCTTGTTCTAGTGATGGGGAGTTCTGGTGGGAATACCGGAGGATCAGACGGGAATGTACAGGCCAGTTCTCTACCAGCTGTACATTCACATCAGTCCCTGTCACCAAAGAGCTTACAATCTAAAGTACAAACAAATGGCACCTGCCCAAACCTATAACTGCCTTAACAGCAAGGAGCACATAGAAGGGCTACACATGTCAAACAACAACAAAGAACAATTTCTAACCCAACTTACCAACCAGCCTGCGACCGACTGAATTGTCCTGTCTAAGAGTTCACATTAAAAACAGGGATTTAGTTTGTACACATTTGCAAATACATGCATGAGCTGCAAGGCCGTGATAAGGCACCCCAGTATTATTATCTGCAGTCCTAACTCTATAAATTTGAAGAGCCTTCGTTGTAGGATCACATGCATCGCCCTTCCACATGCTCCTTGCTGTTAAGGCCAGTTCTAGGTTGGGCAGTTGCCATTGTTGTAACTGTTGGTTATTTGGTAAGGGGGTGCACTAGACACCTTTTCTGCCATTGTGCTATTTGCTGGGTGTCCAGTGCACCCCTGTGCCTTTTAAGGAGGAGGAGAAGGCTCCTTCCAGGCATACCTGCCCTTAATCTATCCATTATTACTATATAGGTGCTCCTACTTTGGAGACAAAGACATCTAATAGTTATGAGGTTCCGGGTGCTTTAAATGCAAAGTGTTCCTTTGGTGACTTCCATGGTATTAAAGTGGCAAGTGGACTGTATTGGGGGCACCTTCAGGTATTGGTTCTTATCATCTGTTTTTTTCCAGAGCTCATGAGAACCTGAAAACCATGGAGGCAAAACCTCAGGGCACTCTATTGTGAAAATACTGACTCTAATTAAGAGCAGTAAGACAATGTCCCACCTACTGTACCTGGCTTTAGGCTTCTAAAAATGATGTACGGCCTCACTGACCAAAAGCCAAAACACAGCAAAGGGTTGCCAAAACCCTAGTCATAGATTGGTATACAAATATCACAGGTTTTGTGGTGCAGTGGAAGAACATTAGAGGTATAAAGTCCAGCTGCCACTATATTTTCATGGTTGAACCCACATACCTCAGATATGTAAGTAAAGCTATTCAGGGAGACAGATAATCATCCTTCATTAGTAAATCCATCAATAAAAAATGTAAAATATGTGAATATTCCAATTCTTGCCTTATCCGGGTTGTGACTGGTTCTCTTTAACCTGAAGATGTAGATTTTCATGGTTCACTCCTGGGAGGGATTATTTTTTGCATTGTGATGATTAGTCTTCTCTGAACAGAGCTCCTAGGTAGTTGTATTCATCTAACCTGGTACATTTCCTTTGCTGTCCTTCTTTATTCTACTTTCTGTCCAATTTTCTTCTTTCTTTTCCTCCCTCCCTGGCTGTCCATAGTAAACAGATCCCCTTCTCGCTGCAGTGGCTTGAATCGTTCTGAGTCCCCTAACAGAGAACGCAACGACTATGGGGGGAGCACCAACCAGCTCAGCAACAACAACCTCTACGTCCCCGACTACTCTGTGCACATCCTCTCCTATGTCCAATACGTTAAGGTAAGCCACCATGAAAGATCCAAGAAAAGAGATAGATTACTACCAATGACTCCTAAATCCTATGAGTTTATTGACTATAGAACCGTTTAGTTCACTATTGTCTACGCCTAAACCTTACTGACTATAGAACTGCTGATTTCACTATCATCTACACCTAAACCTTACCGATTATAGAAGGTCTGAGTTCACTACCGTCTACACCTAAACCTTACCAATTATAGAACTACTGAGTTTACTACCATCTATTCCTAAACCTTACCGACTATAGAACCTCTGAGTTCACTACCATCTACACCTAAAGCCTCGTACACACGACTGGTTTTCTCGTCAAGAAACGACAAGAAAACTGTTGGGAGCTCTTTCTTGCCAAGAAAACCGTTCGTGTGTATGGTTTATCGTCGAGAAAACTGCCGGGAATCTCGACGAGAAAAATAGAGAACCTGCTCTCTTTTCTCGTCGGGATTCTCGTTTTTCTCGTCGGGATTCTCACCGGCCTGTTTCCCGACGAGAAAACCGGTCGTGTGTATGCTTTTCCGAGTCTTAAAAAATCGCGCATGCTCAGAATCAAGTATGAGACGGGAGCGCTCCTGGTAAAACTAGCGTTCGTAATGGAGATAGCACATTCGTCACGCTAAAACGAACTGAAAGCACAAAGACTGAAAAGCGCGAATCGTCTCTCCCCAAACTTTTACAAACACGCGGTAACACAAGATCAGCAAAAGCAGCCCAAGTGGTGGCACCATTGGAATCGAACTTCCCCTTTATACTGCCGTCGTATGTGTTGTACGTGACCGCGCTTTACAACAACGAGATTTGTAATTGACAGTGTGTATTCAAGGAAAGCTTGACAAGAATCTCGTCGAGAAAAACAATGTTTTTTTTTACAACGAGATTCTCGGTCGTGTGTGCGAGGCTTAAGTCTTACTGATTATAGAACCTCTAAGTTCACTGCTGTCTACTCCTAAACCTTACCGACTATAGAACCTCTGAGTTCACTACCATCTACTACACCTAAGTCTTACTGATTATAGAAACCTCTAAGTTCACTGCCGTCTATTCTTAAACCCTATCGATTTTAGAACCTCTGATTTCACTGCTGTCTATTCCTAAACCTTACTGACTATAGACCTTCTGGGTTCACTACCATCTACTCTTAAACCTTACCGACTACTAGACTTGTGCACAACGGAAAAATTCGTTCCGTTTCGGTTCGTTTCTTTCCGGTCCTGTTGATTCGTAATCATTCGTAATTTTGCTAGACGGGATTTTTCGTGTTCGGACTCATTCGTATTTTTGCAAGCGACATTTTTCGTTGAATTTTTTGTTGCTTTATAATTCGTACTTTCGGTAGAGTACGTTGTTTTTCGTTGATTCTGGACACAACTCCTACTTTCGTAACTTTTTTTGGGTTCGTTGATTCGTAATTTTCCGTGTCTCTCTCACAACGACGCTGCCTATTATGCCTAATGTGCTTCGAATGGATTTGTACTTTTCTAAATACATAGCGGTTATTTGTAACGATTCGAAATCTCGTATTTTACTTTCGTTTTTTACATGCGGCTATAGGCTCCGCCCCTGTACACCATTTTGAGAGGGTTCAGCACGGTGAGGGAGAAGCAGAGAGCAGAGCAGAGTGAGTGTTATTGTGCTTCGAATGGATTTGAAATCTCGTATTTTACTTTCGTTTTTTCATGCGGCTATAGCCTCCGCCCCTGTACACCATTTTGAGAGGGAGTTCAGCATGGTGAGGGAGAAGCAGAGAGCAGAGTGAGTGTTATTGTGCTTCGAATGGATTCGTACATTCGTAACTTTTTTCATAACGAATTATGCCGAAGACCTTCGGGCATTCGCTATTTTGCGGTATAATTTATTTCGGATTCGGTTTTATTCGTAATTGCTTTGTTCGGAAATTCGAATGCTTCCGAATGTCCGAAAGTTGCTAAATTCGGACGAATTTTGATTCGTTACGAAACGAATTGCACAAGCCTACCGACTACAGAACCGGTGAGTTCACTACCATCTACACCTAAACCTTACCGATTTATAGCAGGTCTGAGTTCACTACAGTCTACACCTAAACCCTACCAACTATAGAACCACCGAGTTTACTACCATCTATTCCTAAACCTTACGGACTATAGAACCACTGGGGGTTATTTACAAAAGGCAAATCCACTTTGCACTACAAGTGCAAAGTGCACTTGAAATTGCACTGAAAGTGCACTTGGAAGTACAGTCGCTGTAAATCTGAGGGGTAGATATGAAATGAGGGGAAGCTCTGCTGATTTTATTATCCAATCATGTGCAAGCTAAAATGCTGTTTTTTATTTTCCTTGCATGTCCCCCTCGGATCTACAGCGACTGCACTTCCAAGTGCACTTTTAGTGCAATTTCAAGTGCACTTTGCACTTGTAGTTTGCACTTGTAGTGCAAAGTGGATTTGCCTTTAGTAAATAACCCCCACTGAGTTCACTGCTTACTTGTGTAGCTCCGTGTTTGGAGGAAACGTTTATCATTTCAAAAAGGTTCTCCAAAGAATAAAGTGACCGTGGTCCAATGATGTCACTTCCAAGTAAAATGTTACTCATCCAATCCAGCAGATGTAGGGATCCCCACCCACTAACTAAGCTTTGGTGGGAGAAATGCATTAGAGGGAACGGTGTGTGGGCAGAGATTACTATGTCCGTGGGATTGGACCAATGAAGTTTTGCTTGAAAGTGACATCATCAGAGTGTGGCCACTTTGTTCTTTAGAGACAGTTGGATGGGGCATGGACAGGTTCCTGGTCCGGAATCTGAATACCTGGAGGTGGAAGGAGTTTGGTGGCTTGGAGCAGTAGCAGCAGTTTTTATTTCAAAAACTTGTTCCAGATTATGGACAGTATTGAGGAAGATAGAATTGGGACAATTTTTGTAGTTGCAATTTCCAATACAAACGTAAAACACAAAAATTTACCAAACGCCCAAATAACAATATGTAGCGCCTCAAACCCTCTCCTCCTTGTCTTTTGGCTCCTCGCAGGAAGAGAGGGCACACCCAGCTATATGCCCGTACCCTCCTGTGTAAAGAAGTTGAGCAGTGTTATGAAACAGGTCTCCACAGCCAGGTTCTCCAGAGAATGGCTCTCATCTCTATGCTCAATAAAGACAAGTCTCTATTTCCCCCAATAACTTCAAGGTCCACACCAGCCGTAACTCCAACGTAGAGTTTATTTTTCCTAAAGCACAGTCTCTGATAGGAAAGGTTGGAGAGAGAACAGGACAGCATAAGGTGTGGGAGAGGTCCAGGCACAAACGTAATACACTTCATTGCTTGGCTTCTCAAGCAGACTTGGCCCATTTGGATAGTCTCCCTAGATAGGGACTAGCAGCCAGAATGGTACTTTAACTAAACGCCCAATCACTACACAAACTGGTGATCTTGGTCTCTGCCACAGACCTGGTGAACTTTGTTTTCAAAGCTTGGCCTCTTTGTAAGGAGAAGACATCCCTCCAGAGAGTTACCGGGCCCCTTCCTTCACTCCGACTTCTCACCAGTCCCTCGGAACGGTCCTCCCCGGGCCTCCTCGTCTAAGATGTGGGTCCCCTTGCAAGGCGGCACCCTGAGATTCCTCGATCCTTGATGGGCCCCAGCCAAAGGTGCTGGGCCCAAGGCCTTTAGTTGCAGCCCCAGGGCTAAAGGTGCCTGGTACTGATTCACCGACCACCGCCCCTGGGCCTCTCCCAGCATACACAGCAGCCCTACCACGCCCACTGTATGGTTGCCGAGAGGGGACACACAAGGCACAGCACTGTATCAGCGGTTCAACCCTGGCCCACCATGGCAGCGCCACCCGCAGGCCACAGGGAACGGTACACTGATACTCTTCCTGCAGACAAAATGGTTGATAACGTCCTAACAATTTAGGTGTTTGAGCATAACTACCACTCAAACACTACCCCTAAATTGAGGACCCCACTACAAATAACTAAGCCACCATTTTCCTGAACTGACCTATAAATATGAACTTAGCTGAAGTTAAACTCTGGACGTCAGGCCCCACTGGATTCACACCAAAAGTGTCGCATTTAGTATGCATTAAACACCAAAACACACAATGCTAAAATAGTATGTACCCCCTAATTCTGGCCACAAACCTTTTCCCACTTTATAAGACATGAACATGTTCAGATGCTACGAGGAAAAAGGTATATTGTGTCTTGTTTCAGAGATTTCTTTTCTCACTGTTTTAAAAATGAATTCCAGACACACAGATGAAATCCATACTTGGGGTATTCATATCTTTAGGGTTTGAACCTTCTTCCTGACTAGAAGTCTGGCTTTTCTCCTCCCAGATTACAAGGCAGCAGTACCAAAATGCCCTGACTGCCAGCCGGATGGACAGTTCTCCACAATCTCCTGATATTGAAGCATTCAGTGATGGAGAATCTGCAAAAGTGACAAAGTACCAGAGAGTGTCCGAATCTCCAAAGGAGGACACGGTCACCACTTTACTCAGTGACCGGAACTGCAACTTGGGTAAGATTTGTTATTTGCAGCTCATTCATCCATGGTATGTCTCCGCTTATACAAATGTAAAGTTTTGCTCCTCTCAAAGTAAAAAATTATTCATAAGAATGCTTACAAAAAGCACAGCTTACCTGTCTAAGGCTAGAATTCTTCATTCTTCTGTTGGGTAATCCATAGATATAGGAACCCCTTCTTCCTACCTATTTGTTAGGTGGTGGAGAGATTCCAAAATACCCACTGCAGGTTCCTTGCTGCTTCTCCCATACAGAAAGAAGCTCCTCATAGCTGCCAATGTGATTCAGTCTTGGCAGTATGAAGCTTTTTAAAGCGGAGTTCCACCCAAAAATGGAACTTCCGCTTTTTGGAATCCCCCCCCCCCCTCCGGTGTCACATTTGGCACCTTTCAGGGGGGAGGAGGGGGCAGATACCTGTGTAATCCAGGTATTTGCTCCCACTTCCGTGCCTAGGTCACCGCAAGGCTTCACCGCCGCAAGGCTTCACTTCTTGATTCCCTTACCGAAGATGGTGGGGGGCAGCACCCAAGAGTCGAGGGACAGATCGGCTTTGGGTGCCGACATCGCGGGCGCCCACGACAGGTAAGTGTCCATATATTAAATGTCAGCAGCTGCAGTATTTGTAGCTGCTGACTAGGGATGAGCTCAGGCGTGTTCGCATTGAACATGTGCAGAGCCCGCCAAGGAAGTCGGCACCGTCGGAAACCGCGCTGCGCTAATCACAGGCAGAGGGAGACATTTCCCGACCTCTGCAGCCGAGCATCGGGACAATGTCTCCCTGCCTGTGCGCGGTTCCCACGGTGCCGACTTCCTTGGTGGGCTCTGCACGTGTTCAATGTGAACACGCTTGAGCTCATCCCTACTGCTGACTTTTATTTTATTTTTTTTCGGCGGAACTCCGCTTTAATAATACATCAAGAAAGGTTCATGAAGAACTCCTCAGAGCGTCTTCCATCCGAATATGTGAGTTCTGAGTTTCCAGGGTGTCAGATAGCTGGTGTCTCCCTGTGCTCTCTGTGGTTCAATCCTCCAGCTTCGTTGTAGAGGTCAGCTGGAGGAAGCACAGAGTGGATTGGGAGACCAGGAATCTGACACTCCTGGAAGTGTCAAATGCTGAACATTCTTATGGTGGAGGTTTCTCTTAATCGAGACCAGAGGAGCGGGCAATGGGGGAGCTAAGGATGTACTACCTTCTTCATAGGGAGAACTTAATTTTGCATGTTTATCATAGTGACACATTGTTCATGAAGAGCAATACTCTTTAGAGCTACGTCCATCCGAACATGTGAGGTCTGAGTTTCCGGAGTGTTAGATTCCTGCAGGCAATGGGGGCAATGGGAGAGCTGAGGATGAACAGTGAACAAAGATATATCTAAATATATAACTTGCGCTGGAAGTACGTATAAAATATAATAAAGGAATTCAGTGTGTGACAAGTGAAATTGCGGCTGCTGTACACAAAGTCCTAACACTTGAAAAATGAATATCTAGAAAGAATTACAACGCTCGCAAATGAGTATAATAACATAAAATGCAGACATTAAATGCAACAATTCATAAACAATTTGTAAAAGTCCAAAAATTTTATTATATGATGTGCTCCAATATTAAAGTGCAGTCGTGCTCCAAAACTCAAGGTGCGCCACACTCCCTCCTGTGTCCCCACTCACCGGATAGAATGGACCCCTAGCTTTTCAGTCTGGGGGTCGTTCAGGCTTTGAGATGTTGGCCAGGGATGGCTAGATCACATCAGTGCATCAAGAAGATCTCCGTAAATTATAAACATCAAATGTGGATCATGATGCCCGAAATAATAAAAAGAAAAGGTACCATAGTGAAGTACTGTTGGCCAATAAATTTCTTGGCCAACAGTACTTCACTATGGTACCTTTTTTCTTTTTATTATTTCGGGCATCATGATCCACATTTGATGTTTATAATTTACGGAGATCTTCTTGATGCACTGATGTGATCTAACCATCCCTGGCCAACATCTCAAAGCCTGATTGACCCCCAGACTGAAAATCTAGGGGTCCATTCCATCCGGTGAGTGGGGACACAGGAGGTAGTGTGGCGCACCTTGAGTTTTGGAGCACGACTGCACTTTAATATTGGAGCACATCATATATTAAAATTTTTGGACTTTTACGAATTGTTTATGAATTGTTGCATTTAATGTCTGCATTTTATTTTATCCTTATTTGCGAGCGCTGTAATTCTTCCTAGTTATCTTATCTTCTTCACAGGGAGAACTTTATTTTGCATGTTTATCATAGCGGCAATCCAAATTAATAAAAAACAGTGCCTATAGGCATGTAATACAACAAGTGCTTCCACACTGTTTGTATATCTGTGAGAAATCCCCCACAGGTGAAAAATAAATAAATAAATATAAAAAAAAAAAAAAAGGGAAACAAGGGGGTGGTGAATCACTGATAAGTGAAAAGATCCCCTGGTAAATGTGTGTACACAAACTATAAGCAAATGATACAGATCTAATGCGTGATCCCTATGGGTGTGACCCAGAAACCAAGTAAAATATATGTAAAAAACTGTATATAAAAAATATATATAAAGTGTGAAAACAATCTATTGAACTATAGGGTGTATAACCCCCTATGTATGAGAAATAAACTGTGAGCAATGTAAAGGCAACGTTGCTTATCATAAGATGTTAATTGAAGGACGGTCTGTGAAGTACATATCCAACATACAAAGCATAAAATGATAAAGTCTATATCAACTGTCCACACCATCAGGTATATACCAATGTCCCCCAAACGAATAGTAATCACATGGGGGCAATTGGAACCCCTGAATAAGAGTATAATGTCCTCTTGGATATCAAATTCCTGGGCTGTGGTGTAAATTCCTATAAGTGTGGGAACACCGATGATAGGAAGGGGGGAAAACACTTCAGAATTTCCAGCTGATACACGGTGATAACATCATCATCTCAAGTATTAAAGAGAATTGAATACTCTTACCGCAAGACTCGGACCCTGATCACCATACAGTGCTGGGTCATGCAGGCTTATGTCCACTCAGGGACTTGGGTCGTAGTGATGTGATGTTGTCCTTTATTCCTCCGCAGCTGGAAGCTTACACCGGATCAAACCCTTCAGCTCAAACCAAGATCAGATATCCAGGGAAAAAGTTGGTTCCAAAAAAAGAAAGAGAAAACCTCTGCATAGTGTAAATCCAGATAGCTGGAATTTTATTTAAAACTGAGCAGAGTTCAAATGACAAAACCACTACAAAGATATTTAAAATAAATAAAAATAATAATAAATCCAAAAATTCCTGGAAAATCAAAACCAGCGATACAACAAACATGCGTGGGCTAGGTGGCTGTAACTAGCATGTGAACCCGACGCGTTTCGTCTACTACAGACATCAACTGGGGTACAGGCTAGTATGTCACCTCCACGCTTTATATAGAAGGAGGAAAAAATTAAAATTGGAATTGAAAATGCCGCTCTGAACCCACTTCCGCTTGATTATCACGCGCGTATATACTCGAGATGTGATTGGATTTAAAACCTGGACGTTTTCCAATCCGTCACCCATTGGCCCACTAACGTGCAATGACGCTAATACGTCTGCACGATGACCCACGTGATGCGGTGATCCCGGAAGTGGGTTCAGAGCGGCATTTTCAATTCCAATTTTAATTTTTTCCTCCTTCTATATAAAGCGTGGAGGTGACATACTAGCCTGTACCCCAGTTGATGTCTGTAGTAGACGAAACGCGTCGGGATCACATGCTAGTTACAGCCACCTAGCCCACGCATGTTTGTTGTATCGCTGGTTTTGATTTTCCAGGAATTTTTGGATTTATTATTATTTTTATTTATTTTAAATATCTTTGTAGTGGTTTTGTCATTTGAACTCTGCTCAGTTTTAAATAAAATTCCAGCTATCTGGATTTACACTATGCAGAGGTTTTCTCTTTCTTTTTTTGGAACCAACTTTTTCCCTGGATATCTGATCTTGGTTTGAGCTGAAGGGTTTGATCCGGTGTAAGCTTCCAGCTGCGGAGGAATAAAGGACAACATCACATCACTACGACCCAAGTCCCTGAGTGGACATAAGCCTGCATGACCCAGCACTGTATGGTGATCAGGGTCCGAGTCTTGCGGTAAGAGTATTCAATTCTCTTTAATACTTGAGATGATGATGTTATCACCGTGTATCAGCTGGAAATTCTGAAGTGTTTTCCCCCCTTCCTATCATCGGTGTTCCCACACTTATAGGAATTTACACCACAGCCCAGGAATTTGATATCCAAGAGGACATTATACTCTTATTCAGGGGTTCCAATTGCCCCCATGTGATTACTATTCGTTTGGGGGACATTGGTATATACCTGATGGTGTGGACAGTTGATATAGACTTTATCATTTTATGCTTTGTATGTTGGATATGTACTCCACAGACCGTCCTTCAATTAACATCTTATGATAAGCAACGTTGCCTTTACATTGCTCACAGTTTATTTCTCATACATAGGGGGTTATACACCCTATAGTTCAATAGATTGTTTTCACACTTTATATATATTTTTTATATACAGTTTTTTACATATATTTTACTTGGTTTCTGGGTCACACCCATAGGGATCACGCATTAGATCTGTATCATTTGCTTATAGTTTGTGTACACACATTTACCAGGGGATCTTTTCACTCATCAGTGATTCACCACCCCCTTGTTTCCCATTTTTTTTTTTTTTTTTTTTTTTTTATATTTATTTATTTATTTTTCACCTGTGGGGGATTTCTCACAGATATACAAACAGTGTGGAAGCACTTGTTGTATTACATGCCTATAGGCACTGTTTTTTATTAATTTGGATTGCATTTAGCGCTCACATTTTATATACATATTTCTTCACAATTAGTCAATTGTTATGTGGGCAGCTTATTAGAATTTATCACTCAGCATTTCCTTTTGTGATATTCAGATATACACAAAAAAATTTTCACTTACTGACAGGCGCAGTATTATCCATTCACTTTTATCATAGCGGCACATCATGAAAGGTTCATGAAGAACATACTCCTCAGAGCTTCATCCATCTGAGTCTGATGCCGCGTACACACGACCGTTTTTCATGACGAGAAAAACGCCATTTTTTTAATTTGGTCATTAAAAACGATCGTGTGTGGGTTCCAGAGCATTTTTCACGACGTGAAAAATGGCCATTAAAAATGTGGAACATGCTCTAATTTTTCTCGTCGTTTTTCTCCTCATGAAAAACGGCCGTGTGTAGGCTTTAACGACGTGAAAAAAACGAGCATGCTCAGAAGCAAGTTATGAGACGGGAGCGCTCGTTCTGGTAAAAATAGCGTTTGTACTGGAGATAGCACATTCGTCACGCTGTAACGGACTGAAGAGCAACAGGCTGAAAAGCGCGAATCGTCTCTCATCAAACTTTTTTTTTTTTTAAATCAAAAAAGCGTTTATTGAGAAACTAGGCAGGTGTACAATACATTACAAATATATATGAAACAAGAGATTCAATGAGGTATCATCAACATTCTTTCAACGTACACATATACAGATACATAAAACACCATAAACTGGTTGAACCGTAAAAAACTAGCACTTTACATTGATATGCTGCAATGAAACGACCTGCGATTGGAATATCTGCTCTGATAAATGATCAGCAATCTACATAAAATATGTCATTTAGAGAACAGTGAAAACCTCAAGAATTAACAGGCATCAATAAAAATAAAGAAATAATAGTAAAAATAAATAAAACGGCCAAACCCTTAAGGGGTATAAGATAGCCCGACCCGACTACAAAACAAAGGAAAAGGGAAGAAAGGGAAAGAAAAAAAAAATAAATTATTTTTTTTTTTTTAAAAGAGAGAATTATAAGTACGGATCATCCACCAAAACATCTCTCCCACTCCACCACGGACACCTATATTATCACATCCCAGAGCCTATCCGGACCATTTAATTTACCATATCACACTTGCAGAAGCCCATGCTTCACCAATTGAGTTGGACCCAGTCCTGGGGTATCTAACCACGGTTGCCACATTGACTAAAATTTCTTCAGGACACCACGGTGTTCGTAAGTAAGCTTCTCACGTATTAGTAGGCTGTTCACCAGTTCTACCCATTGCTTGCCCGTTGGTACCCTCGGAGTTATCCAAAGCCTCGCAATTGCCTTGCAGGCCACATATAATAAGCGCAATGTTGCTGTATGTTCATTCGGTGATAGCGAGGGTATCTCCAAGGCACCAAGCAGGCACACAACCGGATCTTGCAGGATCGGGAACTGGTACACTTGTGAAATAGTGGTAAGAACATAACGCCAATACCTGAAGAGCTTTGGGCACTTCCACAACATATGTAAGAGGTCACCAGTGTGGCTATTGCATTTTGGGCACAACGGAGAATCTCTAATCCCCCACTTGTGTAGTCGGGCCGGGGTTCTGTACACCCTATGTAGTAGATAAAGGTGAGATAGTCTCTGCGAGGCAGACACCGACACCAAAGGTGCAGCCGTTAGGCATAGTTCCCAGGTGTCTCCATCAATGGGACCCAAGTCTCGTTCCCAACCCCTTCTACATGGAAGCTTACTGGCGTCATGTGTGGCGTTAAGCAGTCTCACATATATTCTCGATATCATGCCCTTCCTGTCATCCATCAATATCACATCATTCATCAGGGGGTGCGTTGTTGCTACCAGTATTGACAGTCTGCGCTCGCACTGAAGCGCATGGCGCAGCTGGAGATACTTAAAAAATTGATGTCTGTGAAGAGAAAATTCTTCCCTGAGATCTGAGAATGATTTTAGAACAGTACCATTGTATAACTGCGTGATGTAATGAATGCCTGCTTCCTCCCAAGTGCGAAATTCCTCCAGCTTGAGTAGCTCTTTAAAGTACTTGTTCCTCCATATGGGAGTGAACAGACATACCCCCCTAATTTGCAAGAGAGACCGGATATATTTCCATAATGTGTTTAGCAAGGTTATAGTGGGGAGATTATCCTGCAGATGAGTAAACCCTGATTCCAAATGTGCCATCGCTGGAAGACTAGAGACACTGGGAACAAGTAAGGATCGGATAGGGTCAGAGTCATCCTCCACTCCCCAGTTACTTGGATGTTGCAACTGTGAGGCTATGAAATAGTATCTAGCGTGTGGCACCGCCATGCCACCCTGGTCTTTAGCCAGTTGTAGTGTGCGCAGGCTAATTCGAGCTGGTTTGTTACCCCATATCAGATCCCTGAACTGACTATCAATTTGGGTAAACCATCTGTGCTTCAACCATATGGGGGAGTTATGAAATATATAGAGGAGTTGGGGGGCCCAGACCATCTTAATTAAATTTACTCTCTCACCAAACTTTACTAACATAAGGATCAGTAAAAGCAGCCCAAAGGGTGGCGCCATCTGAATGGAACTTCCCCTTTATAGTGACGTCGTACATTTCGTACGTCACCGCGCTTTGCTCGAGCATTTTTTTTTCATGAACGTGTGTAGGCAAGGCAGGCTTGAGAAGAACCACGTCGAGAAAAACTTTGTTTCTTTTTCGTACATCACGGGACACAGAGCGACTTAGTCATTACTAATGGGTTATATAGATTACCTTCAGGTGCTGGCACTGGCCAATTCCAAACCGGAAGTACCCTCCCCTATATAAGCCCCTCCCATCCGGGAGCACCTCAGTTTTTTGCCAGTGTCTAAGGTGTTGGCCAAAGAGTAACATGTGTTTTCACTGGGCTTGCGTACAGGTTCTTTTGGGCCTTAGTAAGCTGTTCCGGATCCCACCAAAAAAGCTTCATAGCTAAACGGTCGGTACCCGGGCCTTGCAGCAGAAGAGCAAGGTTTTGCCTGTAATGCCTCTCTTAGGAGGGCTGGACCCTGGGATCCAGAGCTCTGGTCATACCCACGACCAAGATGTTGTCTGTGCAGGGTGCTATACAGGTCCAGGGGAGTGGAATCCTTGGGAACCCGGTCCCTGAAGGTTTAATTACAATGCCTGCCGTGATAGGTGAAGTTTGGACTTCTGTGGACCAAACAAAGTCCTGCGGCGGGGATCAGGTAAGTGGGGGCCCCCAGGAACTTGGTTCTATTGGGGGACCCCCAAGCCTAATTTGTCTTTCTGTCTGTTACCTAACGGTATTCCCGCTAATATCTGTGTATGCCTGTAACTACTGAAAATGTAAAATTTTAATAGTAGTCAAGAAAAAAAAAAAAAAAAAGGACCGCGGTACCTGTGTTAAACCACTAGAGGCCGCTGTAGTCCATTTTTCTTGTCATGTGGATCTTTGGTTTTCTCAAGTCAAAAGGTCCAGGCAGTTGGTAAGTTTCTCTGTGGGAATCCACTTCCTCTGCCCTGTTGCTGCGCTCATCCACCGCACAGGCCCTCCGGCAAAAAGGGCCCTGGCTCCTAGTCCCTGTTTGATTTCGAAAAGGGCGCCAATGGCGCACGGGCGCGCGCGCGGGCGCGTGCACGCGCCTCCTATGAAAAAAGGGGCGGGGCGGGTGGATGACGCTCGATGCGCGCCGCAGCGCTTCTGCGCATGTGCAGGCGTCCCAGCATGGATAAAAGACACAGTACAAGTGTCAGCTGGATGCAAACAGAGCTAGCAACAAACAGTGGCACACAGAGGCGGTTGATGCAGGCATCCCCATAGAAAGGCACTTTAGTGGACACCAGCTGGTATATAGCAGCAACTGTGTTAGACTATTACCAGCAAAAATTGGTGTATGACGACGGGAATACCTCAGCTTTGTGCTTAAAGGATATGTCGTCCAGATGCTCCGGAAATAGGTCTTCCAGGAAGCCAAAGGGGTCTCCATCGGGCTCTGAGGATATTGGGCATGCTTGTACTGCACCAATCTCCCCTGAGAATTCAGAGGTCAGTAGCCGTAGAAACCCCGCAGGAGTGCCTGGTGCTGCGGCTGTCCCCAGTCCACCTGCTCCTGTATATATAACAGAGGAGGTTTTATCCTCAACTCTGGGAGGATTGGAAGAGAGATTAACAGCATTGATCGCTGCTTCCCTGTCACAGGGAAAGCGCGTCCGATCTCCGTCTCCTCCTTCAGAGTGCCTGTTAGTGGAGGAACAGCCCCACACAGAGATCGACCTACCTGAAGGGGATCAGGATGAGGTTGATTCAGTTATGGAGGAATCAACAGTGGAAGAACCTTTCTCAGCATCTCAGGCTGAAAGATTATGGGTTCAGTCTCTGACTAACATGGTCCGATCAGCATTTAAAATGCCTCTGGCGGAACCACCATCCACTACGGTTTCCTCGCTGGGGTCGCTAAAAGCTCCCCAGGCTGTCTGTTCCTTCCCAATCCACCCTTTATTAGAAGGGCTTATTTACCAGGATTGGGAGCATCCTGATAAAATATTTGCTCCCCCCAAGAGATTTCCGGTGATCTATCCCATGGAGGATAAGTTCATAAAAAAATGGAGGGTCCCTACAGTGGACGCAGCCATCTCTTCTGTTAACAAATCACTGACATGTCCAGTAGATAATGTTCCAATGTTCAAAGACCCAATAGATAAAAAATTGGAGTCTTTACTAAAATCTGCTTTCTCTACAGCAAGCATGGTGACACAACCTGCGGTAGCAGCGATTGGAGTCTGCCAAGCAGTGAAAGATCAGTTGAAACAAGTCTTAAGGGACTTACCAGATCAGCAGGCTCTTGCCCTAGCTGACCTGCCTAGAGCCTTGTGTTTTGCGGTGGACGCCATAAAGGATACAATCCAACAGGCCTCCCGCTTTACGCTGTCTATAGTACATATGCGTAGGCTTCTGTGGCTCAAAAACTGGTCTGCTGAAGCTCCCTGTAAAAAACTGCTGGTTAGCTTCCCATTTCATGGAGAACGCTTATTTGGAGAAGATCTGGACAAATATATCCAGAAAATTTCTGCCGGTAAAAGTTCACTCTTACCGGTTAAGAACAAGGGTAGAAGTCCTTCTTTTAAGAGGCCTACTTCTCCAGTCCCGGGCACATCGGCTGTGAAGCAGTTCCGACGGCCTCCGCGGTCAAATTCAGGGGGCAGAAATCAGGGACATGAAGCGTTGCCCCCACTCAATCGGGTGGGGGGAAGACTTCAGTTGTTCAGAGACCTGGCGGGACACCATCAGAGACAGATGGGTGCTCTCCGCAGTAAGTCTGGGATACAAGCTGGAGTTAAAAGGCACTCCTCCTGCCCAATTTATGAGGTCAAACGTGCCAAGAGATCCCCAGAAGAGAGGATCCCTCCTTCTGGCACTAGAACAACTATTGCTCCAAGGTGTAATCATGAAGGTTCCCCTGGAAGAAAGCGGATTCGGGTTTTACTCGAACCTTTTCACAGTCCCCAAACCAAATGGGGACGTGAGGCCCATATTAAATCTAAAAGGGCTAAACAAGTTCCTAAATATCAGGACTTTTCGGATGGAGTCGATCCGATCGGTGGCCACCGCCCTACAAGGGCAGGAATGGTTAGCCTCGATCGACATAAGGGATGCTTATCTGCATATTCCCATCTTTCCGGCCCACCAGAAATTTCTACGCTTTGCAGTAGAAGGGCGCCATTTTCAGTTCAGAGCCTTACCTTTCGGTCTGGCCACAGCACCACGAGTGTTCACAAAAATTCTGGCCCCATTATTGGGCAATCTAAGAACACAGGGTGTAACGATAATGGCATATCTAGACGACCTGCTACTAATAGACCACTCAGTGGAAAAGCTGGAAGTAGCTATTCACAAGACAATCAAGTATCTGGAATATCACGGTTGGATTATCAACCAGGACAAGTCAGCTCTAAGACCAGTCAAAAGTCTGGAATACTTAGGGCTAAGGCTGGATTCAAATCAGAGAAAGATTTTCTTACCTCCAGAGAAGGTGTCGTCTTTAAAAGATTTGACCCACTTAGTGGGTACAAAAAGAAAACCATCCATACGCCTCTGCATGAGGCTGCTGGGAAAAATGGTGGCTTCATTCGAAGCGGTACCCTACGGTCAATTCCATTCAAGGAATTTGCAAAGGGCCATACTGTCAGCCTGGAACAAAAAAGTTCAGGCTTTAGACTTACCAATGTCCCTGTCCCCTTCCGTTCGCAAGAGCCTCCATTGGTGGTTGGTGCCCCAGAATCTGGAAAAAGGGAAACCCTTCAGTCCGGTTTCTTGGAAGGTAGTCACTACAGATGCCAGCCTCATAGGCTGGGGGCAGTACTGGAGCAATGGTCTCTCCAGGGCAAGTGGTCAGAAGCAGAAAAGGCCCTGCCCATCAATCTCTTAGATATACGAGCAGCCCGGTATGCCCTAGTAGCATGGACATCCAAACTCCAAGGGTCCCCTGTCAGAATTCAATCAGACAATGCCACAGCAGTGGCATATATCAATCACCAGGGTGGCACCAGGAGTCGTGCAGCCCAGAGGGAAGCAAATTGCATCCTGGAGTGGGCAGAAAAATATGTCCCAGCCATATCCGCGGTTTTCATCCCAGGAGTGGAAAATTGGAGAGCGGACTTTTTAAGTCGCCAACAATTATGCCCGGGGGAATGGTCTCTTCACCCCGAGGTTTTCCAGGCAATATGCCAGCGGTGGGGAACACCGGATGTAGATCTGCTAGCATCCAGATTCAACGCAAAGGTGGACAGATTTGTGTCTCGCACAAGGGATCCTCTAGCTTGCGGCTCGGATGCCCTAGTGTTCCCTTGGGATCAGTTCAAGCTGATATATGCATTCCCACCGCCACAATTGTTACCGCGATTACTCCGCAGAATCAGGGTAGAAAAGAAACCAGTGATTCTGGTGGCTCCAGCGTGGCCCCGAAGGGCATGGTACGCGGAGATTGTAAAAATGTCAGTGAGGAGTCCTTGGACCCCCCCACATCGTCCGGACCTGCTGTCGCAGGGACCGATATACCACCCTTCCTTACCAGCCCTAGGTTTGACGGCCTGGCTATTGAAGCCCACATTCTGAGAAAGAGAGGGCTCTCTAATTCTGTGGTATCTACCATGATCAATGCCAGGAAGCCGGTATCCAGGCAGATCTATTATAGGATCTGGAAAGCGTACATTACGTGGTGTGAGGCCAAGAAATGGCATCCACGTAAGTACGTGATAGGGAGGATTTTGGACTTCCTACAGTGGGCTGTAGATAGGAAGCTGGCCTTGAGTACTATCAAGGGTCAGATTTCGGCCTTGTCAATATTTTTTCAAAGGCCCTTGGCTTCGCATTCACTAGTCAAAGCTTTCATACAAGGAGTGATGCGTATTAGCCCTCCGGTTAGTATTCCCATATGTCCTTGGGACTTAAACCTGGTTCTGTCAGTTCTACAGAAACAACCGTTTGAACCATTGCAACACATTTCCTTGGTTCTTCTCACCAGGAAATTGATTTTCTTAGTAGCCGTTTGTTCGGCTAAAAGAGTATCGGAATTAGCCGCCTTGTCCTGTAAGGAGCCATATCTGGTTGTCCATAAGGACAGAGTAGTATTACGTCCTCATCCAGCCTTTCTTCCCAAGGTGGTATCGAGGTTTCATTTGAACCAAGATGTGGTTCTTCCTTCTTTTTTCCCCAAACCTAGCTCGGTAGAGGAAAAGTTATTACATTCTTTGGATGTAGTAAGAGCAGTTAAAGCTTATCTAAAAGCCACTGCTCAGATTCGCAGAACGGATACTTTGTTTATTCTGCCGGAAGGCCCTAAAAAGGGTCAGGCAGCATCAAAATCCACTTTAGCCAAGTGGATTCGACAGGTCATAATACAAGCCTATGGCTTGAGAAAGAGACCGCCTCCGTTCAAAGTTAGGGCGCACTCCACAAGAGCAGTTGGAACTTCATGGGCAGTGCATCACCAGGCCTCCCTGGCTCAAGTATGTAAGGCCGCAACATGGTCTTCGGTACACACGTTTACTAGATTCTACCAGGTAGACGTTAGAAGTCAGGAGGATGTCGCCTTTGGGCGCAGTGTGTTGCAGGCCGCAAAAGATCCTCATGCCTGATGGCGCCCAGCTTATGTATCCCTCCCCTCATTTGGCATTGCTTTGGGACGTCCCATTAGTAATGACTAAGTCGCTCTGTGTCCCGTGATGTACGAAAAAGAAAAAGGGATTTTTATAACAGCTTACCTGTAAAATCCTTTTCTTGGAGTACATCACGGGACACAGAGCTCCCACCCCTCTTTTTGGGACACTTATTGCTTGGCTACAAAACTGAGGTGCTCCCGGATGGGAGGGGCTTATATAGGGGAGGGTACTTCCGGTTTGGAATTGGCCAGTGCCAGCACCTGAAGGTAATCTATATAACCCATTAGTAATGACTAAGTCGCTCTGTGTCCCGTGATGTACTCCAAGAAAAGGATTTTACAGGTAAGCTGTTATAAAAATCCCTTTTTTTTTCAATGACATTAAAAACCGTTGTGTGTACGCGGCATACGTTTCCGGAGTGTCAGATTGCTGGTCTCTCCCTGCGCTCTGTGGTTTAATCCTCCAGCTTCATCATAGGGGTGAGGGTAAACGCAGAGCAGCGTGGGAGACCAGAAATCTGACACTCCCGGAAGTGTCAGATGATGAACATTCTTCTGGTGGAGGTTTCCCTGGATCACAGCAGACAGAGACCAGAGGAGTGGGCAATGGGTGAGCTGAGGATGAACTGATATCTTTGGAGAACTTTACATGTTTATTACAGGGACCGAGTCGCTTTAATCATAGCAATGGAATTGCATTCATAGAAGGTTTGTCTGCTCTGGTTACATTGTGCACTCCCATAGCTCCCAACTGTCCCTGATTTGGAGCAATGTCCCTTTGTCCCTCATTCCCCCTCATTTGTCCCTCATTTTTGGTCTGATCTATAGAATTGTATATAAAATGCAATTTTTATCTATCAAAATGTGTTTTCCAGCCCTAAATCTTTCATCTGATTTCTAAATTGCTGCAATTGTAAATTCCAGAAGCCAATATAAAGGAATAGTAGTGGTCAACAAGCAATTGTGGGTTTAACCAATCTTGTTTTTGTTTTTTTGTACAATTCACCTTTAAGGGGGTGTGGCAGGGGGTGTGTCCTATGCCTGCATACTTTTGCTGATGGGTGTCCCTCATTCCCATCTCAAAAAGTTGGGAGCTTTGATTTGAAAATGGCTCTTACTGGAATCACTGAATAGATTTGGTTGCTTTGGAGAAGATGGTCTGATCACTGATATCTGATGTATTTTGTCTCACCAGCCACCAGCAGGTCAGACGGGTTAAAAAGTCCGAACGACTCTGTGTTCCTACACATGGATGATATCCCTCAAATAAAGGAAGAATTTGCAGACACAGATAAGTGCATTACCAGTACGTGTACAGAAAATCTGACATATTTTCCTTCTCATCAAAGGTGAAGTTAGAAGTTCGATGTGTGATGTAGCCTTTATGTTATGCCCGTGGACATTACATGATGATCTCAGCCAGATTGGGCATCTGATGTCACAGAGGCAGTGCTGGTCACCCCAAACAAGTGTTCATGGGAAGAAAGTGATCCAGATGGGTTAGAAAGCCTTGGCTTGGCATATAGATTTTTCTGTACATCAAGTTTTTCTGTTTATAGCACCTTTTAGGTGATATGTTTTCTTCATATTTCTCCGTTTCTATAAAATATTTTTCTCTATCGTCCACTGAGGGACACCGCTTGATGATATTAAGTAGCATAGGGTTATACTGCTGCCTCCAGGAGAAAAGGGCACACTAGGCACAAGAAACTGAAGGACAGTCTCCTACATGCTATAATCCCCTCCACTTCATACCGGTTTAGTGTCCCTGGTAGAATGGATGTCTCCTTCCTCTCAGAAATGTCACATTGACCTTCTTTCAGTCATTCAGGGATTGTTCAACCAGGGGGTTATGGTTCCCTTTCCTCCAACCCAAAGATTTCAGGGTTTTTAACTGATTTAAACCGGTTTACAGTTTTTAAACCCAAAGGAGGCCTTCTCCCCCATCCTGGTTTTGCAGGCTCTCAACACCTTTGTAGGCCGCAGAATTTTCAGATGGAATCTACTCCGCTTGTTATTGCCTCCCTTCATCATGGAGACTCCTTTGGCATCCATCAACGTATAGCGCTGGGACTCCCAATTTAGGGGGCTGCTATACTAATTTAAGGGTGATTCAAGTGGTAGTTGGCTCGGTACTTTCAATTTATTGGACTCTGCCTTGCTGCTGTTTTCACCTGGCGTGTAATTCCCCTTAGCAGTATGGGTGGCGCTGTCACTTGTACTCGAGGTTGAACCACAGCTGATGGGGTGGCGATTGGGTGTCCTCTCTCGGCAGCCTGCAGTGGGCGTGGTCTACCCACTGTGCATGCCGGGAGAGGGTACAAAAGGGGCAGACACCATTGGTCGGGGAACTTTGGCGAACTTTGGTGGGAGTGTGGACTTGCTACCCCGGGGGAACCTATGGGTCCTGGAGTCCAAGTTCGAGTGCATGGCCCTCCAGGCCATGGGGCCACGTGCACCTCAGTCCCAGGCACGTTTAGTCCTGGGACTGCAACTTCAGCCCTGGGCTCAGCACCTTTAGCTGGAGCCCACTTCGGGAGGAAGAATCCCAGGGTGCTGCGTTGCTAGGGGACCCGCATCTGGAAGAGGAGGCTGGGGGAGGACCGTTCTGAAGGACTGGTGAGAGATCACAGTGAAGGAAGGGGCCCAGTAACTCTCTGGAGGGATGTCATCCATCCGAAAGGGGAACTAACAACGTAACCATACTATAGACACTATAGATTCTTTGGCAGGGGATCTCCTGATCGCATCTATCAAGGGAATCTGATTAACTGTTCGAGCTACATGCCGGCTGCTAGTGCCATTGGGTGACTATCCGGGTGAGCTATACCCACTCGGGATCGAGTGGCGAAGAAGCCAGGAGTGTCTGAATCTGATCTGCCCTTTCTAACACCTTTCTCTCTTCTCAACTTTGTGGTTATTCGTGCATAAGGAAAATAAACTCTACGTTGGAGTTGCTACTGGTGTGGACCTTGGAGTTACTGGGGGTATAGAGACTTGTCCTTTATATTCTAGGGGACGAGAACCAACTTTGAGGAGAACCTAGCTGCCAGACCCGTAAGTTACAAGTATGCTTAACCTCTGCAAACCAGAGGGTACGGGCATGGTGGCATGGGGAGCGCCTTTTCCTCCTGTGAGTGAGCCAAAGACAGGGAGGAAAAGGGTTTGTGTGCTACAAACGTAAAGGATGTGTTTTTATACATTTCTATCTTTCCCAGGTAACAATTTCTTCACTTTGCTGTGGGCGAAAACTACTACGGCCTTGCCTCGTCCCTGAGAGTGTTCACAAAGGTCTTTACCCTGATTGTGGCCTTTCTTCCTCTCTGATGTATTCAGGTACATGTGACGCCCAGCTACCAAAGCAAACCTCTCTGACTTTGGACTTCAATATGTCAATTACACTGCAGACCTTGGAGGAATTCAGTTGTCCAAAACACCATGAAGTTACCTCTAATTCTGTTACATCACTTGGAGTACTTGGGCTGTTCTCTTTCTTTTCTTTAGTTGGGTGTAGGACAAGGTTTCTGGGGATGTTTCTTCCCCAATAAAAGTCAATGTCCACACAACTTCAACTACAACAAAGAGTTTATTTTCCTTTGCCTCAGTTAACGGGGAAATTGAAGAGAGAAAGAAGCGAGCAAAGTTAGGAGGTAGATTCAGGCACATACCACTTGGCTTACTCGTCGCCACTCGATCCCGAGTGGGTTTAGCTCACCCGGATAGATCCCTCTCACAGTTCCAGCAGCCGGAGTGGAGCTCGAACAATACTATACCTTTGTCCCCTCCGCCTGGGACAGGTTCAGGAGGTCCTCTAATAGAGCAGAATCCTGTTATTCCTGAATCCAGAAATTTACTTGAACCTCTGTAAAACTAAAAGAACCAATGATGCCAATGGGCACTTTACAGGGTTATCTTGCGGAGCAAAGAATCCTTCCCTCTGACAGGTCATCAGGCCTCTCCTGAGACAGCGACCTACTATCACTCATCTCTTCCGTGGGACCGATCCTCCCCTGGCTTCCTCTTAGTCAGAGCGGGTTACCCTCACCTGGGTACCCTGAGACTCCAGTGTTCTAATTGTAGGCCCAGTTGAAGGAACTGGGCCCACCCAGAACATTGTAGCCTCGAGCTAAGGGTGCCCGAGACACCTCGGCCAGATCACGCACCCCCATGGGGCACACTCTCTGGCCCTCCTCCAGGGGCACACCCTGCCTCCTAATGGCGTCTGCCCTTTATGTATCCCCTCCCGGCATGCAAAGCAGGCAAAACCCCGCCCCCCCGCACGGTAGCCGAGAGAGCACACCCAATCACGCCACTGTGTCGCCTGAGGTTCCCACCCACAGGCTAAAGGGGAACCGTACACCAGACAACACTTACAGCAGAGCAGAGTCCAGTATAACAAATCAGAGAACCTGAGCCAACTATGGCTCATACTACCCCTAAATTTAGTACATAGCGACCCCCATATTGAGGTACCCGCTACAATTGTTAACCTGTAAGGTTGACTCTCTTGAGGCCAATACTTAAGGCTAGAAGGGACTTTAAATCTCAACATGGTCCTGTAAGGACCCCCATTTTGATTTTATACAAAGACCAGGTTGTTTTGATACCAAGGACATCCTTTTGGCACAACTTGGTCTTGTTGTTTCACCTTAAAGTGGATATTGTGTCACCTGAAGGAAATTTCACTAAATTGTTTGTGTGTGGTGGGGGGCCATTAGGGTTACCTCTCGGTTGCAGCTTCTTTCAGGCCAAATAAATTCCAGTTTTTCAGGATGTCCTAAAAGAGGTTCTTCGGCTTCCAGGTTCACAATTTCTTCGTGGATTAGACAGGTTATTGTTCAGGTCTATGAGTTGCATGCTAAAGTGCCTCCTTCTCTGGTAAAGCCCATTCCACTAGGACAGGGAGTACCTCCTAGACTTTTCAGCATCGGGCCTCACTGTCTCAGATCTGTAAAGCGGTGACCTTGTTTTTTTTCAACTGTTTTCTAAAATTTTGAAGGATGATATATCTAACTCTGCAGATGCTAGTTTTGGCTTAAAAGTTCTGCATGCGGTTTGTTAATGCCCTTGAGATCTCCTTGTTAAGGGATTTTTCTTATTGGGTTGGTCCACCAGTGTTGTTTTGGAGTGCCCGCTCCCCGTTTTAATGTCCCTTCATTGCTTAATATAACCAAGCTGTGTCCCTCAATGAGTGATGGAAAAAATGTGAGTTTTGTACTCAATATGCCCCTTTCTCAGAGTCTATTGAGACACACAGCTCCCTCCTCTATTGGCCGTTTTATCTCTTTGGACTGCTTGCTACAACTGGAATGGTGTGAAGTGGGAGCCCTGAGCGTGTCACTTGCCACCTCACCTGCCACACGTTGCGGATTGTCACTTGCCTGCCACCAGATGCAGATTGTCACTTGCCACCTCACCTGCCACACGTTGCGGATTGTCATTTGCCTGCCACTAGATGCAGATTGTCACTTGCCAGCCACCAGATGCAGATTGTCACTTGCCACGTCACCTGCCATATGTTGCGAATTGTCACTTGCCACGTCACCTGCCACACATTGCGGATTGGTACTTGACTGCCACCAGATGCAGATTCACTTGCCACATCACCTGCCACACGTTGCAGATCATCACTTGCCACGTCACTTGCCGCACCTTGCGGATTGTCACTTGCCATGTCAGCTGCCACACGTTGCGGGTTGTCGCTTGCCTGCCACCAGATGCAGATTGTCACTTGCCACGTCACCTGCCACACTATGTGGATTATCACTTGCCACGTCACCTGCCACACCTTGCGGATCGTCACTTGCCACGTCACCTGCCACACGTTGTGGATTGTCACTTACCACACGTTGTGGATTGTCACTTGCTACGTCACCTGCCACACCTTGCGGATTGTCACTTGCCTGCTAAGGTGGTGTTTTGCTTGTCTCTTTCTGTCCCAGAGTCAGGCAGCAGAGAGATAATGTAATCTCTCTGCTGCCCATGCTGCCTGCACAGTGAGGGCGGAAGTTACTGCAGGGATGCAGGGCAGGCGCGGGGCGGTGAGAAATTATCTAATCTCTCTGCTCCCCCGCCCCCTGGCTAGCTGATTGGCCAGATGCGCGCTCACATCGAGCCTGCTTTCTCACTCTCACCCGCCCACACACACACACACACTGAGCCACCCGGCAAACTGGCCCGCCCGCCCACAAACCGCGCCGACCACCTGCAAACCGTGCCTCCCGACCCTCCCCCTCGCTCACCCACCCGCGGAGACGCCCGCTCTTTCACCCGCCCGGTAACAAATTTCTCGGGGGTGGCAATTGCCCCGTTGCCCCCTCCCCCCCTGAATCTGCCTCTGGGTGAACCTTCCCAGGAGTGGCCGACCTACAAAAATTACTCCAAGAGCATGAGGACGACTCATCCAGGAGATAATAAAAGAACCCAGAAAAACATCTAAAGAACTGCAGGCCTCACTTGCCGCAGGTAAGATCAGTGTTCATAATTCACCAATAAGAAAGAGACTGGGCAAAAATGGCGTCCATGGGAGAGTTTCAAGGCCAAAGCCACTGCTGACCAAAAAAAACACAAAGGGTCATCTCATATTTACCAAAAAACATATTGATTATCCCCAAGACTTTTAGGCAAATATTCTGTGGACTGATGAGACAAAAACGTAACTTTTTGGAAGGTGCGAGTCCCGTTACATCTGGCCTAAAACTAATACAGCATTTCATAACAAGAACATCATACCAACAGTCAGACATGGTGGTGGTAGCATGATGGTCTGGTGCTGCTTTGCAGCTTCAGTACCTGGACGACTTACCATAATTGATGGAACCATGAATACTGAGCTCTACCAGAAAATCCTAAAGGAGAATGTCCGGCCATCAGTTCCTGACCTCAAGCTCAAGTGCACTTGGGCTATGCAGCAGGACAATGATCCGAAACACAACAGCAGGTCCACCTCCAAATAGTTCAAACAAAGCAAAATTTAGGTTTTGGAGTGGCCTAACAAGTGATATACAAATCAAAAATACTATAATGTGTATATCAATAATATTCCACCAAGTGAAAGTGGACAAATTATAAATATAGTAGTCCTATGTATCCAAAACGTATAATCAAGCAACAGAAGTAATGAAATATATGTGCAGTGAATCATAAATAAAAGTCCATAAAACAATATTCATGAATAAAAAGTTCATAAAGCAAAGTAAAAGTGATAAAGAAATCCAGGTGATGACAACTCGAGTGCTTCCAACAAATATGCTTAATCTTGAAAATGTAATTATGCTCCTTCACCACACCACTTGTGTCTGTGAATCCACTCCCAAAGGAAAAAAACTCACCAGATAGATATGCCTCACACTCTCATGTTCGGCATAAAAGCTTGATACCCCACCGGGGTTAACAGACAAATCCACCGGAATTTTTACAAGAGAATCCACTCCACATGTAAAAGATGAATAAGTGCTTCCAATGGTGAAGTAAGTAAAAACAATTTATTTTAAAATTGCACACACATCTTCAACCATCGTACTCACATTGTTCAAAATTCAAACAGGCACTTCAAATAAAAAGCAACAGAAATGAATGAAGGAGGCTTGCAATGGCGTACTAGGAATTGCGGTCACGGCGGACCCAGAATAACCAGCAGACCCTAGACCAGCGACCATGAATAGATGATAAAGATTGTGAAATATTCAATGTGTCAATTCACCTATTCATGGTCGCTGGTCTAGGGTCTGCTGGTTATTCTGGGTCCGCCGTGACCGCAATTCCTAGTACGCCATTGCAAGCCTCCTTCATTCATTTCTGTTGCTTTTTATTTGAAGTGCCTGTTTGAATTTTGAACAATGTGAGTACGATGGTTGAAGATGTGTGTGCAATTTTAAAATAAATTGTTTTTACTTACTTCACCATTGGAAGCACTTATTCGTCTTTTACATGTGGAGTGGATTCTCTTGTAAAAATTCTGGTGGATTTGTCTATTAACCCCGGTGGGGTATCAAGCTTTTATGCCGAACATGAGAGTGTGAGGCATATCTATCTGGTGAGTTTTTTTCCTTTGGGAGTGGATTCACAGACACAAGTGGTGTGGTGAAGGAGCATAATTACATTTTCAAGATTAAGCATATTTGTTGGAAGCACTCGAGTTTTCATCACCTGGATTTCTTTATCACTTTTACTTTGCTTTATGAACTTTTTATTCATGAATATTGTTTTATGGACTTTTATTTATGATTCACTGCACATATATTTCATTACTTTTGTTGCTTGATTATACGTTTTGGATACATAGGACTACTATATTTATCATTTGTCCACTTTCACTTGGTGGAATATTATTTATATACACATTATAGTATTTTTGATTTGTATATCACTTGTTAGGACTGTTTTTGCATAAACAGAGCGCTACTATTTTTTCACTTAAAATTCACATACCACATTGTTTCAATTTTTAAAGCGGAAGTAAACCCATCGATTTAACAGTTTCAAAAAGCAGTTACATTCCCGGCATGCCGTGAATGGCAACTGCCACATTGGTTGTGCTCTCAACCAAACTGTCAAACCATCCAATGACTGGTGTCATAACTGATCACATGTGCAGCATCATGGCAGTTGAAGAATAAACAGAGGCCAAGATGGCAGCTTCCTTGCCTGAAAATGATAGGAGGGTTTACTTCCACTTTAAGTAGCAGCTTCAGGATTAATTATTTGTTCTAATTCCATCTGGGCGCAGTGGTGGTTTGGGGAGTTAATTAGGGGGCGTGTTTGGCCCTCCTTACCAGCTTTTACATATTTGGAGTGGCCTAGTCAAAGCCCGGACTTAAATCCAATTGAGATGTTGTATCATGACCTTACACTGGCCGTTCATGCTGGAAAACCCTCCAATGTGGCTGAAATAAAACAATTCTGCAAAGAGTGGTCCAAAATTGCTCCACAGCAATATGAAAGACTCATTGCCAGTTATCGCAAACGCTTGATTGCAGTTGTTGCCGCCAAGGGTGGCACAGCCAGTTATTAGGTTTAGGGGGCAATGAAACCATCATTTAAAAACTGCATTTTGTATTTACTCGGGTTATCTTTGTGTAATAATAATAAAATTAGTTTGATGATCTGAGTCATTTAAAGTGGAGTTCCACCCTGAATTTTTTCCCAAATTTTTTAAAAATAATTCAATAAAAAATAAATTGAAAATTAAATAAATATTTTTACTCACCTTAAATAGCGGTTGCTATACAGAAGTCCCTAATCTTCCTATTCATCGTCCGCGGCAGGTCTCCTTCCTCCGTCCTACTCGCAGTGTCTTCTGGTGAATGGGGTGCGCTGCCTTCTGGGAACTGTGTGTATCCAAGAGAGTAGCCGGCCCATTCACAAAACGCTGCGCGGCTCGCGCATGCGCAGTAGGAAACGGTCAGTGAAGCCGCACGGCTTCACTGCCTGTTTCCCATACTGAGGATGGTATCGCCAGGAGCTGCCAGCGCCGAGGGATCGACCTCGGGGGGGGGGGGGGGGCTGACATCGCGGGCGAGTAGGACAGGTAAGTGTCCTTATTAAAAGTCAGCAGCTACAGTGTTTGTAGCTGCTGACTTTAAAAAAATAAAAATAAATCGCGTGTGGAATCCCTCCTTTAAGTGTGAAAAATATGCAAGAAAGAAAGGGGGCAAATACTTTTTCACACAACTGTATATATAATATTTTGGGGGTTATAAGTAATCTAGCAAAAAATACTGATTTAAACTTGTAAACATAAAGTGCCAGAAACGGCCTGGTCTTCAAGTGGCCAGCAAAGGAAGACGGTATTGTAATTAAAGGGAGGCATAGCCAAAACTTTTTTTTTTCTAGGTTTATATGATGTCGGGGTTAATATTCATGTCAGGTTTTTTATTTGTCCTTTTGGGGGAAATTTCCTTTCACTTTCCTGTTTTCCAGTCACATCCGGAAGTGAGGGGAAATCCGCAGTCAGGCGGTTGTCACTGGAACACACGGAACTATCGCAGGGTTTCCCTCACTTCCTGTTCTGGTGACAACTAGAAAAGTTTTGGGTTTTCTGGTCACCAGGAGAAATAATGAAGGTGAATCTTTCCCATAAGGAACCAAACCTCAATAAAAACCTGACAGAGGTCCTAACCTTTCTATTCTCCATCTAAAGCTGAATTTTTTTTTTAATTTTGCTCAGAGATACGTTAATATCTTCCTTCCTGTGGATGGCAGTGACACGGAATGTGTTTTTCTACAGATGCAGATAATTATGGAGTCAGCGTGGACACGGAGCACCACTGTAATGAGCTCTTTGTCAGCACAGAGGAGACGCTGGGGAAGAAATTACTTCGAACGTTGAGTATGAGAACTTTATTTATAACAATGGGAAATACAGTGAACACTCTGCAAATCCCTAAGTTTATATCATCAGGTGACACTGACATCGGCAAAAAACGAAATCCCCTAAATTGGTTCCAGGCAATAGAGGAGGTTTTCTACTTCCCTCTCTGTGGGGACTTGTTTCTCTTTTCTTCACCCAGTTGAAGTGCTATAACCTGCACCAGAACCCTCAGAATCTGACACTTCCAGGAGTGTCAGATGACTGCCCTCCCCACCACATACTGGTTTTATCCTTGCGACCTCCTACATCACTACAGGGCACAAAAGTGATGCAGATGTCAGATAAAGGAACCACGAAGCATGACAGGGTACTCCTGACACTCCTTGAATGCCAAAGAGTCTGGTTGGTGCAAGCTGTAACTTCTGAATATAATGAAAGGCAGGAGACATGGGCAGCTGGAGAGAGGTGAGTAGAATAGTTCTAGTGGGGGAAGGTGCAGTTAGGTTTTATTCTAGTCCAGCCTTTCTCAAACTTTTCAACGCAGAGGAACCCTATAAATAATTTTCTGGTCTAAGGGAATTCCCTACTAAAATTCACTATATCTACAACTCATAATACATTACTGTGATGGTCAGTGAGAAGAATGTTCCTTATATTGGTGATCAGTGGGAAGAATGTCCCTTAGATTGGTGATCAGTGGGAAGAATGTCCCTTACATTGGTGATCAGTGGGAAGAATGTCCCTTATATTAGTGATCAGTGGGAAGAATGCTCCTTACATTGGTGGTCAGTGGGAAGAATGTCCCTTACATTGGTGATCAGTGGGAAGAATGTCCCTTACATTGGTGATCAGTGGGAAGAATGTCCCTTACATTAGTGATCAGTGGGAAGAATGTTCCTTACATTAGTGATCAGTGGGAAGAATGTCCCTTACATTGGTGATCAGTGGGAAGAATGTCCCTTACATTGGTGATCAGTGGGAAGAATGTTCCTTACATTGGTGATCAGTGGGAAGAATGTTCCTTACATTGGTGGTCAGTGGGAAGAATGTCCCTTACATTGGTGATCAGTGGGAAGAATGCTCCTTACATTGGTGATCAGTGAGAAGAATGTTCCTTACATTGGTGATCAGTGGGAAGAATGTTCCTTACATTGGTGATCAGTGGGAAGAATGTTCCTTACATTGGTGATCAGTGGGAAGAATGCTCCTTACATTGGTGATCAGTGGGAAGAATGTTCCTTACATTGGTGATCAGTGGGAAGAATGCTCCTTACATTGGTGATCAGTGGGAAGAATGCTCCTTACATTGGTGATCAGTGGGAAGAATGTTCCTTACATTGGTGGTCAGTGGGAAGAATGTTCCTTACATTGGTGGTCAGTGGAAAGAATGTTCCTTACATTGGTGGTCAGTGGGAATAATGTTCCTTACATTGGTGGTCAGTGGGAAGAATGCTCCTTACATTGGTGATCAGTGGGAAGAATGTTCCTTACATTGGTGATCAGTGGGAAGAATGATCCTTACATTGGTGGTCAGTGGGAAGAAGGAGGAGGACACACCCAAATAGCTCTCTGAGAACCAGCCTTTTTTCAAGCCTGGGCCTTGCCTGCTAGCTTGGCCCAGGAATAATGCCTGATCCTGGGGGAGGTCCTGGGAGGGATCCCCCTGATGATACAGGGCCTAGTGAGGAGGAGGAGGTGGATGATCTGACTGTGGGTCCAGACCCTGGTCAGAATGTGGATGTCTACAGACAGAAGATCATCGATCGTTTCCGGGCGATCGGAAGAGCTGAGGAGAAACTGAAATGTTTAAAAGCTGAGCATAAAAACTTCAGGGCCAAGTATTTCCAGGCCTGGAGTAAGAATCGTTCGGCCATGAAGCCTGAGTTACAGCAGATGGAAGAAAAGGTAAAGAAGCAATCTTTATTGTTGGAGAAATTAAAAGATAAGAGTGGAGCTTTTGCAGAAAAATTTAAAAATGAGAGGAGATTTGCCAGCCAGACATCAGTGAGTTTGGTGGATCAGCAGCCGCAGGTAACAGACAACCCGGCTTCATCTGCCTCTGCACCTCTCCCCCCATGTCAGGCTGGGGAATAGTGATGAGCCGAACACCCCCGGGTTCGGTTCGCACCAGAACCCGCGAACGGACCGAAAGTTCGCACGAACATTAGAACCCTATTAAATACAATGGATGCGAACGTTCGGATTCTAAAGTGCTAACTATAACGACTATTATCCATGTTATTGTCCTAAACAGAGTTTGGGAACCCGGGTTCTGCACCAGGGGACATGTATCAATGCAAAAAGAAGTTTTAAAAACGGACGTTTTCCGGGAGCAGTCATTTTAATGATGCATAAAGTGAAAAAAAAAAAGTCAAATAATCCTTTAAATATTGTACCTGGGGGGTGTCTAAAGTATGCCTGTGAAGTGCCACGTGTTTCCCGTGTTTAGAACTGTCCCTGCACAAAATAACATTTCTAAAGGAAAAAAAAGCCATTTAAAACTGCTTGCGGCTTTAATGTAATGTCTGGTCCCGGTAATATGGATGAAAATCTTTAAGAAAAATGGCATAGCTACCCCATCAACCCCCCCCCCCCCTACCCCAGCCCATTACCAGCCCCTTTGGGTCTTGTATGGATATTAAGGGGAACCCCGCACACAAAATAAAAAAGGCCCTATATACTCTGAACAGCCGTATACAGGCGGTGCATACAAGACAGGGACTGTAGGTTTGTTCTTATGTAGAATCTGTTTGTAATTTTGAACAGGTACATTGTTTAAGTGTAGCTCCAGCCCAAATACCTATTTTTAAGCTTTTTGGAAAACATAGGGAAGGGTTATCACCCCTGTAACATTTGTTTTGCTGTCTGTGCCCCTGTTCAGAACATTTCACCTCACTTTGCGTCCCAATGACAACTGTTTTTGAAATGTGGTGTTTTTATTGAAACAAGGATTGGTGATAAAGCATCAGTAGAGAGGAGACACCTTTCTCCCATATTAATTCTTACAGGAGAGAATTTTCCTTCCAAGGGGTAGATTTCCTCTCACTTCCTGTTGTCTTCTTCCGTTTGCAAGTAGTAGTCGTTTGTAAGTTGGATGTTTGAAAGTAGGGACCTGCCGTATATACTCTGCAGAAATTGGCCCCTTAGGTGTTGGTGTTGGCACAACACTGTAAGCACTCACAGTTACTCTTGGTTGGTGCTGGAACGCCCTGCTGTCAACTATTATATCAGGAATTGTAATAACATATAATTGTTGAACAGTGGTAGTAAAAATTGGGCCTTTGATGGTGGTGCTGGTGCCACAACACTGTAAGGCCTGACAGTTACTCTTGGTGGGCGCAGCAATGGGCCCTGCTGTGAATTATTAGATCAATAATTATAATTGCATGCCCCTGTTGAACAGGGGCTGAAAAATTGGGCCTTAGGCACTGGTGGCACAACACTGCAACCCCTCACAGATACTGTACTTGGAGCACAGCAATGAGGCCTGTTGCAAAGTATTGCATCAAAAATTGTAATTACACGCCCCTGTTAAACAGGGGCTGAAAAATTGGGCCTTAGCCACTGGTGGCGGTACCCATAAACCAAAATGATCTTCCAAGCTATCATCATTAATCGGATCATTGAGGAGGAGGAGGAGGATAGCCAGTCAACATAACAGCACAGGCACTCAGCATCAGCATCAGTCTTGAAGGGATGTGACATTTTAAAATCAATTAGTCTGTTATATCAGCATCAGGTGTGTGGTAGCTGGTGGTGATCCAAGACTGGTTCATCTTGATGAAAGTCAGTCGATCAACCGAGTCGGTGGACAGGCGCACCCTGTGATCCATGACAAATCCTCCAGCAGCACTGAATGTGCGTTCTGAAAGAACGCTGGATGCAGGACAGGCCAGTAGCTCAATTGCATACTGTGCAAGCTCTGGCCAGTGATCCATCCTCAAGACCCAGTAAGCCAGAGGATTTTCGGTGGGGAAGGTGTCCAAGTCTGACCTTGCCCCTAGGTATTCCTGCACCATGTATATCAGACGCTGGCGATGGTTGCTGGAACCGATCATACTTTGGGGCTGCGGACTAATGAATTGTCTAAACGCATCGGTCAGACGGCCACCTTCCCCACCGCTCCTTCTTTAAATGCCCGAAGCCTCAGCAACTCGTTGTCCAGGACCAGGAGTTTGTAACCTCCCAGTCTCTGGGAACGCGTTGCACAGACCTTTCTGCAAGGCCTCCCGGAGTTGTCTCATCCTCTGCTCCCTCTGCGACGGTAAGATAAGGTCCGCAACCTTACCCTTGTACCGTGGATCAAGGAGAGTGGCCAGCCAGTAATGGTCCCTCTCCTTGATCCGAAGAATACGAGGATCCTTCCGCAGACTTTGCAGGATCAGGGAGGCCATGCAGCGTAGGTTAGCTGAGGCATTCAGTCCGGAGTCCTCTGGGTCACTAAGGACGACATGATCCGCAGCCACCTCCTCCCAGCCACGTACAAGTCCACTGGTTTCTTGGGACTGTAAATCATCCCTAAAAGACTGCTGCTGATGATGCTGAGTGCCAGCCTCCACCTCCATGCTGACACAATCCTCCTCCTCCTCCTCCTCCTCCTCCTCCTCCTCTTCCTGTGCGGTGGGTGGGGCAGAAGGAACACTGTCTGGGTAAAGGGGGCCTTGAGAGGCAAGGAAGTCCTCCTCTTCCTGCCTCTGTTCTGCCTCAAGTGCCCTGTCCATTATTCCACGCAGCGTGTGCTCCAACAGGTGGACAAGAGGTACAGTGTCACTGATGCATGCACTGTCACTGCTCACCATCCTCGTGGCCTCCTCAAATGGTGCCAGGACAGTGCATGCATCCCTGATCATGCCCCACTGGCGTGGTGAAAAAAACCCGAGCTCCCCTGACCCTGTCCTGGTGCCGTAGTCGCACAGGTACTCATTGATGGCCCTCTGCTGCGTGTGCAGCTGCTGAAGCATGGCCAACGTTGAGTTCCACCTGGTGGGCATGTCACATATAAGGCGGTTCTTGGGCAGGTTCAACTCCTTTTGCAGCTCAGCCAGGCGAGCACTGGCATTATAAGATCTGCGGAAATGCACACAGACTTTCCTGGCCTGCCTCAGGACATCCTGTAAGCCCGGGTACCTGCCCAAGAACCGCTGCACCACCAGGTTAAGGACGTGAGCCACACAGGGCACATGGGTCAGTTGTCCCTGTCGGAGGGCGGAGAGGAGGTTGGTGCCATTGTCGCAAACCACCATTCCTGGCTTAAGCTGGCGTGGCGTCAACCACCTCTCGGCCTGCCCCTGCAGAGCAGACAGGACCTCTGCCCCAGTGTGGCTCCTGTCCCCCAAACACACCAGCGCAAGCACGGCATGGCATCTTTTTGCCTGCGTACTTGCGTAGCCCCTTGAACGCCTACGGAGCACCGCTGGTTCCGAGGACAAAGCACAGGAAGAGGCCATGGAGGAAGAAGAAGAGGAGGGGGTGGAGGAGAGAGGTGTGTCACAACCAGTAGTAGCATTTTGGAGGCGTGGAGGTGGAACAACCTCCAACACTACTGCACCTTGTCCTGCATCCTTCCCAGCTGCCAAAAGAGTGACCCAATGGGCCGTGAAAGAAAGGTAACGTCCCTGTCCATGCCTGCTGGACCATGAGTCAGCGGTAATATGCACCTTACCGCTGACCGCCCTGTCCAGCGAGGCCAAGACATTGCCTTCCACATGCCTGTAGAGAGCCGGAATCGCCTTCCGTGAGAAAAAGTGGCGTTTGGGAACCTGCCACTGAGGAACCGCACATTGCACAAACTCACGGAAGGGGGCCGAGTCTACCAACTGAAAAGGCAGCAGTTGAAGCGCTAGCAATTTAGCCAAGCTAGCATTCAACCGCTGGGCATGTGGATGGCTGGGAGTGAACTTCTTTCGACGGTCCAGCAGCTGGGGCAGGGAAATTTGCCTGCTAGAATCGGACGTCGGTGTACTGCTAGCAGAGTGGCCGCAAGTACTTGGCTGTGACACACCTAATTCTACACCTTCATTCCTCTCAGTGCAGGTTTCAGAGAGGACTGAAGGTGAAGTGGGGTTGGAGATCCCAGCTGATGCGGTGCAAGGAGAGGTCCGCTTTGTTCTTTGGTGTGGGTCTTTAAGGTAGGCTTGCCAACGAGCTGCATGGCAGGTCAACATATGTCTGATCAAGCATGTGGTGCCCAAGCGGCTGATGGTTTGGCCACGCGATATACGCTTGAGACATATGTTGCAAACAGCAGCTGTGCGATCTGATGCACTCGCCTCAAAAAAGGCCCACACCAAATAACTTTTTGAATGACGGGCAGAGGCAGCGTCCTGCACAGGCGGAGCTCTGCGGTGTGATTCCGTCGGTGTGCTGCCCATACGCTGGCCACCCAAGGGCATCCTGCCTCGTTGGAGGTGTGCCTCCTCCTCCTCCTCATCCTCCTCCTCCTCCTCTCTCCTATTAGGCACCCACGTGGAGTCAGTGACCTCATCATCCCCTCCCTCCTCATCACTGGAGCCAATCTGGCAGTATGCTGCAGCTGCTGGAGCATGACTGCCAGATTGGTGTCCTTCTTGAGCATCCCCTCTCTCTGCTCTCACGCTACTGCCTTCCTCTATCTGGGTATCATCATCAGATCCTTCGAAACGCTGGGCATCCTCCTGGAGCATGTACCCAACACTGTGCTCAAACAGTTCGGGGGACTCCTCAGGAGGAGGACATGGTGGGTCTAGGGAAGGATTGACTAATGAAGATAATGATACCAGAGAAGAGGACGCTTTGGCAGCTGCTTTGCCAGTACCCTGAGCCTGGGTGAGAGAGGATGAGGAGGATGAGGTGGGCTTGGTCATCCACTCTACCAAGTCTTCGGCATGATGTGGGTCAACATGTCCAGCTGCCGAAAAGAAGGACAAGCGTGTCCCATGGCCATGTGCTGATGACAATGCACCGCGTCCACGACCAGCACTGTTGCCCCCAGACACAGAACTTGCTTGCCCTCTTTTTTTGCCTCCTGACTGTCTGCCTCTCCTTGTTTGCCTTCCAGACATTTTAATGGATGGCCTGCAGGGAGATGGGAAAAAGAGCAATAAGGGCTACCTTCAGGTGTATACTGTGCAGGAGGCTTAGCAACAATGACACTGACACTGTCCCCTGCCTATCCTTCTCTGTCCCTAAACACAAGGATTTGCAATGTGCTTCAGCAAGATTGGTTTAGCACAGAATAGCACACTGACAGTTTCCCTCACTGTCCTTCTCTGTCCCTACAAACAAGACTTAGCACAGAATAGCACACTGATAGTTTCCACGAGTGTCCTTCTCTGTCCCTAAACTCAAGGATTTCAAATATGGTTCAGCAAGATTGGTTTAGAACAGAATAGCACACTGACACTTTCCCTCACTGTCCTTCTCTGTCCCTACAAACAAGGTTTAGCACAGAATAACACACTGACACTATCCCTACCTATCCTTATTTGTCCCTAAACACAAGGAATCCAGGATTAGTAAAGGAAAAAAAATGACACTGTCCCTGCCTATGCTTCTCTTTCCCTGCTCCGGAACACACTACACAAGGCCGCCGCGCTGGCGGCCTTTTATAGTGTGGGGCGTGTACTAAACCCCCTCAGCAATAATTGGCCACAGGCATCCTGCCTGTGGCCAATCATTGCTCTCCTCGCTGCCGGCGCTGTGATTGGCCAAGCATGCGGGGTCACAGTGCATGCTTGGCCAATCACAGCGCCTGGATGACACTGCGATGGCGTAGTGCATGGTGGGCCGTTCGCGTCACTCGAATTTGGCGCGAACGGCCCAAATCGTTCGTTCTTCGTCGAACGATCGAACAGCCGATGTTCGAGTCGAACGTATGTTTGACTCGAACACAAAGCTCATCCCTACTGGGGAATCACCAGCGGCAACCAGCCAGGGGGTTGAGAGTGAACATGGCACCCTAAAGTTCATTCAGCAGATGGAGTCACCCCTAAGGGCAGACAGGTCTGCTGGTGATCCATCAGAAGTCCCTGTGGAGGAGCAGAGGGGTTACAGACCGGCAGAGCCAGCGCTGGTGGAGAAATCCCAGTGCACTGTGCAGCCTCTTTCCACCATGTCTGCCCCTCCAGCTGTAGTGAATGGTGTCCCAACTGAGGAACAGAGAGAGAAGGAGCTCTGCAAACAGCTGCCTGTTGGAGTTTCTGCTGTGGAGAAATCCTCTGCAGACATGGAGGGAAAACCCCTGGCAGAGGTGTCATCAGCCCACCAGAGCAATGTGGCTGGATCTGCATCATGCCCCCCGCACATGGATTTTGCTGCTACTGCTGGGACTTGTAGTTCCACAAGCAAGATGGCTGCCAGCTCCAAAGAGCCTGTTTCACCTTCACCTGGGCTGGTTGATGCAGGTGGGGGAGGGGAGCAGCACAGTGCAGCATGTGAAGTGGAAGCAGCCATGGAAGTCTCCTGCAATGAATCACCTGTTGCTGTACAATCTTGCTTAGCTGACAATCCTGTCCTGATGAAGAGTCTGCCTGGAGGTGAAGTATCTATGGGTACAGCAGTGAGTATGGACACGGCAGGAACTATGAATGTGCCAGGAAATAATGACAGCAATAACATTAATAAAGCAATGGATGTGGTGGTGGGTGGTGGTGAAGGGGTTAATGTTGCTGCTATTGGTAAAAATGACATTTCTCCTCCTGCTCAGCAGAGGAAAGACTCCTCAGGTGTACAATTGTCATCGGCCAGAGTTGTGTCAGACATTTCTAAACGCACAACTGGATCCTCTGCAGGGAGGTCGGCGAGCACTGGCAGCTATGCGACAGTTTTGGGGAGTCGCACCAAGGAGGGTGGGGGGAATGCGGCAAATGTTAGTGGTCACAATTTGGGGAGGTTTGGTGGTGGGATGGTTAGTGGGTACCAGAGGAGAAATGTGGTCCAATTGAAGTGGGAGGGGGAGGGGACCCCACCAGTAAGGGGGAGGGTGGCAGAGTTCTGGAAATGGGGTTTAAAGTTTCGGATATTTTTGCTTTGATTTGCCCCGTGGGGAGTTATGAGTTTGATTTGTCCTTTGTAAAGCCTGAGGGTCTGGATTTGTTTTGGGAACGATTTAGGAGGTGCGGGGGCCTTCCGCAGTGGAACGGTTGGGTGCCAAAGGTGATTTCCAGGCAGCCTCTGATAAAATCTGTCACGATCCTGGTGCGCAATGAATCTATACCAGAGGCTGATTTAATAGTATGGCTACGCCGATATGGTGAGGTCCTCGCTCCACTGCGGAAGGTCCTTGATCTGCATGGGATTTGGACAGGGGCCTGGACAGTGTCATTAAAATTAGGGGTACTGGAAAATGTAGTCCAACATCTGCCCTGTTCAGCCTTTCTGGGGAGGGATAGGCTGACCATTTTTTACCAAGGTCAGCCTAAAGTCTGCAACAAATGTGGTGGAAAGGGCCATTTTGCATCTACCTGCACCCGTAAAAACCGTTCAATGTGCCAGGAGCTGGGCCATTTGGCTAAGGATTGCACCGATATTCGGTGCAATTTGTGCCAAAAGCTCGGTCATCCTTATAGTCAATGCCCAGAGGCATTACATAACTTGCCGGGATTGGAGGCTGAGCTGCAGAGGCTGGATAAGGAGGATGAGGCCACTGAAACTGTTGTTGTCCCTCCTGTGTCTGTGACATCTGTTGTTTCTGGTTCTGGTTCTGTCTCTCCTAGTGATGTGGTCCCTGAGTCTGTCCCTCCTGTGTCTGTTACATCTGTTCCAGTTTCCCCTAGTAATGTGGTCCCTGAGTCTGTCCCTCCTGTGGTACGTAGATCCTCCAGACTGGCGGAGGCTGCTGGGGGGGCAGGTTTAGCGGATCTTCCCACTCAGCCTCCAGTCCCTGCCCCTCGGACGCGCAAGCGTGGTCAGAGGAATGTGGGGGAATGTCTCACGCTCGGTTGATGGGGATTCGGATGATGAGGGGTGGGAGAAGATTAGGAGGAAGAAAAAAAAGAAGAGGAAGACGAGAAAAGCTGTAATTTCTTCCTCAGAGTCGGACCCAGGAGGGGTTCCTCTTGGCAACACCTTTTCTGTTTTGTCGGGTGATGAGATGTCTGATGTGTCTTTCTCTTTATCATCTATGGATGAGGGGGAGTCGCATAGTTTGAAGAGAGCTGTTTCTAGTGATTAGAGTGTGGTAAAGGTTAAGAAACGACTACCCCAATCATCCTGATGGCAGTTCCCACTCCGATAAAGGTGGCGGCCATTAATGTCGCCAGCATTAAATCTGCAAGAGCTCGTGATATTGCCTTATTTTTGCTCAGCGAGTTTGATGCCGAGATTTTATTTTTGCAAGAAACCTGGCTCCATACTTTGGCCGATGTCCATCTGGCAAAAAGGGAGTGGAGATGCGGTCCCTCCTTTTGGTCTCTTGCAGCTGAGCCCTGCAGGGGAGTTGCGGTCCTTTTTAAAACCGATATGGTAACGTGCCGGCGGATAATTGAGGTAGAAATGGGTAGATGCATGGTCTTGGACGTTTCTGTTAGGGGGCAGGACCTGCGCCTGATTAATATCTATGGGCCGCAGTCAAAATGGGGCAGGAAATGCCTCCTCACAGAGATCAAGCCCTTCCTTTTTACGTCCCAGCAGGTTGTCTTTGGAGGTGACTTTAACACCATAATTAGGCCTGAAGACAGGAGAGGCTCCATAGACAGGCTGGGTTACGATAGCGTTTTTCTTAGAGATATGGTGAGACAAGCAGGCCTGGTAGTTGTGCATATTAAGCACTGCCCTGGCAGCACGGGATTCACATTTCAGAGAGGGAATAGTCAGAGTAGGATAGATAGGTTTTTTTTTAAAGGAGAACTCTGCTTTCTCGGCTCCTGAGTTGAGGGCGGTGGAGTTCTCCGACCACTGTATGCTGTCTGTGACTCTGAATGCCTCGGACACTCCACCCAGGGGAAGGGGTACCTGGAAACTGAATTTTACTCTCCTGGAAGATGTAGAGGTAAGACAATGCTTTGAGGATTTTTTTCAGGCACAGGTTTCTATTCTGGACTTTTGCAGCAGTAAGTCAGAGTGGTGGGAGCTTGTGAAACAAAGGGCAATTGGACTTTTCAAGGCCATAAGTAAGAAGAAGCAGCTTGGTATGTACATTGCCTACCAGCATTTGCGGAGTAAGCTTGATTGTCTTGTCTCGTATGGAGGAGATCCAGGGGAGATCTCTGAGGTGAAGCTTCTTCTTAGGAAGTGTCAATACAACCGGCATGCCTCCTTGGTTCTGGAGCGGGATTATGGAAAATATCACTCGCCTGATCCTTACCAGAACTGTAAGCAAGGCATAGCAGTTAAGACGGTCATAGGCCTGAGGGATGGTACGGGTTCCCTGGTGAAGTCCAGATCAGGGATCCTGGAGATCTTCAGATCATATTACGCAGACCTTCTGGGAAGAAAGGACCTTTGTCGGGACAGGATGGAAAGCTTTCTGGATTCTACTCCAGGATTGGGAAATGGTACATTGCCTTTGATGGATTTGACAGAACCAATTTCAGCGGATGAGGTAGTTCATGCTATAGAGAAGCTGGCTACCAAAAAATTGCCTGGGCCAGATGGATTAACAGCTGAATTCTACAAGTGTTTTAAGTCCATTCTGGCTCCCTTTTTAGCGGAGGTTTATAACAGCTGTCTAGAAGAGGGTTCGCTCCCTCCCTCCATGAGGCAATCCGCTGTGATTCTTCTGTCAAAAGGTAAAGACCTCTCAATGATTGAGAACTGGCGCCCCATCAGTCTTCTCAATGTTGATAGAAAGATCTTGGCAAAGATTCTTTTTTGGCGCTTGTCGTCAGTGGCAGGCGATTTGTTGTCCAGTCATCAGCACTGCTCGGTCCAAGGTATAAGTACCTTTTCAGCGGTTTTAGCTGTCCGGGAGGCTTTGGAGTGATGCAGGGCTGCTGGATGGAGAAAGTACTTGCTGCCATTGGATCAGGCGAAGGCTTTTGATAGAGTCAATCATGAGTACCTGTATTTGCTACTTGGTAGATACGGCCTGCAGGGGAGGTTTATAGATTGGCTAAAAACATTATATAGAAGGGCTGAGAGCTTCCCACTGGTTAATGGTTGGGTTGGACGGCCTTTTGAGGTTGGATCTGGTGTGCGCCAGGGATGTCCTCTGAGCCCCCTGCTATATGTATTCGCAATCGACCCCTTCATAAGAAGGCTAGAGAGTGGATCTTTGTGCGGGGTGCCTTTGGGCATTGCTGGTGTGCTGCCTTTGAAGGTCGTGGCCTATGCCGATGATGTGTCTGTTATTGTCTCTGGGACGGAGGAGGCGCTGGAGGTGGTCTCTATGATAGAGAAGTACACGGAGGCTTCTGGTTCTAAAGTCAACCATGAAAAGAGTGAAGTTTTCTGGATGGGTGAGGAGGGTGAAAGCTTCGAACTTCCGGATGCCTTCCCAGAGCCCCAACAGGAAATTAAAGTGTTGGGCATCAAATTTGGTCCTGGTGACTATGGTCATCGAAATTGGGAAAGCAGGTTGGTTGGTGCCAATGCCAAAGTAGCAAGCTGGAAGAAATGGAAGCTTTCCTTGAGGGAGAGGGTTGACTTGATCAAAACGTACCTGGTCCCAATCTTTTTATATGTCAGCTTTGTCTGTATCTTGCCGGCATCTCTCTATGCAGGGGTGTACAGCTGTTTTTTCCAACTGTTATGGGGAAATAGGCTGAACCTGATCAAACGCAATGTGACTTGCCTGTCTAGGCGGGAGGGTGGCTTAGGAATGGTCAACCCAATAGTTTTCTTTTCTCTGCTCTTTTTAAAGTACAATCTTGGTAGCATGCTAGCAGAGAACCCGCCGGGATGGGTGGGTATTTTTCAATCTTGTTTTAGGCCTTTTCTGCGATGCTGGGAAGAAGGCGGGCCAGTGAAAAGTCTGAGAGTCCAACATGGCAAGCTCCCGGCTTATGTTGCCCCGTGTCTGAAAATACTTCGGCAGTGGCAGGTGACAGCGGAGGATATCAAGTCCCTCCCCAGGAAGCTTCTGGAGAAGAGGATTTTGAGCTCTGCTTTCAATGTGTCACTGGCCTTAAGGGATTGCCCAGGCCCTGTAATGAGGGAGGGGTTGCATTTAATCAATTTAGAAAGAATCCCTTTGAAGTTTTTAGGGATCAAGCCTGGCTCGCTTTCCATGGAAGGCTCTATGTGAGAGGGAACTTGAAGCATCGCCCTGTGGATGATCGGGATTGTCCTAGAGTGGAGTGTGTTGGTAAAGTGGAGTCTATGGACCACTTTTTGCTGCAGTGTCCCTTTAACATAGAGGTATATAAAAGGGTGGGGAGGGCTCTAGGTATCCCCTTTTTCTATCGCATGAGTTATGCGGAGTGGGTGTACGGGGCATTTCCGACTTGCTGGGATTTTGATTTCAATACACTTTTTCTAGTTAGTATAGTTGTCCGTTACTTCACATGGAATGCACGGTGTCAGATTACCCTGCGGAAGAAAGTCCTCTCTGTTGAGGTGGTGGTGTACGATATTCTGGGTGAGGTTGGGAAAATTCGGGGTCTTGAGAAGGGCAGGGAGCCTCGGACGGTCTGGAAAAGGGCATGGAGGAATATCAGACCTGCTTTTGGTGAACTGCCTATCTCTGGGTGAGGAGTTCTTTTCTTTTTCTGTGTCTTTCACTCCCTTAGCTTTTGTTGGTTAGTATCTTCTTTTTGAAGAAGGGCTGCATGCATAATGGGTGCGGGTTTGTTTCTTGATCTTGCAGGTTTGTCTGGTGTAGTGGTGTGAGTGTTGTAGTAAGATTATGCCCAATAATGACATGTTCATGATGAGTTTTGTTTTTGCTGTACAGGCACTCTTTGTTTGAGAGCAAATTTGCTATATTTATTTGAATTTATGTAAATATGTACAGGTCCTTCTCAAAAAATTAGCATATTGTGATAAAGTTCATTATTTTCTGTAATGTACTGATAAACATTAGACTTTCATATATTTTAGATTCATTACACACAACTGAAGTAGTTCAAGCCTTTTCTTGTTTTAATATTGATGATTTTGGCATACAGCTCATGACAACCCAAAATTCCTATCTCAAAAAATTTGCATATTTCATCCGACCAATAAAAGAAAAGTGTTTTTAATACAAAAAAAGTCAACCTTCAAATAATTATGTTCAGTTATGCACTCAATACTTGGTCGGGAATCCTTTTGCAGAAATGACTGCTTCAATGCGGCGTGGCATGGAGGCAACCAGCCTGTGGCACTGCTGAGGTGTTATGGAGGCCCAGGATGCTTCGATAGCGGCCTTAAGCTCATCCAGAGTGTTGGGTCTTGCATCTCTCAACTTTCTCTTCCCAATATCCCACAGATTCTCTATGGGGTTCAGGTCAGGAGAGTTGGCAGGCCAATTGAGCACAGTAATACCATGGTCAGTAAACCATTTACCAGTGGTTTTGGCACTGTGAGCAGGTGCCAGGTCGTGCTGAAAAATGAAATCTTCATCTCCATAAAGCTTTTCAGCAGATGGAAGCATGAAGTGCTCCAAAATCTCCTGATAGCTAGCTGCATTGACCCTGCCCTTGATAAAACACAGTGGACCAACACCAGCAGCTGACATGGCACCCCAGACCATCACTGACTGTGGGTACTTGACACTGGACTTCAGGCATTTTGGCATTTCCCTCTCCCCAGTCTTCCTCCAGACTCTGGCACCTTGATTTCCGAATGACATGCAAAATTTGCTTTCATCCGAAAAAAGTACTTTGGACCACTGAGCAACAGTCCAGTGCTGCTTCTCTGTAGCCCAGGTCAGGCGCTTCTGCCGCTGTTTCTGGTTCAAAAGTGGCTTGACCTGGGGAATGCGGCACCTGTAGCCCATTTCCTGCACACGCCTGTTCACGGTGGCTCTGGATGTTTCTACTCCAGACTCAGTCCACTGCTTCCGCAGGTCCTCCAAGGTCTGGAATCTGTCCTTCTCCACAATCTTCTTCAGGGTCCGGTCACCTCTTCTTGTTGTGCAGCGTTTTCTGCCACACTTTTTCCTTCCCACAGACTTCCCACTGAGGTGCCTTGATACAGCACTCTGGGAACAGCCTATTCGTTCAGAAATTTATTTCTGTGTCTTACCCTCTTGCTTGAGGGTGTCAATGATGGCCTTCTGGACAGCAGTCAGGTCGGCAGTCTTACACATGATTGCGGTTTTGAGTAATGAACCAGGCTGGGAGTTTTTAAAAGCCTCAGGAATCTTTTGCAGGTGTTTAGAGTTAATTAGTTGATTCAGATGATTAGGTTAATAGCTCGTTTAGAGAACCTTTTCATGATATGCTAATTTTTTGAGATAGGAATTTTGGGTTGTCATGAGCTGTATGCCAAAATCATCAATATTAAAACAAGAAAAGGCTTGAACTACTTCAGTTGTGTGTAATGAATCTAAAATATATGAAAGTCTAATGTTTATCAGTACATTACAGAAAATAATGAACTTTATCACAATATGCTAATTTTTTGAGAAGGACCTGTATATATTTATGTATATCTTATATGTATAGTGATTTTATGATTATTGATTGCAAGACTTTTAATAAAGAAAAATTGGGAAGAATGTTCCTTACATTGGTGGTCAGTGGGAAGAATGTTCCTTACATTGGTGGTCAGCCCCTTCCCCCCACCCCAAAGCACCTTGTCCCCATGTTGAGGGCATGTGGCCTGGTATGGTTTAGGAGGGGGCGGGGGCGCTTGCTACTGTTGTGGGTTCAGTAACACTTTAAGGACGCTGTAGCCGGCTTCTCGGCCTACTGCTTAACAACCAGCTATTCTTTATACCGAATTTGAATCGGTCGATCATTTTTCGACTGATCCAAATTCTAATTGTTCTGAAAATTTGAAATTTCATCAGAAAACTAATAAACTAAACGAATATTTATGAATTTTAACGAAACTATTCATTACTATTTGGAGATTCGGATACATCTGAATCTCTGAGTAACCAAAAATTTGACTGAAGCGAATTGCACGTTAACATTCTTTCCACTGACTACCAATGTAAGGGGCATTCTTTCAACTGACCACCAATGTAAGGAACATTCTTCCCACTGACCACCAATGTAAGGAGCATTCTTCCCACTGATCACCAATGTAAGGAGCATTCTTCCCACTGATCACCAATGTAAGGAGCATTCTTCCCACTGATCACCAATGTAAGGAACATTCTTCTCACTGATCACCAATGTAAGGAACATTCTTCCCACTGGTCACCAATGTAAGGAGCATTCTTCCCACTGATCACCAATGTAAGGAGCATTCTTCCCACTGATCACCAATGTAAGGAACATTCTTCCCACTGATCACCAATGTAAGGAACATTCTTCCCACTGATCACCAATGTAAGGAACATTCTTCCCACTTATCACCAATGTAAGGGGCGTGCACTCACTGTGTGCTCCCAGTATACCGACCAGCTCCTGGTCTCTGTTTATTGAGTCCGGCTCCCAGTCATAAGATTGCTGTGTCAGTGAAGTTGTCTCCACCTCCTGGCATTAACATGAGCTTAAAGGGAGGTGTCAGAAAAAGGTCAAAGTCAGTTTGTGACCACATAGATCCTGTATGCTGTTGCCGGGACAGCCAATGTGAACAATTCAGATATTTGTTTTAATATATTTCTTGTAGGTGGTAAAACTAGAAAAAAATCAAAAGATGCAGAAAAAAGTCCAGAAGAAAGTTCAGCGCTGCACCTGATGACCTGAAAAAGTTGGACAGATGGAAGTCTGGGATTATGGTGGGAAGTCCCACACATTCCTGACGGGAAGTAGAAGAGCCTCCTGTCTCTATGTCTATGCACTTCTGTACCGTCTGGGATTCTACAGATACTGGAAAACCATTTCCAGAGCTACAACCTGTGACCACAGATGTCTGCAACTGTTCTACCTGCTGTGCATGCCAAAACCACCAACCATGCCAAAACCACCCAACCATAAAATGACCAACCATGCCAAAACCACCCAACCATGCCAAAACCACCCAACCATGAAATGACCAACCATGCCAAAACCACCCAACCATGCGATGACCAACCATGCCAAAACCACCCAACCATGAGATGACCAACCATGCCAAAACCACCCAACCATGCGATGACCAACCATGCCAAAACCACCCAACCATGCGATGACCAACCATTCCAAGACCAAGAGATGACTATCCAACCATTCCAAGGCCATCCAACCATGAGATGACCACCATGCCAAGACCATCCAACCGAGAGATAACCATCTAACCATGCCAAGACCAAGAGATGACCATCCAACCATGAGATAACCATCTAACCATGCCAAGACCAAGAGATGACCATCCAACCATGAGATAACCATCCAAAAATGCCAAGACCATGAGATAACCATCCAACCATGCCAAGAGAATGATATGACATCCAACCATGCCTAGAACATCCAACCATGGGACCTCCTAAGAGCTGAAACTGGAGGATTAAAAAAACAAGATCAGGCCAGATATTGGGCAATATGCAGATTTATAGAACTGTGGGGGATTTTTTTTGGTTAACCATTTGAAAAAGACAAACAATTGTTTGATAAGCAACACCTCCCCTCCCCTTCGTTATAGGATATCTATTAGACCCCCTGAAATAGTACGATACGAGGAATCGCTGCATCTTGTGTCCCTGGGACCACGCTTCCACACTGATCGTCATAAAGGAACATGTAATATAACTGCATTGATGTCATTCAGATTATGATTTCACTTTTCTTTCCAGCATTCATAGAGCACCAGCATACTGAATAGGCATGTCCACCATCCCCACCGGTCTCCGCACACTGAACACTCCAAGCACAAACTCCACAGGAAGTCGAATGTCTGAGCAGCACATAGACACGGAGGAGCATACAATCTCCTTGCAGATCAGGTTGGGATTATATTTAGTACCCAGGGCTCCAGCCATGCAGGTGATGGCGCTAACCCCTGGGCGCCTCTAGTGCTCATACCAATACTGATACAATTCAATAAGTAGCTGAAACGTCGTCGTGTCCAGACAAGCCTGGTTATTCTTTGTAATAAAATAGCAGCAGGTATTACAGATTTGCGTCATCTGTGCATAGTGACTGCGGCATTCTGACCACCCAACCACCAGCGGATGCATCAATGCATTCATCGCAGTTATAGAAGTCAGCTGAATTTGATTCCCTGAAAAACCTCACAGCACTTCCTCCAAACAGACAAAAAAATTAATCATCTGTGTGGGGATGGAAATATCGCCTGTGACTGGTTCAGGAAGATACGGAAAACACAGCGACCACCTGTGTCAATGGAGGAAGTTAATGCACATGGAACCAACTAGCTGAACGCTCTTCACCTCCATTGCATGATGGGTGAAGCCAGCATATAAACCATCGGTCGCAATATAGACAATGGCGTCGGGATCGTTACTGGAGGGGAATGAACCGTGAAATCTGAGTTATTATATAACAGAATCACAGATGTGTTCATTAGGAATCTGCATCCCCTCTTAGCGTTTCGTCTCTTCCAGACGTGTGGACAATTCACCTGCATGTGATGTTCAGCCTTATTGGCTGGAACCTTCTGGAAGAACAAATTTATTTTCTGATACGTCTGACTGATGGTGGGAGATAAAGATATATTTATTTTGAATAAGAATTGAAATGGCGGCAAACGGATCTGCTGTATATAGATATATATATTTTACCATTCTTTACCTCAGAAATAACGCATGTATGTCATTCACAGAGATCATTTATTAAAGAGTCTTATGTCACTGAGCTGCTAGTTCTGCAGACTTTACATGGCCTTCCAGTGCCAGGGTCACACTTCCATGTTGAAGTGCTGCATGCGTTACCACAAATCAATGGCCCCCCAACGCACAATGTCAGCACACACGCGTTGTAGTGACCACAATGCACCTTAATGTGTTTCATTAGTAAAGAAGTGGCACGTGTGATATGAAGGATGTTAGGATGTGTTTGCGGACCATTCAAAACCCATAGGGGCCACCAGGGAGTAATGTTTATGTGACCCCTGACGCACACACAGAGAAATCAACATTCCACTCCTGTACATAGTGCCCACTGTGATACCCACTCCTTTCCTGTACATACTGCCCACTGTCAAACCCTCCACACTCCTTTCCTGTACATACTACCCACTGTCATATCCTCCATACTCCTCCCCTGTACATACTGCCCACTGTCATACCCTCCACCCTCCTCTCCTGTACATAGTGCTCACCATCATACCTTCCATACCCCTCTCCTGTACATTCTGCCCACCGTGCTACCCTCCACACTCCTCTCCTGTACATAGTGCTCACCGTCATACTCTTCACACTCCTCTCCTGTACATACTGCCCACCGTCATACCCTCCACACTCCTCTCCTGTACATAGTGCTTACCGTCATACCCTAGACACTCCTCTCCTGTACATACTGCCCCCGTCGTACCCTTCACTCTTCTCTCCTGTACATACTGCCCCCCCCCGTCATACCCTTCACAGTCCTCTCCTGTACATACTGCCCACAGTCATACCCTCCACACTCCTCTCCTGTACATAGTGCTCACCGTCATACTCTCCTCTCCTGTACATACTGCCCATCGTCATACCCTCCACACTTCTCTCCTGTACATACTGTCCACTGTCATACCCTCCACACTTCTTCCTGTACATAGTGTTCAACGTCATACCTTCCACACTCCTCTCCTGTACATACTGCTCCCTCCTTCATCCCCTCCACGCTCCTCTCCTGTACATACCGCCCACGGTCATACCTTGCACTTATTAGTCAGTGTTAGCTGGCTATTGCTGTAAGTTTTAATTACCACTCCTGTCATACAACAGGTCCGCTCCTATATGCTTGGCAGTCAGTTGTCCCAGAAGTCTCAGTCCTCACAATCTGGTCTTTTTGGATGTGGGCACACATGGCAACAAGTTTCTCCAGCTTGGGTTCCAAGTACCACAACGCATGTGTGCAGATCCATTAAATACGGCTGTCAACACACATGATGACGCATGCATATGTGTGATTGGGCCCTTCATGTTAACTAGCTAGAGCCCTTTGTGAAATGAATTTAATTAGTATGTAAATGGTTGATATTCTTTAAAGTGGAAGTCAAGGCACCAAAATAGACATTCTATGAAAATTCCATAAAGCCCTCTGCTAAAAATCAGGTCACATGACCTATGTGTGAAAAATCAGATTGCGTGATCTAGTTGCCATACTTTCTATTTCAAATGACGAAGCCCTGGAAAGGCCCCAGACTGTAATCTGTGATGCGGTCACTGGGAGGATCTCTCCTCTGCAGACCACCCGGTAGTCATGACCAATTGGATGTGGGCCTCTATGGGCGCAGACACTGATGTCATGGAGAGTCCATCTCCGCTGTAGTCTGGGCCAGAGCAGCACTTCAACTGTCTGCATCACTGCCATTTATTGCACCATCAGCGCCACAGTCCATAGGAACAGAAACTGAGATCAGGACAAGATTTATGGCCCAATAGATGATGAATGACTGCAGAACAATCATGGAGGGGGGTAAGGGACATTGATTAGGTGTAAGGGTTGCTACAACTAGAGAAACACCTTGACTTCCACTTTAACTGGACACACCATGCTAAGTATTTCTGAAGGTTCCTACAAAAAATATTTCATTGCACTGTTTGTATTTGACATTTACCTGGGAGACCTCAACCAGGTGATCTGCTGCTTTAAATGATCTTCCAGAACGCTAAAAAAACGTCGGCCATGTATGAAATGTGGTGGAGAGGGGAGAGAAGAATGGCAGCAGAGGAATAAAGGGTGAGCGGAGAGAGTAATGATAAGAGAGGAGTGTGGAGAAGGAAGAGGAGGACAGAGAAAGGGTAAAGAGAAGATCAGAGTGGAGGATGAAAAGAGAGGAATCGAGGAGTGGGGACAGAGAAATGGGGAGTAGAGAGAGAAATGGGGAGTAGGAAGAGGAGTGAGGAGACAGAAGAAACTGGTGAAAAACAGGAAGTGAGAGGGAAGTGAGGAGAGCAGAGTGGAAAGGGAAGATATGAGAGGAATAGTGGGGACAGAGGTGTAGGAAGTAAGGAGAGCAGAGTGAAGAGGGAAGATATGTGGGGACAGAGGTGAGGGAAGTGAGGAGAGGAGGGTGGAAAGGGAAGGAATGAGGAGTAGTGGGGACAGAGGTGAGGGAAGCGAGAAGGGTGGAAAGGGAAGATATGAGAGGAATGAGGAGTAGTGGGGACAGAGGAAAGGGAAGTGAGGAAAGATATGAGAGGAATGAGGAGTAGTGGGGACAGAGGTGAGGGAAGCGAGAAGGAGAGGAGGGTGGAAAGGGAAGAAATGAGAGGAATGAGGAGTACTGGGGGCAGAGGTGAGGGAAGCGAGAAGGAGAGGAGGATGGAAAGGGAAGAAATTAGAGGAATGAGGAGTACTGGGGACAGAGGTGAGGGAAGCGAGAAGGAGAGGAGGGTGGAAAGGGAAGATATGGAGAGTAATGAGGAGTACTGGGGACAGAGGATATGGGAGTGGAGAGAAAAATGGGGAGAAGGGAAATGGAAGAGAGGAGTGGAGTGAGATATGAGGTTTGTGCAGAGTTAAGATTAAAGCCTCGTACACACTATCACATTTTCTGACGGGAATTGTATGAGGACAGGCTGTTGGCGGAAAATCCGACCGTTTGTACGCTCCATCGGACAATTGTTGTCAGATTTTCCGGATCAAACGTTGGGTGCCAGGTTTTAAAATTTTCCACGGACAGCGGTCTGTTGTCGGATTTTCCGAGCGGGATTACACAAGTCCGTCGGATAAGAACAAACACGCATGCTCGGAAGCAATGCTCACCAAACACAACATTAGCAGAAGGTGCCCAAAGGATGGCGCTAAAGAGCTGAAAAACTACGTAGTACGTAACTACGTTCGTGTTTGTTGGCCGGCAATTGTGTGCCGTTTGTATGCAAGACAAGTTCCTGGCCAACGCCCTTCGGACAAAAGTCTGAGGCTTTGTCTGCGGAAAATCCGATCGTGTGTTACGAGGCTTAAGAGTGGAATGAAGAGGAGTGGAGAGACATGAGAGGGAAGTGAGGAGTATGGCGAGAGTGTCACCTTCCACCCGCATTGCTTCCTATGTGTAACCGCTGCTGCGTTTAGCGTCATGCGTATACCAAGAGATGCTGCATTAGATTTCTTTGTATTTTTTTCTGTATGCACAATAATGCTAAAGAAATGTTGATGTTTTAATTCCAGAAATATATTTGTTGAGGTATTTTTAATAAAAAAAATGTGAAGGAACCTGTGTGTATGTGGCCTCATTTATAGAGTGATTGTGTCTTCTGATTGACATGAGCGATGCTGTGATGATGCACCAACAGATTCATCTTGATCTTTTTTTTTCCCCCCCATTTGCAACTTTTAGGCTTCATGCCCACTGACGGTTTTACAGCTGCGTTTTTTACAGCTTAAAAACGCCTGTCCATGGTATTGTAAATTTAAAAATAAAAAATAAAAATCGGAGCTAAAAAAACGTGACCGCGCGTTTTTTTCTGCCTAACTCCGACGCTGAGGAACGCACTGATCCTGTTTTTTTTTTACAGCTTAAAAACGTCTATGCTATTTGCAGCTCAAAAACGTCTAGGTGGGCATGAAGCTATAGACTAACATGGACAGGCGTTTTTAAGCTGTAAAAACGTCCGTGGGCATGAGGCCTTAGGCAGTAAAACAAAACAAGTCAATACACCAACATCTCTAATATTTTTAAATGTTATTATATTTAAGATTTTTGTACTTTTTAAAGGCTTGCTGTTCACTTTTACATACCTCCCAATATTTTGAGATGGGAATGAGGGACACCTACTTGCAAACGTATGTAGGCATAGGACACGCCCCCCCCTGACCCCACCCCCTTAAAAGTAGCATCAACCAAAAAAAAAAAAAAAGGTTAATTATATCCACAAGGGCTTTTTTTTTACCACTACTATTCCTTTATATTGGCTTTTAAAATGTACAAATGCAGCAATTTAGATGAAGGGTTTAGCGCTGGGAAACACGTTATGAAAGATGAAAAGTGCGTTTTCTATACAATATAGATCAGACCAAAATGAGCGGGACAGAGGGACATTGCTCCACATCAGGGACAGTTGGGAGCTATGACTTTTATAAAGACGTGGTTTAGAATGCAGTATCCCTGATGTGGCGTTATAGCTAACATAAAATGTCCGCCGATTGCCCGTGAACACAGCGCGTGTGTGCGCACAGATCCACGTCCTGTCAGGTGAGAGGAGACCGATGGTGTGTTCCTAGTACAGGGGGTCCCCGCGTTAGGGACTCTCCTCCTGTTTGTAATCCGGAAATGTTCGTAAGTCGGCCGCGCATGTGCAGAACGACAATTACGGACATTTCCGAGGCTCCGTCTGCGCAGAACGGCAGAGGGTCCCCGCAGCGCCCTGTTCGTAAGTAGGAGTTGTTCGTAAGTCGGGGACCCCCTGTACAGAGGAACACCGATCGGTCTCCTCCCCTTGTGAGTCCCCCACCCCCTACAGTTAGAATCACTCCCTAGGTAACACAATTAACCCCTTAATCACCCCCTAGTGTTAACCCCCTTCCCTGCCAGTGACATTAAGGTCCCTTTCACACTGAGGCGTATTTCAGCCGTTTTAGCGCAAATAGCGCATATAAAAAAACGCCTGAAATACTCCTGCCCCAGCATTCTCAATGTGAAAGCCCGAAGGCTTTCACACTGAGGCGATGCACTGGCAGGAGAAAAATAAAATAAAAAATCTCCTGCAAGCCGCATCTTTGGAGCGGTGAAGGAGCTGTGTGTGTATACCACTCCTTCCCATTGAAATCAAATGGGACACCGTGGTAATACCGCCCGCAAACCGCGGCTGTAGCCGCGGTTTGCGGGCGGTATTAACCCTTTTTCGGCCGCTAGCGGGAGTTAAAACCGCACCACTAGCGGCCAAATAATAGGATTTTTGTACTCACCGTAAAATCCGTTTCTCTGGCATCCATGGACTGAGACAGCGTGTCTTATACACCTTTACACGTGGGTTATGTCCCTGCTTGCAGGAGAAGACCTAGGCAGAATGTGAGATGTTATACATACATTCTAAACAGCCAGAGCTGAACAGCCCCGCCCAGGGGGCGGTCCCTCCGGACATAACCCTCCCACTGCAGTCAGCAGACCTCAGTTCGTAACAAAGCAGTACAAACTTAAAAAGAAGGGTGGGTGCTGTGTCAGTCCATGGATGCCAGAGAAACGGATTTTACGGTGAGTACAAAAATCCTATTTTCTCTTGTCATCCATGGACTGACACAGCGTGTCTTATACACCTTTACACATGGGATGTCCCAAAGCAGTGTCAAGAGGGATGGGAGCAGTATAAATGGAAAACCAAAAACTTCACTCCAAACAAGGCAGAGCTCCTCAACGGAGGAGTTGCAACATCAAACAGCGGCTTGCAACACCTTGCGGCCGAAGGAAGCATCCGAAGATGCAGCCACATCAACCTTATAAAACTTAGAAAAGGTATGAACAGACGACCAGGTCGCCGCCTTGCACACTTGTGCAACCGACGCTTGATGTCGGAAAGCCCAGGAAGCACCAATTGCCCTGGTGGAATGTGCCGTAACCGGAAAGGGAGGCGCCCGCCCCTTGAGAGCATAAGCTTGAATGACGGTTTGTCTGATCCACCTAGAAATGGTGGCAGACGAAACCGCTTGGCCCTGTTTTGGACCAGAGACAGCCACAAATAGTGAGTCAGACTTCCGAATAGAAGCAGTAGCAGACAGGTACACCCGTAAGGCTCGTACCACATCCAAAGTGTGAAGCGCAAACTCTCTGGGATGCGATGGGTGAGGACACAAGGACGGGAGGACAATGTCCTCGTTTAAGTGGAAGGCCGAGACCACCTTTGGCAGAAAGGAAGGTCGCGGACGTAACACCGCCTTATCCTTATGGATGACCAAAAAGGGCGACTTGCAGGACAAGGCCGCCAATTCAGACACTCGTCTAATGGAAGTAATGGCCACCAAGAAGGCCACCTTCTGAGACAAAGTCAAGAGGGGAATATCTCTAATATTTTCAAAGGGAGGTTCCTGGAGGACCGAGAGCACCAAATTCAGATCCCAGGGGGGGGGAGAGGAGGCTTGACAGGGGGGAGCACATGGCGAACCCCCTGCACAAAGGTGCTAACCAAGGGATGACCCGCCAGCGGTCGCTGAAAGAAGATGGCCAAGGCCGAAATCTGACCCTTAATGGTACTCAAAGTGAGCTTTTGGGTCACGCCACGCTGCAGAAAATGCAGGATTCTGGGAACGGAATACGTTCGTGGGCGCCAGTCCAGCTCTTCGCACATGGCGATGTAAGCTCTCCAAGTACGGTGATAGATCTTTCTGGAGGAAGACTTCCGTGCCCTTAACATGGTCGAAATGACCGAATCCGAGAGACCTCGGTCTCTCAGCACCTGGCTTTCAATAACCATGCCGTTAAAACCAGAGACTGTAAAGCAGGATGAAATATAGGACCTTGAGACAGAAGGTCCCCCCGTATTGGTAATCGCCAGGGAACGTCTGCGACGAGACGTACCAGATCGGCGTACCAGTGACGCCGAGGCCAATCCGGAGCAATGAGGATCACCGGAATTCCCTCGGTCGCTACCCTGCGGAGCAGGTGAGGGAGCAACTGCAGCGGAGGATAAACGTATATCAGGTGATACTGACCCCATGGGGCCACCAACGCATCCGAGGCATCCGCCCAGGGATCCCTGGATCTGGCCACAAACCTTGACACCTTGCGATTGAGTCGAGAGGCCATCAGGTCCACATCCGGCGTGCCCCACCGTCTGCAAAGGAGTTGAAAGACCTCCGGGTGCAAGGACCACTCTCCCTGGTCCAGCGTCTGGCGACTTAGATAGTCCCTAAGTGAAAGATATATATTGAATGAAAAAATAATGATGATTAAATAAATTAATATAATTGGACTGGATCTTATTTGCCAATGTGACAAATAGAACTGAAGAAAGTCCCAACTGTCAATCAGACACCCACATCACATTCAGCAAAAGTCTTGTGTAGTGAAAGAATTGATGTTGAATAGTAACTGTGTGAATAGTACAGTCCAGATAGCCAAAACTGCAACGAAGTGTAGATATGGATCTTCTCGTTAGGCTAATTGGTGACTTCAAACACACAACACCCAATGAAAAGTGCCAAACACTGGATAGATGTAGATTCCACCACCATCAGTTCACACTGCCGCTTACCAGAAATGGTGATCTCCACAGAGATCGATACAAGCAGATGGCTATTCCCCAGCCAGGGTCTCTAGATAGTATCAGTTTAACTCCCGAATTTCACGCCACTCCTCTCCACATATCGCAAAGTAAATATGCAAATGGAAAGAAAGCCACCATAGCGTGAAACCGATAAAACAATTTATTGTAAAAAAGTAATGCACTTACATGAAACGCAAGTTATTATGGCGTGTAGTATATTTAGCCGGCCGGCTAAGACTGCCCGTTCCTTCCGGGACTCGTTGGTATGTCGGTGACGTCAGCACGCCGCTCCTCCCTACGCCGTTTCGTCACAGATGACGTCGTCCAGGGGCACGTGCCGAAACGGCGTAGGGAGGAGCGGCGTGCTGACGTCACCGACATACCAACGAGTCCCGGAAGGAACGGGCAGTCTTAGCCGGCCGGCTAAATATACTACACGCCATAATAACTTGCGTTTCATGTAAGTGCATTACTTTTTTACAATAAATTGTTTTATCGGTTTCACGCTATGGTGGCTTTCTTTCCATTTGCATATTTACTTTGCGATATGTGGAGAGGAGTGGCGTGAAATTCGGGAGTTAAACTGATACTATCTAGAGACCCTGGCTGGGGAATAGCCATCTGCTTGTATCGATCTCTGTGGAGATCACCATTTCTGGTAAGCGGCAGTGTGAACTGATGGTGGTGGAATCTACATCTATCCAGTGTTTGGCACTTTTCATTGGGTGTTGTGTGTTTGAAGTCACCAATTAGCCTAACGAGAAGATCCATATCTACACTTCGTTGCAGTTTTGGCTATCTGGACTGTACTATTCACACAGTTACTATTCAACATCAATTCTTTCACTACACAAGACTTTTGCTGAATGTGATGTGGGTGTCTGATTGACAGTTGGGACTTTCTTCAGTTCTATTTGTCACATTGGCAAATAAGATCCAGTCCAATTATATTAATTTATTTAATCATCATTATTTTTTCATTCAATATATATCTTTCACTTATGTTTTAAGGTGGTGCTCATATACCATTTTTCACTATTTGCGCAGCTTTATTATCTTTATTATATTTTTTTGTGTGTGTCTCACATAGAAGTTGCAGCAACAATTTATGGAGAGATAGATTCACTAATTCAGTGTTTTATGTCTCACCCAATGGACAGCGCAGTATAATTTACACAGTTTAGACTTAGATAGTCCGCCTGCCAATTGTCTACGCCCGGAATGTAGACGGCCGACAGAGCCGGCACGCTTCTTTCGGCCCACCTCAGGATGCGGGCGACCTCGGAAGCCGCAGCTGAGCTCCGAGTCCCCCCTTGATGGTTGACATACGCCACTGCTGTGGCGTTGTCCGATTGGATCCTGATGGAGTGACCCTGTAGTTTCTCCGACCATGAGGAGAGGCACAGTCTGATTGCCCGTATCTCCAGCACATTGATCGGTAAGAGGGCTTCGTCCGGAGTCCAAAGCCCTTGGGCCGACAGGACTCCCCAGACTCCCCCCCAGCCCTTCAGGCTGGCGTCTGTCGTGATCACCGTCCATTGGATGGGGAGGAACGACTTCCCGAAGAGCCGGGGACCTCAACCACCACGTCAGGGACGCCCTGACCAGGTGACTCACCTGGATCTGAAGATCCAAGGACAACGGGGATTTGTCCCAAGTGGACAAGATCTCTTTCTGTAAAGCCCTGGTGTGCGCTTGGGCATAAGGAACGGCCTCGAAGGAGGCCACCATGAGTCCCAGGACTCTCATGCAAAAGCGGATTGACGACCATTTTCGGGACGTCAGCACCCGTACTGCAGACTGAAGTGTCAGTAGTTTGTCTGGAGGTAGGAAGACTCTTGCCTCCAAGGAGTCCAGAATCAGACCTAGATACTCCAGACGCTGAGTCGGGACTAGAACCGACTTCTGAACGTTCAGGAGCCACCCGAACTCCCTGAGGGTCTGACTAACGATAGTCACACTTTCTTCCAATTCTGAGCCACTGTCTGCTCTTAGAAGGAAATCGTCCAGATAGCCCACGATAGCAATGCCTCGCTGTCTCAGCAAAGCTAGGACCGGAGCAAGCACCTTGGTGAACACCCTCGGTGCCGAGGCTAGGCCGAAGGGAAGAGCCACAAATTGATAGTGGACTTCGCCGACCGCAAAGCGCAGAAACTTCTGGTGGCTTGCGCAGATCGGAACATGCAAGTAGGCGTCCTTGATGTCCAAGGATGCCAGAAAATCCCCTTGATGGAGTGTAGCGACCACCGTGCGAATGGATTCCATGCGGAATTTTTGCACCTTCACGAAGGCATTCAGGGCCTTGAGGTCCAGGATTGGCCGAACCCCGTCCTTTTTTGGAACAACAAACAGATTCGAGTAGAACCCCTGAAACCTCTCCTGGGACGGAACCGGCACAATTACTCCGGACCCGATCAAATCCTGTACAGCCCCCAAGAGGGCTGCCCGACGGGCAGGAAGGAGAGGGAGATTTGAGGGAAAGAATCTGTCTGGGGGCCAGGAGCGGAACTCTATTCTGTATCCTGAGGTGACCACCTCGCACACCCACCGGTCGGAGATCCGGGAGGTCCACCGATCCGTGAACCTGCGAAGTCGTCCCCCCACCCCAGAGACGGGCGGGGGCAAGACTTCACGCGGAGGCGGGCTTGGGAGCCGGCTTGTTCGGCTTACGCACCCAGGGGCGCTTGTGCCCTCCAGCCGCACTGTTGTCAGTCTGGGATGGCTTACCCGTGGACTCTGACGGACGAAAAAAAACCTTTTTTGCTGGAAAGGAAGGACCCGGTTTACGTCGGGCCTCCTTACCCTTGATAGTTTGAGGAAGGAGAGTGCTTTTACCTCCCGTGACATCCTTGATGATGTCATCCAGAGCAGCACCAAAAAGTCTACCACCCTTAAAAGGTAGATCCGTCAGGAGCTTCTTAGAGGCTAGGTCAGCAGACCAGCATTTCAACCAGATGAGACGACGCAATACCACCGCCGAGACAGAGGCCCTGGATATTAAAGGGGCCGCGTCCAACGTGGCGTCGCACACATATATCAGACCCTGCACCATCTGGTGGGCCAGAGCAATAGTGTCTGGAGGAAGGTTATACTCCTGCACAGTTTGGTGCAAAATTTTTGCCCATTCCGTGAGTGTCTGAGACACAAGGGTCGCCGCTACTACGGGCCGTAGGGCGGATCCCAACAAGGCGAACATGGCTCTACTCACCACTTCTGACCTCCTGTCAGTGGGGTCCTTAAACGCAGGAGTCCCCTCCATCGGGAGAGTGGTGGCCTTGTTTAAACGGGCGACTGGAGGGTCGACCACCGGGGGAGAAGCCCACTTTTTAAGCAGGGCGTCTTCAAAGGGGTATCTAATAGACAAACGCTGCGGGACCATAAAAGTCTTCTGCGGCTTTTCCCAGACCTGGTCAATGAGCTGGTCAAAGAAAGGTACATATGGAAAAACCTTTTTAGAAGGCTTGGTCTTAAAAGAACCAAAGGAGACTGTATCCGCCTGAGGTTCTGCGGTCGCAGCATTTAGCTTGAGAGTGTCCCTCACAGCATCAATGAGTTCACTAACAAGCGCCCTGTCATTTACTGACTCAGAACTGGAGTCTTCCTCACAAGGAATGTCCTGTTCAAAACCATCCAAATATTCAGAGCTAGGGTCCTGAGCAGCAATAGCTAGGCCCATATCTGAATCAGAGCACTCCCCTTGTGAAGATAAAGTGGGGAGAGGGCGCTTTTTTGCTCCCTTGTGCTCACACACAGCTTCCATCCTGGTCAGAAATGATTCCAGGACTGCCGACAACTGGTCCATAGGGACCGCAGGTGCTGGAGCACTGGCTGCTGCCTCTGGCATGTGAGGGGAAGCTGGTGACTGACTCCATAATGTCCCTCTCAGACCACCCACAGGCTGTGCTGACTGAAGTAGGGGAATGCCCAGGGAACCCACCAACCTGACCAGGACCGCTCGGTTCCGCCGCTCTGTCTCACTGCGCCGCGCTGCTCAGCGTGAGTGAGCTGAGAGGAGAGAGTGTGAGGAGATTCGCGCCGTTCCCAGCGGCGCTAGAGGCCAAACTAGTGCCAGAAAAACGTGCGGCTACAAGAAAATGGCCGCCGCAATGTGCTCCGGCGGGCCCGGCAAGATGGCCGCCAATGTAAAAATCAGCACACACACAAAACATGGCGCCGAACGGCGCCCAGGCCCCCCACATCCAAAAACAAAACAGCCCCAGCGAATGCAGAGCAGCATGAGCCCCCCCCAGGACAGTATGGCCCCCAGGCACCCCCCACAGTACAGCGCCAGCACTAGTGAACAGAGAGTGACATTAAAAAACACAGGGGGAGACAGGGAAATCCCCCCACACAAGAAACACACAGCATGTACTCACCTGCAGCCAGGAGAGACTACTTACCCGTCCCCTGAGGGACCCGCTGGTGTGTTTCTGACAGAACTATCACAGTGCGGTACTGAGTAGCTGTCGGCCCGGTCCACCGCGAAAGATACAGCCGGACTGTTCTATCTTGAGAGGACCGCGGAGCTGGAAGCCCACCGGCCACCCCTGGAGTCGTGGGGCATGTCGTGAACTGAGTCTCACGCACACAAGGCGAGGATCAGCACGCTCGATGGTCGGACAGGGAAGACTACGAGGATATCTTGTACCCAACCTGTTGCCCCGCCGACAGTTGATAGAAGATCTCAAAAGAATAAAATAGGAAAAAAAAAATTCCCAAAGGAATAAAAATAGGTCAGGAGACTGGCTCCTGAGAGAGCCACGTCTTCTCCTTCTGCTAGGCAGAAAAAAACTGAGGTCTGCTGACTGCAGTGGGAGGGTTATGTCCGGAGGGACCGCCCCCCTGGGCGGGGCTGTTCAGCTCTGGCTGTTTAGAATGTATGTATAACATCTCACATTCTGCCTAGGTCTTCTCCTGCAAGCAGGGACATAACCCACGTGTAAAGGTGTATAAGACACGCTGTGTCAGTCCATGGATGACAAGAGAAATCGCGGCAAATACGACGGTATAGCGGCGCTGGAAATCGCACCGCTATACCGCCACCGCACATGCCCGCCCCAGTGTGAAAGGGGCTTTACACAGTAATCAATGCATTTTGATAGCACTGATCGCTGTATGAAATGTGAATGGTCCCAAAAGTGTCCGATCTGTCCGTCGCAATGTCAGTCACAATATATAATAAAAAATAAAATAAAAAATAAAAAAAGCAAATCGCCGCCATTACTAGTAAAAAATAAAAATACCATAAGTCTATCCCCTATTTTGTAGACGCTATAACTTGCGCAAACCAATCAATAAACGCTTATTGTGATTTTTTTTTTTTTTTAAACAAAAATATGTAGAGGAATACATATCGGCCTAAACTGAGGGGAAAAAAAAAAGTAACAAATATTTTTTTTCAAAATTGTCACTTCTTTCTTTTGTTTATAGCTCAAAAAAAAAAAAAAAAAGACGCAGAGGTGATCAAATGCCACCAAAATAAACCTCTAATTTGTGGGGAAAAAACAAAACAAAACAAAACATAAAAATGTCACTTGAGTACAGCGTTGCATGACCGCGCAATTGTCATTCAAAGTGTGACAGCGCTTTAAACTAAAAATTGGCCTGGGCACGAAAGGGGGTGAAAATGCCCAGTATTGAAGTGGTTACGCAAAAACCACCACCCATGGATTGTACGGTTACCAATAATAAACATGATTAAAGTGGTAGATGTAGTTTTGAAGATCTGTCATGTATATTAGATTTTGTTGTTTTTTTTTTCCTTCCAACAAATGCATTAAACTCATCACTCATTATAGACGACCTTGTGCTGGAAATCTGCAAATTCTCACATTTTAAGTGGAATTCAAGGCTAAACCGAACTAAAAAAAAGGGCTCCCTCCCCCCTCTTAACACCTATGGTGACTAACCTGTATAAGGAAGATGGATATACTTACCTGTTTTTAGCTGGTCATGTGACCTGGCTCCCCTGTGTTGGTCAGTGGTGATTGCAGGGGAGAGGGGGGAGCGCCGACAATGGCTGGGACATGGGAGCCTATGGGTGGTGTCACCACTCCAGGCTTTACCAGCCATTCATTGTCAAGCACTCTCTCCTCTCCCCTGCAACTGCTGCTGGCTGATACAAGGGATCACGTGACCGGGGCAGGCTGGAAACAGGTACGTTTATACAGTAAAACCTCGGATTGCGAGTAATGCGGTTTACGAGCGCTTCACGATACGAGCTGTTATTTATTTTATTCTGACTCTGTTTGTGAGCGTTGTCTTGCAAGACGAGCAGAATTGAAGCCTCTGGGGTGTGCAGTACCGCATTTTGGCCAGAGGTGCGGGGCGCTGGTGACACTTGGAACTGTTCCCGAGCCTCTCCGAGTGCATCCGAGCGGCCTCCGAGTGTCTCCAGCGCCCCCCCCCACCTCTGGCCACATGCGGTACTGCATACAATAGCAGTCACTATGGAACGAATTATCTGAGTTTCCATTGACTTCTATGGGGAAACTCGCTTTGATATGCGAGTGCTTTGGATTACAAGCATTCTCCTGGAACAAATTATGCTCGTAATCCAAGGTACTACTGTACATTTTTCTTACACAGGTTAGTCAGCATCAGTGGGGAGGAACCTTTGTTTTTGTTGAAAGGTGCGTATGTACTTACTTATTTTCAGCCCACTCCAGTCACATGATCCCCTGCGTCAGCCAGCAGCAGTTGCAAGGTAAAGTCTGGAGTGGTGGCCAGAGGTGGGGAGGCGCCGGAGAGACTCTGAAATACTCAGAGATCGTTCAGCTGCCCTCGGAAACGGAGTATTTCCGAATGGCTCAGATCGGCTCTGGCGCCCCCCCACACCTCTGGCCAAATGTGGTACTGCACACCGCAGAGTCTTTAATCCTGCTCGTTTTGCGAGACAACACTCGCAAACCTAGTCAGAATTGTGAAAAAAAATAATAAAATTGCTCGTATTGCGAAACGCTCGTTATCCGCGTTACTTGCAATCCGAGGTTCCACTGTAGTTAGGTTTAGCCCAGAATCCAATTTTAAGCAGGACGACTCGTGAACTTAGGAGTGCCATCTCCCCGACATAGCTGAGACTCACCAGCATTCCCCACCAAACCTCCACCAACTCTTCACACGGCTCTCAGCTGCATCCATACCTCTTCCTGTGTGGCCCTCTGGTGCACAGTCCATTGGAACCCAGAGCAATATACCAAAACTGGACATGTCAGCTGGTTGTGACCTGCATTGAGCAGTGCCAAAAATGTATGAGGATTTCATTGGAAAACAAAGACTTGCGCCCCCCTACACACGATCCAATTGTTGGCCAACCGAGCGTCAGATATTTGTCTTCAGGGCGTGTGCCTGGATCTGGTCTTGCATACTAACGGTACACAATTGTCAAGCAACAAACATGAACGTAGTGACGTACTAAGAGGAATTTCAGCTCTTGAGCACCACCCTTTGGGCCCCTTCTGCCCATTTCGTGTTTGGTGAGCATTGATTACGAGCATGCGCGTTTGTACTTTCAACTTTTGTGTGATGGATTTGTGTACTGACCATCAGAAAATCTGACAACACACTGTTGTCCGCCGACAATTTACTAGCCTGTCATCCAACATTTGTTGGCCAACAATTGTCAAGGAGCGTACTAACAGTGAGATTTTAGGACAAGTCTGTCAACAGACAATCCCCCGCAAACAATCGGATCGTGTGTACGAGGCTTAACCACTTACGGACCGCCACACGATTATATACATCGGCACTTTGAAGCGGGATATTTCTGTTATAGCAGCAGCAGCTAGCTACCATAACCCAGCTATCCTCGTCTTCAGGCGGCGGTCCGACTTCCGATAATGGTGGTCGCTGCAGGGTATTCACCGCGAGATCACAGTTTGATGGCGGGAGAGGGCCTCCCCCCTCCTGCCTCTCTTCCGCGCCCTCCACCGCTTACCGGAGGCGATCTGGTCCTCTCTCGTGCTGGGTATGGATACGAGTGAGGGAAAGATAGCCCCCACCTGTCCCCATACCATAGCAGGGCAGAAGTGCCGCCAAAACGTCACTTCCGCCCATAGCTCTTAAAATGGGCCTTTTTTTGTCATTTTTTTCAAATGACAATTTTTTTTTATTAGTTTAGTATTGCATTTTAGTCTAAAAATATGAGATGTGAGGTCTTTTTGACCCCCAGATCTCATATTTAAGAGGACCCGTCGTGCTTTTTTTTTTCTATTACAAGGGAAGTTTACATTCCTTGTAATAGGAATAAAAGCGACCCAAATTATTTTTTTTTAAAAACAGTGTAAAAATAAATAAAATAAGTAAGATTTTTTAATTTTTTTTTCTAAAGCGCCCGCCCCGACGAGCTCGCACTCAGAAGCGAACGCTTAACGTGAGCAGCGCCCGTATATGAAAACGGTGTTCAAACCACACATGCGAGGTATCGCCACGATCGTTAGAGCGAGAGCAATAATTCTAGCCCTAGACCTCCTCTAACTACAAAACATACAACCTGTAGAATTTTTTTTAAACGTCGCCTATGGAGATTTTTTTTTAAGGGTAAAAGTTTGTCGCCATTCCACGAGCGGGCGCAATTTTGAAGCGTGACACATTGGGTATCAATTTACTCTGCGTAACATTCTCTTTCACAACATAAAAAAATAAATAAAAAATTGGGCTAACTTTACTGTTGTCTTATTTTTTAATAAAAAAAAAAAGTGTATTTCTTCCCAAAAAAGTGCGCTTGTAAGACTCATGCGCAAATATGGTGTGACAAAAAGTATTGCAATGACCGCCATTTTATTCTCTAGGGTGTTAGTAAAAAAAAAAAAAAAAAGTATAATGTTTGGGGGTTCCAAGTAATTTTCTAGCAAAAAAAAGTTTTTAACTTGTAAACACCACATCTAAAAAAAAAAGAGGCTCAGTCCTAAAGTGGTTAACATTTGCAGAAGGATGACGATGTCAGCGATGGCCTCCGTTATGTCCTAGATATGTACAGGGACAAAAAAAATAATAATGCAGCACTGATCCGATGTATCATTTTATTACAGTGGTTACAACATCAGGTTCCCCAACAGGTTTGATCATTAAGACATACATGTACCCGGCTGGATTCAGGCTTTGTATTGCACAGTGTCACAGGTTTGCATGCATGAAAGGGCTTATAAAGCTGGATGGGGAGGTAAGAAGGGGGGGGGGGGTTGACCCTGATAATAGAACCTCCTATAATGCACAATTCCCCACTAGAAATCACAATTACTCCGAGTACAAAGCACAGCTCTAGCTGGGAGGAAAGCCAGGGACATCTGAGATATGTGGGAGTCTATAGACATTAGGGGGACCGGATTGTAAGTCGTTCTTCTGACTTCACTTGAAATGACTCCAATAAAGCAAAGTGCAATCCATCAGTGACATCATAGAGCTCTCAGTGTGATAGAATGTCATCATACTGTGCAGACCGAGCATTCCATCCCCCAGAGCCGATCACCATCCTAATAGAGAACTAAAAGGCCACCGTTTACAGTCTTGTCCCTTTTGGGAAGCATAACCGTCACTTCTTGTTCCCATGATAAAGGACACGGGACGGGAGATTTATTTTAAGCCACATTCACACGGCTGCACATGGATGGGCAGGAGCAGCTGAGGCAGGAATCAGATTCTTGTCAGTGCTTCTAAGCACTGCCTGTACCAGACGGGGGAGATTTACAAAAACTGGAGAGAGCAGAATCTGGTGCCGCTCCGCATGGAAACCAATCAGCTTCTAACTTCGGCTTCAGTTACTAAACCCACAACAGTAAAATCAGTCTGTATGTTATGCTGTAAAGCATGCTTGTTATAATCTCCCAGACCCCTATGCGTGGACAAAATATGGTGTAAAAACTCTATCACACATAGTAGCACATAATGTCCTACTTCCTTTTTCTGACCTTTCATCCAACTTCAATTTGCCTGATTATTACCTCTTTAGATACGGTCAGCTGTCCCATGCATTTGCAGCACAATTCCCGCGCTCCTCCTGTATCGTGGCCCAGTCGGAGCTGGAGAGAACACTGCGGTCTGACTGTGCAAAAAAGCCCATGTCACATTTGTACTCATATTTGCTCCGTGTGTCTCTCCCGCCCCTTGACAGGCTGCGGTCCAGCTGGTTGCGGGACATCCCTACTCTAGACTCGATGATTGGGACGATGTCTGGGACCTACCTTTCAGATCCCTGGTATCCATCCGTGATAGGGTGGTACAGTACAAAATTGTACATAGGGCATATTTCACCCCACATAGGCTCAACAAGATGGACCCTGCACACTCGTCGGAGTGCTGGCGATGCGGCGCCTCCCCAGGCGACTTCTCGCACATATTCTGGCAGTGCCCCGGGATCCAACAATACTGGATCATGGTATTAGACCTAATCAACAAGGTGGCCTCGGCCTCCATTCCATTGAAGATAGAGGTGTGTCTCCTGGGAATCATTGAACCTATCGTCCTGTCCTCTGCTGGGCGTATTCTAGTAAGTCTTCTGCTCTTTTATGCTAGGAAAAATATTGCCATGCATTGGAAAAAGCCTACCCCCCCCCCATCAGTGTTACAGTGGAAACGCTTGGTGAACACCAGCCTTCCCCTCTATAAAGACACATATGCCAATAGGGGGTGTTTTCTGAAATATGATAAGATATGGCACGCATGGTTGGCAGAACCGGAAACTGCTGGCTGATATGTGAGGCTGGTTGAGTTTAGCTGTGATTTGAGGCCTAGCTGATCTGCACTTGCTATACTACATAATGTGAAGCGCTGCCTGTATTGCTATAATTTATGATATTCACCTGCTCTATGAGGATGTTGTATGCGCCTGAGTAATGTCTGTGTTTTTGTTTTTTCTTTTCTTTGTTTTTGTGTATCTGTGTATTTGAAAATCATAATAAAAACAAGTTAAAAAAAAAAGCATGCCTGTTATACTCACTGTGGAACCTAAGGGGTTGTAAAGGTTCGTGTTTTTGCACCTTAAAGTGGTTGTAAACCCAATTCTATTTTATTTATTTTTTTTAAAGAATAACCTGCAAGAGAAAGGCATAATTAACTAGCATGAATAGCATACTAGCTCATTATGCATTACTTACCTTAGATCGAAGCTGTCCTCGTCTCCCCCTCCGGCCGCAGACAATCGATACCCGGAAGTAACCTTCCGGAGCGGCGCTCTGATTGGCCGGAGCGGCGATGACGTCACCGCGCATGCCGTCAAAATCCATTGATAAAACCGGCGTTGACAGTGCAGCAGCAGCGCCGTTGTCTATGGTGCACATGCGCCGTTGTCTATGGTGCACATGCGCCGTAGACAACAGTACATTATTTTTTTGTAAAATATCTCCTAAACTGTGTAGGTTTAGGAGATATTGCAAACACCTACAGGTAAGCCTTAATCTAGGCTTACCTGTAGGTGAAAGTTGCATAAGTGGGTTTACAACCACTTTAATACATCGTATGCATTAAGGCAAAAAACCACCTGGCAATCACCGCCCCCCCGTTTTACTTACCTGAGCCCTGGAATTTCCCACGGCAGGGACGCACTGTCCCTCTGCCCGGGGTTCTCGGCTCTTGATTGATAGCAGCGCAGCCAATGGCTCCCGCTGCTGTCAATCAAATCCAATGACGAGGGCACCGGGGCCAAGTCATACATTTGGCATCTATGGGCGCAAATGCTGGACTTGGGAGCACGCCCGCAAGGTAACCCCCCCCCGGGAGAGCACTTCTCCTAGGGGGTTATACGATGCTGGGAGGAGCCGCGAGAGCTGCCGAGGGACCCCAGAAGACGGTGTTCGGGGCCACTGTGCAAAACGAGCTACACAGTGGAGGTAAGTATAAATTTTTTTTTTTTTTTTTAAATAACAATCAAAGCTTTACAATCACTTTAAACCTCTGCATTGTGTAAAAGACCGTTTGATCCAGTCTTCTCTGATCTTCCTCTTCTTCCACTGTCCCCAATCTATCTCCTGATCGTACAGATCCTTGAAGGCACTCTGCACATGCTCAGTTTGGTGTGTATTGCTAGAGAGTGTTTGGGGGGAGGGTGCATGTGATTGATTTTGTGCTAATCAGCACTGTCCAGTAAAAACATTTAGAGCTTAAAATCATTTTAAAGCGTGCTGGCCATAGCATCCCAACAGCGCACACATTTCAGACATTGATGATACAGGATTGTAAAGCTTTAATTTTTATTCTCCATTAAAATAATACACACATCATACTTGCCTGCTCCGTTTTGCACAGAGCAGCCCCCGGTCTCTTTTCGTATCCCACGCCGGCACACATGGCTCCTCCCTCCTGTTGGGTGCCCCCACAGCAAGCAAAGCAGCTTGCTATGGGGGCACCAAGCCTAGCCACTGTTCTGTGTCCATTCACACATGGTGCTGCAGCTTGGCCCTGCCCCCTCCATCTCCTGATTGGATTACTGGCTGTGATTAACAGCTGCCAATGGCCAATCAGGAGTGCACATTGAAGGTAAAAAACCTTGTGCCTTTACAACCACTTTAAGCTTTAACAATAAAACCTGAAATCTGATTGGCTGCAGAGCGGCACCAGATTTTGCACTCTCCAGTTTTAGTACATCAATCCCAGTGGGTACAAATAAATGGCTGATGGTGCCATTGGTGTGAAGAGAGCCTCTGACCGATCCAGTGGGCAGAGACAGGCTACTTTAACACAGGCGGCCAGTTTTGGTGGAAACGCCAACCCTGGATGCACACTAACAGGGAGAGAATCAAAGAAAGCCGACACTACGGGAGGCTAAAATCACATTGCTCCCAATGTCTTTTTTACCTTCATGCATGAAGGTAAAAAAAAACCTTTAGCCTTTACAACCCATTTGAAGCCCTTTTCAGGTCCCCATCTATTTGCTTTTAGTGGACAGGATCGGACGCCAGTGGGTGTCAGACACATGTCCGCTGACATCCGCCACTCCATTGAGAACCATGGATGGTGCAATTGGGTTCATCTGACAGGCGGACCCGATTGATCCGTTAGTGTGAAAGGAGCCCAAGGCCTTAAAAACACAAAACCAAAAATCCTAAACAAAGCTCACTACCAAAGAGCTTCAATTGTTCGGAGTAAATTAATGACACGGGTTAAAGAGTTGAAGGTAAACATTTGCATATTCATCCCTGATCAGGTCATGTGTCCTCCAATTAGCTGCAAGGTGACCCCCAGCATGTATGCCAGCATGAGCATCACAATCCCATACATGTCTGATATAGTCTCAAAGACTACAGAGTACATCAGTCTACATTGGCATGCGATTCTTAGAGATGCATGTACCATGAGATCATATTAGTGTTGCTGCATTACAGGGGATAAGACTGCTACCCATGAGATATCAATCTATCCCAAGCTGCTATGTGGTCAATTAACACGGTTTAGTTTAACAATTATGAACCCGCTACAGAATCCTGTCCTCTATACACAGAATAGGACTCTGGATGTGGAGGGGGCCCTGAACCTCCCGAACACAGATTAGGGCTCTGGATTTGGAGAACGGAGGGAACCTGGAACCCTCCAAACAGAATAGGGCTCTGGATTTAGAGAGAGCGGAGGGGACCCTGAACCTCCCCACCCCCAAACAGAATCCAGCTCTGAATTTGGGGAGGGGAACCCGAACACAAAACAGGGCTCTAACTTTGGACTTGAGCTGAGGCCTGGTCTCGATCCTTCAGACTTGTATGGGACTTGCAGCTCAGCACATACTTAGATTCAGGACACAGACACATTTTTTTTTTCAAATAGTTTGTTCCATTAAAGCCATGGTGAGAATTAAATACAAAACAAAAAACAGAAGGATGACATTACAAAGTGACATTTCACATCACCGATCTAACACTGCCGGATGGTTTTAGTGAATCTTGGTGGCGGCTTCATATATAGACTGAGCTACGTAGTCCAGGTTCTTTGTCGTCAGACCGCACATGTTAATGCGACCGCTGGCCATCAGATAAATGTGCTTCTCTTTGATGAGGTATTCAACTTGCTTGGCTAAAAAAAAAAGTGTGTATATGTATAAAATTATATATATTTATATTCTTTGAAGTGATAATTGATACAGAAACTTTGCAAAATTGTAACATTAAAAAAAAAAAAAAAAAAAAAAAAGTAAAATATAGGAGATAGATATCTCTCTCTCATGCTGTGGATGCAAGAGTATAAAGGGATCAAAGGATCGCCTAAAGCCACACCCCCTTTCATCATCCCTCACCACTTCAATTTTGCACTACAGCCGTTCACCCCCTTACTCACCAATGCATTGTGTACATGTAAAGTACATCTCATATTTCTGCTCTGAGCATCTGATGGATGGTGTAGATGTAGTTCCCACCAATATTTCCCACACAGACCCAGGCAGAGAGGGGCACATGACGACAGCTATTCCTTCCCACACAGCCTCCTGCACCCTCTTCATCCAAAATATCCTCCCCACCAACTCCAATATACTTGCAGGCAAGTGCCCTGATGGAGCTTAAAGCAGGGCTCGACAAACCCCGGGCGCCAGGTCGCCATTGCGACTAGAATTAGCGACCTGGCGCAGCACAGCTGGGGTAGCCTGTGTCTCCGTGCCCCCCCTCCGCGCCGCAGGATCGCGTCGGGCCGCCTCGGCCGGTAATTGAGGCCGCGGCTTTGCGGCCTTCTGCAGGCCTATGCTTCCTTCTGTGGTCTAGCGCCATCTTGTGGTGGCCGTTGGTATGACAACCAGCAATGCTAATGGAGTTTCCCTTTCTGTTTTCCCTGCCATCTCCTTCCCTCTAATTAGAACCGCCAAACATTATATTTTTTATTCTAACACCCTAGAGAAAAAAATGGCGGTCGTTGCAATACTTTCTGTTACACCGTATTTGCGCAGCGGTCTTACAAGCGCACTTTTTTGGGAAAAAATACACTTTTTTTAATAAAAAAATAAGACAACAGTAAAGTTAGCCCAGTTTTTTTTTTTTATATCGTGAAAGATAATGTTACGCTGAGTAAATTGATACCCAACATGTCACGCTTCAAAATTGCGTCCGCTCGTGGAATGGTGACAAACTTTTACACCCTTTAACATCTCCATAGGCGAGGTTTAAAAAATTCTACAGGTTGCATGGTTTGAGTTACAGAGGAGGTCTAGGGCTAGAATTATTGCTCTCGCTCTACCGATCGTGGCGATACCTCACGTGTGGTTTGAGCACCGCTTTCATATGTGGGCGCTACTCACGTATGCGTTCGATTCTGCGCGCAAGCTCGGCGGGACAGGGCGCGTTCCTGGCTCCTAACTTTTTTATCTGGCTCCTAGATTCCAAGCAAATTTGTCAAGCCCTGGCTTAAAGGATAGGTTCACTTTTTTTTCCTCCAAATTCCAGCTCCCCTATGTACCAATATAGCATTAATGTACTTTTTTTGCAAAAAGATCAAAGCTTTCCATTAAATCTACAGCCACTCGCTTCACTTTTCCTCATCCATGTTTCCAAACATATCCATTAGTTTTACCTTACTTCCTGATCAGACAAGAGGTCATGATACAGGAAGGAGTTGTCCAGCTGCCCTCATTAGCACACTGCCTACATCATCTACCCTCCTACCCACCCGTTCCCAGCTGCACGTATTTTTAAATGAAATGCAATCAGTGATCACCCTTTTCACTAAATACACAAATCAGATTGCATATAGTGTATGGCCATCTTTATACAAGTATATAGGGAGTGGACAGACACTCAGCTGTCAAACACCGTTCACATCTCACGTTGGAGAATTTTCACTCATCACGCATAGGGCAGCCCATCCACCTGAATGGGCTGCCCTACACAAAGCAATTGCCCCAAAAAGCCCTTTCACACTGAGCCGCCCATAGCGTCAGCGGTAAAACTCTGCTATTTTTACCGCCGACGCTATGGGCAGATTTGCGGCGCATTTCGGCCGAAAGGGGCGCTTTTAACCCCCGCTAGCGGCCGAGAAAGGGTTAAAACCGCCCGCAAATCGCTGCTGCAGCAGCGGTATAGCCGCACTGTCCCATTCATTTCAATGGGCAGGAGCGATAAACACACTGCTCCAAAGATGCGGCAAGCAGGACTTTTACCGTCCTGCTAGCGCACCGCTCCAGTGAGAAAGCCCTCTGGCTTTCACACTGGAATGAATGGTGCAGCTGTTTAAGAGCGTTTTGCAGGCGCCATTTTTAACGCTATAGCGCCTGCAAAACGCTCCAGTGTGAAAAGGGGTCAATTAAGCTTCAGGACTTAAAAATTAATTAAATAGCCTGGAGCTTGGTGCGTTTTTAAAATGTGATTATTCATGCAGTGCATTTCTGAAATGCAAGGAAATGCATAGATGTGAATGACGCTTCGTTTTTGTTTAAAACGCATGAATTTCACTTTCAGGCCCCATTCATCTAGCATAGGTGGGAGCGCATATTTTGTGGCTCGTTTTTCCTCTCACACGCGTAGGGCAGCCTGTTGATTTTAATTGGCTGCACTACATGTGGCTTATGGAACAGTTTTGCATTTGGTAGGTTGTGCGTTTTGCAGAATTTGCCACTCGTTTTTTCACATGGCAAAATGTGCCTTTGCTTCTGTGTTTGGTGTGCGCCTTTAACAATTAATGGCACTGAAAGTGCAACTAGTAATTTTAGGTGTATAAAGATGGCCATACACTATACAATCTGATTGTACAAACATCCATGAGGACAGTGCAATCACTGATTGATTGCATTTCATTTAAAAACTTGCAGTTGGGAATGAGTGGGTAGGTAGGAGGGTGGATAATGCAGGGTGTGTGCAAATGAGGTCTGCTGGTCAACTCCTACCCGTGTCATGTCTGATCAGGAAGTAAGGCAAAACTAATGGATAAGTTTGAAAACATGGATGAGGACAAGTGAAGTAAGAGTCTGTAGATTTAATGGAAAATCTTTGACATTTTTGCAAAAAAAAAGTACATGAATGCTATATTGGCGCACAGGGGAGCTGGAATTTAGAAAGAACAAATAAAAAATGGGGAGGGGGGTGAACAAAGGTTGACTCATCCTTTAAAAAAAAATGTATAACTGCAAGGAGAGTATATCCTATACTAATATACCTACCCGCCATTTATCCCTTTCAATACATAAGAGCCCCCTCTCTCCTCCGAAGTATTAGAATATATTCTACAGAGGTTTACACATTTAAAACCTAGAAGAGTGATGGCAGAAAAAGATCCAAATGCTCCATCCACTGTGGTTATGACTTAGGCCTTATAGGCTGAAACGCGTCAACCTTTCCTATTTGCGTTTGTCTACTGTGGCTTGTCAATAAATAAGTCTATTTTTTAAGAGAAATGACCAGAGTGTGGATCAAATTTTTTTCCCATTCGCTCCACTCTGCCTTTTTCTTTTAGGGGTTTGGATTTTTTATTTTTACATTTTAGTTGTCTGGAGTGTAGATCAGTGTTTGTCCCAGGCATGACTGAATCCACTTACTGTTGACTCACTACCTCTGCTGCAGGTCTATTGCAACCATCAACTACTCTTTCAGTAAAATATTATATCTTTGTAAAGGTTCGTTTTGCATTAAGTCAACTCTGTTCTAGATGTTAAATGCACACAGGATTGGTGTGATAGATAGGATAGAGGCTCCAAATTACTTTTGGTTTTGAGTGCTGTGGTGACTTTACTGTCGAATTCCAGGCAATCACCTAAGCAATCTTAAATATGCTCCCCCCCCCCCTCCAAACACCTATACTAAGTAACCGGTGAAAGATGTACAGTATATAATTGCCTATTGGCCCACTCATATGATCTCCTGGGTCAGGCAGTGGTGGCTGCAGGGGAGAGGAGGGAGCTCCGACAACAGAGGGGCCATAGTAGCCTTTGGGGGACGTCACCACCCCATACGTTACCAGTCATTGGCCAACGCTCTCCCCTCACCACCACTGCCTGACAGAGGAGATCACGTGACTGGATTGGAGCGAGCTAAAAACAGAGGGCAATATATCTCTATATAGGTGTTATAGGGGGAGGGGACATTTTAGGACTAGTTAGGTGGTAGCCTGGAGTTGCACTTTGATAACCAGCATGAATATGGACCTTGAAGTTTCGCAGGATGAGAAATGTATAAGATTTGTACATCTATATGCAATTAGTGGACCTCCAGCTGTTGCAAAACTACAAGTCCCATCATACCTCTGGGTGTCATGCTTGTGGCCGTCAGTCTCGCTATGCCTCATGGGACTTGTAGTTCTGCAACAGCTGGAGGTCCGCTAAAAGGCATATCCCTGATCTATAGGGTCAGAGTGGACAGATACTTACGATTGAGACCCGTGAAGCTGAACATTCCAATCTGCTCCACGATGTGCTTCCAAGTTCCCGGGGTGTTGAGAGCCTCCAGTCTGGACTTCAGCTCAGCTCTCATGAGCAGGACGCGGTCCGCCATCGTCTTCACATTGTCCCTCCTAAATAGAAGGAAAAGGTGTCAGATACAAAAGGGCTGACCTGAAGGCTGAAAACTAATGCTATATAGGCAGAGCTCCAGCTAGAAGTCATAGAATCACTGAAGTTTTCTGCTACGCTTGGTTGCTTTTGTCGCTACTCCTTGGTATTTAAAGACCGCAGCATTTTGCAGAGCAGAGTAGGACTGGCCATTGAGGAATTACGTTAACGCAGTTGGCTGTCTTAGTGGTTGTAAAGGCTGAAGGTGCATTCCATGCATATAAAATTTTTATATATATATATATATATATATATATATATATATATATATATATATATATATATATATAATTTATTATACAGGTTTTCTATAGCGCCAACAGTTTGCGCATTGCTTAATAAAAGGGGGGGGGGGGGGAGTACAATTTACAATAGAGTAGGAAGAGGGCCCTGCTCATGGAGCTTACAATTTAAAGGGAGGAGGGAGGTGGTACAAAAAAAAAAAAAAAAAAAAAAAAAGGTACAAATTTCATATGAGTACAGTGTTGCATGACCGCGCAATTGTCATTCTAAAGCCTCATAGACCGGAACGGATTTCCATCGGACAAATCCGTGGAATTTTGTCCGGAGGGTGTTGGCCGTGAACTTGGTATGCATACAGACGGCAGAACTTTTTCAGCCAACAAACAGGAAACTACGTGGTTTTTCAGCTCTTTAGAGCCACCCTATGGGCAACTTCTGCTATTGTTGTCTTATGGTTAGCATTGGTTCGGATCATGCATGTTTTAAACTTTGGATTTTTTTTCCCCGACGGACTTGTGTACACACGATCGGATAATCCGACACACATTTGTGGTCAGAAAATTTAAAAGCATGCTATAAAACATTTGTTGTTGGAAATTCCGACAACAATTGTCCGATGGAGCGTACAAACGGTTGGATCATCCGACAAAACCCTTCCACACATTTTTTGACGGAAAATCCGATCGTGTGTAGGAGGCTAAAGTGCGAGAGCTGAAAATTGGCCTGGGCAAGACGGGGAGGGGGGGACACAGTGCCTGGTATTAAAGGAGTAATACCGCTTTCAGTCCTACCATTCATCAAACAGCTCCGGGGTGGTCAGAGTGGTGGCGACAATGCGGGCTCCTTGTGATGGCGGATTAGACCAAGTTGTGCGCACAATCTTCTCCATCTGTGACAGGACGCGGCTGACGTTATCACTGTCTTTGCCAACAACAGTCAAGTTTCCGACTCTTTCGTCTATAGAAGAAGAAAATGGGTCAGAAGTATCCCAATAAAAAAGGTTCTATAAAAAGATAGATTTAGATGCAGATATGTGAACTGTGCTGGAGAAGGAGGATTACATACAGACAACTCTCCCCCTCCCCCCCCCCCCAGAATGACATGGACGTGAAATGTTCCAATACATGGCTATTGAGATGAGGATGATGATGAAGACGCGGACTGTCCAAATTCAGGGTAAAGCACCATCTACACAGAATGCCCCCCCTTCACCCAAGGGTACATTGGGGGTGATTTACTAAAACTGGAGAGTGGGGAATCTGGTACAGCTGTGCATAGAAACCAATCAGCTTCCAGGTTTTAACTGAACAAGCTGACAGCTACATCAGATTCTGAGTGCTCCAGTTTTAGTAAACACCCCCCCCCCCATACTCCATTCTTTCCCTCTCCCACTGCTCCATTCAGCTGCTGGAAAGGAATTGGTACTCTGTACTTCCAGGTATGGTAAGCATGTCACTTATTCTTCCTCCCGCCCATGCAGCGTTTGTGTCCAAGGATAATTTGGAGCTTACACAGGTCTTCCTTTCCTCACTCCTAGAAGCAAAATAAAGCAACAAAGGGCAATAAAAGGAGCGTGCTCCTGGGGAGCATGGCATTACAGTGAACTTATTGCTTGCCCTTCATTGTCAGACCAATGGTTCAATTTAAAGGCACCCAATCCCCCGTTGCCTGCAGTAGGGCGCCCCTTCCAATCAGCCCCCCCCAATCCACCCCTCCCCCCTTCCAATCTCCCCCCCCACCCCCCCACTTCCAATCTGCAACCCCCGCCCTCCAGCCACCCCTTTCAATCTACAGCCGCCTCTTCCACACCCCCACCTGTCAGCGGCCCCTGCAATCCCCCCCCAATCGCCTGCAGTAGCCGTATCTCAGAATAGGAGCCTACAGGTCGGTCCATGCTCCTGAGCTTTCCATGTCATCATCTAGCAAGCTCAGTTTGATGGTCCTCTGAAATCTCTACCGCTTTACCCGAGAACCAGTTCCCCTTTTATAGGCCGGAGGTCACAGTGATCAGGACATTACAACACGCAGCTCCGGTACTCACTGTAGAGTCCAAAGTTCTTGGAAAAGGACTGAGCACAAAACAGCTCAAATCCTTGAGATACGAAGTAACGTACGGCCCAAGCGTCCTTGTCCAGATTTCCGGAAGCAAATCCCTGATACGCCGAGTCAAAGAATGGGAAGAGGAATCGCCTCTGCAAACAAGGAGAGGAAAGGTCAGTGATAATGACTGAACGCTACTGAAGCCCTACTAAGTGCCTTCTGTTCAAGAGTCTAGAAATCCCAGCATGCATAGGGAGAGTATGTGTGTATATATATGTGTGTGTGTGTGTGTGTGTGTGTGTGTGTGTGTGTATATATGTGTGTGCATATATATGTGTGTGCATATATGTGTGTGTGCGAGTGTGTATATATGTGTGTGCGTGCGTGCACACAATGGTTCTTTCCTGCTCCCGCAAAGAGAATATCACTATAGGAGCCTCAAACATCCCTCATTCTCCGGTCTGTGCAGCTGGCACCCTTTCCTTTCTATAGGCACATGTAGAGTAAAGGAGCGCCTGATCACAACAACATTTCCAAGCTCCAATGATATGAGCACCATTCAACACAGGGGGGTTTATTTACTAAACCTGGAGCATGCAAACTCAGGCTCCCTTCTGCATAGAAGCCAATCAGCTTCCAGGTTTTTTTTTCTTTTTTCAAAAGATTTTATTAAAGTGAATTGCGATACAAAATATGGCAACAAGACAGAGATACAAAAATACACAATTCACACTTTGTCGTGTAATCATATGGCTTAAAAAAAAGCAAAAAACACAGAAAACCTAATTGAAAGGATCCTAGGTAAAGCTTCCAGGTTTTATTGCCAAAGCTTAAAATTGAACAAGCCGAGGTAAGAAGCTGATTGGCTACCATGCACAGCTGCACCAGATTCTGAGTGCTCCAGTTTTGGTAAATCTCCCCCACAGTGTCTGTCCCGGCCCTGTATTTAGGAAGAATACATTACCCTCCAAGAGAACCGGTCTACTCACCTTCATAACATCGCCTATCTGCTTCCACTCCTCCTTGGTGGGGTCTGTTCCTGTAGGATTGTGTGCACAAGCATGCAAGACAAAGATGGAGTGCTCCGGAGCTTTCTGCAGGGATAAGAAATTAACATTATAAAATATCACCAAATCTGTGAAAATGGCAATATCCATACATCATTTATTAAAGTGGTTGTAAACCCAAAAAATAAAATAAAAACCTGCAAGACAAAGGCATAATGAGCTAGTATGACTAGCATACTAGCTCATTATGAATTACTTACCTTAGATCAAAGCCATCCTCATCTCCCCCTCCGGCCGCACATCTCTCCCGGAGGTTACTTGATTGGCCGGAGCGGCGAAGACGTCACTCCTCGCATGCGCCAGCATTACCCATTTACAAAACCGGCATTCTCAGTGCATTCTTTGTCAAACATCTCCTAAACCGTGCAGGTTTAGGAGATATTGTGAACACCTACATGTAAGCCTTAATCTAGGCTTACCTGTAGGTAAAACTTGTCAGAGAGGGTTTACTTCCATTTTAAGCACTTCAAGACCAGGACCATTTCTGACACTTAAAATCAGTATTTTACTAGAAAAAAAATTCTTGGAAACCCCCCCCCCCCTATCAAATAAATTATATATATATATATATATATATATATATATATATATATAGCGCGTATTTGAATTTAGGGGAAGCATCTGGGTAGTGTAATCCAGATGCACTGATTGTTAGGGAATCAGACCCTTGTATGGTTCTTGGAGGACTCTGGTGGTGTGAGGTTCCCTGTGGCCTGCAGGTGGCGCTGTCGCCCTGGGCCGGAGCTGAACACTCACCGCAAGACTGCATCCCTTTTGTCCTTTCCTGGCGCTGGTACAGCGGGGCGGGGAACCTGCTGTGACGCAAAGGGAGAGGAGATAACAGGGGCGGACACCCTGACCTTGGGGTTCAGAGTCTCGAGGACACACACACACACACACCTCCATCTATATTTAGTTCACACCAGATGCAATTACGTTCAGTTCCGTGCACTTTTTTCCCCCCCATGTATTCCAATGATTCTAGTTTACACAATGCAGTCAGTTTCCGGTCAGTTCCTGCCATTGGAATACATGGAAAACCCTGTGCATGCGTTTTTAGTGCAGAAAAAAAGCAAATTGAACTGCATCTGGTGTGAACTGACCCATATTGAATTTTTTTTTTTTTTTTTTTTTTTAGCAGACACCCTAGAGAATAAAATGGCAGTCATTGCATTATTTTATGTCATACTGTATTTGCACAGCGGTCTTTCAAACACAATTTTTATGAAAAAAAAATAAATAATCATAATAAAATGGAAAAAAAAACTGTAACGTTAGCCCAATTTTTAGTATAATGTAAAAGATGTTACGCCGAGTAAATAGATACCCAACACGTGAAGCTTTAAAATTCTGCACACTCATGCAATGCCAACAAACTACAGTACCTTAAAATCTCCATAGGCGACGCTTTAAAAAAATAAATCACGGTTACCCTTTAGAGCAGGGATATGCAATTAGCGGACCTCCAGCTGTTGCAAAACTACAAGTCCCATCATGCCTCTGCCTCTGGGAGTCATGCTTGTGGCTGTCAGAGTCTCGCTATGCCTCATGGGACTTGTAGTTCTGCAACAGCTGGAGGTCCACTAATTGCATATCCCTGCTTTAGAGTTAGAGGTCTTGCACTAGAATTTTTGCAGGCGCAGACATACTGCACGTGTGATCTGAACACTGTTTACGTATGCGTTTTCTTTGGCGCGTGAGCACAGAGGGATGGGGTGCTTTAAAATATATATGTCCCCCCCTTCCAATTTTTTTTTTTTGTTGTTTTTGTTTTTTTATTACATTGTCCCTTTAAAAATATTTAAAAAAAAATTCTGATCACTTTTATTGCTGTCACAAGGAATGTAAACCTCCCTTGTGACAGTAATAGGCAGTGACTATTTATGGAGAGATCTGGAGTCTAAAAGACCCCCAAACTCCTCCCACTGAACTTGTATTCGAAAAAACGCAAGATTGGCGTTTTTGAAAAACGGTCTTTTTAAATTGGTGCCATTGGCCGGAAGGGACGTGGCGGCCGGGTTTACATCCGAGACTCGATCAAAGCCGAATCTGGCTTTAAATTGGGACGCCTGCCAGCTGGTGGGTGTGCCGGGTGGCTAGGGACTCCTGGTGGGACAGGAGACCTGGGTGGAACGGCAGAAGGCCGCAGGGGGTAAAGGGGTGGGGTGTCCCCCTACCGCTCCATGTAACAGCTGAGCAGCTTCTTAGCCACATTGGTTGTTATTACTAGAAAGCCGACCACCAGGCTCTAAAAACTGTACTGGGGTGATGCCTGTAGCTGCATATAACCCCAGTACAACCACTTGAAGCCAAATCACGTACAGGTATGAGATTTGGCAGCAATTGGTTAAATCCCAAAACTGTCAAAAAAATAAACACAGAGAGAATCAGACACCCAGTTATGGTGCAAGAAGTCTGTAGATTGGGCCGATGAAGATTCCTACCTCAAACCAATTTATTTTTGGACAATCCATGGTCATACACACTCACCGGCCACTTTATTAGGTACGCCTTGCTAGTACCAGGTTGGACCCCCTTTTGCCTTCATTCTTCGTGGCATAGATACAACAAGGTGTTGGAAACATTCCTCAGAGATTTTGCTCCATAGTGCCATGATAACATCACACAGTTGCTGCAGATTTGTCGGCTGCACATCCATGATCCCAATCTTCAGTTCCACCACATCCCAAAGGTGCTCTATTGGATGAGATGTGTGGAGGACAGTGACCTCATTGTCCAGTGGTGAGATGATTGGAGCTTTGTGACATGGTGCATTATCCTGCTGGAAGGAGCCATCAGAAGATGGGGACACTGTAGTCATAAAGGGATGGACATGATCAGCAACATGACTCAGGTAGGCCGTGGTGTTTAAATGATGCTCAATTGGTACTAAGGGGCCCAAAGTGTGCCAAGAAAATATCTCCCACACCATTACACCCCCCACCACCAGCCTGACCCAGTGATACAACGCAGGATGGATCCATGCTTTTGTGTTTACGCCAAATTCTGACCCCACCAGCTGAATGTCGCAGCTGAAATCCAGACTCCTCAGACCCGGCAACGTTTTTCCAATCTTCTATTGTCCAATTTTGGTGATCCTGTGCGAATTGTAGCCTCAGTTTTCTGTTCTTAGCTGACAGGAGTGGCACCCGGTGAGGTCTTCTGCTGCTGTATCCCATCTGCTTCAAGGTTCGATGTGTTGTGCTTTCAAAGAGGGTATTCTGCATACCTTGAGTATAACGAGTGGTTATTTGAGTTACTGTTGCCATTCTGGAACCAGTCTGCCCATTCTCCTCTGACAAACGGCATTTTCCTCCACAGAACTGCCGCTCACTGAATATTTTCTCTTTTTCTGACCATTCTCTGTAAACCCGAGAGATGGTTGTGCGTGAAAATCCCCAAAATACCCAGATCAGCCTGTCGGGCACCAACAACCATGCCACGTTCAAAGTCACCCAAATCCCCTTTCTTCCCCATTCTGATGCGGTTTGAGCTTCAGCAAGTCGTCTTCACCACATCTAGATGCCTAAATGCATTGAGTTGCTGCCATGTGATTAGCAATTCGTGTTACCAAGCAATTGAACAGGTGTACCTAATAAAGTGGCCGGTGGGTGTATGTAATCCTTTATAGAGGGAGAAATTGGGTGATCAGGCCCAGTCAGAGCTGCAAGCTTAGCGGTTCAGTATTCTTCCAGTGCGAAGTGTAAAACATTTGTTTACCTGATATCTGCACTCTATTCAGACTCACCTCTAAATCTTCCAACAATCCCTTGAGGTCCAGCCCCAGCTTAGCAGCATCCCAATACCGGTACGCCCTGATGTCCTTAAATCCAGCATCAAGAAACACTGCGTTATGATTCTCTGTATCGGGGGCAAAGAGAAATATAAATATATCAGATTATATATAAAAAAAATTTTTTTATAGGGATACGATACCGTTATCGGTGCCAATACCAAGCATTTGCGCACTGAGTATTGGCACTCGCATAAATGCTGCCGATACCAAAACTTTGTGGTGCGATTTGTGTCAATACAAAATGAATGGGCGCAAATTGCACAACAAAGAGTCACATGCGATTTGAACAGGAATGCTGATCATCCTTAAGGCTGGGTTCACACTTGTGCGACACGACAGTCGTCCTACTTTGGATCTGACTGTGGCCTGCGACTTGAAGCCGACATATGTCCGACTTTCAATGAACGGGGATCCGACTGTCATTGTTGGGAAGAGGCCCTTGTCCTCATCAACATGGGGACAGGGTGCTTTGGGGTGGAGGGGGCCGCAGGGCACCCCCCCCCCGCCCCAAAGCACCCACCCCCCCATGTTGAGGGCATGCGGCCTGGTACGGTTCAGGAGCTCGCTCGGCCCCACCCCCTTTCCTGACCGGCCGGGCTGCGTGCTCGGATAAGGGTCTGGTATGGATTTTGGGGGGACCCCCCCCACGCTGTTTTTTCGGCGTAGGGGGTTCCCCTCAATATCCATACCAGACCGAAGGGCTTGGTATGCTCCTGGAGGGGGAACCCATGCCGTTTTTTTTTTTTTATTTAAAATTTGGCGTGGAGTTCCCCCTCAAGATCAGCAGAGCACAAGTCGCATGCCAAAGTCGGATCATGCAAGACAGCGTTCCGACTTTAATGATATTCAATGGGCTGAAGTCGGATCAAAGTCGGACCAAAAGTAGTACAGGGAGCATTTTCAAAGTCGGACCAACATGTGTCGGACCAGTTAAGACGGCTCCCATAGGGATTCATTGATTTTCACACGTCATGTGACATGAGCTGCCAATGTCGGAGCGTTTGTCGCACCAGTGTGAACCCGGCCTGAGATGTTTTTACAACTTAGAGTCCACCTGTGGTAAATTCAGTTAATTGGACATTGTTTGGAAAGGCACACACCTGTCTATACAAGGTCCCACAGTTAGCAGTGCATGTCAGAGCACAAACCAAGCCATGAAGTCCAAGGAATTATTTGTAGACCTCCGAGACAGGATTGTATGGAGGCACAGATCTGGGGAAGGGTACAGAAACATTTCTGCAGCATCGAAGGTCCCAATGAGCACAGTGGCCTCCATCATCCATAAATGGAAGAAGTTTGGAACCACCAGGAGTCTTCCTAGAGCGGGCCGCCCGACCAAACTGAGCGATCGGTAGAGAAGGGCCTTAGTCAGGAAGGTGACCAAGAACCTGATGGTCACTCTGACAGAGCTCCAGCATTTCTCTGTGGAGAGAGGAGAACCTTCCAGAAGAACCACCATCTCTGCAGTACTCCACCAATCAGACCTGTATGGGGGAGTGGCCAGACGGAAGCCACTCCTCAGTAAAAGGCACATGACAGCCCACCTGGGGTTTGCCAAAAAGGCACCTGAAGTACACTCAGACCATGAGAAACAAAAATTCTCTGGTCTGAGGAAACAAAGATTGAACTCTTTGGTCTGAATGGCAAGCGTCATGTCTGGAGGAAACCAGGCACCGCTCATCACCTGGCCAATACCATCCCTACAGTGAAGCATGGTGGTGGCAGCATTATGCTGTGGGGATGTTTTCCGTGGCAGGAACTGGGAGACAAGTCAGGATCGAGGGAAAGATGAATACAACAATGTACAGAGACAGCCTTGATGGAAACCTGCTCCTGAGTGCACTGGACCTCAGACTGGGGAGAAGGTTCATCTTCCAACAGGACATCGACCCCAAGCACACAACCAAGATAACAAGGGAGTGACTTTGGGGCAATTCTGAATGTCCAAGTATCCCAGCCAGAGCCCAGACTTGAACCTGATTGAACATCTCTGGAGAGATCCGAAAATGGCTGTGCACCGACGCTCCCCATCCAACCTGCTGGAGCTTGAGAGGTCCTGCAGAGAAGAATGGGAGAAACTGCCCAAAAATAGGCGTGCCGAGCTTGTAGCATCATACTCAGAAAGACTTGAGGCTGTAATTGGTGCCAAATGAGCTTCACCAAAGTATTGGAGAAAAGGCTGAGATACTTATGTACATGCGATTGTTTTTTTTTTTTTTTGTTTTATAAATTTGTAAAAATTTCAAACAAACTTCTTTCACGTTGTCATAGGGGATGGTTTGTAGAATTTGCAGGAAAATAATGAATTTAATCTATTTTGGAATAAGGCTGTAACAACAAAATGTGGGAAAAGTGAAGCGCTGTGAATACTTTCTGGATGTATCCGAGCCGATTTCTCCATCATTTGTGTCTCACCCCCCCCCCCCTCCCAGACACTGCAGCTTACAGTGGGAGGGGTTCAATGGTTGGCAATGCTGCCAGTCTATAAAGCAATAGGCTGGCCTGGGCGTAGCAAAGTGAAGCAACAGCAATGTCAATAGCCACACCCCCAGCAACATTCTAGTGGAAGCAGGCACCGCCTATATGAGTGACAACTTTGCTCTGAACTCTGGAGCAGTGCAGCATCATTGTCACCCCATCTCAGGAAGCTGCATAAGGTGGACTACACTGGCAGGATAAAATGGGGGATTTGTGGGACTTCGCAAGCAAATGAGAAAAGAAAAAAAAAAATGTTTTTATAAGTGCAGACGGACTTCTACCTAGGTGTTGCAGCACACATTTACTTGGAGATCAGAGTTCTACATTAAGGGGTATGTTGCACTGAAGGAGGGGGGTGACTGACATTCAGGGTCACAGTGCGTAACCCCATTACAAGTTTGTTGTCTGACATAAAACCTGCACTGAGGCAGCCTTACTAGCAGCAGACTGAGAAAACATTCATATGCATACATTACAGAGAGTATAAGAGAAGGCGTCTCACCCCAGGAGGGAGCGGAGATGTAGATGGGGGTCGCCGTGTTATTGGTTCCATTGTACCAGCGCCTCAAGAACTCGGCTCCAATGCGTAGAGCTCCTGTACCACCCAGACACTGCACGCCACCCACCTGCAGAGGGAAACAAAACAGACAGGACAAGCTTCAAAGTAGTTGTAAACCTCAGACATTAAATCTGAACAAAGCACATCCCCTCTATAGTGTTTACTTGTCTCAGTCCAGAGCACCAAGTGACATTTCTGTCTGCTGCCTCCATCCTCAGTCAGCATTGTGTCAGAAGTGACTCTTTTCCTGACACCAAGAGGTAAATAGGTGACAGGGGAGGGAGCTCCAGCACACAGCCAGTGATCGACAGTGTCAGCTGTTTCTGTGTGCAGGGGCCCCCATGTCCCTTCCAATCTCTGAGCTCTCCTCACTAATGCAACTTCAGCCCTTCACCCCTTTTTCCCCCCAGAGCTGAGAGATCCTGTATTAAAAATTCTACACTTTGAATGGATGTAGGGGAAAGATGGCTACAGATAAACAGGTACAACTTATGTAGAAGAATTTGTTTAACCACGTGTCCACCAAAAACATCATATGACGTCGCTGACTTTGTGGGGGGATATCTGAATGATGGGTGCAGCTACAGGCATCATTCAGATATTATTGTTTGCAGCCGGCAATTCTGCGCACCATAAAAACGATCATAGCGGCAGTTCCGCCGCTTGATCATTCTTATAGGCAGTAGGAGGGGACAACCCCACCCCTCCCGCCATCCAGTGCTTCTCCGGGCTCTCCCGTGCCATCGAGGGCCCGGAGAACGACGATAGAGATTTCCGACCGGCGGAGGCAAACAAAGCCGCAATTGCGGCTGTCAGCATGAGATCGGTGATTTTTTTTCACCGATCTCATGATTTCCAGCCTGGAGGAGAGATGTGAGGTCTTATTGACCCCGCATCTCTCCATAAAGAGGACCTGTCACACACCATTCCTATTACAAGGGATGTTTACAATCCTTGCAATAGGAATAAAAGTGATTAAAAAAATAAAATAAAGTGTCAAAATAAAAAAATAATGTAAAACGCCCCTGTCCCCCGTAGCTTGCGCTCAGAAGCGAACACCGCCCACATATGTAAACGCCGTTCAAACCCCACATGTGAGTTATCGCCGCGTGCGGTAGAGCAAGAGCAACAATTCTAGCACGAGACCTCCTCTGTAACTCGAAAATAGTAACCTGTAAAAAAAAAAAAAAAAAAAAAGTAAAGCGTTGCCTATGGAGATTTTTAAGTACCGAAGTTTGGCGCCATTCCAGGAGTGTGCGCAATTTTAAAGTGTGACATGTTAGGTATCTATTTATTTCGGCGTAACAGCATCTTTCACATAAAAAAAAAAAAAATTGGGCTAACTTTACTGTCCAAAAGACCCACCAATGTCTCCTCTGGGCTCCACTAAGGCCCATTTCACACTGGGGCGGTGAGGTGCGCTGGCATTATAGTGGCGCTATTTTTAGCGCCGCTATACCGTTGGATTTGCAGCGATATTCGGCCGCTAGCGGTGCGGTTTTAACCCCCACTAGCAGCCGAGAAAGGGTTAAAACCGCCCGCAAACAGGTATAGCCGCGGTGTCCCATTGATTTCAATGGGAAGGTGCGGTATACACACCGCTCCAAAGATGCTGCTTGCAGGAGATTTTTTTTCCTCCCCCCAGCGCATCGCCTCAGTGTGAAAGCCCTCGGGCTTTCACATTGAGAATGCTGGGACAGGATTATTTCAGGCGTTATTTATGCGCTATTTTTAGCGCTAAAACGCCTGAAATACGCCTCAGTGTAAAAGGGGCCTAAATGTAACGCAACGCACACTGCATCGCAATACATCCCTTTTCTGGCTATGCTAGCCGGGGACACAGAGGCCGGCCCGGAAGCGACGTCATACAGGCCGCTTTCCTGGTCACAGCAATGAAGGGGAGGAGAGCGGACCTGGCAGCAAGATGACTTTGAACAGGTGATGTCCCCAAGCTTAAGGTGAAACTCCTAAGCGCTAACCAACCCCCCCCCCCCATCAAAAAACAAAACAAAAAAACTATTATCCACCCTGTAAAGGAAAGATGTCCATTAGCTATTCGCTTTTCTGACAGCGATCTAGTCCGGACTGGCGATTGGCTCCCAGTGCTGGCTTCAGGGGAGAGGGACAGTCAACAATGGAGGCCCCATAGTAAGCCTATGGGTGACGTCACCACCAAGGCTCTGCAGCAGTTGCCAGCAATCTCTCCTCTTCACCAAGCCAAATGCTGAAGAGATCATGTGACCGGATCGCTTACAGAATAGGTAAGTAACCACATGTCTTCCTGTCACAGGGTAGATGGAATAGGCTTTAGAAGGGGTGGCTGGGAGCAGGTTTAGGCTTAGTAATGGCAGGAATACACGATAAGAAAAATCGGGCGAAAAATGTACTTGCCACTTACAAGCGATCAAAGAGGAGGAGGTTGAGAGTTGTATTTCAATAAGTCGTGCAGGTTTCCCCCCCCCCCCCCACACCTTACAGAGAGCACTTAAAAGCGGAGTTCCACCCAAAAGGGGGGTCAGGATACCTCTGACAGGCATCCTTTCCCACTTCCGGGAGTCCGGGCCGCGGCCCGTGACGTCAGCGCGGGGTTCCCTCCACCAGGACAGTAGGAGAGAGAGAGAGAGAGCTGATGGAAACATCAGCTGCGGGTGCCGACATCGCTGGGCTCCAGGACAGGTAAGTGTCCATTAAAAGCCAGCAGCTGCAGTATGTGTAGCTGCTGGTTAATTTTTTTATTTTTTTTTGGGAAGCGGAACACCGCTTTAAGATTCTGTTACTTTTTTTATATGCACCTGAATACACTTGATTTTGCACCCCTTCCGCCACTTTTAAAACTGATTGCTATGAAGATGATTTATCTACCAGGGTTAATGGCATCTAGCTGCAGCCAGAACCCTGGTATTTAAAGCGGGATTCCACCTGCGATTTATTTTAATTTTTTTTTTTTTTAAAGTCAGCAGCTACAAACACTGTAGCTGCGGACTTTTAATAAGGACACTTACCCGACGTACTCGCCCACGATTTGGTCCCCCCGATCCTGGCAGGTCCCGGGGCCGCCATCCTCACTAAGGGAAACAGGAAGTGGAGCCTTGCGGCTTCACTGCCCGTTTCCTGCTGCGCATGTGCAAGTAGCGTGGCGCTTCATGAATGGGCGGCTGCTCTCTGGGATACACACAGTTTTCAGAAGGCAGCGCGCCCCATTCACCAGAAGACACCGCGAGGAGGATGAGGAAGAAGACCTGCCGAGGACTAGGAAGAGGCAGATCCGCATAGCAACCACCTTTTCTGGTGAGTAAAAAAAAAATCCAATTTTTTTTGCATGATTTTGGTGTATTTTTTTTTTTTAGGGTGGAACTCCACTTTAACATCAAAGTAATGAACCATTTTCCTAGTTAGGCGGTCGGCAAGTGGTTACACTACAGCATTTTAATGACTTCCTTGGCTTATACTGCAAAGAACCTTTACTAGACGCACGCAAAACACTGGATCACCCACTAGTAGGATGGGTGAAAAGCCTGGCAAAGGTTGGTCCTCACCCCAAACTAGCCATAAATTCAAAAAAAGAGTCTGGTGGCCCACCATGAACTCCTTCATAACTGAAGCTTGTTTGGAACAATAGATCTTCACAAGGCCTTGCCTAGAACAGGTCCCAGTAAAGGTTCACTGATGGAGGATTTCATGGTGTGCCACCAGCTCCTCTCTTTAGCACTGTAAGAAGCTTGTGGCATCAGTGTGTACTTTCTGAAACTCACTATTCCCATAGGGTTCTGTTTCTATGGTGGGGCTCATTTTGCACTGAGGCTAAAGAACACAACTGCTCAGTCTACAGCAGGGATTTTAGCAGTTGGAACAAGTACAGGGGGTCCCCAACTTACGAACAGGAAGCTGCGGGGACCATCGGAGCCTCAGAAAATGCCCGTAATTGTCGTTCTGCGCATGCGCGGCCCGACTTACGAACATTTCCGGCTTACAAAACACGGGGAAAGTCCCTAACCCGTTCGTAAGTCGGGGACCCCCTGTAGTATTAATTGGAGAATTACTTGGTGGGTGGCTAACCTCTGGTGTCTTCCAATGTTTTAGAGTGTAATGACCTGTAGAGGATGAAGGATAGCAATAGAAAAAAAAAAAAAAAAGTTACCCTCTCGTCCTTGAAGGCTGGACTGTCCTCTCCCAGAGCGATCCTGGAGGCGCTGGAGCGGAATTCTGGAAGTCCGAGGATGGGTAGGTACTCGTGGTTCAGTGAGTGGTCACTGGCTATCTTCTGCTCCACCTTCTTCACCACCGGCAGGACCCAGGGCTGGGAGTCATCCGTACGGTACGCTAGACAAACAGAGATAAAAAAAAAAGGTTAGAACGGAAAACATCTACTGGGTGCAGCTCTCCAGAATGTCCTCACCACTGACCGGAGTGTGCCGATATCAGCCAGAGATAACCGATTACCGGCAGAACTCCAAACTACGTCAGATACAAAGTCCTATCACACAGCCTTGAGTTCTATTACACAACAACAACATGTCCTGAGGAAACACTTCAACACAGAGAACTCACCTAATGAAGGGTCAGACCAACCAGAACCTGATCGCTCCATGTCAGGAGGTGGTTCAGCCGGTGGAATTACCCCCCACAGGCTGTAATCTGTCATATACCAGGACAATCTGTTCCAAAAATAGTGTTTTGAGAATATTTGATCTTCTAAATGTGACCACACGCAATCAATTACCACCAAAAGAATGCCCTATTATTTGGGGGGGCGACCCCACACACCCAACAAAATTTGTAGCGTCGTACGACTTCGCAATGGTCATTTACGGTAACGCAGTGTCGCATCCAAAAAAAAAATGGCTTTGCCAGGATGGGGGGGGGGGGGGGGGGGGGGGGGAGTCTTCCAGAAGTCAGGTGGTTAAGGTGGCTCTGAGGGTTAGGTGTCCCCAAAATTAAAAGTTTTGCAAGTATAAGAACATAAAAAGGTAATGCTATTTTGGTCAATAGTGCACATTATCCCATTATAATTATTTGTATGTTCTATACCCAGAGATCTCCCGCTTCTCAAGGCCCCCTGAAAAAGATCTTGGGTTGAAACGCGTTGGGACTTCTAGATGCATTTTTTTAGGATTGATATTATATGCTCTTGGGTGGATGTTTGGGGGATTACACGAACGGCTTAGTCAGAGCTATTATATCGATTTTTTATTAATCACATGACGATTTTATAATATTTTTGAAAAATAAAAGTATATATATTTTTTTCATATCAACAAATGTGTGATAGATTTTTAAACTGCGTTAAAATCTCAAGGGAGCATCTTTTGGCAATTTAGGTCATTTGGGGACAAGCAGCTTATACTTATCTTTATTGGCTAATGCTATAAACAAAGAATGCTTTCAGAAATCGTTAAAGGGGTTGTAAATAATTTATTTTTTTAAACATGTTATACTTACCTCCACTATACAGATCGTTTTGCACAGAGTGGCCCCTGGCCTTGGCTTTCTGGGGTCCCTCGGCGGCTGTCTCGGCTCCTCCCTGCAAGCATTCACCACCTATATGCGAGCTCGCATGGTGGCGACTCCTTGCGGGCGCGCTCCAGTGATACGGCCGCTCACTGCATCACTCGGCCCCGCCTCCCGCGTCATTGGATGTGATTGACAGCAGCGCGAGCCTATGGTTGCGCTGCTTTCAATCCATCCAGTGTAGCCAATCAACGGCCAGGCTCAGAAACGAGGAGGATGACGGGGGCGAGCGCGGGACTTGAGGGCTCAGGGAATTTTTACCTTTACAACCCCTTTAAGTTAATTTTTTATCAATGAACAAAATGCAGGAGAACATGAAGAGAAATCCAAAGCCAATCAATATTCGGGGTGACCCCTTTGTCTTTTTCTAGGTAGACTTTCACACAGAAGGAACTGGGTAGGTAGGTTGTTCTATGTACATTTTGGAGAACTAAGCACAGATCTTCTGTGGATGTCGGCTGCCTCCAATCCTTCTGTCTCTTCATGTTATCCCAAACAGACTCCATGGAGGAGATCAGGGCTCTGTGGGGGACAAACCATCACTTCCAGGACTAATTTGTTCTTTACAATGAAGATAGTTTTTAGGGTCATTGTTCTGCTGCAGAACAAAATTTAGGGTTAATCACACACCTCCCTGATGGTATGACATGATGGAGAAGTATATGCCTGTATTTCTCAGCACTGAGGACATCATTGATCCTCACCAAATCTCCAACTCCATTTGCAGAAATGCAGCCCTAAAAACTTTCAAGGAGCCTCCACCATGCTTCACAGTTGGCTGCAGACACTCATTGTACTGCTTTCCAGAACTTCAAACTGCCTCCGGCTACAGCCAAATCATACACTATTTGACTCATCAGGCCAGAGCACCTGTCGTTTTTCTGTCCCCCAGTTCCTATGTTTACCTACATAGTGGAGTCACTTAGCATTGTTTCCACTTCAGAGGCTTTTTGCCGGCATTTCCCCCATGAAGACCACTTCTGGCCAGGCTTCTTCAGACAGTAGATGGATGTACTAGGGTCCCACTGGTTTCCACCAGTTCTGTGCTGATGGCAATGCTAGACATCTTTTGATGTGTAAGGGAATTAAGCATGTGTCCATTTCTGCATTAAGTTTCCTTGGCAGACCACTGCGCCTACGCTCAACGTCCCCCCCCCCACTGGGCCTACGCTCCATGCCGCCCCCCCCAACCAGTGCGCCTACGCTCAACGTCCCCCCCCCCACCACTGCGCCTATGCTCAACGTCCCCCGTCCCAGACCACTGCGTCCTTCAACATTGCGCCCCAGACCACTGTACCTACGCTCCTCGACACCCCCCCCCCCCGACCACTGCGCTTATGCTCCTCAACGTTGAGCATTTCTTTATTGCTTCTTCAAGAGGTCGAACAGCACATCTTGAACCCCCCAGTGTGCTGTGAAATCTTTACCGGGGGGGGGGGGGAGACCTTGCTGATGCTCAGTCTTGCCATGGTGTACAAACTGTCACATTAAACGGTGTTCCACAACCTCATCTTAGTAGCAGAGTTTGGCTGTTCCTCACCCAGTCTTAAGCTTCCTACACAGCTGTTTCTATTTAGGACTGTGCTTCAACCTCTAAGAAATTGATGATCATTAGCACCTGCTTGGTATAATTGGTAAATCATACACCAATTCTACAAGTGTAAGAACTGATTCTGGTTTGATGCCAAAGGGCGGTCACACCAGATATTGATTTGATTTGATTTAGATATTTTTCTTCTGTTCGCTCACTATCAATTTTGTAAATTTATAAAAATTATTAAAATATTTGTGAAATTATTCTTACTTTACAGCATTTCTTCACACCTGCTGAAAACGTTTGCACAGTACTGTATAATTATTAGTGGAGGATGGTGAGCGATGAACAGACGGGCTTTGTAGGTTATACAGTCACACAAGGGGATCACAGATGATCAGTATAAGTGGAGGTGACGGTGTGGGGGGGTCAGAGAAGGGTTGGATACTTGTAGTGGAGCAGATGTCACTCTTTGATCTCTTGTCCTGGAGGGGGGGGGGGGGGGGCACGGGATGTACAGAGGGAGGATGTCCTCTATACCGGCTCTGCTCACTGTCTGGCTTTGTTGCTCATATTCCGGATCAAGTGCTTCCTCAGCTCACACATTCCTCTGAGGACATTCAATGTCAGGGGATCAGCGCTGACCCCGGAGGACAGAACTCTGCCCCATACATTCCTCCCCATCAAAATACTTCTAGACTACACGCTGATCACCTCCCGCCCCATGTCTGCGGCCTCTGAATGCTGGGAGTCGTAGTCCCCCCCCTCCCCCTCCTCTCAGGCTGGGAGTCGTAGTCCCCCCCCTCCCCCTCCTCTCAGGCTGGGAGTCGTAGTCCCCCCCTCCCCCCTCCTCTCAGGCTGGGAGTCGTAGTCCCCCCCTCCTCCTCCTCTCAGGCTGGGAGTCGTAGTCCCCCCCTCCTCCTCCTCTCAGGCTGGGAGTCGTAGTCCCCCCCCTCCTCCTCCTCTCAGGCTGGGAGTCGTAGTCCCCCCCTCCTCCTCCTCTCAGGCTGGGAGTCGTAGTCCCCCCCTCCTCCTCCTCTCAGGCTGGGAGTCGTAGTCCCCCCCTCCTCCTCCTCTCAGGCTGGGAGTCGTAGTCCCCCCCTCCTCCTCCTCTCAGGCTGGGAGTCGTAGTCCCCCCCTCCTCCTCCTCTCAGGCTGGGAGTCGTAGTCCCCCCCTCCTCCTCCTCTCAGGCTGGGAGTCGTAGTCCCCCCCTCCTCCTCCTCTCAGGCTGGGAGTCGTAGTCCCCCCCTCCTCCTCCTCTCAGGCTGGGAGTCGTAGTCCCCCCCCTCCTCCTCCTCTCAGGCTGGGAGTCGTAGTCCCCCCCTCCTCCTCCTCTCAGGCTGGGAGTCGTAGTCCCCCCCTCCTCCTCCTCTCAGGCTGGGAGTCGTAGTCCCCCCCTCCTCCTCCTCTCAGGCTGGGAGTCGTAGTCCCCCCCTCCTCCTCCTCTCAGGCTGGGAGTCGTAGTCCCCCCCTCCTCCTCCTCTCAGGCTGGGAGTCGTAGTCCCCCCCTCCTCCTCCTCTCAGGCTGGGAGTCGTAGTCCCCCCCTCCTCCTCCTCTCAGGCTGGGAGTCGTAGTCCCCCCCTCCTCCTCCTCTCAGGCTGGGAGTCGTAGTCCCCCCCTCCTCCTCCTCTCAGGCTGGGAGTCGTAGTCCCCCCCTCCTCCTCCTCTCAGGCTGGGAGTCGTAGTCCCCCCCTCCTCCTCCTCTCAGGCTGGGAGTCGTAGTCCCCCCCTCCTCCTCCTCTCAGGCTGGGAGTCGTAGTCCCCCCCTCCTCCTCCTCTCAGGCTGGGAGTCGTAGTCCCCCCCTCCTCCTCCTCTCAGGCTGGGAGTCGTAGTCCCCCCCCTCCTCCTCCTCTCAGGCTGGGAGTCGTAGTCCCCCCCTCCTCCTCCTCTCAGGCTGGGAGTCGTAGTCCCCCCCTCCTCCTCCTCTCAGGCTGGGAGTCGTAGTCCCCCCCTCCTCCTCCTCTCAGGCTGGGAGTCGTAGTCCCCCCCCTCCTCCTCCTCTCAGGCTGGGAGTCGTAGTCCCCCCCTCCTCCTCCTCTCAGGCTGGGAGTCGTAGTCCCCCCCTCCTCCTCCTCTCAGGCTGGGAGTCGTAGTCCCCCCCTCCTCCTCCTCTCAGGCTGGGAGTCGTAGTCCCCCCCCTCCTCCTCCTCTCAGGCTGGGAGTCGTAGTCCCCCCCTCCTCCTCCTCTCAGGCTGGGAGTCGTAGTCCCCCCCTCCTCCTCCTCTCAGGCTGGGAGTCGTAGTCCCCCCTCCTCCTCCTCTCAGGCTGGGAGTCGTAGTCCCCCCCCTCCTCCTCCTCTCAGGCTGGGAGTCGTAGTCCCCCCCCTCCTCCTCCTCTCAGGCTGGGAGTCGTAGTCCCCCCCTCCTCCTCCTCTCAGGCTGGGAGTCGTAGTCCCCCCCTCCTCCTCCTCTCAGGCTGGGAGTCGTAGTCCCCCCCCTCCTCCTCCTCTCAGGCTGGGAGTCGTAGTCCCCCCCCTCCTCCTCCTCTCAGGCTGGGAGTCGTAGTCCCCCCCCTCCTCCTCCTCTCAGGCTGGGAGTCGTAGTCCCCCCCTCCTCCTCCTCTCAGGCTGGGAGTCGTAGTCCCCCCCTCCTCCTCCTCTCAGGCTGGGAGTCGTAGTCCCCCCCTCCTCCTCCTCTCAGGCTGGGAGTCGTAGTCCCCCCCTCCTCCTCCTCTCAGGCTGGGAGTCGTAGTCCCCCCCTCCTCCTCCTCTCAGGCTGGGAGTCGTAGTCCCCCCCTCCTCCTCCTCTCAGGCTGGGAGTCGTAGTCCCCCCCCTCCTCCTCCTCTCAGGCTGGGAGTCGTAGTCCCCCCCTCCTCCTCCTCTCAGGCTGGGAGTCGTAGTCCCCCCCTCCTCCTCCTCTCAGGCTGGGAGTCGTAGTCCCCCCCTCCTCCTCCTCTCAGGCTGGGAGTCGTAGTCCCCCCCTCCTCCTCCTCTCAGGCTGGGAGTCGTAGTCCCCCCCTCCTCCTCCTCTCAGGCTGGGAGTCGTAGTCCCCCCCCTCCTCCTCCTCTCAGGCTGGGAGTCGTAGTCCCCCCCCTCCTCCTCCTCTCAGGCTGGGAGTCGTAGTCCCCCCCCTCCTCCTCCTCTCAGGCTGGGAGTCGTAGTCCCCCCCTCCTCCTCCTCTCAGGCTGGGAGTCGTAGTCCCCCCCTCCTCCTCCTCTCAGGCTGGGAGTCGTAGTCCCCCCCTCCTCCTCCTCTCAGGCTGGGAGTCGTAGTCCCCCCCCTCCTCCTCCTCTCAGGCTGGGAGTCGTAGTCCCCCCCTCCTCCTCCTCTCAGGCTGGGAGTCGTAGTCCCCCCCTCCTCCTCCTCTCAGGCTGGGAGTCGTAGTCCCCCCCCTCCTCCTCCTCTCAGGCTGGGAGTCGTAGTCCCCCCCTCCTCCTCCTCTCAGGCTGGGAGTCGTAGTCCCCCCCTCCTCCTCCTCTCAGGCTGGGAGTCGTAGTCCCCCCCTCCTCCTCCTCTCAGGCTGGGAGTCGTAGTCCCCCCCTCCTCCTCCTCTCAGGCTGGGAGTCGTAGTCCCCCCCTCCTCCTCCTCTCAGGCTGGGAGTCGTAGTCCCCCCCTCCTCCTCCTCTCAGGCTGGGAGTCGTAGTCCCCCCCTCCTCCTCCTCTCAGGCTGGGAGTCGTAGTCCCCCCCTCCTCCTCCTCTCAGGCTGGGAGTCGTAGTCCCCCCCCTCCTCCTCCTCTCAGGCTGGGAGTCGTAGTCCCCCCCTCCTCCTCCTCTCAGGCTGGGAGTCGTAGTCCCCCCCTCCTCCTCCTCTCAGGCTGGGAGTCGTAGTCCCCCCCTCCTCCTCCTCTCAGGCTGGGAGTCGTAGTCCCCCCCTCCTCCTCCTCTCAGGCTGGGAGTCGTAGTCCCCCCCTCCTCCTCCTCTCAGGCTGGGAGTCGTAGTCCCCCCCTCCTCCTCCTCTCAGGCTGGGAGTCGTAGTCCCCCCCTCCTCCTCCTCTCAGGCTGGGAGTCGTAGTCCCCCCCTCCTCCTCCTCTCAGGCTGGGAGTCGTAGTCCCCCCCTCCTCCTCCTCTCAGGCTGGGAGTCGTAGTCCCCCCCTCCTCCTCCTCTCAGGCTGGGAGTCGTAGTCCCCCCCTCCTCCTCCTCTCAGGCTGGGAGTCGTAGTCCCCCCCTCCTCCTCCTCTCAGGCTGGGAGTCGTAGTCCCCCCCTCCTCCTCCTCTCAGGCTGGGAGTCGTAGTCCCCCCCTCCTCCTCCTCTCAGGCTGGGAGTCGTAGTCCCCCCCTCCTCCTCCTCTCAGGCTGGGAGTCGTAGTCCCCCCCTCCTCCTCCTCTCAGGCTGGGAGTCGTAGTCCCCCCCTCCTCCTCCTCTCAGGCTGGGAGTCGTAGTCCCCCCCTCCTCCTCCTCTCAGGCTGGGAGTCGTAGTCCCCCCCTCCTCCTCCTCTCAGGCTGGGAGTCGTAGTCCCCCCCTCCTCCTCCTCTCAGGCTGGGAGTCGTAGTCCCCCCCTCCTCCTCCTCTCAGGCTGGGAGTCGTAGTCCCCCCCTCCTCCTCCTCTCAGGCTGGGAGTCGTAGTCCCCCCCTCCTCCTCCTCTCAGGCTGGGAGTCGTAGTCCCCCCCTCCTCCTCCTCTCAGGCTGGGAGTCGTAGTCCCCCCCTCCTCCTCCTCTCAGGCTGGGAGTCGTAGTCCCCCCCTCCTCCTCCTCTCAGGCTGGGAGTCGTAGTCCCCCCCTCCTCCTCCTCTCAGGCTGGGAGTCGTAGTCCCCCCCTCCTCCTCCTCTCAGGCTGGGAGTCGTAGTCCCCCCCTCCTCCTCCTCTCAGGCTGGGAGTCGTAGTCCCCCCCTCCTCCTCCTCTCAGGCTGGGAGTCGTAGTCCCCCCCTCCTCCTCCTCTCAGGCTGGGAGTCGTAGTCCCCCCCTCCTCCTCCTCTCAGGCTGGGAGTCGTAGTCCCCCCCTCCTCCTCCTCTCAGGCTGGGAGTCGTAGTCCCCCCCTCCTCCTCCTCTCAGGCTGGGAGTCGTAGTCCCCCCCTCCTCCTCCTCTCAGGCTGGGAGTCGTAGTCCCCCCCTCCTCCTCCTCTCAGGCTGGGAGTCGTAGTCCCCCCCTCCTCCTCCTCTCAGGCTGGGAGTCGTAGTCCCCCCCTCCTCCTCCTCTCAGGCTGGGAGTCGTAGTCCCCCCTCCTCCTCTCAGGCTGGGAGTCGTAGTCCCCCCTCCTCCTCTCAGGCTGGGAGTCGTAGTCCCCCCTCCTCCTCTCAGGCTGGGAGTCGTAGTCCCCCCTCCTCCTCTCAGGCTGGGAGTCGTAGTCCCCCCTCCTCCTCTCAGGCTGGGAGTCGTAGTCCCCCCTCCTCCTCTCAGGCTGGGAGTCGTAGTCCCCCCTCCTCCTCTCAGGCTGGGAGTCGTAGTCCCCCCTCCTCCTCTCAGGCTGGGAGTCGTAGTCCCCCCTCCTCCTCTCAGGCTGGGAGTCGTAGTCCCCCCTCCTCCTCTCAGGCTGGGAGTCGTAGTCCCCCCTCCTCCTCTCAGGCTGGGAGTCGTAGTCCCCCCTCCTCCTCTCAGGCTGGGAGTCGTAGTCCCCCCTCCTCCTCTCAGGCTGGGAGTCGTAGTCCCCCCTCCTCCTCTCAGGCTGGGAGTCGTAGTCCCCCTCCTCCTCTCAGGCTGGGAGTCGTAGTCCCCCCTCCTCCTCTCAGGCTGGGAGTCGTAGTCCCCCCTCCTCCTCTCAGGCTGGGAGTCGTAGTCCCCCCTCCTCCTCTCAGGCTGGGAGTCGTAGTCCCCCCTCCTCCTCTCAGGCTGGGAGTTGTAGTCCCCCCTCCTCCTCTCAGGCTGGGAGTTGTAGTCCCCCCTCCTCCTCTCAGGCTGGGAGTTGTAGTCCCCCCTCCTCCTCTCAGGCTGGGAGTTGTAGTCCCCCCTCCTCCTCTCAGGCTGGGAGTCGTAGTCCCCCCTCCTCTCAGGCTGGGAGTCGTAGTCCCCCCTCCTCTCAGGCTGGGAGTTGTAGTCCCCCCCTCCTCTCAGGCTGGGAGTTGTAGTCCCCCCCCCCTCCTCCTCCTCTCAGGCTGGGAGTTGTAGTCCCCCCTCCTCCTCTCAGGCTGGGAGTTGTAGTCCCCCCTCCTCTCGGGCTGGGAGTTGTAGTCCCCCCGGTAGGCCGCACTCACCTCCCACTCCCAGGTTGACCTTGCGGGAGTCGCTGTCCGCTCGGAAGTCGGCGGTGAGTTTGAAGACGGCGACCGGCGGCGCCTGAGGGACAGAGGAGAAGATGGAAGAAGCCGCCATACTGAACACTGATCCGGGGACACTGAGCGCTAACCTTCACCTTCACCGGCTTAGTACCGGGGGCGGGGACACCAATAGCCAATCACTGCCCGGGAATAAGACAACGCCCACCAACGCAGAGCGTCACCCCGCCGAGAAGGAACCAGCTGTCACATTGGGCCTATCAGGAGGGAGAATGCAAATAAAGGTCCCGGCAGAACGATGGCATTGGGTCACTAGAGAGGCATGACAGCCGGGGGAGGGGCTTCCGTGACGTCATCAGCGTGTGCACCGGTATCTCTTGACTACCAGATGCGTGATGACACCGCTGACACACATGACACGCCCACAGCGGGCTGCAGCCAGAACATTTTTCTTTTTTAATTGTAAAAAAAAAATGGAGGCACCCCCCCCCCACCACATATACGCACATATAAACCTAAACGTGCACGGCGGGGCGCCTACGCCTGGAAACGTTGATTGCCATACACATTATAAATCACTGCGCACACCGGAGTGAGAGCGATAATTCCAGACCTCCTCTGTAACACTAAACTGATCACCTATAGAGGGATTTTAAAGCGTTGCCTATAGAAAATATCGGGTACTGAAGTTTGTCACCTTTCACGGGCGCACACAAATTTAAAGTTTGGCATGTTGGGTATCTACTTGAGGTTATATTTTACCCCAAAATTGGGTAGTTTATTGTGTTTTTTGTGCCCCCTAAAACAGGGCTTGACGTATTTGATTAGAATTTAGCAGCCAGCTAAAAAAAATTAGGAGCCAGATTTTTAAATCAACTACCCAGCGCCCAGAACTGCGTGTTCGCGGCGTCGGGCAGTAAGAATTGCTCGCGCCTGATGCCAAGCGAAAAAAGACCAAAATAAATGAGTAATTTTTCTCTTTTGTGTGCACTGATGAGGCTGCAATGATGGGTACTGACGGGCACTGATAGGCAGCACTGATGAGGTGGCACTTACAGGTGGCACTGATGGGCACTCATAGGCAGCACTGATAAGTACTGATGAGGTGGCACTGATGGACACTGATAGGCGGCACTGACAGGTTGCACTGATGGGTACTCATAGGCGACACTGATAACTGCTGATGAGGTGGCACTGACAGGTGGCACTGACGGGCATTCATAGGGGGCACTGATAAGCACTGATAGGCGGCACTGACAGGTTCCACTGATGGGCACTGACAAGTGGCACTGATAGGCAACACTGATAACCGCTGATGAGGTTGCACTGATAGGCGGCACTGACAAGAGGCACTGATAGGCGACACTGATAACCGCTGAGGAGGTGGCACTGATAGGCGGCACTGACAAGTGGCACTGATGGGCGACACTGATAACTGCCAATGAGGTGGCACTTATGAGGTGGCACTGATGGGCACCGATATATTGCTAAAGGATAAAGTATTAGGGGATGTTCTCCCTCCCACATCCTTCTTTTGTATATAAAAAAGCACCAAACCTAAGAAATATTTTGGCCCCCGGAGTTCTCGACCCCCCAAGTAAAAAAGTGGGAACATTGACACCTTTCCTAACGGGTTTTTATGAATGCGGGAGGTGCTTAGCATGTAAGACCACCAAGGGAAGTAATGTCAAAAGGAAGAATGAATTTATAGTTACGGCTACTGGAAGTTTCCATAAAATTAAAGAATTCATAACGTGTTCTTCTGAAGGGGTAGTTTATATGTTGGAATGCCCGTGCAAATTACAGTATGTAGGTCGGACCTCCAGACCTCTGCTGGTCAGGGTACGCAAACATATTAATAACATAAAAAAGTAGGGGTGATAGGTAGGAAGGAACATAATTTAGCGAATCATTTCAGAGAGGTCCACAATAGAAACCCAGAAGGTTTAAAATTCTGAGGAGTTGAGAAGGTGGGACACCATTGGAGGGGAGGCAACTTTATAAGGTATCTTAGTCAACGTGGGTCAGCCTGGATATGTGAGACCCGGGTTTTAACGCCTAGGGGGCTCAACGTAGATTCCGACCGAAACTGTTTAATTTTTAATGGTTAAAACAGGTGCAAAATCAGAGTAATATCAAAAGATAGGGTGAAGAATCAGTATTTTTCTAAAATAATTTTATTATTTAATTTATTTTTATTTATTTATTTATTATTTTTTTACTTTATGTGACTCAGCGGGGGTGGGGTCACCCGCTTACGTCACCGGGTGGCCCCGGTAACAAAGCTTTCAAAGCGAAAAGACGTCAGTCGTGGGGACACCTCCCATGGAGGCAGGGTTTTCTCTTTTTCCTTTTTTTCTCTGGACCGCCGGACAACGTGATTGATGATGGATTTACATCACGGGACACTTTTTCTTTCTTTTTTTTAAATAAAGAAATTGTCAAAAATTGTCTCCTGTCGTTTTTCTCTTTTTTGACACTTTTTTGGTGAATGGGTAGGGGTACAATGTACGCTGTTTTTTTCAATGATTTATTCTGTATATTGCTGGGATCTGGCAATGCATTACAGCCGCAAGTAATTTTAAATGACATTATTTTCTTTAGAAATTAAATTTTGCTGTGGTACTGTTATAAACATGGGAAAGATGCGCTACTTTTTCAGGCAGACTAAGGGGACCCCCCAGGCACAATATTTAAAGTAATATTTTATTTTTATTGTTGCACTTTAAGCATTATTAAAATCACTGCTCTTGAAAAAAAGGGACGTTTTCAAAAAAAGCTTTTGCATTGATACATGTCCCCCGGGGCAGGACCCGGGTCGCCAAACACCTTTTATGGCAATAACTAGCATATTAACCTTTAAAATGAGCACTTTTGAATTTTCATGTTCGTGTCCCCTAGACTTTAATAGGGTTCGCACAAATTTTTTGCCTGTTCACATGTTCTGGTGTGAATCGAACTGGGGGGGGGGGGGTGTTCGGCTCATCCCTAGACGTTATATATGAATATATTTCATTTATACCACAATACTGACCGAATATATTATATTTATAATACAATACTGACCAAATATATTTTATTCATACCACAATACTGACTGAATATATTTTATGTATATATAATACAATACTGACCGAATATAGAATATATATTTTGTTCAATAGGCTGGTCACCCTTTTAGACCTCAGCTTTAGTGGCAGAGACTGAGCAGGTTTCGCATAAAATTTTTAAATAGATGTATTTTTCTGAGAGAAACTCCAGAAACATTGCACAGACTCGATGCATACCATCTCTGCCATTTTACTAAACCACAATTTCAGAGGAAGAGAGTGGGCAAGGGAGTATGTGTCATTGTGAATAACATCAAGTCTACATGTTTACCCCTCCTCTGGAATGGGAGTATTCCACTTATCAGTTAAAGCGTTTGTTAACCCCCCAAAAAAATAATGGATCCTGCTCCTTTAAAGCATGCTATATGATACAGTGCTTGTCCTATGTGTGAGGGGGTTAGCTCGGCAGCGGGTGTGTGTGACCCCCGAGATGGGCTCCCCACACAAAAACAGGCCCAGCAAACGGAGGTTGTGGTTTTCAAAATCAAAAAGGTGCGGTTTATTTTCTATTTACAGTGACAAAACACAGCAAAGCAAAAGAAACATAAACAAAATAAATCCTGGTCAACTTGACCTCTGACTAAACATACAGGTTTCCTAACTAACAACTGGGATCAGCCTAGTGCTGTCCTAGTCCCTAAGTCCCTGGTTTTAAATGTCCAAGCAAATAGCCACACAGGCTTTGTCTCACCGCACAGGGGTTCACTCTCCCTAGACAGTCCACACAGGTCTGGTTCCAGGCATGAGCTAACATCTAATGAAGCTGGGAGTTCTTATAGAGGCCTAAATGAGCTGACAAGCTTCAGCTGGTCTCATCAACTCCCTGTCTGCACGACGCCCCACACTCTCCCTAGACATATGAGTCATCCATGAGCCCACTAGCCTTATACAACTCTCCACCTAGTTGTATAAGTCGGCGTAAAGCCTGAATCTGGGCGAAATATATCTACCCCCCTGGATGCAACCAGGTGACTTTACCTTCCTGCTGTCACATACCCCCCCCTCTTGTTTTAACCTCGGGGTTGGAACACCAGCAATCAGGCATTCATGTACTCGAGACAAAGCATCCACATTCCCCATTTGAACGCCAGGGCGATGCTTTACTGTGAAGTTGAATTCCTGGAGGGCCAGGAACCACCTATTCACTCTTCTATTTGTTTCCTTGTTTTGAGCCATCCACTTTAACGGAGCGTGATCCGTAACCATGTCAAAGTGCCTACCTAGCAGGTAGTACCGAAGGGAATCTAGAGCCCACTTCACCGCTAAACACTCCTTTTCAACGGTGGCGTAATTTACCTCATGGGACTTCAACTTCCTGCTGAGGTAAATGACTGGGTGCTCTTCCCCGTTCCAGACCTGGGACAATACTGCTCCTAACCCCACATCTGACGCATCACTTTGTACGACAAAGTCTTTAGAGAAGTCGGGTGAGTACAACACTGGCTGGCTACATAAGGCTTGTTTCAAGAATTGGAATGCTGCCTCAGCCTCGGGGGTCCATTTAATCATGACCGACCCTTTCCCCTTCGTCAGGTTGGTTAGGGGCACAGCCTTAGAAGCAAAGTGGGGAATGAATCGCCGATAATACCCAGCGATTCCCAGAAAGGCTCGTACCTGCTTCTTGCTGTTGGGACGTGGCCAACTCTGGATGGCCTCGACTTTGTTGAGTTGGGGTTTTATTACTCCCCTCCCAATGGTGTACCCAAGATATTTGGCCTCCTCCTGCCCAATGGTACACTTCTTGGGGTTAGCCGTAAACCCCGCTTCCCGAACAGAGTCCAGGACTGCTTGCACTTTTGGCAGATGTGAGGCCCAATCTGTGCTATGGACAATTATGTCATCCAGGTAAGCCGCAGCATACTTCCGATGGGGCCTCAGCATCTGGTCCATTTTCCGCTGGAATGTGGCCGGCGCATTCTGTAACCCGAACGGCATTCTTTTATATTGGAACGCCCCGTCTGGGGTTACAAATGCGGTTTTCTCTTTGGCCGACTTGGCCAGGGGGATTTGCCAATACCCTTTTGTGAGGTCAAGAGTCGTCATGTATCGGGCTGTTCCCAGCCGGTCGATCAACTCATCTATACGTGGCATGGGGTAGGTGTCAAATTTTGTAACTTTGTTCAACTGACGAAAATCGTTACAAAATCGCCAGCTCCCATCCGGTTTAGGCACCAACACAATGGGACTAGACCAATCACTTTGGGACTCCTCTATCACCCCTAAGTTCAGCATTTTCTGTACTTCCTCCCGTATTGCCTCCCGTCGGGCCTCTGGGATCCGATAGGGTTTTAACTTCACCCTTTCACCGGGCGGGGTAATGATGTCATGCTCTACCCCAGATGTTTGTCCCGGCAGCTCAGAGAATACCTCCTTGTTGCGAAGCACAAACTCCTTAACCTCCTGTTGTTGGGGTTGTGACAAGGTGGCTGCTATTCCAACCTCAGGAATCACGCAACCAGTTTGAGCTGGTGACCAAGTGTCTGCGACTAGGGACTCTCTATCCCTCCAGGCTTTCAACAGATTAACGTGATAGATCTGTTCGGGCTTTCGCCTTCCTGGTTGTCTGACCTTGTAATTCACTTCGCTCACTTTTTCCATTATCTCGTAGGGGCCTTGCCATTTGGCAAGGAATTTACTTTCAACCGTAGGGACAAGTACCAGTATCCTATCCCCCGGGGAAAAGGTACGGGTCTTGGCTCCACGGTTGTACACTCTCTGCTGTGCTAACTGCGCTTGGGCCAAATGTTCCTTCACGATGGGCATTACCTGTGCAATTCGGTCTTGCATCAGGGCGACATGCTCAATCACACTCCTGTGGGGAGAACTCTCACTTTCCCAAGTTTCCTTGGCAATATCCAACAGCCCTCTTGGGTGTCTCCCATACAGTAACTCAAAGGGGGAGAATCCCGTAGAGGATTGGGGCACCTTCCTAATAGCAAACATCAGATAAGGAAGTAGACAGTCCCAATCCTTTCCATCTCTATCCACCACTTTCTTCAACATTTGTTTTAGGGTTTTGTTGAACCTTTCAACCAGCCCATCGGTTTGGGGGTGATACACAGATGTACGTAATTGCGTCACTTTGAACAATTTACACAGCTCCTTCATAACCCGGGACATAAAGGGTGTACCTTGGTCCGTAAGCAGTTCTTTACAAATACCCACCCGGCTAAACACAAGAGATAGCTCTTTGGCTATGGTTTTGGCCGAGGTATTTCGGAGAGGGATCGCTTCTGGATAACGGGTGGCATAGTCCATTATAACTAATATGTACTGGTGCCCCCTAGCGGACTTGATTATAGGACCTACCAAATCCATGGCGATCCTCTCAAACGGGACCTCAATGATGGGTAGAGGGACCAGCGGGCTACGGAAATGTGGCATCGGGGCCGACCTCTGACACACAGGGCAGGAGGAACAATAATTTTCTATGTCCTTCATCACCCCCGGCCAATAGAATCTCTGTAATACCCTCTCTCGGGTTTTCTCTGTCCCCAGATGACCTCCAAGAATGTGCCCATGGGCCAACTCCAACACCAACTTCCTGTAAGGTTTGGGCACCACAAGCTGCTCAACGGTTTCTTCTGCCCTTTTTGCCACCCGATACAGTAGGTCCTTCTCTACGCTGAAGTATGGGTAAGTGCAGGTATTATCTGGGTTCACTAACTCGCCATCTATTTTCACTACGTTTTCCCGTGCCTTTATTAGGGCGGGGTCTTTCAACTGTTCTGTGGCAAAGTTTTCCCTGTGAACCTCAAGATCAGAAAACTCCACAGACGGTAGGTTTTCGTCTGAGGAGGTGGGCTCCTCTCCAGTTTCTTGAGTCTCCCCTGCCAATACTGATAAGGGAAATTCCGGAGAGTCCTCACCACTCTCAGGGGAGTTCTGGCTATCACATTCCTGGTACATAGGGGCACCAGTGGGGGGCTCAGGATCATCCCACAGTTCCCAGAACTTCGGAAAATCCCTTCCCACAATCGCGTCATGCGGTAACTGAGATACTAAGCCCACTGGATGAGAGAGGGTACCTTTGGGGGTCTCGAAACACACTGTAGTCACTGGATACTCTCGGGTGTCCCCATGCACACAAATAACAGCTACCTTGCTATTCCCAGAGACCTCTGTTTTAACTAACTCAGCCTTTATCAGGGTCACAAGGCTACCTGAATCCAACAATACCACAACATTTCTACCATTAACACACATTTTGCATAAATGTTTCTCAGTTCCTCGAATGGCAGTGCATGCGACTGTCGCACACAGCGACTGACGTCTGCCCGTCAGAAAGTCACACTGCATGGGTTCCTCCACAACCGGGCAATTGGCTGCAATATGTCCCGCTTGCCGGCAGCGGTAGCAAACGATCCTTCTTGCGGCCTCTTGAGCCGCTGATTTCCCAGGCTGTTCTCGCCAAACTTGGGGTAGAGCTCCCACCCTCTCACTCTCTCCACCCTCACCCCTTGGAATCCTCTTATCCGCCCCTGGGGATGGTCTGGTCTTAGGGTGGAAAGTCCGAGTGTCTCTGGAAGAGGCCGTCAGGTTCTCTGTAGCCAAATATTTCTCCACACGATCCACAAGACCATCGGCCGTCTCTGGGTCTCCATGGCTTACCCACTTTTGGATGGCAGTAGGAAGAGCTCTCAAAAACCGATCCATTACAACACGTTCCACAATCTTTGGTGCGGACAAAGTCTCTGGCTGTAGCCACTTTCTGCTCAGGTGAATGAGATCATACATTTGAGACCTGGGGGGTTTTCCAAGCTGGAAAGTCCAGTTATGCACACGCTGAGCCCGGACAGCCTGGGTGACACCCAGCCTTGCCAATATTTCAGCTTTTAGCATCACATAGTCTTTTGCTTGGTTAGGCTCTAGGTCATAGTAAGCTTTCTGCGATTCACCAGTTAACAGAGGAGCCACCAGTCCAGCCCACTGCTCCTCAGGCCACTTTTCTCTTTCAGCGGTCCTTTCAAATGTGGTCAAAAATACCTCTGGATCATCCTCTCCAGTCATTTTTGTCAATAAACGACTCACCCCAAAGGACGCGGTATTAGTGGGACGGCTTTCCTCACTGGTCTGCGGACGTTGCTGCATTACTGCTTCCATCTGTTGTTGTAGTCTCTGCTCTTGCTTCTGCAACAGGTCTATGTATCGGGCCTCAGATTGCTGCTGGGCTTGTTGCTGAGCCTCCAGACTCTGTTGCAAAGTTGAGTTTGTCTGCTGCTGGGCTGCAAGGCTCTGTTGATGAGCTTGCTGCTGGGCTGCAAAGTTCTTTTGCAAACCTGCATTTGTCTGCTGTTGATTGGCATTTGCTAGAGCCAGCTGCTTCAGTATCTCCTCCATGCTGGCTTAAAAAAAAAAACTGCCCGCATTCTCCACCAACTGTGAGGGGGTTAGCTCGGCAGCGGGTGTGTGTGACCCCCGAGATGGGCTCCCCACACAAAAACAGGCCCAGCAAACGGAGGTTGTGGTTTTCAAAATCAAAAAGGTGCGGTTTATTTTCTATTTACAGTGACAAAACACAGCAAAGCAAAAGAAACATAAACAAAATAAATCCTGGTCAACTTGACCTCTGACTAAACATACAGGTTTCCTAACTAACAACTGGGATCAGCCTAGTGCTGTCCTAGTCCCTAAGTCCCTGGTTTTAAATGTCCAAGCAAATAGCCACACAGGCTTTGTCTCACCGCACAGGGGTTCACTCTCCCTAGACAGTCCACACAGGTCTGGTTCCAGGCATGAGCTAACATCTAATGAAGCTGGGAGTTCTTATAGAGGCCTAAATGAGCTGACAAGCTTCAGCTGGTCTCATCAACTCCCTGTCTGCACGACGCCCCACACTCTCCCTAGACATATGAGTCATCCATGAGCCCACTAGCCTTATACAACTCTCCACCTAGTTGTATAAGTCGGCGTAAAGCCTGAATCTGGGCGAAATATATCTACCCCCCTGGATGCAACCAGGTGACTTTACCTTCCTGCTGTCACATATGTCATTTGGCCCCCTGTAACACCTAAAAAAACAGTCTGATCCTGACAGTTTCTACTAGGGTTGCCACTGTTTCTTCAAGCCAAACCCGAACACATTAGCAGCGCACAGCAATTAATTTTTTCATTAGTACATTAAATTCATTACCTCTGTACAATGCAATGCAATTTTTATGTATTTATGTAGTATACACTATACATATATTTTGTGATTAAATAACATTTCTAATTTATATATGGAGTTATCACAAGAGTCCCCCTTTACATCCGAGTCAACAAAGTTGACACTCTTGGCTTACAATTGCAATGAGCAACCCTGCCTGGTAGCCACAGTCTGGGCCAGGGGTGGACTGATAACTCATGGTGCCTCCTGGCAATAGAAGATCATGGGTCTCCCAGGTTTAAAGATGGCTGTCTCATGGGAGCCAACATTAATGTGGCAGGCCGAAGCTTAGAGGCACCGAGCTCTGCAACATGCAGAGTGGCAGAAGGAGTGTGGTGGGTATGATGGGGGCAGCATGTACAGGAGAGCAGTGTGGAGGGGATGATGGAGGTAGTATGTATAGGAGAGGAGTGTGGTAGGGATGATGGGGGTAGTATGTATAGGAGAGGAGTGCGGAAGGGATGGTGGGGGTAGAATGTATAGGAGAGGAGAGCGGAGGGGATGGTGAGGGTAGTATGTATAGAAGAGGAGTGCAGAGGGGATGGTGGGGGTAGTATGTAAAGGAGAGGATTGCGGAGGGGATGGTGGGGGTAGTATGTATAGGAGAGGAGTGCGGAGGGGATGGTGGGGGTAGTATGTATAGGAGAGGAGTGCGGAGGGGATGGTGGGGGTAGTATGTATAGGAGAGGAGTGCGGAGGGGATGGTGGGGGTAGTATGTATAGGAGAGGAGTGCGGGGGGGGATGGTGGGGGTAGTATGTATAGGAGAGGAGTGCAGAGGGGATGGTGGGGATAGTATGTATAGGAGAGGAGAGTGGAGGGGATGATGGGGGAGAGGAGTGCGGAGGGGATGGTGGGGGTAGTATGTATAGGAGAGGAGTGCGGAGGGGATAGTATGTATAGGAGGGGAGTGTGGAGGGGATGGTGGGGGTAGTATGTATAGGAGAGGAGTGCGGAGAGGATGGTGGGGGTAGTATGTATAGGAGAGGAGTGCGGAGGGGATGGTGGGGGTAGGAAGTGCGGAGGGGATAGTATGTATAGGAGGGGAGTGCAGAGGGGATGGTGGGGGTAGTATGTATAGGAGAGGAGTGCAGAGAGGATGGTGGGGGTAGTATGTATAGGAGAGGAGTGCGGAGGGGATGGTGGGGGTAGTATGTATAGGAGAGGAATGCGGAGGGGATGATGCCAGCTGGATATATGAAGTGGTCTGGGGGGTGATGCACCTGGGGGGAGTTGGGGGCTGAGAAATATAGTGATGTATATAAAAACAAAAGCTATTGTACTCATCCACTAAAATTTACAACAGTACAACAATGAAAACTGCCAGCTCCTAGCACTCTGTATGTACAGATGATGTGAAGGTAATGTATGACCATTCATAAATCCCTGTGTTATCCAAGCTCTGTACAATCAGAAGTTTACACTCTCCACATACACACAGGGTTAATGAATGGTCATAAATGACTGCACATTATCTGGACTAGGGATGAGCCGAACACCCACCTGTTCGGTTCGCACCAGAACCTGCGAACAGACAGAAAGTTCACGCAAACTTTAGAACCCTATTAAATACAATGGACTCGAACGTTCAAAACCAAAAGTGCTAATTATAAAGGCTAATATGCAAGTTATTATCCTAAAAAGTGTTTGGGGACCCGGGTCCTGCCCCAGGGGACACGTATCATTGCAAAAAAAAGATTTAATAACGGCCGTTTTTTTGGGAGCAGTGATTTTAATGATGCATAAAGTGAAAAAATAAAAGTGAAATATTCCTTAAAATTTCGTACCTAGGGTGTGTGTATAGTATGCCTGTAAAGTGGCTCTTGTTTCCCGTGCTTAGAACTGTCATTTCTGAAGGAAAAAAGTCATTTAAAACACACTCGCGGCTATTAATGAATTGTCGGCTCCCGGCAATACATAGAAAAGTCATTGGTAAAAAAAAAAAAAAATGCGTGGGGGTCTCCCCAAATTCAATTACCAGGCCCTTCAGGTCTGGTATGGATATTAAGGGGAACCCTGCCGCAAATTTAAAAAAAAAATGCGTGGGGTTCCCCCAAATATCCATACCAGGCCCTTCAGGTCTGGTATGGATTTTAAGGGGAACTCCACCCCAAATAAAAAAAAAATGGCGTGGAGTTCTCCCAAAAATCCATACCAGACCCTTTATCCGAGCACGCAACCTGGCAGGCCGCAGGAAAAGAGGGGAGGGGGACGAGAGAGCGGCCTCCTCCTGAACCGTACCAGGCCACATGCCCTCAACATGGGGAGGATGTCCCCATGTTGATGGGGACAAGGACCTCATCCCCACAACCCTTGCCCGGTGGTTGTGGGGGTCTGCGGGCAGGGGGCTTATCGGAATCTGGAAGACCCCTTTAACAAAGGTGACCCCCAGATCCCGGCCCTCCCCCCTATGTGAATTGGTAATGGGGTACATTGTACCCCTACCATTTCACAAAGAAAGTGTAACAAATTGTAAAAAAAAAACACAGACACCGTTGGGAAAGTCCTTTATTAAAAATTAAAAAAAATTAAAATAAAAAACCCATTCCAGTGATGAAATCCAGTGTCCCGCGGTGATCCGATGTCCAGCGCTGTCCACACGAAACGTCATTGGCTGAGCCTGAGCAGTTGTGGGGATGAGGCCCTTGTCCCCATTTTTTTTACAATTTGTTACACTTTCTTTGTGAAATGGTAGGGGTACAATGTACCCCATTACCAATTCACATAGGGGGGGTCGGGATCTGGGGGTCCCCTTTGTTAAAGGGGTCTTCCAGATTCCGATAAGCCCCCCACCCACAGACCCCCACAACCACCGGGCAAGGGTTGTGGGCATGAGGCCCTTGTCCCCATCAACATGGGGACATCCTCCCCATGTTGAGGGCATGTGGCCTGGTACGGTTCAGGAGGGGAGGGGCGCTCTCTTGTCCCCCCCTCTTTTCCTGCGGCCTGCCAGGTTGCGTGCTCGGATAAAGGGTCTGGTATGGATTTTTGGGGGAACTCCACGCCATTTTTTTTTTATTTGGGGTGGAGTTCCCATTTTTAATCCATACCAGACCTGAAGGGCCTGGTATGGATATTTGGGGGGAAACCTACGCATTTAAAAAAAAAAATTGCAGCAGAGTTCCCCTTAATATCCATACCAGACCTGAAGGGTCTGGTAATTGAATTTGGGGGGACCCCCACACATTTTTTTTTATTTTTATCAATGAATTTTCTATGTATTGCCGGGAGCCGACAATTCATTATAGCCGCGAGTGAGTTTTAAATTACTTTTTTTCCTTCAGAAATTACACTTTGTGCAGGGACAGTTCTAAGCACGGAAAACAAGCGCCACTTTACATGCATAGTATACACACCCCCCAGGTACGAAATTTAAAGAAATATTTCACTTTTATTGTTTCACTTTAAGCATTATTAAAATCACTGCTCCCGAAAAAACTGACGTTTTTAAAACTTTTTTTTGCATTGATACATGTCCCCTGGGGCAGGACCCGGGTCCCCAAACACTTTTTATGACAATAACTTGCATATAAGCCTTTAAAATTAGCACTTTAGATTTCTCCCATAGACTTTTCGAATTTGCCGTGAACACCCCAAATTGTTCGCTGTTCGGCGAACGGGCGAACAGGCAAAGTTCGAGTCGAACATGAGTTTGACTCGAACTCGAAGCCCATCCCTAATCTGGACTGAGGATGTGGGATGTTTGTATAGACAGAGGTGTGAGGCTTGGAAGATATCGGTCACACACACTTCCGATCCTCCTGTCACCTTAACCCTTCACAGCAACTCCTACAAAACAAATCCTGTCAGATTTCCACCCTAGGAGACTCAGACAAAAACTCTCAGCTCACCTCTTCCCTGCATGTAGTGTGAGCAGCAGCCAACCCAACATTATCTACAGTGATCTCCTCCTCAGCTCCGCCTCCCGGGTTCCCTCAGCACACCACACTAGTGATCGGAGGGGGGGGGAGTGGGTTAAGTCACAGATAAGAGAGACCCAGCAGGAGCCTGGAGGGGGGGAGACAGGAATGAGCTTTAGATTCAATCACCCACACCAGCACATTGTATTTATGGAGAAGCAGTGACACATATGCTAATGGTGCTCCCCCTGCCTAAATGGTCTGTCTGGGTCTCGGACAGTCTGAAAGCTGGGCAGATGATTCAGAACCCAGACTGTCTGGGTGAATCCCATACAGGTGGCAACCCTAGTCAGCAACAATACTCGTGGCGTTTAAACGATGCTCAATTGGTACTTAGGGGTCCAAACTGTGCCAAGAAAATATCCCCCCACACCATTACACCCCCACCACCAGTCTAAACCGGTGATACAAGGCAGGATGGATCCATGCTTTCATGTTGTTTACACCAAGTTCTGACCCCACCATCTGAATGTCGCAGCTGAAATCCAGACTCATCAGACCAGGCAACGTTTTTCCAATCTTCTATTGTCCAATTTTGGTGATCCTGTGCCAATTTTAGCCTCAGTTTCCTGTTCTTAGCTGACAGAAGAGGCAACCGGTGTGGTCTTCTGTTGCTGTAGCCCATCTGATTCAAGGTTCGATGTGTTGTGCATTCAGAGATGGTATTCTGCATACCTTGGTTATAACGAGTGGTCATTTGAGTTACTGTTGCCTTTCTACTATCTGGAACCAGTCTGCCCATTCTCCTCTGACATCAACAAGGCACTTTCCTCCACACAACTGCCTCTCACTGGAAATTTGTAAACCAGAGAGAAGGTTGTGTGTGATAATCCCAGCAGATCTGCAGTTTTTGAAATGCTCAGAACAGCTCATCTGGCACCAACAACCATGCCACGTTCAAAGTCACTTAAATCCCCTTTCTTCCCTATTCTGATGCGGTTTGAACTTCAGCAAGTCGTCGTAACCATGTCTAGATGCCTAAATGCATTGAGTTGCTGCCACGTGATTGGCTAATTAGCAATTTGCCAAGCAATTGAACAGGTGTACCTAATAAAGTGGCCAGTGAGTGTATATAATTTATATATAGAATGTGGATGTTATGATCGCTCTTCACCATCAGGGGATGCTGTTGTCCTGTTTGGTGCTCTCACATTATATACATTGTAGGATTATTATTTTTTTGCATATATGATTTGTATATAGAATGTGGATGTTATGACCCTTCTCCACCACCAGGGGATGTAATATTTTATTCTCCATGTATATGATTTGTATACAGTCCTCAAATTTTCCACTGGCCTACTTGCAATTTGCGAGTGGAAAACGAGAGCGGAGACATTGCTGTAACAGCTTAAATTTTAATTGCTGTGTGTTCCCGCCGCTCGCCGTCACATACAGCCCCGCCTCCTGGCCCCCCGATACTTTGATAGACAGATCACCCGTCCAATCCCGGAACTTGTGACGAATATCAAAGTCCCAGGCCAGGAACACAGCAATTGAATGGTAAGTTGTTACAGCAATGTCCCCGCTCTCTGATTATCTGGCCGCCTGCTCTCCTCTTTTACCCTGCACAGGTAGACTGCATTGATGAACACAGGTGAGGCTGCATGATATACACAGGTGAGGCTGCATGATGAACACAGGTGAGGCTGCATGATGAATACAGGTGGGCTGCATGATGGACACAGGTGGGCTGCATGATGGACACAGGCGGGCTGGATGATGGACACAGGCAGGCTGCATGATGGACACAGGCAGGCTGCATGATGGACACAGGCAGGCTGCATGATAGAAACAGGTGAGGCTGCACGATGGACACAGGCAAGCTGCATGATGGACACAGGTGAGGCTGCATGAGGGACACAGGTGAGGCTGCAGGATGGACACAGGCAGGCTGCATGATGGACACAGGTAGGTTGCATGAGGGACACAGGTAAGCTGCATTGATGGACACAGGTAGGCTTCATTGATGGACACAGGTGAGGATGCATTGATGGGCACAGGTGAGGCTGCATTGATGGGCACCGGTGAGGCAGCATTGTTGGGCACAGGTAGGCAGCATTGTTGGACACAAGTGGGCGGTATTGTTGAACACAGGTAGGCTGCATTGATGGACACAGGTGAGGCGGCATTGTTGGGCACAGGTAGGTGGCGTTGTTGGACACAGGCAGGCTGCATGATGGACACAGGTGAGGCTGCATGATGGACACAAGCGGGCTGCATGATGGACACAGGTAAGGCTGCATGATGGACACAGGCGAGCTGCATGATGGACACAGGTGAGGCTGCATGATGGACACAGGTGAGGCTGCATGATGGACACAGATGGGCTGCATGATGGACACAGGTGAGGCGGCATTGTTGGGCACAGGTGAGGCTGCATGATGGACACAGGTGGGCTGCATTAATGGACACAGGTGAGGCTGCAAGATGAACACAGGTAGGCTGCATGATGGACACACGCAGGCTGCATGATGAACACAGGCAGGCTGCATGATGGACACAGGCGGGCTGCATGATGGACACAGGTGAGGCTGCATGATGGACACAGGCGGGCTGCATGATGGACACAGGTGAGGCTGCATGATCGACGCAGGCAGGTTGCATGATGGACACACGCAGGCTGCATGATGGACACAGGCGGGCTGCATGATGGACACACGCAGGCTGCATGATGGACACAGGCAGGCTGCATGATGAACACAGGCAGGCTGCATGATGGACACAGGCGGGCTGCATGATGGACACAGGTGAGGCTGCACGATGGACACAGGTAGGCTGCATGATGGACACAGGTGAGGCTGCATGATCGACGCAGGCAGGTTGCATGATGGACACACGCAGGCTGCATGATGGACACAGGCGGGCTGCATGATGGACACAGGCAGGCTGCATTGATGGGCACAGGTGAGGCTGCATTGATGGGCACAGGTGAGGCTGCATTGATAGGCACAGGTGAGGCTGCATTGATGGGCACAGGAGAGGCGGCATTGTTGGGAACAGGTGGGCTGCATGATGGACACAGGTAGGCTGCATTGATGGACACAGGAGAGGCGGCAATGTTGGGAACAGGTGGGCTGCATGATGAACACAGGTGAGGCGACATTGTTGGACACAGGTGAGGCTGCATGATGGACACAGGCAGTGTGTAGACAAGTGTAATTTCATGAGATAATTTATGAGGCCGTGTTTAGGGGCAGAATTAGGGGCGGGGCAGGGTAGGAGTTGGGTAGGGCAACTGGTGGCTAATCAATTCGACCCCCGGTGGTGGAGAGCAGTCACAACATCCACATTCTATATACAAATCATATATATGGAGAATAAAATACTACAATGAATAGAATGTGAGAATGCCAAACAGGACAAGAGCAGCCCCTGGTAACAGGGAATGGTCCTAACATCCACATTCTATATATGCTCGGTGCTCTCATTATATACACTGTAGTATTTTATTCTCTGTATATAGAATGTGAATGTTGTGACTGCTCTCCACCACTGGGGGTCGCTCTTCTCCTTCTCTGTGCTCTCATTTACATAGAATGTGGATGTTGTGACCGCTTTTCACCACCAGGGGTCACTCTTCTCCTGTTTGGTGCTCTCATTATATACATTGTAGTATTTTATTCTCTGTATATAGAATGTGGATGTTGTGACCGCTCTTCACCACCGGGGGTCACTCTTCTCCTGTTCGCTGCTCTCATTATATACATTGTAGTATTTTATTGTTAGTATATAGAATGTGGATGTTGTGACCTCTCTGCACCACCAGGGGTCACTCTTCTCCTTCTCTGTGCTCTAATATACATAGAATGTGGATGTTGTGACCGCTCTTCACCACCGGGGGTCGCTCTTCTCCTTCTCTGTGCTCTCATATACATAGAATGTGGATGTTGTGACCGCTCTTCACCACCAGGGGTCACTCTTCTCCTGTTCGCTGCTCTCATATATATACATTGTAGTATTTTATTGCAGTACATAGAATGTGGATGTTGTGACTGCTCCTCACCACCAGGGGTTGCTCTTCTCCTGTTCGGTGCTCTCATTCTATACATTGTAGTATTTTATTCTCTGTATATAGAATGCGGATGATTCTGCAGCAGAATTCAGTGAAGTTCGGAGATTCTTGGCATTCCTGGTAAACAATGACACAGATGGTTTAGCAGTAACATGGTCTCAATGAGGCGTAGAGCGGGTGTAATGTTCTGCACAGAAATCGAACGCTTTTCTCATAACTGAGAACAAGAAAATCGACTTTCTAACTCTTTCTGCGCTGAGTGCGATGAATGCCGCCTGCGTGTGAGAGACAACGGCTGATACATTCCGGGAAGTTTGTGTCTTGGCGATGGGGGAGGGGAGGTTGTTATATAAATTTCCACATCTGAACCTGGCAAGAAAAGCGGAGATCCCGAATCCCCAAAAATAAATGTGATGAGGCCTGCGGAGCGATCCCAGACCAGCGGGATGATGGGAAAGAATTCACTGAATACCACGATGAGGCTGATCTGTGTCAGACATTTGTGAACACCAGCAGGAATTTCACAGGCACCAGGATTTCCATGTGGCATTCATCCAGTCGTCGTTTTGCCATCCATTGGGACGTATTCTGAGCTCCAGGATTCACTCGTCAGGGAAGTTTTACCTTCAGTCAGATGGAATGTTTAGTTTTGGATGGTGGATTGAAGGTCAGTCCCCCTCTCAGGCATTTCTATTAGTCTGTCCCGTGCTGTCACCCTCAGTCTGTATGGACGGCGCTCGGCCAGAGGTGGCGCTAAAGTCAGGAAATAGCCGGCTCTCCACCAAGCTGCCTGTCAATAGGGTGAATTATTTTGGGGTCTCTGATAAAGGGGAGTCCTGAGCCCCCGAAACATATCAACTTTTCAATTTTGTGTCCTGAAATAAAACTCTCACCGGATTGGCTCAGGCTTTGCGGATTGTCCTTCTTATAGTCTATATATCCCTCCATGGACCCTCCGGGGTCCCCCAATGATAGAGAGCGTCCCCCAGATTCTGACTTCACTCCGCCAACACATGGAGGACCAGAACTAGTCATAGGAGCAATGACTGAAAATGGTTTCACCCGAGATTCAAACATCATTCACCCCGCATTCACCCTACATTCACCCCACATTCATCCCACATTCAGCCTGCATTCATCCGACATTCCCCCCACACTCATCCCACATTCCCCCCAACATTCACCCTGCATTCATCTGACATTCCCCCCACACTCATCCCACATTCACCCCACATTCACCCTGCATTCATCCGACATTCCCCCCACACTCATCCCACATTCATCCTGCATTCATCCGACGTTCATCCCACATCCCCCCCCACATTCACCCACATTCACACCCCATTCATCCCACATGCCCCCCCCCACACACATTCACCCCGCATTCATCCTACGTTCATCCCACATTCCCCCCACATTCATCCCACATTCATCCCATGTTCATCCGACATCCCCCCGCATTCACCCCTCATTCATCCTGTGTTCATCCGACATTCCCCCCGCATTCATCCCACATTCATCCGACATTCCCCCCGCATTCATCCCACATTCATCCGACATCCCCCCGCATTCATCCCACATTCATCCCATGTTCACCCGACATTCCCCCCGCATTCATCCCGCATTCACCCTACATTCATCCCACATTCCCCCCACATTCACCCGCATTCATCCAACGTTCATCCCACATTTATCCCACATTCACCTCGCATTCATCGCACGTTCATCCCACATTCATGCCACCCCCCCACATTCATCCCGCATTCATCCCAGGTTCATCCTACAGTCACCCCGCATTCATCCCACATTCACCCTACATTCTTTCCACATTCATCCCACATTCATCCCGCATTCATCCTACATTCATCCTACATTCACCCCGCATTGATCACACATTCCCCCACATTCATCCCACGTTCATCCCAAACTCCCCCCCCCACACATTCATCCGTCATTCCCCCCGCATTCATCCCACATGCATCCCACATTTGAACCAGATTCATCCCACATTAGTCGCACATTCACCCCACGTTCACTACGCATTCATTCCACATTCAATTAACATTCACGGCACATTCATCCCACATTTATTCCAGATTCACCCCACATGCATCCCACATTTACCCCAGATTCATCCCACATTCGCCCCACATTCACCCCGCATTCATCCCACATTTATCCCACATTCACCCCGCATTCATCCCACATTCACCCCACATTTATCCCACATTCACCCCGCATTCATCCCACATTTATTCCACATTCACCCCGCATTCATCCCACATTCACCCCACATTCATCCCACATTTATCCCACATTCATCCCACATTTATTCCAGATTCACCCCACATGCATCCCACATTTACCCCAGATTCATCCCACATTCGCCCCACATTCACCCCGCATTCATCCCACATTCACCCCGCATGCATCCCACATTTATCCCACATTCACCCCGCATTCATCCCACATTTATCCCACATTCACCCCGCATTCATCCCACATTTATCCCACATTCACCCCGCATTCATCCCACATTTATCCCACATTCACCCCGCATTCATCCCACATTTATCCCACATTCATCCCACATTTATCCCACATTCACCCCACATTCATCCCACATTTATCCCACATTCACCCCACATTCATCCCACATTCACCCCGCATTCATCCCACATTTTTTCCGCATTTAACCCACGTTCGCCCCAGATTCATCCCACATTAGCTGCACATTCACCCCACATTCGTCCAATGTTCCTCCCACATTCACCCCACATTCCCCCAATATTCATCCCACATTCACCCTGCATACAGAGTGTGTATAGAGTGAAGCACTAGCTGGTGGGATGGTGGGCGGGGCATACCTGTCACTTGGGGTTTCTCACATAGACTTGGTGAGGGTCTCCCGGGTCAGTCTGTCTGATGTGGAGAAAAATAGGATTTTTATAACAGCTTACCTGTAAAATCCTTTTCTTGGAGTACATCACGGGACACAGAGCGACTTAGTTATTACTAGGGATGGGCCCGGTGCTCGATTCGAACCCATGTTCGAATCGAGACCCGGGCGTTAGCTCGCTCGTCGAGCCCAGAACTATTTGGGCCGTTCGCATCACATTCGTGTGATGCGAGCGGCCCCGCAATGCATTGCGGCCGGCGCGGCCGGCGCAGTGCATTGCTGGCTGATGATTGGCCAAGCATGCACTGTGACCCCGCATGCTTGGCCAATCACAGCGCCCGAAACTCGGAGAGCAATAATTGGCTACAGGCAGGACGCCTGTAGCCAATTACAGCTCAGGGGCTTTAGTACACGCCCCACCATTTAAAAGGCCGCCACGCCATCGGCCCCGGTCACATGAGTTCCGGCTTTAGGAGAGATCAGTCTGCTGATTCTGTCTTTGCTTGATACTGAAAGATTTGCTCTTCTTTGCTAAACCATTGGCTATTTCTTTGCTAAACCATTGCTACCTAAGTCATTGATCGTTCATTGCTGCTGATTGCACAGTTAGTGTGTTATTAGCTGCTGCTGGGGATTAGTCTGGTGCGTGCTTACTGTTAGTACAGTATTGCAGTAGTACCAACCGCAGTGCTGTTAGCACAGCATTGCACCCCAACAGCACCCATAGGACTTCTAGTGTGTTAGTGGCAGCAAACAGAGCTCCTATATTTTCTTCTCAGCAGCACCCATAGGACTTCTAGTGTGTTAGTGGCATCACACAGAGCTCCTATATTTTCATCTCAGAAGCACCCATAGGACTTCTAATGTGTTAGTGGCAGCAAACAGAGCTCCTATATTTTCTTCTCAGCAGCACCCATAGGACTTCTAGTGTGTTAGTGGCATCACACAGAGCTCCTATATTTTCTTCTCAGAAGCACCCATAGGACTTCTAGTGTGTTAGTGGCATCACACAGAGCTCCTATATTTTCTTCTCAGCAGCACCCATAGGACTTCTAGTGTGTTAGTGGCATCACACAGAGTTCCTATATTTTCATCTCAGCAGCACCCATAGGACTTCTAGTGTGTTAGTGGCATCACACAGAGCTCCTATATTTTCATCTCAGCAGCACCCATAGGACTTCTAGTGTGTTAGTGGCAGCAAACAGAGCTCCTATATTTTCTTCTCAGCAGCACCCATAGCACTTCTAGTGTGTTAGTGGCATCACACAGAGATCCTATATTTTCTTCTCAGAAGCACCCATAGGACTTCTAGTGTGTTAGTGGCAGCAAACAGAGCTCCTATATTTTCATCTCAGAAGCACCCATAGGACTTCTAGTGTGTTAGTGGCATCACACAGAGCTCCTATATTTTCTTCTCAGCAGCACCCATAGGACTTCTAGTGTGTTAGTGGCATCACACAGAGCTCCTATATTTTCTTCTCAGCAGCACCCATAGGACTTCTAGTGTGTTAGTGGCATCACACAGAGCTCCTATATTTTCATCTCAGAAGCACCCATAGGACTTCTAGTGTGTTAGTGGCATCACACAGAGCTCCTATATTTTCTTCTCAGCAGCACCCATAGGACTTTTAGTGTGTTAGTGGCAGCAAACAGAGCTCCTATATTTTCTTCTCAGCAGCACCCATAGGACTTCTAGTGTGTTAGTGGCAGCAAACAGAGCTCCTATATTTTCTTCTCAGCAGCACCCATAGGACTTCTAGTGTGTTAGTGGCATCACACAGAGCTCCTATATTTTCATCTCAGAAGCACCCATAGGACTTCTAGTGTGTTAGTGGCATCACACAGAGCTCCTATATTTTCTTCTCAGCAGCACCCATAGGACTTCTAGTGTGTTAGTGGCAGCAAACAGAGATCCTATATTTTCTTCTCAGAAGCACCCATAGGACTTCTAGTGTGTTAGTGGCATCACACAGAGCTCCTATATTTTCATCTCAGCAGCACCCATAGGACTTCTAGTGTGTTAGTGGCATCACACAGAGCTCCTATATTTTCATCTCAGCAGCACCCATAGGACTTCTAGTGTGTTAGTGGCAGCAAACAGAGCTCCTATATTTTCTTCTCAGCAGCACCCATAGGACTTCTAGTGTGTTAGTGGCATCACACAGAGTTCCTATATTTTCATCTCAGCAGCACCCATAGGACTTCTAGTGTGTTAGTGGCATCACACAGAGCTCCTATATTTTCTTCTCAGCAGCACCCATAGGACTTCTAGTGTGTTAGTGGCATCACACAGAGCTCCTATATTTTCATCTCAGAAGCACCCATAGGACTTCTAGTGTGTTAGTGGCATCACACAGAGCTCCTATATTTTCTTCTCAGCAGCACCCATAGGACTTTTAGTGTGTTAGTGGCAGCAAACAGAGCTCCTATATTTTCTTCTCAGCAGCACCCATAGGACTTCTAGTGTGTTAGTGGCAGCAAACAGAGCTCCTATATTTTCTTCTCAGCAGCACCCATAGGACTTCTAGTGTGTTAGTGGCATCACACAGAGCTCCTATATTTTCATCTCAGAAGCACCCATAGGACTTCTAGTGTGTTAGTGGCATCACACAGAGCTCCTATATTTTCTTCTCAGCAGCACCCATAGGACTTCTAGTGTGTTAGTGGCAGCAAACAGAGATCCTATATTTTCTTCTCAGAAGCACCCATAGGACTTCTAGTGTGTTAGTGGCATCACACAGAGCTCCTATATTTTCTTCTCAGCAGCACCCATAGGACTTCTAGTGTGTTAGTGGCATCACACAGAGCTCCTATATTTTCATCTCAGAAGCACCCATAGGACTTCTAGTGTGTTAGTGGCATCACACAGAGCTCCTATATTTTCTTCTCAGCAGCACCCATAGGACTTCTAGTGTGTTAGTGGCATCACACAGAGCTCCTATATTTTCTTCTCAGCAGCACCCATAGGACTTCTAGTGTGTTAGTGGCAGCAAACAGAGCTCCTATATTTTCTTCTCCGAAGCACCCATAGGACTTCTAGTGTGTTAGTGGTATCACACAGAGTTCCTATATTTTCATCTCAGAAGCACCCATAGGACTTCTAGTGTGTTAGTGGCATCACACAGAGCTCCTATATTTTCTTCTCAGCAGCACCCATAGGACTTCTAGTGTGTTAGTGGCATCACACAGAGCTCCTTTATTTTCATCTCAGAAGCACCAATAGGACTTCTAGTGTGTTAGTGGCAGCAAACAGAGCTCCTATATTTTCTTGTCAGCAGCACACATAGTACCTATAGTGTGTTAGTGTCAGCACCCATAGGACCTACAGTGTGTTGTGAGCACACATAGGAGTTCTATTTTTTATACTATATACACTACCGACTACAATGGCTGGAAGACCGCCAAGGAGAGGCAGAGCGTGCCGAGGCAAGAACACAGGGCAGGCAGGCTCTGTTTCTAGAGACAACAGTGCTGGCCGTGGACGTGGTCGTGCATCGTCATCAGCACGTGGCCATGGGACACGCTTGTCTTTGTTTTCGGCAGCTGGACATGTGGAGCCGCATCATGCCGAAGGCTTGGTAGAATGGATGACCAAGCCCTCCTCATCCTCCTCATCCTCTCTCACCCAGGCTCAGGGTACTGGCAGAGCAGCTGCCAACGCGTACTCAATGGCATCATCAGCCACCCCTTCCCTAGACCCACCATGTCCTCCTGAGGAGTCCCCCGAACTGTTTGAGCACAGTGTTGGGTACATGCTCCAGGAGGATGCCCAACGATTCGAAGGCTCGGATGATGATACCCAGCTTGAGGAAGTCAGTAGTGTGCGCGCAGAGAGAGGGGATGCTGAAGGACAGCAATCTGGCAGTAGTGTTCCACCAGCTGCAGCTTACTGCCAGGTTTGCTCTAGTGGTGAAGAGGGAGGGGATGATGAGGTCACTGACTCCACGTGGGTGCCTGAAGGGAGAGAGGAGGAGGAGGAGGAGGATGCAGCGTCACATGTCCAACGAGGCAGGATGCCCCCTGGAGGCCAGCTAGAGGCCAGCACAGCAACTGTACCACACCGCAGAGCTCCGCCTGTGCAGGGCGCTGCCTCTGCACGTTATCACAAAAGTTCTTTGGTGTGGGCCTTTTTTGAGACGAGTGCATCAGATCGCACCACTGCTATTTGCAATATTTGTCTCAAGCGTATCTCGCGTGGCCAAAACATCAGCCGCTTGGGCACCACAAGCATGAGCAGACATATGTCGACCTGCCATGCAGCTCGTTGGCAAGCACACATAAAAGACCCACACCAAAGAACAAAGCGGACCTCTCCTTGCTCCTCATCAGCTGGGATCTCCATCCCCACTATATCTTCAGTCCTCTCTGAAAGCTGCTCTGAGAGGACTGAAGGTGTAGAATTAGGTGTGTCACAACCAAGTACTTGCAGTACACCGACGTCCGATTGTAGCAGGCAAATTTCCCTGCCCCAGCTGCTGGACCGTCGAAAGAAGTATACTCCCAGCCATCCACATGCCCAGCGGTTGAATGCTAGCTTGGCTAAATTGCTAGCACTTCAACTGCTGCCTTTTCAGTTGATAGACTCGGCCCCCTTCCGTGAGTTTGTTCAATGTGCGGTTCCTCAGTGGCAGGTTCCCAAACGCCACTTTTTCTCACGGAAGGCGATTCCGTCTCTCTACTGGCATGTGGAAGGCAATGTCCATGCCTCGCTGGACAGGGCGGTCAGCGGTAAGGTGCATATTACCGCTGACTCATGGTCCAGCAGGCATGGACAGGGACGTTATCTTTCTTTCACGGCCCATTGGGTCACTCTATTGGCAGCTGGGAGGGATGCAGGACAAGGTGCAGTAGTGTTGGAGGTTGTTCCGCCACCACGCCTCCAAAATGCTACTACTGGTTGTGACACACCTCTCTCCTCCACCCCCTCCTCTTCTTCTTCCTCCATGTCCTCTTCGAGTGCTCTGTCCTCGGAACCAGCGGTGCTCCGTAGGCGTACAAGGGGCTACGCGAGTACGCAGGCAAAAAGATGCCATGCCGTGCTTGCGCTGGTGTGTTTGGGGGACAGGAGCCACACTGGGCCAGAGGTTCTGGCAGCTCTGCAGGGGCAGGCCGAGAGGTGGTTGACGCCACGCCAGCTTAAGCCAGGAATGGTCGTTTCTGATAATGGCACCAACCTCCTCTCCGCCCTGCGACAGGGGCAGCTCACCCATGTGCCCTGTATGGCTCACGTCCTCAACCTGGTGGTGCAGCGGTTCTTGGGCAGGTTCCCAGGCTTACAGGATGTCCTGAGGCAGGCCAGGAAAGTCTGTGTGCATTTCCGCCGATCTTATAATGCCAGTGCTCGGCTGACTGAGCTGCAAAAGGAGCTGAACCTGCCCAAGAACCGCCTAATATGTGACATGCCCACCAGGTGGAACTCAACGTTGGCCATGCTGCAGCGACTGCACACGCAGCAGAGGGCCATCAATGAGTACCTTTGCGACTACGGCACCAGGACAGGGTCAGGGGAGCTTGGCTTTTTTTCCCCACGCCAGTGGAGCATGATCAGGGATGCATGCACTGTCCTCTCACCATTTGAGGAGGCCACGAGGATGGTGAGCAGTGACAGTGCATGCATCAGTGACACTGTACCTCTTGTCCACCTGTTGGAGCATACGCTGCGTGGGATAATGGACAGGGCACTTGAGGCAGAACAGAGGCAGGAAGAGGAGGACTTCCTTGTCTCTCAAGGCCCCCTTTATCCAGACAATGTTCCTTCTGTCCCACCCATCACACAGGAAGAGGAGGAGGAGGAGGAGGAGGAGGATTGTGTGAGCATGGAGGTGGAGCCTGGCACTCAGCATCAGCAGCAGCAGTCTTTTAGGGATGATGTACAGTCCCAACAAACCAGTGGACTTGTACGTGGCTGGGAGGAGGTGGCTGGCGATCATGTCATCCTCAGTGACCCAGAAGACTCCGGACCGAATGCCTCAGCTAACCTACGCTGCATGGCCTCCCTGATCCTGCAAAGCCTGCGGAAGGATCCTCGTGTTCTTCGGATCAAGGAGAGTGACCATTACTGGCTGGCCACTCTCCTTGATCCACGGTACAAGGGTAAGGTTGCGGACCTTATCTTGCCGTCGCAGAGGGAGCAGAGGATGAGACATCTCAGGGAGGCCTTGCAGAAAGGTCTGTGCAACGCGTTCCCAGAAACTGGGAGGTTACAAACTCCTGGTCCTGGACGACGAGTTGCTGAGGCTTCGGTCAGTAGCAGAAGGAGCGGTGGGGAAGGTGGACGTCTGACCGATGCGTTCAGACAATTTTTTAGTCCGCAGCCCCAAGGTATGATCGGTTCCAGCAACCATCGCCAGCGTCTGATATACATGGTGCAGGAATACCTAGGGGCAAGGTCAGACTTGGACACCTTTCCCACCGAAAATCCTCTGGCTTACTGGGTCCTGAGGATGGATCACTGGCCAGAGCTTGCACAGTATGTAATTGAGCTACTGGCCTGTCCTGCATCCAGCGTTCTTTCCGAACGCACATTCAGTGCTGCTGGAGGATTTGTCACCGATCATAGGGTGCGCCTGTCCACCGACTCGGTTGATCGACTGACCTTCATAAAAATGAATCAGTCTTGGATCACCACCAGCTACCAGACACCTGAAGCGGATATAACGGAATAATTTATAATGTCACATCCCTTCAAGACTGCCTATGCTGATGCTGAGTGACTGTCCTGTTATGTTCACTGACTATCCTCTTCCTCCTCCTCAATGATCCATGCCACCACACCAGTGCCTAAGGCACAATTTTTCAGCCCCTGTATAACAGGGGCGTGTAATTACAATTTTTTAAAAAGATGCTTCGCAACAGGTGTGACTGCTGTGCTCAGAGTACAGTATCTGTGAGGGGTTGCAGTGTTGTGGCACCAGCACCAGTGCCTAAGGCACAATTTTTCAGCCCCTGTTGGGGCGTGTAATTACAATTTTTAGGCAATGCTTTGCAACAGGTCTCATTGCTGTGCTCAGAGTACAGTATCTGTGAGGGGTTGCAGTGTTGTGGCACCAGCACCAGTGCCTAAGGCACAATTTTTCAGCCCCTGTATAACAGGGGCGTGTAATTACAATTTTTTAAAAAGATGCTTCGCAACAGGTGTGACTGCTGTGCTCCAAGTACAGTATCTGTGAGGGGTTGCAGTGTTGTGGCACCAGCACCAATGCCTAAGGCACAATTTTTCAGCCCCTGTTTAACAGGGGCGTGTAATTACAAATCTTGATCTAATAGTTCACAGCAGGGCCCATTCCTGCGCCCACCAAGAGTAACTATGAGGGCCTACAGTCTTGTGGCAACACCGTCCACCACCACCACCACCACCAAAGGCCCAATTTTTCTGCCCTGTTCAACAGGTGCATGCAATTACAAATCTTGATCTAATAACTCACAGCAGGGCCCATTCCTGCACCCACCAAGAGTAACTGTGAGGGCTTACAGTCTTGTGGCAACACCGCCCACCACCACCACCACCACCACCAAAGGCCCAATTTTTCTGCCCGGTTCAACAGGTGCATGCAAGTACAAATCTTGATCTATTAACTCACAGCAGGGCCCATTCCTGTGCCCACCAGTCTTGTGGCTACACCAACATCTAATAGGGCAAATTTCTGCAGAGTATATACGGCAGGCCCCTACTTTCAAACATCCAACTTACAAACGACTCCTACTTGCAAACGGCAAGAGAAAACAGGAAGTGAGAGGAAATCTACCCCTAGGAAGGAAAATTCTATCCTGTTAGATTTAATTTGGGAAAAAGGTATCTCCTCTCTACTGATGCTTTATCACCAATCCTTGTTTCAATTAAAACCCCACTTTTCCAAAAACATTTGTCATTGGGACGGAAAGTGAGGTGACATGTTCTGAACAGATGTGCAAAGACAGCAAATGTTACAGGGGTGATAACCCCTCCCTATGTTCTCCAAAAAGCTTAAAAATTGATTTTTTTGGGATGTAGCTACACTTCATAATGTACCTGTTCAGATTCTACTTAAGAACAAACCTACAGTCCATGTCTTGTTTGCACCACCTATATACTGCTGTTCAGAGTATATAGGGTTGTAGGTATAGGGTTTTATTTTGGGTGCGGGGTCCCCCTTAGTATCCATACAAGACCCAAAGGGGCTGGGGTGGGGGGGGGGGTGATGGGGTAGCCATGCCATTTTTCTCAAGGATTTTCAGCCATATGGCGGCCAGGACAAGACATGACATTAAAGCCGCAAGTGGTTTTAAATGGCTTCTTTTTTTCCTTTACAAATGTCATTTTGTGCAAGGACAGTTCTAAACACGGGAAACACATGCCACTTCACAGGCATACTTTAGACACCCCCCAGGTACCATATTTAAAGGAAAATTTCACTTTTTTTTTTTTCACTTTATGCATCATTAAAATGACTGCTCCCGAAAAAACTTTAGTTTTTAAAATTTCTTTTTGCATTGATATATGTCCCCTGGGGCAGGACCCGGGTCCCCAAACCTGTTTTATGACATTAACATGCATATTGGCCGTTGTAATTAGCAATTTTGATTTCGAACGTTCGCGTCCATTATAACGAATAGGGTTCGAAAATTCGCGCGAACTTTCGGTCCGTTCGAAGGTTCTGGTGCGAACCGAACCCGGGGGTGTTCGGCTCATCCCTAGTCATTACTAATGGGTTATATAGATACCGTCAGGTGCTGGCACTGGCAACTTCCAAAACCGGAAGTACCCTCCCCTATATAAGCCCCTCCCATCCGGGAGCACCTCAGTTTTGTAGCAAAGCAATAAGTGTCCCCAAAGAGGGGCGGGAGCTCTGTGTCCCGTGATGTACTCCAAGAAAAGGATTTTACAGGTAAGCTGTTATAAAAATCCTATTTTCTTTCTCGTACATCACGGGACACAGAGCAACATAGTCATTACTAATGGGATGTCCTAAAGCAATGCCAAATGAGGGGGGGGATACACCATATATAAGCTGAGCGCTATCAGACATGAGGATCTTTTGCGGCCTGCAACACACTGCGCCCAAAGGCGACATCCTCCTGACTTCTAACGTCCACCTGGTAGAACCTAGTAAACGTGTGAACTGAAGACCATGTTGCGGCCTTACAGATTTGAGCCAGGGAGGCCTGGTGATGCACTGCCCATGAAGTTCCAACTGCTCTCGTGGAGTGCGCTCTAACTTTGAACGGAGGCGGTCTCCTTCTCAAGCCATAAGCTTGCATAATGACCTGTCGAATCCACTTGGCTAAAGTAGATTTTGACGCTGCCTGACCCTTTCTGGGGCCTTCCGGCAGAATAAACAAAGTATCCGTTCTGCGAATCTGAGCAGTGGCTTTTAGATAAGCTTTAACTGCTCTTACTACATCCAAAGAATGCAATAACTTTTCCTCTACCGAAGTAGGTTTGGGGAAAAAAGAAGGAAGAACCACATCTTGGTTCAAATGAAACCTCAATACCACCTTAGGAAGAAAGGCTGGATGAGGACGTAACACTACTCTGTCCTTATGGATAACCAGATATGGCTCCTTACAGGACATAGCTGCTAATTCCGATACTCTTTTAGCCGAACAAATGGCTACTAGAAAAATCAATTTCCTGGTGAGAAGCACCAAGGAAATATGCTGTAATGGTTCAAATGGTTGTTTCTGTAGAACCGACAGAACCAAGTTTAGATCCCATGGACATATGGGAATATTAACCGGAGGACTAATACGCATCACTCCTTGTATAAAGGCTTTGACTAGTGAATGCGAAGCCAAGGGCCTTTGAAAAAATATTGACAAGGCCGAAATCTGACCCTTGATAGTACTCAAGGCAAGCTTCCTATCTACAGCCCACTGTAGGAAGTCCAGAATCCTACCTATTACGTACTTATGTGGATGCCATTTCTTGGCCTCACACCACGCGATGTACGCCATCCAGATTCTATAGTAGATCTGCCTGGATACCGGCTTCCTGGCATTGATCATGGTAGATACCACAGCATTAGAGAGCCCTCTCTTTTTTAGAATGTGGGCTTCAATAGCCAGGCCGTCAAACCTAGGGCTAGTAAGGAAGGGTGGTATATCGGTCCTTGCGAAAGCAGGTCCGGACGACGTGGGAGAGTCCAAGGACTCCCCACTGAAATTTTACAATCTCCGCGTACCACGCTCTTCGGGGCCACGCTGGAGCCACCGGAATCACTGGTTTCTTTTCTACCCTGATTCTGCGGAGTAATCGAGGTAACCATTGTGGCGGTGTGAATGCATATATCAGCTTGAACTGATCCCAAGGGAACACTAGGGCATCCGAGCCGCAAGCTAGGGGATCCCTTGTCCGAGAGACAAACCTGTCCCCCTTTGCGTTGAATCTGGATGCTAGAAGATCTACATCCGATGTTCCCCACCGCTGACATATTGTCCAGAAAACCTCGGGGTGAAGGGACCCTTCCTCTGGGCCTAATTGCTGGCGACTTAGAAAGTCCGCCTTCCAATTCTCCACTCCTGGAATGAATACCGCAGATATGGCTGGGACATATTTGTCTGCCCATTTCAGGATGTAATTTACTTCCCTCTGGGCTGCACGACTCCTGGTGCCCCCCTGATGATTGATATATGCCACTGCTGTGGCATTGTCTGATTGAATTCTGACAGGGGACCCTTGGAGTTTGGATGTCCATGCTACTAGGGCATACCGGGCTGCTCGTATCTCTAAGAGATTGATGGGCAGGGCCTTTTCTGCATCCGACCATCTGCCCTGGAGAGACTATTGCTCCAGTACTGCTCCCCAGCCTATAAGGCTGGCATCTGTAGTGACCACCTTCCAAGAAATCGGACTGAAGGATTTCCTTTTTTCCCGATTCTGGGGAACCAACCACCAACGGAGGCTCTTGCGAACGGAAGGGGACAAGGACATTGTAAGTCTAGGGCCTGAACTTTTTTGTTCCAGGCTGACAGTATGGCCCCTTGCAAATTCCTTGAATGGAATTGACCGTAGGGTACTGCTTCGAATGATGCCACCATTTTTCCCAGCAGCCTCATATACAGGCGTATGGACGGCTGTCTTTTTTGTACCCACTAAGTGGATCAAATCTTTCAAAGACAACACCTTTCCTCGAGGCAAGAATATTTTTCTCTGGCCTGAATCCAACCCTAGCCCCAAGTATTCCAGACTTTTGACTGGTTTTTAAGGCTGGCTTGTCTCGGTTGATAATCCAACCGTGAGATTCCAGATACTTGATTGTCTTGTGAACGACCACGTCTAGTTTTTTCACTGAGTGGTCTATCAGCAACAAGTCATCCAGATATGCCATTATCATTACACCTTGTGTTCTTAGATTGGCCAATAAAGGGCCAGAATTTTTGTAAACACTCGTGGTGCTGTGGCCAAACCGAAGGGTAAGGCTCTGAACTGAAAATGGCGCCCTTCTACTGCAAAGCGTAGAAATTTTTGGTGGACTGGAAGATGGGAATGTGCAAATAAGCATCTTTGATGTCGATCGCGGCTAACCAATCCTCCCCTTGTAGGGCAGTGGCCACCGATCGGATCGACTCCATCGGAAAGTCCTGATATACAGGAATTTGTATAGCCCTTTTAGAATTAATATGGGCCTCCCGTCCGCGATTGCTTCGGGACTGTAAAGAGGTTTGAGTAAAACCCGAACCCTCATTCTTCCAGGGGAACCTCCATAATTACTCCTTGGAGCAATAGTTGTTCTAGTGCCAACAGGAGGGACTCTCTCTTCCGGGGATCCCTTGGCACGTTTGACCTCAAAAATGGGAAGGAGGAGAGTCTTTTAACTCCAAACTGTATCCCAAACCTACTGCGGAGAGCACCTATCTGTCTTGATCGTGTCCCGCCAGGTCTCTTGCGAACAACTGGAGTCCTCCCCCCACCCGACTGAGTGGGGGCTTCAATGAATTTAACTTTGGGGGAGGTTTTGTACCTCCCCTGACCCAGGGTTTCTCATTACCCTGCTACTGTCCCTGTTTTTTACCCCCGGGAATTGACCGAGGAGGCCGTCGGAACTGTTACACAGCCGATGCCCCAGGGACTGGAGAAGCAGGCCTCTTAAAGAGGGACCTCTAACTCTGTTTTTAACCGGCAAGAGCGTATTTTTACCGCTGGAAATTTTCTGGATATATTTGTCCAGGTTTTCCCTGAATAAGCGTTCACCATGAAATGGGAGGCTAACCAGCCATTCTTTACAGGGAGCTTCAGCAGACCAGTTTTTGAGCCATAGGAGCCTACGCATATGTACTATAGACAGCGTAAGGCGGGAGGCCTGATGGACTGAATCCTCTATGGCGTCAACCGCAAAGCCTAAGGCTCTAGGTAGATCAGCTAGGGCAAAGCCTGCTGATCTGTCAAGTCCCTCAAGACCTGTTTCAACTGATCCTTCACTGCTTAGCAGACCCCAATAGCTGCTACTGCTGGTTGTATCACCAAGCAGATTTTCATAAGGACTCCAATCTTTTATCTATTGGGTTCTTGAACATTTGGACATTATCCACTGGACATGTCAGTGATTTATACATACAAGAGATGGCTGCGTCCACTGTAGGGACCTTCCATTTTTTTTTTTTTTTTTTTTTGATGAACTTATCCTCCATGGGATAGACCACCTGAAATCTCTTGGGGGAATAAATATTTTCTCAGGACGTTCCCAATCCTGGTAAATTAGCCCTTTCAGTAAAGGGTGAAGTGGAAAAGAACAAACAGTCTGGGGGCTTCTAGCGACCCCAACGAGGATACAGTAGTGGTTGATGGTTCCGCAAGGTGCATTTTTAAATGCTGATCGGACCATGTTAGTCAGAGACTGAACCCATAATCTTTCAGCTTGAGATGCTGAGAAAAGGTTCCCCCACTGTTGATTCCTCTATAACAGAATCAACCTCATCCTGATCCCCTTCAGGCAGGTCGATCCCTGTATGGGACTGTTGCTCTGCTAACAGGCACTCTGAAGGAGGAGACGGAGATCGGGCGTGCTTTCCCTGACAGGGAGGCAGCGATAAATGTTGACAATCTCTCTCTAATCCTCCCAGAGCTGAGGAAAAAACCTCCTCTGTTACATACACAGGAGCAGGTGAACTGAGGACAGCCACAGTACCAAGTACCCTGCGGGGTCTCTACGGTCACTTACCTCTGAACTTCAGGGGAGACTGGTGCAGCAGAAGTATGCCCAAGATCCTCCGAGCCCGATGAGACCCCCTTCGCTTCCTGGAAGATTCAGTTCCGGAGCTTCTGGACGGCATATTCCTAAGCCTAAAGCTGAGGTATTCCAGCCGTAATACACCACTTTTACTGAGAATAGTCTAGCACAATTGCTGCTATATCACAGTTGGTGTCTACTAATGTGCCTTTCTAGGGGATGCCTGTATCAACCGCTTGCTGTATGCCCTTTTTTAAATGTTGCCAGCTCTGTCTCTGTACTTCATAGTCAGCTCACCACACAAAACTGTGGTTTTTATATGCTGGGACGCCCGCACATGCGCAGAAGCGCTGCGGCGCAAACAGAGCGTCATCCCCCAGGCTCCGCCCCCTTTTCCTGGCTCACCTCTATATATAGAGGCGCGTGCACGCGCACGCGCGCGGCCACGTGCGCCTTCGGCGCTAATTTTGAAAAATGGAGACTAGGGACAAGAGCCAGGGCCCCTCTTTGCCGCAGGCCGGGGGATGGACGAGCATTGCAACATGGCAGAGGAAGCAGTTTCCCATAAGAGAACTCACCATCTGCCTGGACTTGCTCTGCTGAGAAGAAACTAGTCCACATGACAAGAAAACATTCCACAGCGGCCTCTAGTGGACAAACACAGGTACCGCAGTCTAATATCTTAAATATATATAAAAAAATATATATATTTTTTTTTTCTTGACCACCATTAAAAATTATTACATTTTTTTAGTAGTTACAGGCATGCACAGAATTTTGCGGGAATACCATTAGGTAACAGACAGAAAGACAAATTAGGCTTGGGGGTCCCCCAATAGAACCAAGTTCCTGGGGGCCCCCACTTACCTGTTCCCCGCCGCAGGACTTTGTTTGGTCCACAAAAGCCCAAACTTCACCTATCACGGCAGGCATTGTAATCAAACCTTCAGGGACCGGGTTCCCAAGGATTCCACTCCCCTGGACCTGTATAGCACCCTGCACAGAAAACATCTTGGTCGTGGGTATGACCAGAGCTCTGGATCCCAGGGTCCAGCTCTCCTAAGAGAAGCATTACAGGCAAAACCTTGCTCTTCTTTGCAAGGCCCGGGTACCGACCGTTTAGCTATGAAGCTTTTTTGGTCGGATCCGGAATAGCTTACTGAGGCCCAAAAGAACCTGTACGCAAGCTCAATGAAAAACACATGTTTCTTCTTGGCCAACACCTTAGACACTGGCAAAAAACTGAGGTGCTCCCGGATGGGAGGGGCTTATATAGGGGAGGGTACTTCCGGTTTTGGAAGTTGCCAGTGCCAGCACCTGACGGTATCTATATAACCCATTAGTAATGACTATGTCGCTCTGTGTCCCGTGATGTACGAGAAAGAAATAATCTTTCTTTATTGAGGTTCATAATCACTTTCTGACCGCAATACGTATATATATGTTGTGGTTTTCCAGGGTTATGGATGAAGCTTCAGTCATAACCCCGCTATTGTTTCTCTCAGCCGGCGGCTGGCTTTCTCATAAAAGCGATCAGAGCAGCTAATTAGCCTTTGGATCACTTTCAGAAGCAGCGGGAGGAGGCGCCCCCCCCTAGGGTGACCACATTTCCAAACTACCATTCAGGGACACCCCCCCTTCCCAAAAATCAGCTTGTGCTATAACGATGCACAGCACAGTGATTGGACACAAGAGGCGGGATTTATGATTTCTCCAATCACAAGCAGGGGGCGGGGATTGTTCTCCTCCAGGCATTCCCGGCCAGGACAAGTACTGTCAGTGAGTAAAGCGGTGATGTGGCGGCCTTTTTTGGGGCCATCAGATCGGCCCGGGGAATGGATGTGTCAGTTTAATTCCAGGACACTGTATTGTCCTGGCATAAAGGTACCCGGGACAGACCCACAAAATGCGGGACTGTCCCGGGCAATCCGGGACACGTGGTCTTCCTACCCCCCCCCCTCTTGCCGGTGTTTCTCAGGTTTACTGTTCTTCCTGGCGTGTCCAAGGATCGGCGGAGCGGCCGGCTAGTCACAGAGCCAAACAGAAACCACATCATCTATGATCGCCTCTATGGCCTTGGAGGACCGGAGCGAAGTCGTGATGTCACTTCCCGTCTAGGGCGGAAGTAAACTTTTTTTTATTTTATTTTTTAAAGCAAAAGATATATATATATATATATATATATATATATATATATATATATTATCTTTTGCTTTTAAAGCTAAAGGAGAGATTTGAGGTCTTTTTGATTCCAGATCTCTCCATAAAGAGGACCTGTCATCCTTATTTCTATTACAAGAGATGTTTACATTCCTTGTAATAGGAATAAAAGTGATCCAAAAAAATAATAATTAAAGTTATCGTGTAAAAATAAATAATAAAATAAATAGGGAAAAAATATTCAAGCTCCCCATCCCTCCGTGCTCACACGCCGAGGCGAACACATACGTAAGTCGCGTACGAAAATGTAAATGGTGTTCGCACAAGTCATCCTTCATATTTTACAAAAAAATTGGGGTATGTATTGTGTTTTTTTTTTTTCATTCATTAACCACTTGCCGACCGCCGCACGTACTTTTACGTCGTCAGAATTGCACGGACAGGCAAATGGGCGTGTATATACGTCCCTTTAAATTTGCTGCCGTGTGGGCGAGCTCCGTGCCCGTGCCCGCGGGACCCGCTAGCTTGATGTCCGCCGGTGTCCTGCGATCGTGTCACGGAGCTGCAGAACAGGGAGATGCCGGTGTAAACAAGGCATTTCCCTGTTCTGCCTAGTGACAGGACAGTGATCTACTGCTCCCTGTCACCGGGAGCAGTGATCACTGTGGTGTCACAGTAAGCCACGCCCCCACACAGTTAGAATCACTCTCTAGGACACACTTAACCCCTTCCTCGCCCCCTAGTGGTTAACCCCTTCACTCCCAGTGTCATTTACTCAGTAATCAGTGCATTTTTATAGCACTGATCGCTGTATAAATGACAATGGTTCCAAAAAAGCGTCAAAAGTGTCCGATGTGTCCGCCATAATGTCGCAGTCACGATAAAAAATCGCTGATCGCCGCCATTACTAGTAAAAAAAAAATTTTTTTAATAAAAATGCCATAAAACTATCCCCTATTTTTTAGACGCTATAACTTTTGCGCAAACCAATCAATATACGCTTATTGTGTTTTTTTTTTTACCAGAAATATGTAGAAGAATACGTATCGGCCTAAACTGAGGAAAAAAATTTGTTTTTTTATATACTGTATTTTTTGGGGATATTTATTATAGCAAAAAGTAAAAAATATTGCTTCTTTTTCAAAATTGTCGCTCTATTTTTGTTTATAGCTCAAAAAATTAAAACTGCAGAGGTGATCAAATGCCACCAAAAGAAAGCTCTATTTGTGGGAAAAAAGGACTTCAATTTTGTTTGGGAGCCACGTCGCACGACCACGCAATTGTCAGTTAAAACGACGCAGTGCCGAATCGCAAAAAGTGCTCTGGTCATTTGGCAGCCAAATCCTCCGGGGCTGAAGTGGTTAAAGTGTATTTTTCCCCAAAAAATTGCATTTGAAAAAACACTGCGGAAATACCATGTGACATAAAAAATTGCAAAAGTCGCCATTTTATTCCCTAGGGCCTCTGCTTCTTATAATAATAATAATGATTGGGGGCTATAAGTAATTTTCTACCAAAAAATACTGATTTAAACATGTAAACAAAAAGTGCCAGAAAAGGCCGGGCCTTCAATTGTATAAAGTGATACTAAAGTCTTTTTTAGCTGAAAGAAAAAAAATTCTACTTACCTTCTCTGAGGAACGATATTACACATTCCCCCTTTTCTGGAGTCCCCCACCATCTCTGTCCTTTTCTACGATCCTCCTCAACAAACCTGTGCGGGAGTGCTCCTTATCTGGGCTGTGTGCTTTCACAACAACACACAGCACTGGCAAGCCATGCCCCCTCTTACTCCTCACAGAAGTTTAACTGACAGCAGCAGGAGCCAATGATTGCCCCCTGTGTCTCCTGTGAGACCAATAAGTGAATAGAGTGGAGCAGAAGCTGGGACAGAGCTGGATCGGTGATAGGTGTCAGGTAAGTGTTTAGAGGTGGGGGGTAGATTAGGTGGTAGGGTGTTATTTTTTTACCTTAATGCAGAGAATGTATTAAAGTAAAAATACTTGGCCTTTAGAAGCAGTTTAATAAGCTCGGATTGGGTCCTGGAGTCCAGAGACTTTGTAGAGTTTTAGGAGGGATAAAGTCTCCTGTCCAGGTCTGGTATGTATGTGAGACAATTGCTGAGCACAGCTCTCTCTCCCCTTCCCTCTCTCTCCTCTCTTCTTCCTCTCCTTCTCATTCTGTCTCTCTCTCTCTCTTCCCTTTCCTCTTTCTCTTCTCTCTCCTCTCTCTTCCCACTACCCTGCCTCTATCTTCTTCCTCTCCTTCTTCTTATTCTGTCTTTCTTTCTCTCTCTCTCTCCCCTTTCCTCTTTCTCTTCTCTCTCCTCTCTCTTCCCACTTCCCTCCCTCTCTCTTCTTCCTCTCTTTCTCTCTCTCTCTCTGTCACTCTCTCCTCTCTTCTTCCTCTCCTTCCTCTCTCTCTCTCCCCTTCCCCACCCCCTCTCTCTCCCCTTCCCCACCCCCCTCTCTCTCTTCTCTTTCCTCTCAATCTATCTATCTATCTATCTATCTGTGATGGAACTAATAAATTGACTATGTTATGTCTCTTTTAACCACTCAATTATTATTATTTTCTTCTACAAGCCAGCAGTAAGTTTCCTTACTCAAAAATGACAAACAGATGTTTTATCCACTCCTTACCCCCTCCTTTCTGCCCCTCCCATCGTCTATTGAAAGATGGGTGCTGAGCTCTGGAATGTGCTACCTCATGCCAAGACAGACGTCGAAAAGGACCATATACAGATGAACCAATCATATACACACATATGTGATGACGTTTGCTTATGTCACTTTGTTTATATAAGGGGCTGTGACCTTGAATAAACCCCTGTTGATGAGAGAGAGCTCATACTGACCAGTGTGTCCCAGTGTGATCCTTTTTGCATGCATGCATTCACATCACTTTGAATTTGGGTCAGAGGCAGAATAGAACATACATTCTGGTTTTGGGCCGGAAGAAATCTATTACATATCTATCTATCTATCTATCTATCTATCTATCTATCTATCTATCTCTCTTTCTCTCACCCATTCCCCCTCTCTCTTCTCTTTCCTTCCTCTCTCTCTCTCTCTTCTCTCCTTCCTCTCTCTCTCTCTCCTCCCTTCTCTTTCCTCTCTTCTTTCTTTCCTTCTTCTCTCTCCTCCCTTCCCTCTCTCTCTTCCTTCCTCACTCTCCTCTTTTCCCTTTCTCCCCTTCCCCCTCTCCTCTTCCTCTCTCTCTCACCCTTCCCTCTCTCTTATCTCTACTTCTATTCTCTCTCTTTCTCTCTTCTACCTCTCCTCTCTCCTTCCCCTCTCTTTCCGCTTTTCTTCCCCTACCTATCTTTCTTCCCTCTCTCCTCTCTCCTTCTCTCTCCCCCCTGGTTCCCTCTCTTTCTTCTCTCTCCTCTCTTCATCTCTCTCTTTTCCCCCTCCCTCTCTCTCTCTCCCCTTCTCTCCTTCCTCTCTCTGTCTCTCCCCTCTCTGTCTCTCTCTCTTCTCTCCTTCCTCTCTCTCTCTCTCTTCTCTCCTTCCTCTCTCTGTTTCTTCCCCTTCTCTCTTCTCTCCTTCCTCTCTCTCTCTCTCTCCCCTCTTCTCTCTCCCTCTTCTCCCCTTCCTCTCTCTGTCTCTCCCTCCTTCTCTCTCTCTCTCTCCGCAGCCCTTCCGTCTCCCTTCTCTCTTCTGTGCTGACAGAACACTAAGACGGTAGAAGTGTTGGATGTTTGGGGAAGACATAAGGGGTCCCCCTGTTAAGGTGCCTCTCTTCCGGCATGGCGGGTTCAGCATGCGCTCCATCCCTTGTCACCCCTTGTATGTATATGGACACAATATGGGCATATACGACACAATCATACTTGTCCAAATAGAGTATATTTGTTATAAATGTTGTTTGGAGAGATATATGTAGCGGCCTCACCCTCTCTCTCTTCTTTAGCGGTTACTTTGGCTCCAGTCTAGGGGTGCCTTGAAGGGGAGAGCGAGGTGCGCCACGGCCCATGTCCTCTAGATTACAGCATGTAGAGGTGAAGGCCAGCACCAGATTACCTTCGGGCTGTGTATACGCTCTGAGCCAAGTCTGTTCTGCTGATAACCCCCTTTGCTCCCAGTAATTGGAGTACCACACACTGAAAAGGTCCAACACTTATTTATTCCATAACGGCAAACAAATAGTCCTTTGCGAGCAGACAGTTTGAGACCCATAGAACAGTTCAGTATTGGTGGGGAGAAGGTCAAGGCACAATCCTCAAAGAAACTAAACCGTCGAGGTTTCACCAACGGTTGCTAAGCACAGTGGCTGTAAAATTGACTTTTTAGTCGCAGAGTCTCTTCCAGCGACTCGAGTGAACAGGAACTGGAGTTACCTTCATTACGTTGCAGCCCCTGTTTGGGGGAAGACATCCCTCCAAGAGAGTTACCAGAGTCCCCACCGTCACCGGATTAATGCTGCACCGGGCTATTCGGAAGGGTTACACTCCCCGGCCTCCTCGCCTCAGATATGGGTCCCAACACCTTAGGGCCCCTCGGACTCCTACACTCTCGCAGAACCCAGTCGAAGTTACTGGGCCCCAGGCCTTGGCCGTAGTACCTCACCCCAGGCTTAAGGTGCCTGGGATGGACTCCATCTCTCGCTCCGGCCAGGTCAAGGGCACCTGGGCCCGGAACTCCGGGAACGCCAGCACCCAGGCTGAAGGTGCCTGGGCGCGGCTGCGTCCTCCAACTCTGAACCCCCGAGGTCAGGGCAACCGCCCCTTTTATCTCCTCTCCCTTTGCGCCACAGCGGGTTCCCCGCCCCGCTGTACCAGCGCCAGGAATGGACAAAAAGGAACAGTCTTGCGGTGCAGGTTCAACTTCGGCCCAGGGCGACAACGCCACCTGCAGGCCACAGGGAACCTTGCACCACCAGAGTCCTCCAAGAACCACAAAAGGGATTCTCAGATTCCCTAACAATTAGTACATCTGGGTTGAATAACCCAGATGCTCCCCCCCCAAATTTAAATGCCCGCTACATATATAACATGTGAGTATTGGAGGATACTGGGCACAGCCACTCCGGACACAATTATGATTTGATTTGATTCATATATATATATATATATACTTATTGTCGAGGTTGTGAATGGTCAAACGTTTTTGAGCTCAACATGCCAATGATCACAATTGTCCCTGCCCACATTTTGAGTGGGAGGGGCTTCAGGTGTGTACCTGTTATGTGATTTTGGTTATTTTAGTGCAGCTCTAAGCCACTGGTCTCTTGGCTCTGAGAAAGGGGGCAAGTCCTTTGAAAAAGAAATAAGACTTCCAGACCTGCACCAGTCCTCTGTGTAATGTGATGGTTCGGTGGTCTGTACCTGGAATTAATCTGACGAGCTTGTACACACGTTGGTTTGTGAGTATAGAATACATTTCCTGATTTTATCAATAAAGCTTGTCCAAGGATAATTGCACTAGGCTGGAGCGCCCTCTGTTGTCCAGTCTTATGAGGGCAGCAAAGCGGGGCATTTCTGTGTGAGTCAGGACTGGAACAAGAAATGGTGTGCCTATAGTATCTGAATACCACTTTTAAGGCAGGAGGTTATCTGTTTCCAACTGACCTGAGTTTAGTTATTGGCTGTTTTTGTTGTATTCTGCTATGGAATAGTTGTGCAAAGTCCTCCAACCTTCCTTGGAGTTTGCTGCATCACTGAGTAAAAGTGCCGGACAATCCTAATTGGACAATGTAAAATGATATACACAGTATGTTTTTGCATGAGTGATGACCTTCTGCCATGTATTGAATATTGATCGTTGTGCTCTCTTTCCTTTTGGATAGGCCAAAATCCTTTGCTATCAAGACAATGAGGTCCTGAGGAAGTGGTTAGATGTGAAACGCGTCGACCTCTTGGAGCGCATAGCAAAGACCTACTAATGTAGTCTGATTGTATAGCTTGGATCATCCAAGGAGCACCCTTTTTCATGTTTCTTATAACCTGTGTTTTAACTATATTTTGTAATAAATTCTTACCCTTTTATAACAAATCTGACCATCTCTTTCTGGTACCAGTAAATTCCGCTAGTTTTTTTCTATTTTGCTTATGATATTTATGGATGAGGTACCCCAAATATAGCTATTCCCCTTTTTTCAAGTGTAAAATTATATACACTAACTGGCCACTTTTTTTAGGTACACCTGTTCAATTGCTTGGTAACATTAATCAGCCAATCACATGGCAGCAACTCAATGCATTTAGGCATCTAGACGTGGTGAAGACGACGACCTTCTGTCAAACTGAGCATCAGAATGGGGAAGAAAAGGGGATTTAGGTGACTGTGAACGTGGGATGGTTGTTGGTGGCAGACGGGCTCGTCTGAGTATTTCTGGGATTTTCACACTCAACCATCTCTCGGGTTTACAGAGAATGGTCCAAAAAAGAGAAAATATCCAGTGAGCGGAAGTTGTGTGGAGGAAAATGCTGTGTTGATGTCAGAAGAAATAGGTCAGACTGGCTCCAGATGATAGAAAGACAACAGTAACTCAAATGACCACTCGTTACACCCAAGGTATGCAGAATACCATCTCTGAACACACAACACATCCAACCTTGAAGCAGATGGGCTACAGCAGCAGAAGACCACACCGGGTGCCACCAGAAAAGGAAACTGAGGCTACAATTGGCACAGGATCACCAAATCTGGACAATAGAAGATTGGAAAAACGTTGCCTGGTCTCATGAGTCTGGATTTCAGCTGTGACATTCAGATGGTCGGGTCAGAATTTGATGTAAACAACATGAAAGCATGGATCCATCCTGCCTTGTATCACCGGTTCAGGCTGGTTGTGGGGGTGTAATGGTGCGGGAGATATTTTCTTGGCACACTTTGTCCATCTCCTTATGACTACAGTGTCCCCATCTTCTGATGGCTCCTTCCAGCAGGATAACGCACCATGTCACAAAGCTCCAATCATCTCACCACTGGACAATGAGGTCACTGTCCTCCAATGGCCTCCACACTCACCACATCTCATCCAATTGGCATCATGGTGGATGTGCAGCCGACAAATCTGCAGCAACTGTGTGATGCTGTCATGTCACTATGGAGCAAAATCTCTGAGGAACGTTTCCAGCACCTTGTTGAATCTATGCCAGGAAGAATGAAGGCAAAAGGGGGTCCAACCTGATACTAACAAGGTGTACCTAATAAAGTGGCCGGTGAGTGTGTATATCCTGTATATACTGTGTGTGTAAAAAATTTAAATTTCTTGGATTTTTCTTTACAGTTTTCAGGAGAGAAGATCGCTGTACACAGTATGTTTTTTGCGTGAATGATAACTTCCTGCCATGTATTGAATATTTGCTATCAAGACAATGAGGTCCTGAGGAAGCGGTTAGATGCGAAACACGTCAACCTCTTGGAGCACATAGCACAGACCTACTAATGAAGTCTGATTGTATGGCTTGGATCATCCAAGGCTACCTGTGGTAGAATAAAGGAACTGACAAGCTCATCACACCAACTGTACACCCCCCCCCCCAAACCCGACCCCCACCCTCCCCAGTGTCTTCTTTGCCTGTGGAGTCAAAGAAATAGGAGGTTGTAAAAAACAGGTCTGGTGTGATGTAGCCAACATCCCTAACTGATACAATACAAAAGTTTCCCCTCACAGGGCGGGACTTTATAGGCATGAATTTACATAACCACTAGGGTAGAGTATAAAAAATAATTTATTACAAAAGTAGAAAGTATGATTTACATAAAATTGTAAGCCAATGAAAACTTGATATATGCAGAAGATACAATCAATGAATCAATAGAATAGATGTTGAATTATGCCCAATGCATCGCATGCTCAGGGGAAAGGATTATACCCTAGACTGCAATGCTAGTGCATAATTATATGAAAATTGGAATTGTACATATATAGGTCAGATCCTACACGTTACGGAGATAGCTCCTTCTTCAGGGATAATCCGACATATAATTCAGAATTGAAATCTAAAACAGAGAAGAATACAGTTGTCTCATGTGATGGCATTCATTAAACATAAAACACGAAACAAAACATAAACAATAAATATGCAAATGAGGGTGAGCATGGAAAACACCCAATTGGCAGAGTACTCACCTCTGCAGCCATACATCAAGTTTATATATCAGTCATCATAGAACCACAACACCCAGAAAGCACAAGGGTTATGGTTTGAAAACAAGTGGTGAAAAAATCCCCTATATGGGGAAATGGGTGGAAACTGCGCACATGCGATGTCCAGACAGCGAACCGGGACCGCAAACGTCTCCAAAGGGAAGCATAGAAAAATCAATATACTTGAGGTAAAAAGAAAAATTCTCAAATTAATTATAAATTAATGCACATAAATGCGTCAAAGAAGCATATTGTACAGTATATGGTATTGTCCCAAGATTTATACCCTTTTCCCAAAAAGAGGGATTCAAGGGTTTAATAGTATAAAAAATATAAATATATTGTTGACACAAGATAGAAATCAAGTGGAATTCACATGGATATTGGATAGATTTTTCTTACCTCTTCCCAGATTACTGTATAATTATGGGAATGGGGAGAGGAGGGGGGGGGGGGGCATGCAGATAGACAATATGGAGAACTTTTGATGTAGTATGCACAGCTCCCACAAGAAAGAAAAACAAGATACAGATGGAGTCCTCACAGATCCAGCATACACGGAAAATGGAGGAAAGGGAGACCAACTCCCTATCTTGTATTGCAAGTCCACTCATCAAGCAAAATTGCCTATGGAGTCTATATGAGAGGAGAGACAAAAGAAAAGACACAAGATTGCATCATTACTTGATGCATTTGTAGTATCACCCTACATTTGTGGTCTCAAATGGACCCAAAGTGGGGGATGATAGTCATCTGCTAATATTGCCGAAAAGTCACCGCCACGAGTTGAAGATCAAAAAATCACATCTCACCTGGTTATTGTCCTGCCCCACGTGCTCTCTCCCCATCAGCCCCAGCACTATTGAAGGACTGACTTTGTCGCTTTTAAAGAGCATCAAGGCACAGTGATTGGCTTCCTCAGCGATACACGTGGGTGTCAAACACCACGTGTGCCCTGTCATTAGAATGCTGCGGTCCCCCGGGCGCGCGGCGCACCACCAAGCCCTCCCCCCCAGAGGCGAGATAGCCAGTGAGTGAGAGCCATGTCATGTGCCACGCCCCCACCGACACATGAGTGCGGCACAAAGGATTCACACATGATCCCAGTGGACGAATGGAAACGGAGAAGCTGTCAGACGTCAGATTTTTTGTGACAGTGCCGCAAAAAATAGGCCAAACCGACGCAAAAAGCCGGCCCATACAGATGGCAACATCCATAAGAGATCCGGCCAGCAGCCGGAGAGGCCTACGTGTGTCGGGATCGAATCCAGACAGGGAAACGTGCGCAGCAAAAGGCCCCATAATTGCCACCGCTGCTGTTCAATCTTGAACAGGCCAATACAGATTTCATAAACTACTGAAAAGTATTTGTATTGAGGGCCAATGGCCACAAAATGTATCCAAACGGAATAGAAATAAATAGGCAGCTGCAGAAGTGAGTAAATACCACCAAATCATAAATTGCATAGAATTTAAAATAAAAAATAAATAAAAACAAACACATAAATGTGAGAATACAAAAAATGTATTACTACATACATAAAATATGAAGCGGGCATCCCTGTGAGAACACATGGGACATACCTCCAAATCCTGGTTAACAGAAATAGGCATTGTTTGCAAACACAGACATTGTTTTGATTGCAAGAAAATCCATAAAATTGAATCAAAATATAACATACAATGAAATAAGTATTCCAACATGTGCAGCCCAAAATCCCAACTGATTGTTGGACAGATCTTATTTCTCCATGCCTCCCGATACGAAACCCTCCAAGAAGGGCCTGTAATTGACAGCCTCATTGAGGCCGGGGAAGGTGGTGGCATGGAGGAGAAAGATCCATCTCAACTCTCTCTGTAACAGTAGCTTGTTCCAGTCACCTCCTCGTGCATTTGGATGCACTCTGTCAAGTACTATGAATTTGACCTTGGGGAAAGTCCCATTATGAAGAGCAATGGTGTGTCTTCCCAAAGGGAAGTCAGGATTGCATCCCTTCATGCTCCATATATGTTTGGTCATTCTTGTTCGTAGCTCTACATTGGTCTTCCCAACATAGAAAGAGCCACATTCACAAAGCAGGAGGTATACTACCCCCTTGGTGTTACAGTTGGCATAGTGAGCAGATTTGAAAGTCCTTCCACTAGGCAGTATACACGTAGGTCCCACATGTATATAGCGACAAAAACTACAGCCTCCACAGGTGTAGGTTCCCTTGATTTTACATGGATCCCCCCGGTTTTCCCCCTTGAATTCACTGTGAACCACTCGATCACGAATGGAAGTTGCCCGCCTAAAAGTGATGGATGGTTTGGTGGTCACAAATCTACCCAGATTAGAGTCCATAGACAAAAGGTGCCAATATTTTTCAATGACATTGCGGATCTTATTATGCTGATTAGAGAATGATATTATCAATCTAGTTTCACTATTGCTAAGACGTTCTTTTTCAGGTTTCCGTGAATATAGAAGTTCGCATCGTGTCTTTATCAGAGATTTTTTATATGCCTTTTTGAGGCAGGTCTTAGAGTAGCCTCTCTCCAAGAGACGCATTTGTAGTTTTTTTGCCTCTGTTCGAAAAATGTCCATATCTGAACAATTTCGTCTTATGCGAAGATATTGGCTAAATGGTATCGACGCCATAAGTGGGTTGGGATGGAAGCTAGATGCGTGCAACAAGGAGTTGCCCGCCGTAGCTTTCCGAAAGAGACGTGTCTGTATTGCCCCTTCCTTCCCCCGGAAAACAGTAACATCGAGGAAAGTTATCTCATCAGCATCATGCATCATCGTAAATGCTAGATTGAATTGATTTTTATTCAACCTATTGAGAAACGCTGATAGCATCTCCATTGGTCCATCCCAGATCAGGAAAACATCATCGATGTATCGTACCCACATGGTAATGTGGTCAGTGAATATTGTACAAGAATCATCAGCCATCAAAGCTCGCTCCCACTCCCCCAGGTACAGATTGGCGTACGATGGGGCACAACATGTCCCCATCGCAACACCCTGTACCTGGAGGTAGTGGGAGCCAGCAAATGAAAAGATGTTGTGATGTAGAATGAAATCAAGGGATTGAACTATAAAGTCACTGTATGGCCACTGATCGTCAATTTGTTGTGACAGTATGTGATGTATGGCTGCTAAACCTAAGGTGTGGGGAAAGGAACTATAGAGTGCCTCGACGTCGATCGTAACCAGCGTCGAGTGCTCTGATATAGTCATACCATCTAGAATTTTCAAGAAGTGAATTGTGTCTTTTACATGGGACGGGAGACTAACCACAAATGGTCGCAGATGTTCATCAATTAGGCGGCTCAATTTTTCGGAAATTGAGCCATTGCCAGAAATTATGGGGCGGCCCGGAGGATCATGCTTGTTTTTATGTATCTTTGGGAGTGCATAGAAGGTTGGGATTTTGGGATGCTCAGTTCGTATGTATTTCCACGTAGTGGCTGTGATTATTCCCTCTCTTCCAGCTTTGTCTATTAAGTCGTGAAAATCACTGTTGAATTTTTTGATAGCGTTGACAGATATCAAACGGTACCAGTTATCATTCGACAGGATTTTTTTACACATATCTATGTATTGGGTATTATCCATTATTACGGTATTTCCACCCTTGTCAGAAGGTTTAATTACTATAGAACAGTTTTTTGACAAATTTTGTAAAGCTCGCTTTTCTCTTGCCGTCAGATTCTCTTCAGACTTGATAGTACCTGACATCTTATCTATTTCACTCCCTCTCCTGTCCTCCACTGCACTCTACAACTCCAATTCTTCTCAGCAAGCAACTGACCTCCGGATTCATCATATCCCATTGAGGTGGTGAATGAGGCCCCCCAGAGACTTCTAGAATGTTTTATTATCAGTGAAGGGAAGACTCTGCATTGCATATTATCATCATTATCATTGTTATAATAGGCATGTGCAAGGGGTGTCCCTCCTTATCACCTTGTGTGCATTAGCACTGGCAGAGCTTCAGGGGTTGCATTGGTCAGAATGGCAACTCCGCCTATGGTCCAGGGAACCCGTGCGGCCTCCCTGTCACATTAGGTTTTGGGGGGGGGGGGGGTGCAGTTATAAGAATCGATCCCCTGTATGGCTCTCCATGCAGGTGGTGAAACCCATCTTCTTCTCCTCTCCCTCCCGCAGCTTTCAGCTGCTGCATGGAGAGCCATACAGGGGATCCGTTCTTGTAATTGCCCCCCTACCCCACCACACCAATCACCCCCTTCTGTGCAGTATTGGATTCCCCTCCACTGCCTAGGCCCCCCGCCTCCCCGCAGAGCTACCGGCCTCCCTCCTCTCCTACTGGCTGCTGCTGGGGATATTCAAGATGGAGAGAGGGGGAAGGGGCCAGTAAATGTTTCATTTACCAACCTCTTCCTTTTCTGAATGATTGGTCCCGATCAGTCACTGTGTCCATTCATAACTGAAGCTTCAGTATATGAATGAACAGGGAGGCTGTGCAGAGCTCTTCCTGTTCATTCATTATGTGTAGCTGAGGCTGCAGAAATGGAGATTGAGGGCTATGTCCTCAGTCCCTTTCTCTGTCTCAAAAGTGAGACTTCTGAGGTCGATTTAGACCCCTGATATTTCACCAAAGCACCACCCTTCCCCCCCCATTGTGAAAAAGAAAATGCAACAAATAATAAAATAAAAAAAAATGAAGGGCTAATTCACATGGGTTTTCTGGCCCATATAGTGTGAATGAGCGATTTGCTTGTCCAGCTGGAGCCACCTGTTACTCTATGGGGGTGCAGCAGCTGTATGAACACAGCCGCAGGTCATAATATGACAGGTGTGGTAGAGTGGACCTAAATTAACACCAGTGCCGGTGTTCTATCAGTATGGGTCCCCCCATCAGATAGTGCCCGGGTTGGACTGCACATGCGCAAGCGGAGATCACGGAAATCTCAGAGACTGAACATCTGTTCTTGAAGCATGCGCAGTTAACAGGCCGGGTCCAGGGCGACGTGGAATTCGCTGTAAGTGGCCAGTGGCCAGTCGGCCTCACGTCCTCGCTTCGCTCGGCCTCCTGGCTTTTTTTTTTAATATCTCCACGGGGATGGTAAGGAATGAGCCTGGATAGCTGATCAGGTTCGGAGATTTCCGTGATCTCCGGCTGCGCATGCGCAGTCTAACCCGGGCACTATCTGATGGGGGACCCAGAATGATAGGACACGGGGACAAGGTCATCCACTGCCCAGGGCAAAAATGCCAAACTGCGCCCCCATCCCGTTCATGATGTGCAAGCTTAGAGGATCCTACACCCAACAGTCACTGGCTTTTCGAAGTCATTGCCGCTGTCACTACTCCTGTCAGCCTTGCAACAGAAGGAAAGCGCCACCATTTCTGCAGTAAACCATTGTGCCCAGGGCGGCCGCCCCTCCCACCCCACCCCTTGTCCCGGGCCCTAATGCACACTCCCCATATTTAGGGCCGTACACCAGCACCCACACACCTGTCAAATGAGGACCTGCGGCTGTGTTCATACAGTTGCTGGGTCCCCATAGAGTATCATAGGCTGCCTGCACACAGCTCCAGCCACATAGGGAAAACCCTGATTCACACTGTACAGAATACAGCACCTATGTGAATGAGCCCTAGGACCTCCTCCATACACACAGCTTTATTTATTGCATCAAAATGTGGACAGTTTCTCAAAAAAATCTTTTTAATTACCCTCTTAATATGTAAATAAAAATCTGAAATAACTCTTAAGCCGCATGGAATTAGGGGGGGGGGGTGGGGCCAGATCAGCTTTTGCATCCGGGGCCCACAAGCTTCAAGCCAGACATGTGCACTGCTGAAAAATCTGTTCATTTTCGTTTTCCGTTTCATTCGTGAATGGGAAAATTTGGAAATTTCAAAAATTTCGGAATTCGAAGATCTGAAAATTCGGAAATTCGGATAATTTGCAAATTCAAAAAGTAAGAAAGGAAAATCCGAAAAATCTGTTCGTTTAGGCTTCATTCGTTTTTATTTTTTGTGGGGGGAAAATTCGCAATTGGTAAACTTGCAAATTCGTAATTCGTAAATGGGAAAATTTGGAAAATTTTGGAATTCCAAAATCGGAAAGTTCGGAAATTCAATAATAAGAAAGGAAAATCCGAAAATTTGGAAAAGAACGAAAATTTGATATAATAACTAACTATTAAATCATAGGTATTGGAATTTCCTTTCAAATTTGTCTGTAAATGTAACGAATACAAATTTATCTGAAGTTACGAGTTATCCGTAATAACGAATGCCGCATCTAAACAAATGGAACAGAACTAAATAATAATAAATAACAAAAATAATACATTTTTATTATTAATATTATTGTTATTTATTATTAATAATTCGTTACGTTCCATTCATTTAGATACGGCATTCGTTATTACGGATAATTCATAACTTCGGATGAATTCGTATTCGTTACATTCACTAACGGAAAATTTTGAAATGAAATTCCAATACCTGTAATTTAATAGTTAAGTTATTATTAGTTAGTTATTATTTCAGATTTTCGGATTTTCGGGTTTTTTAATATTCGGGTTTGCATTCTTATTTTTGGATTTCCAAAATTCAGTATTTTCGGATTTTTGAAATTCGAATTTCTGAAATGTTGAATTTTCGGATTTTCGAATTCGTATTTTCGAATTCCGATGTTCAGAATTTTCGAATTTCATAATATTCGGAAAAATGTTTTTTTTTCGGAAATTGGTATATTTCCGAATTAACAAATTTGTCTAAATTTGTTAAAAAATTTATTCAGGACTAAACAAATTGCACATGTCTACTTCAAGTCACCTGACTATACTATAGAAAATGCTGTGAAACTAAGGCTACGTTTCCTCTATTGCGACTTGTCATGCGACTTGGGATCGCAAAGTCGCATGACAAGTCGTACCCCATGATTTTCAGTGAGTACTGTTCATATCTGTGCGACTTTAAAATAGTCCCTGCACTAGTTTGGTCCGAATTTGACGCAACTTTGATGCAACTTTAGGTCCACAGACCTCAAGATAACACAGCCATTGCTTCAAGTCGCATCCAAAAATCGCGTGACTTTGGGGTTGCAATAGTGGAAACCCAGCCTTAAGGCCATTATCCGTATTGTGTATATATAGGGAAAAAAGAGAGCGAATGGATTTTGGACTGTACAGGCCAGAGAAGGAGCTAGATATTTCATAAAAATATACAGTTTATTAGGTAACAATAGTTAAAAGATCATACAACATGTATGTTTCTATATGAATAAAACCAAACAGTGCTGGTAGAGTTCATTGTATACAATTATACATCGCAAATTAAGTGCTGATACAGTAAATCTTAATTATTCCGACGCGTTTCGTCAAATTTGCTTTATCAGGGCTCATGAAAGAATTATAGCACCCATCTGAAGAAAAACATCATTTACAATGTATTTACATAATATTTACAAACATCCAGTATTTATTGCAACCATGTGTTTGTCATGCGGGACCCACCACAAAGCAACAAGCCACGCCTCTGATTACTGCTCAGTGGGGGAAAGATCTCCCACTGGCCGGCTCTGCCATAGCAAATGTATGGAAGCACTTCTGAATCTGCAGGTAGGGAGATAATGTGCCAGCGGGGAGATGGGAAAGATCTCCTCTGACCGGCACAGTTCTGCAAAGGAGAGTGGTACTGGCCTTACAACCAATCAGGACGCCTGGCAGGAGATCACGTGAGCATACACCAAGCTCCCTGATTGGTTGGAAAGCCAGTATCATGGGACGTCTGCTAATAAGAACAAGAAAATGATGATGGGGGGAGAATCCTGGATACTTTACCCCCATGTTGTCTTCCCAGCTGTTTCAACCTGAATTTACGTTAACCACTTGCCGACCAGCCACCGCAATTATACTGGGGCAGGTTGGTGAAGCTGCGCGAATCTCTGTCATTTTACGTCGGCCGTTTTAAAAAGTTATAGGGGGCGCCCACGCCGATACGCGTGGCCGGTGTCCGCGATGTGCACTGGCCACCTGTAAACAGACAGATCCCTGTTCTGTCAGGGGAGTAGTAAGAGATCTGCTGTTCCTAGTGATCAGGAATAGCGATCTCTCTCCTCCTCCAGTCACTACACTCCTCCTACAGTTAGCAACACCTCCCTAGGGAACACTTAACCCCTTCATCACCCCCTAGTGTTAACCCCTTCACTGCCAGTGCCATTTATACAGTAATCAGTGGCTATTTTTAGCTCTGATCGCTGTATAAATGTCACTGGTCCCAAAAAAATTGTCCGATGTGTCCGCCGCAATGTCACAGTCATGAAAAAAATTGCCGATCGCCGCCATTACTAGTAAAAAAAGAAATATAATAATAAAAATGCCATAAATCTACCCCCTATTTTGTAGACGCTATAACTTTTGCGCAAACCAGTCGATATACGCTTATTGCGATTTCTTTTACCAAAAATATGTAGAAGCATAAATATAACTTTTGCGCAAACCAATCAATATACGCTTATTGCGATTTTTTATTTTAACAAAAATATGTAGAAGAATAAATGTGTTTGTTTGTTTTTTTTATAAATGGGATATTCATTATAGCAAAAAGTACAAAATATTGTGGGTTTTTTTTTCAAAATTGTCGCTCTTGTTTTGTTTATAGCGCAAAAAAAATAAAAACGCAGAGGTGATCAAATACCACCAAAAGAAATCTCAATTTGTGGGGGAAAAAAAGGGTAGTGCACGACCACGCAATTGTATTTATTGGGATTTTATGTGATAGATCAACACAAAGTGGCACATTATTGTGAAGTGGAAGGAAAATGATAAATGGTTTCCATTTTTTTTTACAAATAAATATGTTAAAAGTGTTGGGGGGCATTTGTATTCAGCCCCCTTTACTCTGATACCCCCTAACTAAAATCTAGTGGAACCAATTGCCTTCAGAAGTCACCTAATTAGTAAATAGAGTCCACCTGTGTGTAATTTAATCTCAGAATAAATACAGATGTTCTGCGAAGCCCTCAGAGGTTTGTTAGAGAACCTTAGTGAACAAACAGCATCATAAAGGCCAAGGAACACACCAGACAGGTCAGGGATAAAGTTGTGGAGAAGTATAAAGCAGGGTTAGGTTATAAAAAAATATCTCAAGCTTTGAACGTCTCACAGAGCTCTGTTCAATCCATCATCCGAAAATGGAAAGAGTATGGCACAGCTGAAAACCAAGACATGGCCGTCCACCTAAACTGACCGGGCCGGGCAAGGAGAACATTCATCAGAGACGCAGCCAAGAGGCCCATGGTAACTCTGGAGGAGCTGCAGAGATCCACAGCTCAGGGGGGAGAATCTGTCCACAGGACAACTATTAGGCCCCTTTCACACGGAGGTCCGTTCAGGTCCGCCTGTCAGTTTTTTAGGCGGACCTGAAACGGATCCTCCATGTAGCCCTATGGAGGCACGGATGTCAGCGGAGACATGTCCGCTGACATCCGCTCCGCTCCGCCAAAGTGTGACGGAGGAAAACCCTATTTTTCCTTCCGTCGGCGGAGCGGATCGGATGGCAACGGACTCTACGGTCCGTCGTCATCCGATTCCCCATAGGGGAGAGCGGCGCTCTGACAGGGCGGTCCCTGCACAGTGTGCGGGGACCGCCCAGTCATCCGTCGGCTCAGCGGGGATCAACGGAGCGATCCCCACTGAGCAAGCGGAGCTTCACGGGGTGGATCTTCACGGATCCGCCCCGTGTGAAAGGGGCCTTAGTTGTGCTTCTCCACAAATCTGCCCTTTATGGAAGAGTGACAAGAAGAAAGACATTGGTGAAAGAAAGTCATAAGATGTCCTGTTTGCAGTTTGTGAGAAGCCATGTGGGGGACACAGCAAACATGTGGAAGAAGGTGTTCTGTTCAGATGAGACCAAAATTTTACTTTTTAGCCTAAAAGCAAAACGCAATATGTGGCAGAAAACTAACACTGCACATCACCCTGAACACACCATCTCCACCGTCAGGGCCGTCGGAACAGGACAGGCAAACCAAGCAACTGCTTGGGGCCCCCAGCTGGCCTGGGGCCCCAGCAGAGCTGCCTCCCCTCCCGCGAATGGCGGCCCCCTCCTCCCGCGATTAGGCAGCCCCCTCCTCCCGCGATTGGCGGCCCCCCCCACCCACGATTGGCGGTCCCCCCTCCCGCGATTGGCGGCCCCCTCCTCCTGCGATTTGGCAGCCCCTCTCCCACGATTGGCAGCCCCCACCCGCGATTGGCGGCCCCCACCTCCCGCGATTTGGCGGCCCCCCCTCCCGCGATTGGCGGCCCCCCCACCCGCGATTGGCGGCCCCCTCCTTCCGCGATTGGCAGCCCCCTCCTCCCGCAATTTGGCGCCCCCCGTGATTAGCGGCCCCCCTTCCTGCGATTGGCACCCCCCCTCCCGCGATTGGCGCCCCCCTCTCGCGATCGGCGTCGATGTCCCACGTTAGCACCCCCCCTTTTCTGAATTAAAAAAAAAAAGTAAAAAAATTGTGTAGCACCCCCCCGCTTCTCAAAAAAAATTAGTAGCACCCCCCCCCCCCTGCTTGGGGGCCCCAAATTCTCAATCTGCTTGGGGTCCCCAAATTCCTTCAAACGGCCCTGCCCACCGTGAAACATGGTGGTGGCAGCATCATGTTGTGGGGATGCTTTTCTTCAGCAGGGACAGGGAAGCTGGTCAGAGTTGATGAGAAGATGGATGGAGCCAAATACAGGGCAAACTTAGAAGAAAACCTGTTAGAGTCTGCAAAAGACTTGAGACTGGGACGGAGGTTCACCTTCCAGCAGGACAACGACCCTAAACATACAGCCAGAGCTACAATGGAATGGTTTAGATCAAAGCATATTCATGTGTTAGAATGGCCCAGTCAAAGTCCAGACCTAAATCACATTGAGAATCTGTGGCAAGACTTGAAAATTGCTGTTCACAGACGCTCTCCATCCAATCTGACAGAGCTTGAGATATTTTGCAAAGAAGAATGGGCAGAAATGTCCCTCTCTAGATGTGCAAAGCTGGTAGAGACATCCCCAAAAAGACTTGCAGCTGTAATTGCAGAGAAAGGCGGTTTTACAAAGTATTGATTCAGGGGGACTCCATACAAATGTACCCCCTACACTTTTCACATATTTATTTGTAAAAAATTTCAAAAGCCATTTATCATTTCCTTTCCACTTCACAATTAAAGCGGAGGTCCACCCAGATTTTTATTTATTTTTTAAAAGTCAGCAGCTACTAACAGTGTAGCTGCTGACTTTTAATAAGGACACTTACCTGTCCTAGGCGCCCGCGATGTCGGTCCCCCGACAGCGATCGATCGCTGCTGGCAGGTCCCGGCTCCTCCATCCTGACTAAGGGAAACAGGTAGTGAAGCCTTACGGCTTCATTGCCCGTTTCCTACTGCGCATGCGCCACTCGCACGGCGCTTTGTGAATGGGCGGCTTGCCTCCTGGGATGCACACAGTTCCAAGAAAGCAGCGCGCCCCATTCACAAGAAGAGGAAATGGAAGTTCTCAATCCGAGGATAAGGAAGAGGCACATTAGAGGCAGATTAGGGGACTTACGCATAGCCACGGGCATTTTGGGTGAGTATAATTTTTTTTTTTCTATTAATTTTTTTCTGAATTTTAGTGTAAAAAAAATTTCAGGGTGGACCTCCGCTTTAATGTATGTGCCACTTTGTTTTGGTCTATTCACATACATTTACGTTTTTGGTTGCAACATGACAAAATGTAGAAGATTTCAAGGGGTATGAATACTTTTTCAAGGCACTGTATGTACACACTGTATATCTACATACATACTTGCATGTTTGAGCTTTCGAGTGCACAACTATGAATATTTTTTTATTAATATTATCATCATTCTTCTTCCTATTATTATTATTTTTATTATTTTTATAAGTGGTACCGTTGGAGGAATAAACTGGAAATTGTAAATTAATTTTAAGTACTAATTTTCTGACACCAAAAATTAACAAAGTTTATCATAATTAAAGGAAATTCACTTAAAAGAAAGTTGGACATCAGGAACTTTCACACATCACTCGGCAGGTTTATAGAATCCTCCGGGCACGTCTAATAGGTGCGTTAACATTGCGTCTGTCTTCACCATGTCTAGAGATGGGTCACAGAGAGTACATCGGATCCACCAACAAATCATCACAGAATGAAATGAACGATAATAATGAGAGATGCTGAACGCTGTAACTGAATAGAAATGTCCCTAACCCATCACCTGTGCTCTGTATACTATATACTGAGCTCTCAGAGGTCTGTATACTATATCCTGAGCTCTCAGAGGTTTGTATACAGTATATAGCAGGAGTCTCCAAACTGCGGCCCTTTGCTTGCCTTTATCCGGCCCTCGGGCACTATTCCATCCATTGACACCAACAATGGCGAATCATTTTTATTGCTGAAACCACCAATGGGGCACTATTCATCCAACTTACACTCTCAAAAGGGTACAATTCCTTCTATTGACACCAACAATGGGGCACTAGTCCTCCCACTGACACCAAAGGAATGATATTGTTTACCCCCTCTCGACATTTTCTACTCCCAATGGCCCTAGTCCGGCCCTCCTAAAGTCTGAAGGACAGTAAACTGGCCCTTTGTTTAGAAAGTTTGGAGACCCCTGGTATATAGTATAGTAAACCAGGGAAGTAGATAAAGGGGGGTCAGGGGTGTCTGAACCCCCCCAAGCAAAGTTATGTTTGCGTTTTTCACGACCATAACTATGTTCTGGGGGGGGGGTTCAGACATCCCTTGCCCTCCTAGTTATCTACTGTACATCCCTGGTATACTATATCCTGGGCTCTTGGAGGTCTGTATACTATATCCTGAGCTCCCAGGAGTCTGTATACTATATCCTGAGCTCTCGGAGGTCTGTATACAGTATATACAGTATAGTATACCAGGGGAGTAGATAAAGGGGGGTCAGGGGTGTCTGAATCCCCCCAAGCAAAGTTATGTTTGCGTTTTTCACGAACATAACTATGTTCTGGGGGGGGGGGGGGTTCAGACATCCCTTGCCCCCCTAGTTATCTACTGTACATCCCTGGTATATTATATCCTGAGCTCCCAGGAGTCTGTATACTATATCCTGAGCTCCCAGGAGTCTGTATACTATATCCTGAGCTCCCAGGAGTCTGTATACTATATCCTGGGCTCTTGGAGGTTTGTATACTATATCCTGAGCTCCAAGGAGTCTGTATACTATATCGTAAGCTCCCAGGAGTCTGTATACTATATCCTGAGCTCTCGGTGGTCTATAAACTATATTCTGAGCTCTCAGAGGTCTGTATACTATATACTGAGCTCTCAGAGGTCTGTATACTATATCCTGAGCTCTAGGAGGTCTGTATACAGTATATATATATAGTATACCAGGGAAGTAGATAAGGGGGGGTCAGGGGTGTCTGAACCCCGCTCAAGCAAAGTTATGTTTGCGTTTTTCACGGACATAACTATGTTCTGGGGGGGGGGCTCAGACATCCCTTACCCTCCAGTTATCTACTGTACTCTTAGAGGTCTGTATACTATATCCTGAGCACCCAGAAATCTGTATACTATATCCTGGGCTTTCGGAAGTCTGCTCCCTGCTCACCACTATCACTTGTAAATGCAGAAGTCCGGCTTCTGTGTTTACAAGTGACAGCTTGTCTCCCAATGGCTCCCACAGGTCGGATCTCCTGAGCAGCTCCCACTGAGTGCAGGATTGGGACCTGGGAGATGTAGGTGCTTGGGGTGCAGTGTGGCTGCTGACACCCCCACTGGATGATCTCCCTGCAAATGAGAGAGGTGGAGCCACCTACAGTGTGCGGGGAGGTACTAGGGAAGAAGAGGGGTGAAGATGTGGATGGAGGATGCAGAGGTAAGCAGCTGTGGGAGAAGGCTCTGCACTCTGTTTAGCACACCCATGAACTCTGCACTATGTATGGAGCACAACCCTAAACTCTGCACTCTGTGTGTAATCCCATCGAACTCTGTACTCTATACATAATGCACTCCTGGTATTTAATGCCCCTTTAAAACCCTCACACTATTAGTATGTGTAGCACTACCCCCGCAGGAGCTGCTGGTTTAATTTTGGGCCTGCACGTTACCTCGGTATTCGTTGTCTAGGGGAAGAAAGTCTGTAGAAACTCCAATGTCCACACAAGATGTAAAACCTTAAAGCGGTTGTATACCCTATTTTGTAACTTTTACCTACAGGTAAGCCTATAATAAGGCTTACCTGTAGGTAAAAAGAATATCTCCTAAACCTGTACGGTTTAGGAGATATTTCCCCCCGCAATGAGCCGCTGACTGCAGCGGTGCATGCGCAGCGGGGATTCTCGGCTAAAGTCCGGCAGCCGCCGGACCTTGCCGATGCTCGGGAGTGACGACATCGCCGCTCCAGCCACTCACAGCGCTGGAGCGGTGATACCCAGAAGACACGCCAAGGCAAGATGACTTCTCCCTTGGCGTGGACCAGGTAAGTTCCCGACGCCTCGTTCTAAGGTAAGTATTTGATAATGAGCTAGTATGCGGTGCATACTAGCTCATTATGCCTTTTGCCTTTCAGGTATGAAAAGAAAAAAAAAAAAGTAGGAGCGGGTTCACAACCGCTTTAAGCAGTTCGGTTTTATTTTTATTTTTTCCCATAAACATATAGAAAGGTGAAGGGAAGGGATAGGTTCAGGCACACGGTACAGATCACTGGGGAGAACACCTCAAGTATACAGTCACTCACCACTCTCCCTGGAGTGGGTATTGCTCACCCGGATAGGCCCCTCTCACCTGGCCTAGCAGCCGGTATGATGCACGAACAATATGAGGACCAGTCTCTGCCACAGACTGGTGATGCACAGAATTGGATAATCCGGGATCCTCTGCCACAGGACTCAACACCCAAACTTCCAGCCGAACAGTCAAAAGCCTTTAAGCCGACCCGGCAGACTGTAAGGTGAACTTTAGTTGCGGTGCATCCTCCAATAGATTTACCAGGCCTTCCTCAAGACACCAGCCTTCCGCTTGGTCTTTTCCAGGACAGGTCCTTCCCTGGTTTCCTCCATTGAGTGGCTTCCTCCCTCAGGACGGACAGCAAAGGATCACCTTCAAAATGCAGACCCAGTCAGCATAACTGGGCCTACTGGTTGGAGTTGCGGCCTCGGACCAGCATGGTTCCGAGGCCAAAAATCACACAATACACCCCTCACGCCAGGAGGACCGCGAGGGGACGGAGGACCCCAAAAGATGGCGTCTGCATCTTAAGTACCCTTCCCCAGCAAGCTCAGCGGGTAGACCACGCCCACTGAACTGTTCCCGGGGGAAGGTACCCAATACACTCTGGCTTGTCAATCTTCCACATTGGCCTGAGGTGGTACCGCCATCTACAGGCAGCAATGGGAGGTTTTTCCCAACACAGCCATAGCCGGAACAGAGGCTACTTTAACATCAATTATTTACATCTGAGCCTAGCTATTGGCTCAGATACCCTCTAAATTGAAACATAGCGCCCAGTCATTGGGAGCAGGGCGCTACATATGATTTCACCATACCCACTACTTGATGTGGTTTGGAGGGTATGTGTGTGTGGGAGGGGTTATGGTTGAGTTCCTGCACCTATTTTTTGAGAAGAAAAGGCCTGTATATAGTACATAGAAGACTCTACCCAAAAATCTCTACCTACCTACGTCTACTGCAGTGTTTCTCAACTCCAATCCTCAAGGCGCACCAACAGGTCATGTTTTCAGGCTTTCCATTATTTTGCACAGGTGATATGATCAGTTTCACTGCCTTAGTAATTACCACAGCCATTTCATCTGAGGGAAATCCTGAAAACAGGAGCTGTTGGGGCGCCTTGAGGACCGGAGTTGAGAAACACTGGTCAACTAAACTGAATGTACAGATGTGTCATTGGACAAATTTTGTATTATAATCAAAGCCTTGATTTTCCTCATCCTGAGTTGTTTTACTGAGATTAGGAAGTCCTAAAACCATCACCAGGATCTCTGATAGCGGAGAAGATAATGGGGATGAGGGTTTAATGAGTGCCAGCCGCCTGACCACACACCATACAGTGTTTATTGTCGCCAGGTAACCCCATTGTGTGGATAGGGGTGGAGAGCACTTTACACGGCCCTGTGGGTGCCAAACACCTGCTTATACGGGAGAAGAAGAGAACGCCTATTTGTTCCACAAACACCGGGCCTGTTACCTGCGCTAAGCCCTCGAAGATTGTCATTGTTTCCAATGTATGGCTTCTATGAAACGAGAAGGGAGCCAAGCTGCTGGGAAGCACACAATGCTGGAATCTGCCCCGGGGCCCTTACGTTCTGGGCCGTCTGTTAGCAGGATGTATCCATCCAGGGACTCGCATGCCAAAAACCCTGAGAGCCACATTCCTGTGTCAGTCACTCATCGAGAATTATTCTGCACTTCCAAACACAAAGACGGCAACGCCGCACTTCAGCTCAAACAAGACTCCGAAGATTGGTAACAAAATTACCAGCAATTGTTTACTCTGCGGAGCTGGGATAGTCCGCGCTCAATGGAAGCGGCGGCACGGCTCGCAGAGAGTCTTTTATGAAAACGCCAAACCCTTGTCAGCGCAGGAGATGAACGCTCGCAGCTTTAACCCATCCCTTGTCATCAGAATTTGTCTTCTTTACATCTCCCCATTCACGTGTCATTAGGAGCGCTCCAGTTTACTTTACCACATGGAGCACTGAAGACATTTCCCATGGAGGTGTGTGGATTAACGTCCTCCATGGTGGTCACACTGGGAACCTGCTGCTCCCATTTCTCCTCAATCTGTGTCATTTCTTACTTTTGTATGATTTATTCACACACATTGGGTGGGGGGGGGGGACTTTGTTGGTGTTGTGGTGGAATAAATTCACAGAGTCCAGCTAATGACCAATCTCAATCATCCCCTATTCCTGGTCTAACTATTGTGCCGTCATGGTGAGGTGATCACCGGCCACCTATACATTAGATAGTAGTACAAGGTGTACTTCCATAAAACTGGACTCCTTCTGTAGGTTGAAGATCTTTTACTGATCATCCCAGTGTAGACTTCAAATGAAATCCAGTTTAATGTAACTAGATACTACTACCTATACTATGACTAGCTTTACCATGATTACTTATACCAAGACTAGCTATACTTTGACTAACTATACTGTAGCGGGGGTATAAATTTAGGGGATACACCTGGGTGGTAGTATGACCCAGGAGTGTGTGAATCATGGAGGATTTAGACCACTTTCAGTCGTGGAGGACTTTGGTGGTGTACTATTCTCCTTGGCCTGGGGTGGCGGTGTTCCCACAGGTTGAGGTAGAATCACTGCCGCAGTGCTGTCCTTTTTGTCCCGTTCTGGCGGTGGTACAGCGGGGGCGGAGAACCTGCTGTGGCGTCACGGGAGGAGATAAAGGGGAGAGACGCCCTCGCCACGAGGTCTTCTTCTACATCTGGCGCCTAGGCACCTTAGGCCTGGGTGCGGTCGGTCCGGTGTTCCAGCCCAGGCGCCCATGGCCTGGTCGGAGCAGTGTTGGCGTCCATCTCAGGCACCTTAAGCCTGGGGTGAGGTACTACACCGGAGGCCTGGGGCCCAGTAACTTCGACTGGGCTCCGCAAGGGTGGATGAGTCCGAGGGACCCTGAGGTGGATGGGGCCCATGTCTGAGGTGAGGAGGCCAGAGAGGTTACCCGTCTGAAGAGTCCGGAGCAGCATCAACCCGGTGACGGAGGGGCCTCTGGTAACTCCCTTGGAGGGACATCTTCCCCCTGATAGGGGTCGCAACGTAGTGAAGGTACTCCATTCATGTTCTTCCGAGTTGCTGGTAGAGACTCATACGTTTCAAGTTTCTCTCTCTAGCCAATGGCTGTAGCAACCGCTGGTGAAACCACAGTGGTTTAGTTTATCATTAGGACAGTGCCTCGACCTGCTCACCCCACCGTATTGAACTGTTTATGGATCTCAACCAGTTGGCTGACTAAGAACTGTTTATTGTGTGTTACAATAAAAGAAGGGTTGGATCCTTATCGGTGTGTGGAACTCTGGTTGATGGGAGTGAAGGGGAGGTGTCAGCACAGCAAGACTTGGTTGTGAATAGAAACACACAGGCCCGAGAAGAATACTTGGTACTGGCCTTCACCTCACCTGCTATAATGGGGAGGACATGGGCCGTAGCGCATCTCACCCTCACCTACAACATACCCCTAGACAGAGAAAAGGGGGTGAGGCCGCTACAATACCAAGACTAGCTATACCATGACCAACTATACCATGACTAGCTCTACCAAGACTAGCTTTACTATGACTAGCTATAGTGCCTTGAAAAATTATTCATACCCCTTCCACATTTTGTCATGTTAAAATCCCAATAAAATACATTTGCGTTTTTGGTTGTATGTAATAGACCAACACAAAGTGGCACATAATTGTGAAGTGGAAGGAAAATGATAAATGGTTTTCAAACTTTTTTACAAATAAATATGTGAAAAGTGTGGGTGGCATTTGTATGGCGCCCCCGGAGTCAATAATTTGTAGATCCTCCTTTCGCTGCAATTACAGCTGCAAGTCTTTTTTGGGGATGTCTCTACCAGCTTTGCACATCTAGAGAGGGACATTTTTGCCCATTCCTCTTTGCAAAATATCTCAAGCTCTGTCAGATTGGATGGAGAGTGTCTGTGAACAGAAATTTTCAAGTCTTACCACAGATTCTCAATTGGATTTTGGTCTGGACTTTGACTGGCCCATTCTAATACAGGAATATGCTTTGATCTAAACCATTCCATTGTAGCTTTGGCTGTATGTTTAGGGTCGTTGTCCTGCTGGAAGCGGAACCTCCGCCCCAGTCTTTTGCAGACTTCCCATCAACTCTGACCAGCTTCCCTGTCCCTGCTGAAGAAAAGCATCCCCACAACATAATGCTGACACCACCGTGTTTCACGGTGGGGATGGTGTGTTCAGGGTAATGTGCAGTGTTAGTTTTCCACCACACAAAGCGCTTTGCTTTTAGGCCAAAAAGTAAAATTTTGGTTTCATCTGACCATACCACCTTCTTCCACATGTTTGCTGTGTCCCCCACATGGCTTCTCAGAAACTGCAAACAAAACTTCTTATGGCTTTTAGGGATGAGCTTAGAGTTCAAGTCGAACCCATGCTCGACTCGAACATCGCCTGTTCGCCGAATTTTGAACATTATGGGCCGTTCGCGCCAAATTCGAGTGGCGCGTCATGGCCCATAATTCACTGCGGCATTGCAGTGCATTGCTGGCTGATGATTGGCCAAGCATGCACTATGACCCGCATGCTTTGGCCAATCACAGCGTGGTAAGAACGGAGAGACGTATTTGGCCAAAACCAGGGTGGTTTTGGCCAATCATGGCTCAGAGGAGAAAGTACATGCCCCACACTATATAAGGCTGCCGGCTTGGCGGCCTTGTGTAGTGTGTTGGCGTTGGTTAAAGAGGGAGCTTACAGAGAGAGAGAGACAGTGTCATTTATATTGAGTTAGATAAAGCAGGCAGGCGAGTCAGTTAGCTGCAGTTACAGTGTGTAGAGGATATATATGCATCCTAGGTGTTGTATATATATTTATACACTGTATTCAGTTTAGCTAGACCTGTTCCTGTTATTCTCCATACTGTGACAAGCATGCAGGTGATTGCAGTGAGGGCACAGAGCGTCAGCAGGCTGGACCGGGTCTTTGCTGTGACCAGGTGAGTAGAACTGGAAGCTGAAGATCACTGGGCAGGAAGGGGACACAGGAACAACAGTGTACTGGAACAGGAGGGAAGAACAGTGTCCGAAAATGAGCCGAGGTCAGCAACAGACGGGCAGCATGGTAATAGAATCAGGAGGCAAAGACAGAGTCCTGGACACAAGCTGAGGTCAGCAACAGACAGGCAGCGTGGTAATAGAATCAGGAGGCAAAGACAGAGTCCTGGACACAAGCTGAGGTCAGCAATAGGCGGGCAGCATTGACATAGTATCAGGAGGCAAAGACAGAATCCAGGACACAAGCCGAGGTCAGTAACAGGCGGGCGGACAGGATGTAAGGTAGCAGGGAAGTCCAGAGAGTAAGCCGGTCATACACGGTAAGGTGAGTCAGCATGTCAGGTCTCAGGTGAGGACAATCTGAAGACCATTCAGCAATTTACTTTTGCATTGCTTTAGTTTATATAGAACACTGAACGCCAAACCCAGTGTCGAGCGAGCGCCTTCTTACTACTATAGGAAAAGAGAAAAATTGCGCTAACCCGTGTCATAGGCTCCGTGAGGAGTCTATAAATAATTTGGATCTGTAATTATTTAAAAAAGAACAGAACATAAGATTTAAATAAATTAAATAAACACCCATCAAACGATGAAGAACTGAAAAAAAAAAAAAAAAAAAAAAAAAAGTGTACTGTGATGTAACTTCAAAATGTAAGGTCCATAAATGATATAAAGTCCATAAAATAAATCTCTTAGGTAAAGTCCGTTATGAAACACCAGTGCTCCGTGTAAAAAGTCATACGAAGTGGATAATTGCATCCAATTTTGTGATCTTCCACCACCAAACAACAGAAATTTCTCCTTACCAGCTACAATTGACCCCCCATGACAGAGGATCAATAAATGCAGAGATTAAGCATTTCCTCCCACAGGTCAGCACAGCAATTGGGACTCCTAAATCACCAATCCCCGATGGACATCCGTGGACACAGGTAGTATGTAAAAGATAGACACACTCCACATAGCGCATTACCGTTTAAAATATTTATTCTTTAAAATAAAATTTGCACTTACATTAATGCAGTTTTAAAATAGCCCATTCAGTCTGGTGTGCCGGCCGCTGCACATTCATCAGACACCCGTCCCGTCCTTCTCGGAAGCGTTTGAGGTGACGTCAGTGCGTCGCTCCGCCCTACGTCCGTTTCACAAAAACTTGCTTCTTCCAGGGTAATGCGCTATGTGGAGTGTGTCTATCTTTTACATACTACCTGTGTCCACGGATGTCCATCGGGGATTGGTGATTTAGGAGTCCCAATTGCTGTGCTGACCTGTGGGAGGAAATGCTTAATCTCTGCATTTATTGATCCTCTGTCATGGGGGGTCAATTGTAGCTGGTAAGGAGAAATTTCTGTTGTTTGGTGGTGGAAGATCACAAAACTGGATGCAATTATCCACTTCGTATGACTTTTTACACGGAGCACTGGTGTTTCATAACGGACTTTACCTAAGAGATTTATTTTATGGACTTTATATCATTTATGGACCTTACATTTTGAAGTTACATCACAGTACACTTTTTTTTTTTTTTTTCAGTTCTTCATCGTTTGATGGGTGTTTATTTAATTTATTTAAATCTTATGTTCTGTTCTTTTTTAAATAATTACAGATCCAAATTATTTATAGACTCCTCACGGAGCCTATGACACGGGTTAGCGCGATTTTTCTCTTTTCCTATTTTGCTATTATGTATGGTGGTTCACATCTTAATCGCAGCTCCCATTGAGTCACCAGTGAGAACACTTGGTGTCTTTTCTTTATCAATATATTTAGCGCAGTTTTACTCTTTTTTCCAATTACTAGCCTTCTTACTACTGCACGTCCAATTTATGTCCACATTCTCGTTCTGGTTTTCTTCTGTTGCAGAGTCCGGCCTTCCTTACAGAGAGATTAAAAGGAAGGAAAATCAGAAGGGGAATATTTAAACTACTCAGCACCCGGTGTAAGCCGCCCCTCGAAAATCTTTCACTGGCTTGATGGCTTCCCTGGTTCCTATCTGTGTTTATCTCCCAAGGTTAAAAAGAAAAGAAAATGAATGCATTTGTTTCATTTGTATTTTCAAATTTGTTTGATATTCATTGTGAATAGCTAGTTGTTAAGGAGTGGGCAGCCACTGCGTCCTTAACAACCAGGACTCATTTACTGTCATCGGGATTCCCCACTGACAGCAGAACGTAAAAAAACAAGTGTCGACATTAAAAAATAAAAACAGTGTGGGGGTCCCCTGCAATCCATACTAGACTCTAATGCCCTGTACACACGATCGTTTTTTCCGATGAAAAAAGTCCGATGGACTTTTTTCATCGGAAAAAACGATTGTGTGTGGGCCACATCGGACTTTTCGGTGTAAAAAAATAGAACATGTTTTAAATTTTTCCGATGGAAAAAAAACCGATAGGAAATTCCGATCGTCTGTGTGGAACTCCAGCGGAGAAAAAACCCACGCATGCTCAGAATCAAGTCGACGCATGCTCAGAAGCATTGAACTTAATTTTTCTCGGCTCATCGGAGTGTTTTACGTCACAGCGTTTTGTCTGATGGTGTGTATGCAAGACTGATGTAAGTCAGCTTCATCGGAATTCCGACGGAAAATTCCATCGGATTTTATTCCATCGGAAATCCGATCATGTGTACAGGGCATTAGAGTCACTCGCTCCTTAACATCCAGTTATTCTTCACAATGAATTCAGATCGGATTTGAAAATATTGAATCCTTCCAATACAAACAAATATACAAAACGAATGCCAAAGATAAGAAATGAATTGGGAAAATGAATCTGTTCAACATAACGAATATGATGAAACAAAATTCTTCAACTAACGAATGCATCCAAAACAAAACTAAAACAAAACGGTCGGTCGGTCAGGTGGGTCTGTTGCACTTACCCCCTCTATGTTGGGCAGCGCTTCTCCTGGGCTTCACTTGTGGAGGCGATGACTTTCACCTTCCCCTGCTCTCCACGGGCATCGTGGTGGCTTCCGTTTCCTCCCTCCTCCTTGGCGGCCAATTGGGACTCTTCTCTTTTCGGCCAGTCAAAAAAAGGGGCTCAGACCTGCTTCTGATTGGCTGGATTGAGGATCAGTGTTTCAATAGCGAATATTTATTCGCTGTTGTAACACCTGGGTGGGCTTCTGGTGCACTGCTCTGCGCCACGAGCCTCTGGCTCTAATCAGGCGTTTAAAAAAAACACCCCCGCCACTGTAATTCACGCGCCCGGCGTCCTGAAAGGGGCCAGACGCATGAATAGAGGGTGGCGGTGTCCTGTCAAAATAGCGGCCATGGATAGAGCATGAGGGTGGTGGCCATGGATAGAGGGGATGGCGCTCCTGCACCCCTAATGGACGGTCTACGTACCACACATAATACTCTGACATTCCATTATGGACCCTAACCCTAAGGTGATCCTGTAGATTTGGCTGCCCGATTAGGGCCAAACATGTTTCAGTACAGATTTATGTCTCATGGCGTCATATAAGATATATGTTTATTTTGAGTTAGTAACAAATTGGGTGTACTGTGTATTTAATGACATGGGTTTTGTATACAGTACATCCTTCCAGGTGTTGTGGAGGTGCCATGGAGGTATTGTGGAGGTGCCATGGAGGTATTGTGGAGGTGCCATGGAGCTGTCATGGAAGTGTCATGCAGGTGTCACGAAAGTGCCTGGGAGGTACCATGGTGGTATCGTGGAGCCGTCATGGAGGTGTGATGGAGGTGTCATGGAGATGTCATGGAGGTAAGGTGGGCGTGTCATAGAGGTGCCATGGAGCTGTCATGGAGGTATTATGGAGGTGCCATGGAGCTGTCATGGTTGTGTCATTGAGGTGTAGCGGGGTCTCCTTTAAGGCCCCGGGACTACGTTACCCAGAACCCCGTTCGGCACCCAGAGTGCAGTTGGCCACCGCAGTGACTCATGGGAGAGGTTATTTAAGAGGGAGGCGAGGCGGAGCTCGGCCTCTTTGGACACCGCGCTGTAAGCAACAGCTTCTTCCTGTGCGGATCTGCTGCAGTGCAAGGCCTGAAGCCTGGGGCCTTGCGCAACTTCTGAAGAGCCTTCCACCCCGCTGCGGAGCCTGGGTGGCACCAGACTGGTCGAGTGAGGACATCAGTTGGATCGGGGACCCGATTGTTGCAGACGCTGTGTGTGGAGACACAGCAGGTGGAAGTCCTGGACTGGGACCGCGTTCGGAGTGGTGAGCGACCACTTGCTCAATCAAATAGACTTTACCATTTTTAGGCCTATAGACTGCCTTGGCTCATTGATCGTTTGCTTGTTGTTCCACTGGGGGACCGGTAGCAGGACAGAGTTGAAGTGTCCCCCCAGCATAGTGTTCTTAGTGATTGCCAGTTTGTGGATTACAAATACTATTCATCAAGTGCACCACCGAAAGTTTGCATGCGAAGAAATCACTGAATGCAGAAGCCACTGAGTTCATCCCGTCCAGTCCTTGGTCAGATGCTTGGGAGGGTGCCTGTGACTTACTCCCAGAGGAAGACCCAAGAGAATCCATGTACCTCCCTGCTCCGGAGTCCAGTGCTCCCGAACCAGAGGAATTTCCTGAGTTGGTTCCAGAGGAGGAGCCTGTTCTAACAGAGAGCCCAAGAGAACAGAGGAAGCGAAGAGCCATAAAGCCTCCCAGAAGATTAACTTACCCACAGTTGGGGAGAAGTGCGGAAGACACTGTGGTTACTGCCAGAAGGAGTATGGAAGACCCTGATCCTCCCACTGTTCATTTAGTGGGGGGCAACCCCAGCTCACTCTCTGGCACAGTTAGGCAGGACACTAGTGATGGTGTGACCTGTGGGCAGGGGAGTTCACTGCCTCGGTTTTGGTGGGAATTTCCTCTGCCAACATCATACGAAACTTTGATTGATGTTGTACGTTCTGTGATTTAAGTTTATGTTATCTTTGGGGACCAAAGAGTTGAAGTGGGGGGAGTGTGTAGCGGGGTCTCCTTTAAGGCCCCGGGACTACGTTACCCAGAACCCCGTTCGGCACCCAGAGTGCAGTTGGCCACCGCAGAGACTCATGGGAGGGGTTATTTAAGAGGGAGGCGAGGCGGAGCTCGGCCTCTTTGGACACCACGCTGCAAGCAACAGCTTCTTCCTGTGCGGATCTGCTGCAGTGCAAGGCCTGAAGCCTGGGCCTTGCGCAACTTCCGAAGAGCCTTCCACCCCGCTGCGGAGCCTGGATGGCACCAGACTTGTCGAGTGAGGACATCAGTTGGATCGGGGACCCGATCGTTGCAGACGCTGTGTGCGGAGACACAGCAGGTGGAAGTCCCGGACTGGGAGTGGTGAGCGAGCACCTGCTCAATCAAATAGACTTTACCATTTTTAGGCCTATAGACTGCCTTGGCTCATCGATCGTTTGCTTGTTGTTCCACTGGGGGACCGGTAGCAGGACAGAGTTGAAGTGTCCCCCCAGCATAGTGTTCTTAGTGATTGCCAGTTTGTGGAATACAAATACTATTCATCAAGTGCACCACCGAAAGTTTGCATGCGAATAAATCCCTATAGGAAGGACTGAGATTTATTCTAGGTCAGGCCTGGCCAAAGGGGGGAGATAGGATATTGTTTAGTGCACCACAGGGCGTGTATATCATAATAGCTACGCGTGGTGGATTACCACGCAGCGCCATTATTGTGTGCTATATTGATTGCTGCAGGGCTCTGCAAGCCAGTTGTGTGTGTATTATATTCTGCTTAAGCCTTTTTACAACCAAAGTAAAACTGTTATATTTAATCTTTAACATTTGTGTGTTGTCTTACTGTAAAGAGGGTGCCCTTACAATACCAATTGATTATGGTAAAAATATAACCTCTAGACTAGCTGTGCCAGGGTGGGTCGAGCAGATTGCCGGGGGTTGGTGGTGCTGTACACAGGGCCCGAGAACAAATCCAGCGGCTCTCTTAACTGGGGGTAGCGCTACAGAGGTATTATGGAGGAGCCATAGAGGTATCATACAGGTGCCATGGAGGTATCATGGAGCTGTCATGGAGGTGCCATGGAGCTGTCATGGTTGTGTCATGGAGGTATCATGGAGGTGCCATGGAGGTATCATAGAGGTGCCATGGAGGTATCATGGAGCTGTCATGGAGGTGCCATGGAGCTGTCATGGAGGTATTATGAAGGAGCCATGGAGTTATCATGGAGCTGTCATTGAGGTCTCATGGAGGTACCATGGGGATGTCATGTAGGTGTAGCACACAGACCTTTTCCTGCCTTCGGCTCACTTGCAGGTCAAGGCACACCGCGCTATATGCCCGTACCCTCCTGTTTGAGGAGGTTGAGCGGTGTTAACAATTTTGGGTCCTGCAGCAGGTTCTCCCAGCAAACTGGTTCTCATCCCCTAGAGTGTAGGGACAAGTCTCTATTTCTCCCCAGGAAGGCCAATGTCAACACCACTTTAACTCCAACGCTGAGTTTATTTTATAAGCAAGTTCAAGTTCAGCAGACAGGAAAGGTGGATGAGAGAAAGGACAGCAAGGTTTTGGAGATAGGTCCAGGCACAAACTGGTATGATAGTCACTACTCGATCCCGAGTAGGTTTAGCTCACCCGGATAGTCCCCTGTAAGAGCAGATCCTAGCAGCCGGAGTGATACTCGAACGTTCACTTTAGGTTTCCTTGAGATACGATTGGGAGATCCTCTGCCACAGAATCTTTAAGTCCCAAACTTCTCAGCTGTTGCAACACAAGGACAGGTGCCAGTGACAGCATGTTGCAAGGCCTGTGACTGATCTTTGAATCCCTCCAGAAGGTAACCAGGCCTCTCTTTCATCGTGAACTCTCACCGGTCCATCAGAAAGGTCCTCCCCCGGTCTCCTCTTCTTAGAGTGGGTCCACCCTTTCCCGGGCACCCTGGGATTCTTCTTTTGGAGGTAGGCCCCAGCTAAAGGTGCTGGGCCTACTAGTGGAGTTGCAGCCCCAGGCTAAAGGTGCCGGAGACCCATGCACACGCGCACCCCTGGCCTGGATGGCCGGGTGGCGCGAACCGCTCACACTCCAGACTCCCACCAACTCCCCAAAAAGAATGGCGTCTGCCCCTTATGTATCCTCTCCCAGCATGGCACAGCAGGCCAACCACGCCCACCATACTGCTGTCGAGAGAGGACACCCCAAGGCATAGCAATGTCACCCACGGTTCAACCCTGACCTGATATGGCAGTGCCACCTACAGGCCACAGGGAACTGTGCGTCAGGCTATATCACACAGGCAGAAGCGACTACTAACAAATCAAAGTGGTCTGAGCCTGGCTACTAGCTCAGACCAACCCCTCAATTTAAGCACATAGCACCCCTGAAAAGTAAAGGGGCGCTACATAGGTGTCATAAAAATCTAATGGAAGTGCCATGGAGCTTTTAAAGCGGAGGTCCACCCGCAATTATTTTTTTCTAAAAGTCAGCAGCTACTAACAGTGTAGCTGCTGACTTTTAATAAGGACACTTACCTGTCCTACTCGCCCCGACGGTGATCGGATCGCTGCTGGCAGGTCCCGGCTCCTCCATCCTGACTAAGGGAAACAGGCAGTGAAGCCTTACGGCTTCACTGCCCGTTTCCTACTGTGCATGCACCACTCGCACGGCGCTTTGCGAATGGGCGGCTTGCCTCCTGGGATTACACGCAGTTCCCAGAAGGCAGCGCGCCCCATTCACAAGAAGAGGAAGGGAAGGACATCCACCGCGGATGAGAAGAGGCACATTAGAGGCAGATTAGGGGACTTCCGCATAGCAACGGGCATTTCAGGTAAGTATAACATTTTTTTTTTTCTATAAATTTTTTCTTTTTTTTTATAGGATTTTTAATGTAAAAATGTTTTCTGGGTGAACCTCCACTTTAAGAAGGTATCATGGAGGTGTCGTGGAGGTTATTTTTATTTATTGATAATTAGGACCTGCCTGCAGTGATGTGCAGAGGAGACGGGGAGCCACACAGATATGGAGGCTTTTTGAACTTTCCATATTTTGAGGTCTGTTGGAGCCATTTGGACTATAAACGGTGAATGTTTTCACACGGGGAGAACTGTCCGGTATGTCGCGATGAAAGGGCCAATCAGTGTAGTCACATGGGGAATCCATAGTGCTTTGTAAAATTACAACTCCAGCGACTTGCAGCCTACTCAAGACTCACTTTTTGCACCTGGTGGAAGCATGGAGTGGTGTGGGCAGAAGACAGGTTCACATTAACCACTTCGCACCCGGGCCAATTCTGACACTTCGCTCCTACATGTAAAAATCCAAATTTTTTTGCTAGAAAATTACTTATAACCCCCAAACACTATAGATGTTTTTTTTTAGCAAAGACCCTAGAGAATACAATGGCGGGCATTGCAACTTTTTATCTCGCACGGTATTTGCGCAATAATTTTTTAAACGCATTTTTTTGGGAAAAAAAAAACGGTTTCATGAATTAAAAAATATTAAAACATTAAAGTTAGCCCAATTTTTTGCATAATGTGAAAGATGAAGTTACGCCGAGTAAATAGATACCTAACATGTCACCCTTCAAAATTGCACACACTCGTGGAATGGCGCCAAACTTCGGCACTTAAACATCCTCATGGGCGACGCTTTAATTTTTTTTACTGGTCACATGTTTTGAGTTACAGAGGAGGTCTAGGGCTAGAATTATTGCTCTCGCTCTAACGTTCGCTGCGATACCTCACATGTGTGTTCTAAACACCGTTTTCATATGTGGGCGGGACTTATGTATGCGTTCGCTTCTGCGTACAAGCTACCGGGGACAAGTGCACTTTACTTTTTTTTATTATTTATTGTTAATTTTACTTTAAACTTTTTACTTTGACACCCCTTGTAATAGGAATAAGCATGACAGGTCCTCTTTACAGTGAGATATGGGGTCAATAAGACCTCACATCTCACCTCTAGGCTGGGAAGCCTGAAATAAAAAATAAAAAAAAACGATCACCGCTTCCTAGCCGAAGCGGCGCCGTTTTTTTGAATGCAGAGGCCGGGCGTGATGTCATAACATCGCGCCCGGCCTCCGAACGATCATAGAGACTCCGGCGACCATCTGGTCAGCCGGAAATCTCTATGGTAAGAAGCCGGGGCTGGCGGATTCTGTCACTGACTCACCGATTGCACAGAAGTGCCGGAGGGCGGCGGGAGGGGGCGACGTCCCCTCTCGCCGCCTGTAAGAATGATCAAGCGGTGGAACAGCCGCTATGATCATTCTTATGGTACACAGAATCGCCGGTTCTAAAAAACGATATCTGAATGATGCCTGTAGCTGCAGGCATCATTCAGATATCCCGGCTCAAAGTCCAGGACGTCCATGGACGTCCTTAGGCGCGAGAACAATAGCAGGCAACATCAATGCCATCCAGTAGACAGCAGCTGTTCTAAAATGAGAACTAAATTCTGTGAAGTTCCCTGCTGCCAGAATCCAGAGCTGACCTCACATGGTCAGTGGAAGCACACTTCTTGAAGCCTGTGCTGTGTAACTTAAGCCCCGTACACACGGTCTGACTTTTTGCCAACAAACTTCATTTTGAGCAAGTTTGACAAAAAATCCGACCGTGTGTACGCTCCATCGGACAAACTTTTTTGGTTTTCATCAGACAAAAGTTCGGTCTGCAAACGGACAAACTTTTGGTCAACAAAAGTCCAATGGAGCAAAGTCCGGCCGTGTGTACAGAAAACCATCGGACTTTTGTCCAATGGACAAAACAAATAATGTTATGTAGCGGGTATGTGCTTTTCTGTTTGAATCTGGTGGGGAAACTGTGATGTATGGTTCCCTGGGGCCCACCGGGTGGCGCTGTCACTTTGGGCCCGGGGTTGAGCCATCGTTGCAGTGCCGTACCTCTTTTGACCTCTCTCTGCGGTTGTATGGTGGGGCGGGGAACCCGCCGTGCTTGCTGGGAGAGGGTATAAAGGGGGCGGCCATGTTTGGTGGCGGGTGTCGAGTCCCAGGCACCTTCAGCCTGAGGGCGGTGGTTCGTGTCGGGAGTCTAGGCGGCCTAGGCCTAGAGGACGTTCGGAGGTCGTGTTCCATCCCAGGCACCTTTAGCCTGGGATGAGGTACTTGGATGGAGGTCTGGGACTGAGTGTCCTGGACTAAGGCTAAGCGAGGGATGGACTTCCTAGGGGACCCCGGTTGTGGGTACCCGAATCTAGTGGCGTAAGGGACCGGAGGGGGTACTTACCTGAAGACCTGGTGCAGCAAATTGCCAGTGACGGGTGAGCCTCCGGAGACCGCCCGAAGGGATGTCTTCCTCGATTGGGAGCAGGAATCTACTTCTAGGAAGAAAGTAAGAGAGTTTGTTGTGCCTGGGCCTACTCGCATCCACACCCCTTGTCTGTTCTGTTCATTGAGGGAGTCCAACTGATTGTGTTCACTTTTACATTGAGAAGAATAAAGGAGTGTTGGACTTTATTGGTGTGGGGCTCATTTACTGGGAGACATTGTTCAAGAAACCAGGAGGAGGCTCCAGATGCAGAACACCGACCCGAAGGTAAAAGAGGATTGTCTCCCACTACACACACACATCTGCAGTGGAAACATTGGCGTGGTGACCCCGCACTCTCTCCTCCAAGGTACCCTTATACAAAAGCCAGAGACAGAAGAATTGATACTAGAGGGAGAGAGTGGAGGCCGCTACACGTGGGGGCTCGGGTCCGGGATGGTGTTCGTGCTATTACGGAGTTGGACGTGTCTGCCCGGAGGAGTTCCGAGTAGGTCGGCCATATCATTGGCCAAAGTGCATCCCTGCTCGAAGTCGTGGACATGACCCAGTGAAGGGAAAGGCCCGCGCAGAAGAGCGAGAAGAGGGGGGAGCCCAGCCGTGTGAGGGACTACACGTGGGGGCTTCTATTTGCACTGCGCCACCAGGCACACCCTCCCTGCTCAGTTCGTAGGCATGACTCAGGAAAGAAGAAAAGCCCGCAAACTACAGTGCAGAGGGGAGGAGTCCAATACGTGTAAAGGACTACACGTGGGGACTTTGGCGCAAAAACTTGCAGTGCGCCATGGACCAGAAGTAGGGATGAGCTTCGTGTTCGAGTCGAACATACGTTCGACTCCAACATCGGCTGTTCGATCGTTCGACGAAGATCGAACGATTTGGGCCGTTCGCGCCAAATTCGAGTGACGCGAACGGCCCACAATGCACTACGCCATCGCAGTGTCATCCAGGCGCTGTGATTGGCCAAGCATGCACTGTGACCCCGCATGCTTGGCCAATCACAGCGCCGGCAGCGAGGAGAGCAATGATTGGCCACAGGCAGGATGCCTGTGGCAAATTATTGCTGAGGGGGTTTAGTACACGCCCCACACTATAAAAGGCCGCCAGCGCGGCGGCCTAGTGTAGTGTGTTCCGGAGTAGGGAAAGAGAAGCATAGGCAGGGACAGTGTCATTATTTTTCCTTTACATAATCCTGGATTCCTTGTGTTTAGGGACAGATAAGGATAGGTAGGGAGAGTGTCAGTGACAGTGTGCTATTCTGTGCTAATCCTTGTTTGTAGGGACAGAGAGGTACAGTGAGGGAAAGTGTCAGTGTGCTATTTTGTGCTAAATCTTGTTTGTAGGGACAGAGAGGTACAGTGAGGGAAAGTGTCAGTGTGCTATTCTGTTCTAAACCAATTTTGCTGTTCCATATTTTCAATCCTTGAGTTTAGGGACAGAGAAGGACACTCATAGAAATTATCAGTGTGCTATTCTGTGCTAAATCTTGTTTGTAGGGAGGGACAGAGTAGGACAGTGAGGGAAAGTGTCAGTGTGCTATTCTGTTCTAAAACTATTTTGCTGAACCATATTTTCAATCCTTGAGTTGAGGGACAGAGAGGTACAGTGAGGGAAAGTGTCAGTGTGCTATTCTGTTCTAAAACTATTTTGCTGTTCCATATTTTCAATCCTTGAGTTGAGGGACAGAGAGGTACAGTGAGTGAAACTGACAGTGTGCTGTTCTGTTCTAAACCAAATTTGCTGTTCCATATTTTCAATCCTTGAGTTGAGGGACAGAGAGGTACAGTGAGGGAAAGTGTCAGTGTGCTATTCTGTTCTAAACCAATTTTGCTGTTCCATATTTTCAATCCTTGAGTTGAGGGACAGAGAGGTACAGTGAGTGAAACTGACAGTGTGCTATTCTGTTCTAAACCAATTTTGCTGTTCCATATTTTCAATCCTTGAGTTGAGGGACAGAGAGGTACAGTGAGTGAAACTGACAGTGTGCTGTTCTGTTCTAAACCAAATTTGCTGTTCCATATTTTCAATCCTTGAGTTGAGGGACAGAGAGGTACAGTGAGTGAAACTGACAGTGTGCTATTCTGTTCTAAACCAATTTTGCTGTTCCACATTTTCAATCCTTGAGTTGAGGGACAGAGAGGTACAGTGAGGGAAAGTGTCAGTGTGCTATTCTGTTCTAAAACTATTTTGCTGTTCCATATTTTCAATCCTTGAGTTTAGGGACAGAGAGGTACAGTGAGTGAAACTGACAGTGTGCTATTCTGTTCTAAACCAATTTTGCTGTTCCATATTTTCAATCCTTGAGTTGAGGGACAGAGAGGTACAGTGAGTGAAACTGACAGTGTGCTATTCTGTTCTAAACCAATTTTGCTGTTCCATATTTTCAATCCTTGAGTTGAGGGACAGAGAGGTACAGTGAGGGAAAGTGTCAGTGTGCTATTCTGTTCTAAAACTATTTTGCTGAACCATATTTTCAATCCTTGAGTTGAGGGACAGAGAGGTACAGTGAGTGAAACTGACAGTGTGCTATTCTGTTCTAAACCAATTTTGCTGTTCCATATTTTCAATCCTTGAGTTGAGGGACAGAGAGGTACAGTGAGTGAAACTGACAGTGTGCTATTCTGTTCTAAACCAATTTTGCTGTTCCATATTTTCAATCCTTGAGTTGAGGGACAGAGAGGTACAGTGAATGAAACTGACAGTGTGCTGTTCTGTTCTAAACCAAATTTGCTGTTCCATATTTTCAATCCTTGAGTTGAGGGACAGAGAGGTACAGTGAGGGAAAGTGTCAGTGTGCTATTCTGTTCTAAAACTATTTTGCTGAACCATATTTTCAATCCTTGAGTTGAGGGACAGAGAGGTACAGTGAGTGAAACTGACAGTGTGCTGTTCTTTTCTAAACCAAATTTGCTGTTCCATATTTTCAATCCTTGAGTTGAGGGACAGAGAGGTACAGTGAGTGAAACTGACAGTGTGCTATTCTGTTCTAAACCAATTTTGCTGTTCCATATTTTCAATCCTTGAGTTGAGGGACAGAGAGGTACAGTGAGTGAAACTGACAGTGTGCTATTCTGTTCTCAACCAATTTTGCTCTTCCATATTTTCAATCCTTGAGTTGAGGGACAGAGAGGTACAGTGAGTGAAACTGACAGTGTGCTATTCTGTTCTAAACCAATTTTGCTGTTCCATATTTTCAATCCTTGAGTTTAGGGACAGAGAAGGACACTCGTGGCAATTATCAGTGTGCTATTCTGTGCTAAATCTTGTTTGTAGGGAGGGACAGAGTAGGACAGTGAGGGAAAGTGTCAGTGTGCTATTCTGTTCTAAAACTATTTTGCTGAACCATATTTTCAATCCTTGTGTTTAGGGACAGAGAAGGATAGGCAGGGGACAGTGTCAGTGTCATTGTTGCTAAGCCTCCTGCACAGTATACACCTGAAGGTAGCCCTTATTGCTGTTTTTCCCATCTCCCTGCAGGCCATCCATTAAAATGTCTGGAAGGCAACCAAGGAGAGGCAGACAGTCAGGAGGCAAAAAAAGAGGGCAAGCAGGCTCTGTGTCTGGGGGCAACAGTGCTGGTCGTGTACGCGGTGCATTGTCATCAGCACATGGCCATGGGACACGCTTGTCCTTGTTTTCGGCAGCTGGACATGTTGAGCCACATCATGCCGAAGACTTGGTAGAGTGGATGACCAAGCCCACCTCATCCTCCTCATCCTCTCTCACCCAGGCTCAGGGTACTGGCAAAGCAGCTGCCAAAGCATCCTCTTCTCTGGTATCATTATCTTCATTAGTCAATCCTTCCCTAGACCCACCATGCCCTCCTCCTGAGGAGTCCCCCGAACTGTTTGAGCACAGTGTTGGGTACATGCTCCAGGAGGATGCCCAGCGTTTGGAAGGATCTGATGATGATACCCAGCTAGAGGAAGGCAGCAGCGTGAGAGCAGAGAGAGGGGATGCTCAAGAAGGACACCAATCTGGCAGTCATGCTCCAGCAGCTGCAGCATATTGCCAGATTGGCTCCAGTGATGAGGAGGGAGGGGATGATGAGGTCACTGACTCCACGTGGGTGCCTAATAGGAGAGAGGAGGAGGAGGAGGAGGATGAGGAGGAGGCACATCTCCAACGAGGCAGGATGCCCTTGAGTGAACAGCGTATGGGCAGCACACCGACGGAATCACACCGCAGAGCTCCGCCTGTGCAGGGCGCTGCCTCTGCCCGTCATGCAAAAAGTTCTTTGGTGTGGGCCTTTTTTGAGGCCAATGCATCAGATCGCACAGCTGCTGTTTGCAACATATGTCTCAAGCGTATATCGCGTGGCCAAAACATCAGCCGCTTGGGCACCACATGCTTGATCAGACATATGTTGACCTGCCATGCAGCTCGTTGGCAAGCCTACCTTAAAGACCCACACCAAAGAACAAAGCTGACCTCTTCTTGCACCGCATCAGCTGGGATCTCCAACCCCACTATACCTTCACTCCTCTCTGAAACCTGCTCTGAGAGGAATGAAGGTGTAGAATTAGGTGTGTCACAGGCAAGTACTTGCGGGCACTCTGCTAGCAGTACACCAACGTCCGATTCTAGCAGGCAAATTTCCCTGCCCCAGCTGCTGGACCGTCGAAAGAAGTTCACTCCCAGCCATCCACATGCCCAGCGGTTGAATGCTAGCTTGGCTAAATTGCTAGCGCTTCAACTGCTGCCTTTTCAGTTGGTAGACTCGGCCCCCTTCCGTGAGTTTGTGCAATGTGCGGTTCCTCAGTGGCAGGTTCCCAAACGACACTTTTTCGCACGGAAGGCTATTCCGGCTCTCTACAGGCATGTGGAAGGCAATGTCTTGGCCTCGCTGGACAGGGCGGTCAGCGGTAAGGTGCATATTACCGCTGACTCATGGTCCATCAGGGATGGACAGGGACATTACCTTTCTTTCACGGCCCATTGGGTCACTCTTTTGGCAGCTGGGAAGGATGCAGGACAAGGTGCAGTAGTGTTGGAGGTTGTTCCACCGCCACGCCTCCAAAATGCTACTACTGGTTGTGACACCTCTCTCTCCTCCACCCTCTCCTCTTCTTCCTGCATGGCCTCTTCCTGTGGTTTGTCCTCGGAACCAGCGGTGCTCCATAGGCGTTCAAGGGGCTACGCAAGTACGCAGGCAAAAAGATGCCATGCCGTGCTTGCGCTGGTGTGTTTGGGGGACAGGAGCCACACTGGGGCAGAGGTCCTGTCTGCTCTGCAGGGGCAGGCCGAGAGGTGGTTGACGCCACGCCAGCTTAAGCCAGGAATGGTGGTTTGCGACAATGGCACCAACCTCCTCTCCGCCCTCCGACAGGGACAACTGACCCATGTGCCCTGTATGGCTCACGTCCTTAACCTGGTGGTGCAGCGGTTCTTGGGCAGGTACCCGGGCTTACAGGATGTCCTGAGGCAGGCCAGGAAAGTCTGTGTGCATTTCCGCAGCTCTTATAATGCCAGTGCTCGCCTGGCTGAGCTTCAAAAGGAGTTGAACCTGCCCAAGAACCGCCTTATATGTGACATGCCCACCAGGTGGAACTCAACGTTGGCCATGCTGCAGCGGCTGCACACGCAGCAGAGGGCCATCAATGAGTACCTGTGCGACTACGGCACCAGGACAGGGTCAGGGGAGCTCGGGTTTTTTTCACCACGCCAGTGGGGCATGATCAGGGATGCATGCACTGTCCTGGCACCATTTGAGGAGGCCACGAGGATGGTGAGCAGTGACAGTGCATGCATCAGTGACACTGTACCTCTTGTCCACCTGTTGGAGCACACGCTGCGTGGAATAATGGACAGGGCACTTGAGGCAGAACAGAGGCAGGAAGAGGAGGACTTCCTTGCCTCTCAAGGCCCCCTTTACCCAGACAGTGTTCCTTCTGTCCCACCCATCGCACAGGAAGAGGAGGAGGAGGAGGAGGAGGATTGTGTCAGCATGGAGGTGGAGGCTGGCACTCAGCATCATCAGCAGCAGTCTTTTAGGGATGATTTACAGTCCCAAGAAACCAGTGGACTTGTACGTGGCTGGGAGGAGGTGGCTGCGGATCATGTCGTCCTTAGTGACCCAGAGGACTCCGGACTGAATGCCTCAGCTAACCTACGCTGCATGGCCTCCCTGATCCTGCAAAGTCTACGGAAGGATCCTCGTATTCTTCGGATCAAGGAGAGGGACCATTACTGGCTGGCCACTCTCCTTGATCCACGGTACAAGGGTAAGGTTGCGGACCTTATCGTACCGTCGCAGAGGGAGCAGAGGATGAGACAACTCCGGGAGGCCTTGCAGAAAGGTCTGTGCAACGCGTTCCCAGAGACTGGGAGGTTACAAACTCCTGGTCCTGGACAACGAGTTGCTGAGGCTTCGGGCAGTCAAAGAAGGAGCGGTGGGGAAGGTGGCCGTCTGACCGATGCGTTCAGACAATTCTTTAGTCCGCAGCCCCAAAGTATGATCGGTTCCAGCAACCATCGCCAGAGTCTGATATACATGGTGCAGGAATACCTAGGGGCAAGGTCAGACTTGGACACCTTCCCCACCGAAAATCCTCTGGCTTACTGGGTCTTGAGGATGGATCACTGGCCAGAGCTTGCACAGTATGCAATTGAGCTACTGGCTTGTCCTGCATCCAGCGTTCTTTCAGAACGCACATTCAGTGCTGCTGGAGGATTTGTCACGGATCACAGGGTGCGCCTGTCCACCGACTCGGTTGATCGACTGACTTTCATCAAGATGAACCAGTCTTGGATCACCACCAGCTACCACACACCTGATGCTGATATAACAGACTAATTGATTTTAAAATGTCACATCCCTTCAAGACTGATGCTGATGCTGAGTGCCTGTGCTGTTATGTTGACTGGCTATCCTCCTCCTCCTCCTCAATGATCCGATTAATGATGATAGCTTGGAAGATCATTTTGGTTTATGGGTGCCGCCACCAGTGGCTAAGGCCCAATTTTTCAGCCCCTGTTTAACAGGGGCGTGTAATTACAATTTTTGATGCAATACTTTGCAACAGGGCTCATTGCTGTGCTCCAAGTACAGTATCTGTGAGGGGTTGCAGTGTTGTGCCACCAGTGCCTAAGGCCCAATTTTTCAGCCCCTGTTCAACAGGGGCATGCAATTATAATTATTGATCTAATAATTCACAGCAGGGCCCATTGCTGCGCCCACCAAGAGTAACTGTCAGGCCTTACAGTGTTGTGTCAACACCACCACCACCACCACCACCACCACCACCAAAGGCCCAATTTTTCAGCCCCTGTTCAACAGGGGCATGCAATTATAATTATTGATCTAATAATTCACAGCAGGGCCCATTGCTGCGCCCACCAAGAGTAACTGTCAGGCCTTACAGTGTTGTGGCACCAGCACAACCATCAAAGGACCAATTTTTACTACCACTGTTCAACAATTATATGTTATTACAATTCCTGATATAATAGTTGACAGCAGGGCGTTCCAGCACCCACCAAGAGTAACTGTGAGTGCTTTCAGTGTTGTGCCAACACCAACACCTAAGGGGCCTATTTCTGCAGAGTATATACGGCAGGTCCCTACTTTCAAACATCCAACTTACAAACGACTACTACTTGCAAACGGAAGAAGACAACAGGAAGTGAGAGGAAATCTACCCCTTGGAAGGAAAATTCTCTCCTGTAAGAATTAATATGGGAGAAAGGTGTCTCCTCTCTACTGATGCTTTATCACCAATCCTTGTTTCAATAAAAACACCACATTTCAAAAACAGTTGTCATTGGGACGCAAAGTGAGGTGAAATGTTCTGAACAGGGGCACAGACAGCAAAAAAAATGTGACAGGGGTGATAACCGTTCCCTATGTTTTACAAAAAACTAAAAAAAAGGAATTTGCCATGGAGCTCCACTTAAACAATGCAGCTGTTCAAAATTATAAACAGATTCTATATAAGAACAAACCTACAGTCCCTGTCTTGTATGCACCGCCTGTATACGGCTGTTCAGAGTATATAGGTCCTTTTTTATTTTGTGTGCGGGGTTCCCCTTAATATCCATACAAGACCCAAAGGGGCTGGTAATGGGCTGGGGTAGGGGGGGGGGGGGGTTGATGGGGTAGCTATGCCATTTTTCCTAAAGATTTTCATCCATATTACTGGGACCACACATTGCATTAAAGCCGCAAGCAGTTTTAAATGACTTTTTTCCCTTTAGAAATGTTATTTTGTGCAGGGACAGTTCTAAACACGGGAAACACGTGGCACTTCACAGGCATACTTTAGACACCCCCCAGGTACAATATTTAAAGGAATATTTGACTTTTTTTTTTTCACTTTATGCATCATTAAAATGACTGCTCCCGGAAAACGTCCGTTTTTAAAACTTCTTTTTGCATTGATACATGTCCCCTGGTGCAGAAGCCGGGTTCCCAAACTCTGTTTCGGACAATAACATGGATAATAGTCGTTATAATTAGCACTTTAGAATCCGAACGTTCGCATCCATTGTATTTAATAGGGTTCTAATGTTCGTGCGAACTTTCGGTCCGTTCGCGGGTTCTGGTGCGAACCGAACCCGGGGGTGTTCGGCTCATCACTAACCAGAAGCAAGTCACCATGTTCGAACATACAGCGTAGGTTCCACTTCACCCTTCTACCACGTCTTTGACTGCTGCTGCTCCGGTGACCGATACGGGGATCCGGCTAAAGCCCCGGGGAAGATTCGCCCTGTATTCATGCATGGACGTTGAGGCCCTGGGTGTGATTTGTCCCGGCTGCTCGGGACTGGTGTGTCATCTGAAGCCATTCGGGCGATGCAAAGCCTGTGGGGAGTTCTTATTCGAGGTGGATTCAGTCATTGAGAAGCCAAGAACTATCTACCCCGGCCGTACCACAGGCAGCACCACTCAAGTTGGAGGAATCGCCGCTTTGACAGCCATCCCTGTGCGCACTGCTGCGACCGCGGAGGAGGTCGTGAGTACTCAAATACGGGAGAAATGTGAGGATAATGACTCGGTCACCACTGCCTCACAGCGTCCACCACCGAAGAGAAAAACCGACATGGTAGCCCCATCCAGCGGTTGCAGTGGACCATCTCGCCTGCCTACGCCCGGCCAGGATGGATCTGGTGAGAAGAGTTCCGGACGTCCCGCCTCAAGAAAAGGCAGAGGTAAGCCAGGCGGAGGGACTTGCTGTGTGGGCGGAGGTGTCGGGGATTCACAGCTCTGTGTGTCCGTGGGGGGTGGTAGTCCCGTTTCCACTACAGGCTACATACCCGCGGAGGAGTGTGACACCTCCGACCTAGAGTCGCTCTCTGATATGGGAGACAATGTCGCCATTGACTAACTGTTTTCTCAAAAGGGTTGGGACAAAGTGCCTCTCGCCTCGTCCCGCAGAACCAGGGAGCCACCCATGTCTACAGGGGATAGTACACCCCGGGTGGAGGCACCAGCGCCTGAGGAGGGGTCCCGTCCCCAGCCTACTCTCACATCCCTGGTGCCATCTGTTGCCAGTACCGGGGAGAAGAGACTGTTGTTGCAGGCACCTATGCCCAGAACGGAGGTGATCAGAGCACCTAGTCACCCGGATGCCATAGTCTTGCCAGGTGAAGGGGACAAAGCCACCATGCCTCCACTGGCGAGACTACAACGCCTGTTTTGTCAAAAGGTTGCTGCTGAATATGGGTGGGAGTACCCATACCTGTCCAAAGAGTTACTATATGAAGTAGAAGTTTGCCGGTGGTACAATGACTTTGTGTGGACCCACATTCAAGTCCCACACGCCCGCAGGTACCTTGCATGCTCCCCCAAGGCATCTCAGCGCTTTAAAGATTGCAAGGCAGAGTGGATGTTGGGGCAGCATATCCACGCGGACAAGGTGCTGATTCGACGCAAGGAAGGGGAAGATGTCGAATACCAAATAGAGACCAAATAGAGACTCTGGATCAGCATCTGAAACCCCTTGTCCTGCCGCACCCCCGTTTCTATCTATAGGAGAAGAGAGACTACGTTTTGTTCTTTACACTGCTGAACTTTCCGGGGTTTGTTGTTCTTGTTACCCAAAGGAGCTGAAGGACTGTTCCTGTTTGTTCTTCAATTTTCCAGCAAGCAATCATGGACTTTGGGGTAGATAGGGCCCAAAGAAGAAGGAAAGTTCCACAAGTGCAGTTACCGCGACGCTGTCACCAGGTCTCACACGAACATATGTGTCAGGGATTTGTGTGTTAACTTTTCTTTTCCCCTCTGCAGGAGAGCATCCCATCAAGACCACTGAGAATGGGGTGGGTCTTAGCCAGGATGGGTGGGGAGAGATGTTATGTGAAGATGTGATTTCAATGCTGTTGTTATGTGTTGTTGTTTCCATTTCCCTCCCTTTTCATGTGAGGCTCAGGCACAACTGCTCTAGCTAGTTTTAGTTTTTTTAAAGTTTATTTTTGTAATTTTTAGTCGGTTTCTGGATTTGACTATGTCAGCCATTGAGGGCATAGTTTGTTCCAGACACTGGGGACCAGTGTCAAACCACCAGGGGGAGAGTGTAGCGGGTATGTGCTTTTCTGTTTGAATCTGGTGGGGAAACTGTGATGTATGGTTCCCTGGGGCCCACCGGGTGGCGCTGTCACTTTGGGCCCGGGGTTGAGCCATCGTTGCAGTGCCGTACCTCTTTTGGCCTCTCTCGGCGGTTGTATGGTGGGGCGGGGAACCCGCCGTGCTTGCTGGGAGAGGGTATAAAGGGGGCGGCCATTTTTGGTGGCGGGAGTCGAGTCCCAGGCACCTTCAGCCTGAGGGCGGTGGTTCATGTCGGGAGTCTAGGCGGCCAAGGCCTAGAGGACGTTCGGAGGTTGTGTTCCATCCCAGGCACCTTTAGCCTGGGATGAGGTACTTGGATGGAGGTCTGGGACTGAGTGTCCTGGACTAAGGCTCAGCGAGGGATGGACTTCCTAGGGGACCCCGGTTGTGGGTACCTGAATCTAGTGGCGTAAGGGACCGGAGGGGGTACTTACCTGAAGACCTGGTGCAGCAAATTGCCAGTGACAGGTGAGCCTCCGGAGACCGCCCGAAGGGATGTCTTCCTCGATTGGGAGCAGGAATCTACTTCTAGGAAGCAAGTAAGAGAGTTCGTTGTGCCTGGGCCTACTCGCATCCACACCCCTTGTCTGTTCTGTTCATTGAGGGAGTCCAACTGATTGTGTTCACTTTTACATTGATAAGAATAAAGGAGTGTTGGACTTTATTGGTGTGGGGCTCATTTACTGGCAGACACTGTTCAAGAAACCAGGAGGAGGCTCCAGATGCAGAACACCGACCCGAAGGTAAAAGAGGATTGCCTCCCACTACACACACATCTGCAGTGGGAACATTGGCGTGGTGACCCCGCACTCTCTCCTCCAAGGTACCCTTATACAAAAGCCAGAGACAGAAGAATTGATACTAGAGGGAGAGAGTGGAGGCCGCTACAGTTACAATCAACCAACAATAGCAGAAGTTGACCAAAGGGTGGCGGTAAAGAGCAGAAAAACCACGTGATGTTGGAAAAAGTTTTGGGAAAGTTTGCAGAAAAGCCCTGTGGTGTGTATGCTATGGGTGTGCCCGGCCAACTCCGTTCGGACAAAAATCGACGGAAAAGTCCGATGGAAGTCCGACCGTGTGTACGAGGCTTTTCTCTTGTTCTCTCTGCTCCCTACATCACCAAACCAATAAATATCTATTAGGGGAAAGCGCCGCCTAGTAGCCAAACAGGGAATTGTACTAACACCCTATTGGAAGCACTATCACCGGGTGTATTTTAAAGTAAGGTCAGCAGCCCTCTGTCTGGGGTCTGCTCTGGCCGTTATACTATTTTTTTCAGTTTTAGGAATTCGGTTTGGCGGTTAGTTGTAGTCCTGGACTCACTTGTCATGTCCTGGGTAGTGATGAGCCGAACACCCCCGGATTCGGTTCGCACCAGAACCCACGAACGGACCGAAAGTTCGCACAAACTTTAGAACCCTATTAACCACTTCCCTACCCAGCCATAGTCAAATGACGTCCACAGATGGGATCTCCCATCCTGGGTGGACGTCATATGACGTCCTCGGCTTTGTAGGGGGATATCTGAATGATGCCTGCAGCTAGAGGCATCATTCAGATATCCTTTTGAAGTGCCGGCGATTCTGTGCACAATAAGAACGATCATAGCGGCGGTTCCGCCGCTTTATCGTTCTTATAGGCGGCGGGAGGGGACACCCCCCCTCTTGCCGCCATCCGGTGCGTCTCCGGGCTCCCCCGTGCGATCGGGGACCCGGAGCGAATCTTCCGGCGTCGTTGGTGGGGTCACGTGATGAGCATAGAGATGACTGGTGACCAGATGGTCACCAGTCATCTCTATGATCGTCGGAGGCCCGGGCGCGATGTGATGACGTCACGCCCGGGTCTCAAATGTAAACAAAGCCGCCATTGCGGCTGTAAGTATGAGATCAGTGAAAAAATTTTCACTGATCTCATGCTTTCCAGCCTGGAGGAGAGATGTGGGGTCTTATTGACCCCGCATCTCTCAATAAAGAGAACCTGTTACACACATTCCTATTACAAGGGATGTTTACATTCCTTGTAATAGGAATAAAAGTGATAAAAAAAAAAAAAAGAAAGTAAAACCATTGTAAAAAAATTAATAAATAAGTAAAAAAAAAAAAAATTATATAAAAAATTTTTTTTAAAACGCCCCTGTCCCCGGTAGCTCGCGATCAGAAGCGAATACACACGTAAGTCGCCCACATATGTAAACGCCGTTCAAACCACGCATGTGAGGTATTGCCGCGTGCGTTAGAGCGTGTGCACAATTCTAGCACTAGACCTCCTCTGTAATTCTAACCTGGTAACCTGTAAAAAAATTAAAGCGTCGCCTATGGAGATTTTTAAGTACCGAAGTTTGGCGCCATTCCATGAGTGTGCGCAATTTTAAAGCGTGACATGTTAGGTATCTATTTGCTCGGCGTAACATTATCTTTCATATTTTCCCAAAAAATTGGGCTAACTTTACTGTTTTGTTATTTTTTAATTCATGAAACCATTTTTTTACAGGGACTGTAGGTTTGTTCTTATGTAGAATCTGTTTGTAATTTTGAACAGGTACATTGTTTAAGTGTAGTTCCATGCCAAAAAATCTATTTTTAAACTTTTTGGAAAACATAGGGAAGGGTTATCACCCCTGTAACATTTGTTTTGCTGTCTGTGCAGTGTGCACCTGTTCAGAACAGTTCACCTCACTTTCCGTCCTAATGACAAATGTTTTTTGAAAATTTGGGGTTTTTATTGAAACAAGAATTGGTGATAAAGCATCAGTGGAGAGGAGACACTTTTTTTCCCATATTAACTCTTACAGGAGAGAATTTGCCTTCCTAGGGGTAGATTTCCTCTCACTTCCTGTTGTATCCTTCCGTTTGCAAGGAGGAGTCGTTTGTAAGTTAGATGTTTGAAAGTAGGGGCCTGCCGTATATACTCAGCTGAAATTTGCCCCTTACATGTTGGTGTTGCCACAACACTGTGAGCCCTCACAGTTACTCTTGGTGGGCGCATGAATGGGCCCTGCTGTGAATTATTAGATCAAGAATTGTAATTGCATGCCCCTGTTGAACAGGGGCTGAAAAATTGGGCCTTTGGTGGTGGTGGTGGTGGTGGTGTTGACACAACACTGTAAGGCCTCACAGTTACTCTTGGTGGGCGCAGGAATGGGCCCTGCTGTGAATTATTAGATCAAGAATTGTAATTACATGCCCCTGTTAAACAGGGGCATACAAATTGGGCCTTAGGCACTGGTGCCACAACACTGCAACCCCTCACAGATACTGTACTTGGAGCACAGCAATGAGCCCTGTTGCAAAGTATTGCATCAACAATTGTAATTACACGCCCCTGTTAAACAGGGGCTGAAAAATTGGGCCTTTGGTGGTGGTGGTGGTGTTGACACAACACTGTAAGGCCTCACAGTTAGTCTTGGTGGGCGCAGGAATGGGCCCTGCTGTGAATTATTAGATCAAGAATTGTAATTACATGCCCCTGTTAAACAGGGGCTGAAAAATTGGGCCTTAGCCACTGGTGCTGGTGCCACGGCACTGCAACCACTCCCAGATACTCTAGTTGGAGTGCAGGAATGAGCCCTGCTGCAAAGCATTGCATAAAAAATTGTAATAACATGCCCCTGTTAAACAGGGGCTGAAAAATTGGGCCTTAGCCACTGGTGGCGGCACCCAGAAACAAAAATGTTCTTCCAAGCTATCATCATCAATCGGATCATTGAGGAGGAGGAGGATAGTCAGTCAACATAACAGGACAGTCTCTCAGCATCAGCATCAGTCTTGAAGGGATGTGACATTTGAAAATAAATTAGTCTGTTATATCAGCTTCAGGTGTTTGGTAGCTGGTGGTGATCCAAGACTGGTTCATCTTTATGAAGGTCAGTCGATCAACAGAGTCGGTGGACAGGCGCACCCTGTGATCCGTGACAAATCCTCCAGAAGCACTGAATGTGCGTTCTGAAAAAACGCTGGATGCAGGACAGGCCAGTAGCTCAATTGCATACTGTGCAAACTCTGGCCAGTGATCCATCCTCAAGACCCAGTAAGCCAGAGGATTTTTGGTGGGGAAGGTGTCCAAGTCTGACCTTGCCCCTAGGTATTCCTGCACCATGTATATCAGACGCTGGCGATGGTTGCTGGAACCGATCATACCTTGGGGCTGCGGACTAAATAATTGTCTGAACGCATCAGTCAGACGGCCACCTTCCCCACCGCTCCTTCTTTGACTGACCGAAGCCTCAGCAACTCGTTGTCCAGGACCAGGAGTTTGTAACCTCCCAGTCTCTAGGAACGCGTTGCACAGACCTTTCTGCAAGGCCTCCCGGAGTTGTCTCATCCTCTGCTCCCTCTGCGATGGTAAGATAAGGTCCGCAACCTTACCCTTGTACCGTGGATCAAGGAGAGTGGCCAGTCAGTAATGGTCCCTCTCCTTGATCGGAAGAATACGAGTATCCTTCCGCAGACTTTGCAGGATCAGGGAGGCCATGCAGCATAGGTTAGCTGAGGCATTCGGTCCGGAGTCCTCTGGGTCACTAAGGACGACATGATCCGCAGCCACCTCCTCCCAGCCACGTACAAGTCCACTGGTTTCTTGGGACTGTAAATCATCCCTAAAAGACTACTGCTGATGATGCTGAGTGCCAGGCTCCACCTCCATGCTGACACAATCCTCCTCCTCCTCTTCTTCCTGTGCGATGGGTGGGACAGAAGGAACACTGTCTGGGTAAAGGGGGCCTTGAGAGGCAAGGAAGTCCTCCTCTTCCTGCCTCTGTTCTGCCTCAAGTGCCCTGTCCATTATTCCACGCAGTGTATGTTCCAACAGGTGGACAAGAGGTACAGTGTCACTGATGCATGCACTGTCACTGCTCACCATTCTCGTGGCCTCCTCAAATGGTGCCAGGACAGTGCATGCATCCCTGATCATGCCCCACTGGCGTGGTGAAAAAAACCCGAGCTCCCCTGACCCTGTCCTGGTGCCGTAGTCACACAGGTACTCATTGATGGCCCTCTGCTGCGTGTGCAGCCGCTGCAGCATGGCCAACGTTGAGTTCCACCTGGTGGGCATGTCACATATAAGGCAGTTCTTGGGCAGGTTCAACTCCTTTTGCAGCTCAGCCAGGCGAGCACTGGCATTATAAGATCTGCGGAAATGCACACAGACTTTCCTGGCCTGCCTCAGGACATCCTGTAAGCCCGGGTACCTGCCCAAGAACCGCTGCACCACCAGGTTAAGGACGAGAGCCACACAGGGCACATGGGTCAGTTGTCCCTGTCAGAGAGCGGAGAGGAGGTTGGTGCCATTGTCGCAAACTACCATTCCTGGCTTAAGCTGGCGTGGCGTCAACCACCTCTCGGCCTGCCCCTGCAGAGCAGACAGAACCTCTGCCCCAGTGTGGCTCCTGTCCCCCAAACACACCAGAGCAAGCACGGCATGGCATCTTTTTGCCTGCGTACTTGCGTAGCCCCTTGAACGCCTACGGAGCACCGCTGGTTCCGAGGACAAAGCACAGGAAGAGGCCACGGAGGAAGAAGAAGAGGAGGGGGTGGAGGACAGAGGTGTGTCACAACCAGTAGTAGCATTTTGGAGGCGTGGTGGTGGAACAACCTCCAACACTACTGCACCTTGTCCTGCATCCTTCCCAGCTGCCAAAAGAGTGACCCAATGGGCCGTGAAAGAAAGGTAACGTTACTGTCCATGCCTGCTGGACCATGAGTCAGCGGTAATATGCACTGTCCAGCGAGGCCAAGACATTGCCTTCCACATGCCGGTAGAGAGCCGGAATTGCCTTCCGTGAGAAAAAGTGGCGTTTGGGAACCTGCCACTGAGGAACCGCACATTGCACAAACTCACGGAAGGGGGCCGAGTCTACCAACTGAAAAGGCAGCAGTTGAAGCGCTAGCAATTTAGCCAAGCTAGCATTCAACCGCTGGGCATGTGGATGGCTGGAAGTGAACTTCTTTCGACGGTCCAGCAGCTGGGGCAGGGAAATTTGCCTGCTAGAATCGGACGTCGGTGTACTGCTAACAGAGTGCCCGCAAGTACTTGGCTGTGACACACCTAATTCTACACCTTCATTTCTCTCAGTGCAGGTTTCAGAGAGGACTGAAGGTATAGTGGGGTTGGAGATCCCAGCTGATGCAGTGCAAGAAGAGGTCAGCTTTGTTCTTTGGTGTGGGTCTTTAAGGTAGGCTTGCCAACGAGCTGCATGGCAGGTCAACATATGTCTGGTCAAGCATGTGGTGCCCAAGCGGGTGATGTTTTAGCCACGCGATATACGCTTGAGACATATGTTGCAAACAGCAGCTGTGCGATCTGATGCACTCGACTCAAAAAAGGCCCACACCAAAGAACTTTTTGAATAACGGGCAGAGGCAGCGTCCTGCACAGGCGGAGCTCTGCGGTGTGATTCCGTCGGTGTGCTGCCCTTACGCTGGCCCCCCGAGGGCATCCTGCCTCGTTGGAGATGTGCCTCCTCCTCATCCTCCTCTCTCCTATTAGGCACCCACGTGGAGTCAGTGACCTCATCATCCCCTCCCTCCTCATCACTGGAGCCAATCTGGCAGTATGCTGCAGCTGCTGGAACATGACTGCCAGATTGGTGTCCTTCTTGAGCATCCCCTCTCTCTGCTCTCACGCTACTGCCTTCCTCTAGCTGGGTATCATCATCAGACCCTTCGAAACGCTGGGCATCCTCCTGGAGCATGTACCCAACACTGTGCTCAAACAGTTCGGGGGACTCCTCAGGAGGACATGGTTGGTCTAGGGAAGGAGTGACTGATGATGACATTGATACCAGGGAAGAGGACGCTTTGTCAGCTGCTTTGCCAGTACCCTGAGCCTGGGTGAGAGAGGATGAGGAGGATGAGGAGGGCTTGGTCATCCACTCTACCAAGTCATCGGCATGATGCGGCTCAACGCGTCCAGCTGCCGAAAAGAAGGACAAGCGTGTCCCATGGCCACGTGCTGATGGCGATGCACCGCGTCCACGACCAGCACTGTTGTCTCTAGTAGGGATGAGCTTCTTGTTCGAGTCGAACATACGTTCGACTCGAACATCGGCTGTTCGATCGTTCGACGAAAATCGAACGATTTGGGCCGTTCGCGCCAAATTCGAGTGACGCGAACGGCCCACAATGCACTACGCCATCGCAGTGTCATCCAGGCGCTGTGATTGGCCAAGCATGCACTGTGACCCCGCATGCTTGGCCAATCACAGCGCCGGGAGCGAGGAGAGCAATGATTGGCCACAGGCAGGATGCCTGTGGCCAATTATTGCTGAGGGGGTTTAGTACACGCCCCACACTATAAAAGGCCGCCAGCGCGGCGGCCTTGTGTAGTGTGTTCCGGAGCAGGGAAAGAGAAGCATAGGCAGGGACAGTGTCATTTTTTTTCCTTTACTAATCCTGGATTCCTTGTGTTTAGGGACAAATAAGGATAGGTAGGGAGAGTGTCAGTGACAGTGTGTTATTCTGTGCTAAACCTTGTTTGTAGGGACAGAGAGGTACAGTGAGGGAAAGTGTCAGTGTGCTATTCTGTGCTAATCCTTGTTTGTAGGGACAGAGAGGTACAGTGAGGGAAAGTGTCAGTGTGCTATTCTGTTCTAAACCAATCTTGCTGAACCATATTTTCAATCCTTGAGTTTAGGGACAGAGAGGTACAGTGAGGGAAAGTGTCAGTGTGCTATTCTGTGCTAAATCTTGTTTGTAGGGAGGGACAGAGTAGGACAGTGAGGGAAAGTGTCAGTGTGCTATTCTGTTCTAAACCAATTTTGCTGAACCATATTTCAAATCCTTGAGTTTAGGGACAGAGAAGGACACTCGTGGAAATTATCAGTGTGCTATTCTGTGCTAAATCTTGTTTGTAGGGAGGGACAGAGTAGGACAGTGAGGGAAAGTGTCAGTGTGCTATTCTGTTCTAAACCAATTTTGCTGTTCCATATTTTCAATCCTTGAGTTTAGGGACAGAGAAGGACACTCGTGGCAATTATCAGTGTGCTAAATCTTGTTTGTAGGGAGGGACAGAGTAGGACAGTGAGGGAAAGTGTCAGTGTGCTATTCTGTTCTAAACCAATTTTGCTGAACCATATTTTCAATCCTTGAGTTTAGGGACAGAGAGGTACAGTGAGTGAAACTGACAGTGTGCTATTCTGTTCTAAACCAATTTTGCTGTTCCATATTTCAAATCCTTGAGTTTAGGGACAGAGAAGGACACTCGTGGAAATTATCAGTGTGCTATTCTGTGCTAAATCTTGTTTGTAGGGAGGGACAGAGTAGGACAGTGTAAGGTACCTGTGATAGGTAGTGTCCGAAGTGGAACTTGTGTGCTGAGGATTCAGGCGAAAACGTAGTCAGGCAGATTAGGTTGGCAACAGATCAGGCAAAATGGTACACGATCGAAATCCAGAGAGTGGTCAGGCAGCAAAGGTCATACACGAGCTGGCAGTGAAGTACAAAATCAGCAGGCTGGAGAGTAGTCAGGAATTCAGGCAGAAGTTCAACACGAAAATCAGGATCAAAAAGCAGCCACAACACCCAGGGAGCTATTCCACACAAACGGGCGCTGAGAGATAGCATCACTTCCTTTTTAAGGGCTGCTTTGATTGAAAATTGTCCACAGCTGGCAGTAGGTGGGGCTGGTGAGTCCAAGGTAATGTTTAATACTGAGAGGACATTTCCAAAAGTCTAGATCTGCTCAGTAGCGCAACAGGTAAGGCTGCAGCTTTGGGACCAGGAAGATCCCGGTTCAAATACACCCAGGTACATGACAGGGCCCCCTCCCCAGTGGACCCCTCCGGGGGCCTAGCGGGGCTTAGTGGGAAAGGAGGCATGGAAGTCTCGAATAAAAGAAGGGGCATGCAGATCTTTGGCTGGAACCCAGGAACGGTCTGTGACAGGATATCCCTTCCAATGAACCAGATACCGAAGGCCACGACCCTGTCTTCAAGAATCTTGGAGACTTCAAACTCATTTTGTCCATCAACAAGAACAGGAGGAGGTAGCTGTTGCGTTCTGGAGTAGCGATTGAAAATTGCTTTTTTGAGGAGGGAAACGTGGAACACAGGATGAATCCGGAGAGAGGAGGGTAATTTCAACCGATAGGAGACTGGCCCGACTCGAGCAATAATTCTGTAAGGACCAATGAATCGAGGGCCCAATTTGGTAGAAGGTTGTTTCAGTCTCACATATTTGGTTGATAGCCAAACTCTGTCCCCCACCACATATGGAGGTATATGGCGTCTTCGTTTGTTGGAAAAAAGTGCATACTTGCCTGCTGACTTCCGTAGTAATAAGCTAATCTTTTTCCAATGTAGCAGAATATTTTTAACCCGCTGATCTGCTGCTGGTACACCAGAAGAAGGCTGAAGTAGGGGAAAAGTCTGAGGGTGATAGCCTAGGGCTGCGTAGAATGGTGTGGTATGAAGAGCACTGTGCCAACGGGAATTAATGGCGAACTCAGCTAAAGGCAAATACTCAGACCAGTTGGAGTGTAAGGCATTGACATAATGTCGAAGATAGGTTTCTAGGGTCTGGTTCATGCGTTCGGTTTGACCATCTGTTTGAGGGTGATGTGAGGTAGAGAGTGAAAGCGTTACTCCCAGTTTCTTGCAGAACGCTCTCCAGAATCGGGAAACAAACTGGGATCCGCGGTCTGAGACGACATTGGTAGGTATGCCATGATATCTCACAATATGGGAAAGGAAGAGAGTAGACAGTGCTTCCGCTGTAGGTAATCCCGGGAGCGGCACAAAATGAGACATTTTTGAAAAGCGATCCACTATGACCCATATAGCAGTCATGCCCTCGGACTTGGGTAAGTCTGTAATGAAGTCCATAGTCAAATGGGTCCAAGGCTGACGAGGTGCTGAAAGTGGTTGTAACAGTCCAGTAGGCAATGTACGGGGTACTTTATTAGCAGCACAAGTTGGACAGGCAGCCACATAGTCAGTAACATCCCTTTTCATATGAGGCCACCAGACATGACGCTGCAAGGTCTTAAGAGTGATGGTGACACCAGGATGACCAGATAAAACACCATCATGTGCCCAGAGGAGTACAGGTTTTCTGAGGCTAGGGGCTACGAACAGGCGACCTGGTGGTATCTTCAAGCCTTGGGGAACACAATTCTGGGTTTCTTGTAACTGTTGGGAAAGAGCCGTAGAGATCTGTGCGACAATTTTGTGAGGTGGGATTATATACTGCTCGGTAGGTTGGTCTTCTTCAGAGGTAGCGAACTGTCTGGAAAGAGCATCGGCTTTCTTGTTTTTATGCCCAGGAACATAAGAAAGAACAAAATTAAAACGGGAGAAAAACAGAGCCCATCGAGCCTGACGTGAGTTCAAACGTCTTGCAGTCTGAAGGTACAGTAGGTTTTTATGGTCAGTGAGGATAGAAAAAGGTTTGGGAGCCCCTTCCAAAAGATGTCGCCATTCAGACAATGCCAATTTGATGGCCAGTAGTTCTCGATTCCCAACATCGTAATTCATCTCCGCTGGAGAAAACTTTCTAGAAAAAAATGCTACTGGATGGATTCTACCAGACTTAGGCTGTCTCTGGGAGAGCACGGCACCTGCTCCTACCTCAGAGGCATCAACCTCAACTATGTACTGGAGATCAGGATTTGGATGCTGAAGAATTGGAGCTTTGCTGAACATGTCTTTTAATTGCTGGAAAGCCGATTCTGCTTCTGAGGACCATACCTTGCAATTTGTACCTTTCTTAGTCATAGCAGTAAGGGGGGCCGCAATGGAGGCAAAACCTTTGATGAAGCGTCTGTAGTAATTTGCGAACCCTAGAAAGCTTTGGAGCCCTCTTAAAGTGGTCGGTTGGGGCCATTGCAAGACAGCGGAAAGTTTTTGAGGGTCCATTTGGAAACCGGCAGCACTTATAATGTATCCAAGGAAAGGAATACGGCTTTGATGGAAACTGCATTTCTCAATCTTCGCGTAAAGATGGTTTTCTCTCAGTCGTTGCAATACCTGCTTTACATGCGAGATGTGCTCTAGATGAGTCTTGGAAAAGATTAAAATGTCGTCCAAGTAGATGATCACAAAACTGTTGCTGAAATCATGAAAAATTTCATTCATGAAACGTTGGAAGACAGCAGGGGCGTTACACAACCCAAATGGCATAACCAGATATTCAAAATGGCCATTACGAGTGTTGAATGCTGTCTTCCACTCATCCCTGTCTTTAATTCGAATTAGATTATAAGCCCCTCGTAGGTCTAGCTTGGAGAAGATAACAGCCCCCTTAAGTACATCAAACAGTTCAAGAATGAGAGGCAAAGGGTAGGAGTCTTTTACAGTGATTTGATTTAACCCTCGATAGTCTATGCATGGTCGAAGACCCCCATCTTTTTTTTCAGCAAAGAAAAAACCTGCCCCTACTGGAGAAGAAGAGGGTCGGATAAAACCTCTTTCCAAGTTGTCTTTTATGTATTCCTCCATGGATTTTTGTTCAGGCAAAGACAGGGGATAGGTCCTTCCTTTGGGAAGAGGTGCTCCAGGAATCAATTTAATTGCACAGTCAAAAGAACGATGTGGAGGTAAAACCTCTGCCTTTTGCTTGCAAAATACGTCTGCAAACGCATGGTATTCATGAGGCAAGGTAGGTGAGAGGGCCACGGAAGCCAACATACAAGCAGGAAGTCTTTTGGGTTTAGACAAACAGTTTGAATGACAGAACGACCCCCAAGAGGTTAGTTCTCCATTTTCCCAATCAAAAGAAGGGTTATGTTGTTGTAACCATGGGTAACCAAGGATAACAGGCAGAAGTGGAGAATCAATAAGAGACAAGACAACTTCCTCTTTGTGGAGTACGCCTACCTGAAGGGTGATTGTCATAGTCTCAAATTTTACAATGCCATCTCCCAAGGGTTGTCCATTCACGGTGGTAATGTTCAGGGGTCTAGATTTTGGAACAAATGGGAGATTATTTTTTTTAGCAAAAGTGTAGTCCAAGAATATGCCAGCAGCTCCAGAATCCACAAAAGCCTCACAGGAGACAAGTTTAGAGGGTAAATGGATAATTGCAGGAATGGTAATCTTGGTCTTGGAGGATATACCTGTAAGGTCTAAGCCAGCTCCTCCAACACTGGTTAGACCCTGCCTTTTACTGGACGGGAAGGGCAGACAGATAACAAATGTCCTTTAAGTCCACAGTATAGGCATAGGCCCAATGCACGCCTCCTTTGTTTCTCAGACTCAGTTAGGTGGAGACGGCTTACATCCATGGGTTCCACAGGTGTCTGGGGTTCAACTGAGATTTCAGGTTCTGGCTGAGGTGGTGCTTGGAAGTTAGGGGCCAAACGGTAGACTGGCCGAGGAAACTTGCGAGTTCTAAGTCTCTCTTGGCATCTTTCATGATACCGGACATCCAGACGAACACAGAGCTCTATGAATTTCTCTAGGTCTTCTGGGGAATCCTTATAGACTAATTCGTCTTTGATGCGATCTGCAAGACCTTTTCGGAAGGCTGCACGTAATGCCCTTGAGTCCCAAGTAGTCTCAGCAGCAAGGGTACGAAACTCAATAGCATATTGTGCCACAGATCTGGTGCCTTGTTGCATGTCCAAGAGTGAGTACTCAGCTGCAGAAGCTCTATCTGGCTTGTCAAATACAGTCTGGAGAGAAGACAGAAATTTGTCAGCGTCTTGCAGCACAGGATCATTGCGTTCCAGATAAGGAGAGACCCAGGCCAGGGCCTTCCCCTTTAACAAGGAAATTACAAAAGTCACTTTGGCAGAAGAAGTGCTAAAGGTCCCAGGGTTGTTGCGGAAATGCAAACGGCAAACATTTAAAAAGCCTCTGCAGTCCTCAGTATCACCACCAAATTTGTCAGGCATAGGAAGTTTGGGTGGTACAGAAGAGGTGGGTTGGATCGTAGCAGGAGTAGGATCCAGAGTCTGGACCGTTGCAGAGGAAGCAGGCAAACAAGATTTAAGCATAGTACAAAGTTCATCTAACTTGGTGTCCAGGGAAGAAAGATGCTGTTCATGAGCTCCAATCAATTGTCCCTGACGTGAAATCGCCTTAACAATCTCAGCAGGGTCCACTGTCATTGTGGCCCGTTTGTAATGTAAGGTACCTGTGATAGGTAGTGTCCGAAGTGGAACTTGTGTGCTGAGGATTCAGGCGAAAACGTAGTCAGGCAGATTAGGTTGGCAACAGATCAGGCAAAATGGTACACGATCGAAATCCAGAGAGTGGTCAGGCAGGCAAAGGTCATACACGAGCTGGCAGTGAAGTACAAAATCAGCAGGCTGGAGAGTAGTCAGGAATTCAGGCAGAAGTTCAACACGAAAATCAGGATCAAAAAGCAGTCACAACACCCAGGGAGCTATTCCACACAAACGGGCGCTGAGAGATAGCATCACTTCCTTTTTAAGGGCTGCTTTGATTGAAAATTGTCCACAGCTGGCAGTAGGTGGGGCTGGTGAGTCCAAGGTAATGTTTAATACTGAGAGGACATTTCCAAAAGTCTAGATCTGCTCAGTAGCGCAACAGGTAAGGCTGCAGCTTTGGGACCAGGAAGATCCCGGTTCAAATACACCCAGGTACATGACAGACAGTGAGGGAAAGTGTCAGTGTGCTATTCTGTTCTAAACCAATTTTGCTGAACCATATTTTCAATCCTTGAGTTTAGGGACAGAGAGGTACAGTGAGTGAAACTGACAGTGTGCTATTCTGTTCTAAACCAATTTTGCTGTTCCATATTTCAAATCCTTGAGTTTAGGGACAGAGAAGGACACTCGTGGCAATTATCAGTGTGCTAATCTGTGCTAAATCTTGTTTGTAGGGAGGGACAGAGTAGGACAGTGAGGGAAAGTGTCAGTGTGCTATTCTGTTCAAAACCAATTTTGCTGTTCCATATTTTCAATCCTTGAGTTTAGGGACAGAGAAGGACACTCGTGGCAATTATCAGTGTGCTATTCTGTGCTAAATCTTGTTTGTAGGGAGGGACAGAGTAGGACAGTGAGGGAAAGTGTCAGTGTGCTATTCTGTTCTAAACCAATTTTGCTGTTCCATATTTTCAATCCTTGAGTTTAGGGACAGAGAAGGACACTCATGGCAATTATCAGTGTGCTATTCTGTGCTAAATCTTGTTTGTAGGGAGGGACAGAGTAGGACAGTGAGGGAAAGTGTCAGTGTGCTATTCTGTTCTAAACCAATTTTGCTGTTCCATATTTTCAATCCTTGAGTTTAGGGACAGAGAAGGACACTCGTGGAAATTATCAGTGTGCTATTCTGTGCTAAATCTTGTTTGTAGGGAGGGACAGAGTAGGACAGTGAGGGAAAGTGTCAGTGTGCTATTCTGTTCTAAACCAATTTTGCTGTTCCATATTTTCAATCCTTGAGTTTAGGGACAGAGAGGTACAGTGAGTGAAACTGACAGTGTGCTATTCTGTTCTAAACCAATTTTGCTGTTCCATATTTCAAATCCTTGAGTTTAGGGACAGAGAAGGACACTCGTGGCAATTATCAGTGTGCTATTCTGTGCTAAATCTTGTTTGTAGGGAAGGACAGAGTAGGACAGTGAGGGAAAGTGTCAGTGTGCTATTCTGTTCTAAACCAATTTTGCTGTTCCATATTTCAAATCCTTGAGTTTAGGGACAGAGAAGGACACTCGTGGAAATTATCAGTGTGCTATTCTGTGCTAAATCTTGTTTGTAGGAAGGGACAGAGTAGGACAGTGAGGGAAAGTGTCAGTGTGCTATTCTGTTCTAAACCAATTTTGCTGTTCCATATTTTCAATCCTTGAGTTTAGGGACAGAGAGGTACAGTGAGTGAAACTGACAGTGTGCTATTCTGTTCTAAACCAATTTTGCTGAACCATATTTTCAATCCTTGAGTTTAGGGACAGAGAGGTACAGTGAGTGAAACTGACAGTGTGCTATTCTGTTCTAAACCAATTTTGCTGTTCCATATTTCAAATCCTTGAGTTTAGGGACAGAGAAGGACACTCGTGGCAATTATCAGTGTGCTATTCTGTGCTAAATCTTGTTTGTAGGGAGGGACAGAGTAGGACAGTGAGGGAAAGTGTCAGTGTGCTATTCTGTTCTAAACCAATTTTGCTGTTCCATATTTTCAATCCTTGAGTTTAGGGACAGAGAAGGACACTCGTGGAAATTATCAGTGTGCTATTCTGTGCTAAATTTTGTTTGTAGGGAGGGACAGAGTAGGACAGTGAGGGAAAGTGTCAGTGTGCTATTCTGTTCTAAACCAATTTTGCTGTTCCATATTTTCAATCCTTGAGTTTAGGGACAGAGAGGTACAGTGAGGGAAAGTGTCAGTGTGCTATTCTGTTCTAAACCAATTTTGCTGTTCCATATTTCAAATCCTTGAGTTTAGGGACAGAGAAGGACACTCGTGGCAATTATCAGTGTGCTATTCTGTGCTAAATCTTGTTTGTAGGGAGGGACAGAGTAGGACAGTGAGGGAAAGTGTCAGTGTGCTATTCTGTTCTAAACCAATTTTGCTGTTCCATATTTTCAATCCTTGAGTTTAGGGACAGAGAAGGACACTCGTGGCAATTATCAGTGTGCTATTCTGTGCTAAATCTTGTTTGTAGGGAGGGACAGAGTAGGACAGTGAGGGAAAGTGTCAGTGTGCTATTCTGTTCTAAACCAATTTTGCTGTTCCATATTTTCAATCCTTGAGTTTAGGGACAGAGAAGGACACTCATGGCAATTATCAGTGTGCTATTCTGTGCTAAATCTTGTTTGTAGGGAGGGACAGAGTAGGACAGTGAGGGAAAGTGTCAGTGTGCTATTCTGTTCTAAACCAATTTTGCTGTTCCATATTTTCAATCCTTGAGTTTAGGGACAGAGAAGGACACTCGTGGAAATTATCAGTGTGCTATTCTGTGCTAAATCTTGTTTGTAGGGAGGGACAGAGTAGGACAGTGAGGGAAAGTGTCAGTGTGCTATTCTGTTCTAAACCAATTTTGCTGTTCCATATTTTCAATCCTTGAGTTTAGGGACAGAGAGGTACAGTGAGTGAAACTGACAGTGTGCTATTCTGTTCTAAACCAATTTTGCTGTTCCATATTTCAAATCCTTGAGTTTAGGGACAGAGAAGGACACTCGTGGCAATTATCAGTGTGCTATTCTGTGCTAAATCTTGTTTGTAGGGAGGGACAGAGTAGGACAGTGAGGGAAAGTGTCAGTGTGCTATTATGTTCTAAACCAATTTTGCTGTTCCATATTTTCAATCCTTGAGTTTAGGGACAGAGAAGGACACTCGTGGAAATTATCAGTGTGCTATTCTGTGCTAAATCTTGTTTGTAGGGAAGGACAGAGTAGGACAGTGAGGGAAAGTGTCAGTGTGCTATTCTGTTCTAAACCAATTTTGCTGTTCCATATTTCAAATCCTTGAGTTTAGGGACAGAGAAGGACACTCGTGGAAATTATCAGTGTGCTATTCTGTGCTAAATCTTGTTTGTAGGGAGGGACAGAGTAGGACAGTGAGGGAAAGTGTCAGTGTGCTATTCTGTTCTAAACCAATTTTGCTGTTCCATATTTTCAATCCTTGAGTTTAGGGACAGAGAGGTACAGTGAGTGAAACTGACAGTGTGCTATTCTGTTCTAAACCAATTTTGCTGTTCCATATTTCAAATCCTTGAGTTTAGGGACAGAGAAGGACACTCGTGGAAATTATCAGTGTGCTATTCTGTGCTAAATCTTGTTTGTAGGAAGGGACAGAGTAGGACAGTGAGGGAAAGTGTCAGTGTGCTATTCTGTTCTAAACCAATTTTGCTGTTCCATATTTTCAATCCTTGAGTTTAGGGACAGAGAGGTACAGTGAGTGAAACTGACAGTGTGCTATTCTGTTCTAAACCAATTTTGCTGAACCATATTTTCAATCCTTGAGTTTAGGGACAGAGAGGTACAGTGAGTGAAACTGACAGTGTGCTATTCTGTTCTAAACCAATTTTGCTGTTCCATATTTCAAATCCTTGAGTTTAGGGACAGAGAAGGACACTCGTGGCAATTATCAGTGTGCTATTCTGTGCTAAATCTTGTTTGTAGGGAGGGACAGAGTAGGACAGTGAGGGAAAGTGTCAGTGTGCTATTCTGTTCTAAACCAATTTTGCTGTTCCATATTTTCAATCCTTGAGTTTAGGGACAGAGAAGGACACTCGTGGAAATTATCAGTGTGCTATTCTGTGCTAAATTTTGTTTGTAGGGAGGGACAGAGTAGGACAGTGAGGGAAAGTGTCAGTGTGCTATTCTGTTCTAAACCAATTTTGCTGAACCATATTTTCAATCCTTGTGTTTAGGGACAGAGAAGGACACTCGTGGCAATTATCAGTGTGCTATTCTGTGCTAAATCTTGTTTGTAGGGAGGGACAGAGTAGGACAGTGAGGGAAAGTGTCAGTGTGCTATTCTGTTCTAAACCAATTTTGCTGTTCCATATTTTCAATCCTTGAGTTTAGGGACAGAGAAGGACACTCATGGCAATTATCAGTGTGCTATTCTGTGCTAAATCTTGTTTGTAGGGAGGGACAGAGTAGGACAGTGAGGGAAAGTGTCAGTGTGCTATTCTGTTCTAAACCAATTTTGCTGTTCCATATTTTCAATCCTTGAGTTTAGGGACAGAGAAGGACACTCGTGGAAATTATCAGTGTGCTATTCTGTGCTAAATCTTGTTTGTAGGGAGGGACAGAGTAGGACAGTGAGGGAAAGTGTCAGTGTGCTATTCTGTTCTAAACCAATTTTGCTGTTCCATATTTTCAATCCTTGAGTTTAGGGACAGAGAGGTACAGTGAGTGAAACTGACAGTGTGCTATTCTGTTCTAAACCAATTTTGCTGTTCCATATTTCAAATCCTTGAGTTTAGGGACAGAGAAGGACACTCGTGGCAATTATCAGTGTGCTATTCTGTGCTAAATCTTGTTTGTAGGGAGGGACAGAGTAGGACAGTGAGGGAAAGTGTCAGTGTGCTATTATGTTCTAAACCAATTTTGCTGTTCCATATTTTCAATCCTTGAGTTTAGGGACAGAGAAGGACACTCGTGGAAATTATCAGTGTGCTATTCTGTGCTAAATCTTGTTTGTAGGGAAGGACAGAGTAGGACAGTGAGGGAAAGTGTCAGTGTGCTATTCTGTTCTAAACCAATTTTGCTGTTCCATATTTCAAATCCTTGAGTTTAGGGACAGAGAAGGACACTCGTGGAAATTATCAGTGTGCTATTCTGTGCTAAATCTTGTTTGTAGGAAGGGACAGAGTAGGACAGTGAGGGAAAGTGTCAGTGTGCTATTCTGTTCTAAACCAATTTTGCTGTTCCATATTTTCAATCCTTGAGTTTAGGGACAGAGAGGTACAGTGAGTGAAACTGACAGTGTGCTATTCTGTTCTAAACCAATTTTGCTGAACCATATTTTCAATCCTTGAGTTTAGGGACAGAGAGGTACAGTGAGTGAAACTGACAGTGTGCTATTCTGTTCTAAACCAATTTTGCTGTTCCATATTTCAAATCCTTGAGTTTAGGGACAGAGAAGGACACTCGTGGCAATTATCAGTGTGCTATTCTGTGCTAAATCTTGTTTGTAGGGAGGGACAGAGTAGGACAGTGAGGGAAAGTGTCAGTGTGCTATTCTGTTCTAAACCAATTTTGCTGTTCCATATTTTCAATCCTTGAGTTTAGGGACAGAGAAGGACACTCGTGGAAATTATCAGTGTGCTATTCTGTGCTAAATTTTGTTTGTAGGGAGGGACAGAGTAGGACAGTGAGGGAAAGTGTCAGTGTGCTATTCTGTTCTAAACCAATTTTGCTGTTCCATATTTTCAATCCTTGAGTTTAGGGACAGAGAGGTACAGTGAGGGAAAGTGTCAGTGTGCTATTCTGTTCTAAACCAATTTTGCTGTTCCATATTTCAAATCCTTGAGTTTAGGGACAGAGAAGGACACTCGTGGCAATTATCAGTGTGCTATTCTGTGCTAAATCTTGTTTGTAGGGAGGGACAGAGTAGGACAGTGAGGGAAAGTGTCAGTGTGCTATTCTGTTCTAAACCAATTTTGCTGTTCCATATTTTCAATCCTTGAGTTTAGGGACAGAGAAGGACACTCGTGGAAATTATCAGTGTGCTATTCTGTGCTAAATTTTGTTTGTAGGGAGGGACAGAGTAGGACAGTGAGGGAAAGTGTCAGTGTGCTATTCTGTTCTAAACCAATTTTGCTGAACCATATTTTCAATCCTTGTGTTTAGGGACAGAGAAGGACACTCGTGGCAATTATCAGTGTGCTATTCTGTGCTAAATCTTGTTTGTAGGGAGGGACAGAGTAGGACAGTGAGGGAAAGTGTCAGTGTGCTATTCTGTTCTAAACCAATTTTGCTGTTCCATATTTTCAATCCTTGAGTTTAGGGACAGAGAAGGACACTCATGGCAATTATCAGTGTGCTATTCTGTGCTAAATCTTGTTTGTAGGGAGGGACAGAGTAGGACAGTGAGGGAAAGTGTCAGTGTGCTATTCTGTTCTAAACCAATTTTGCTGTTCCATATTTTCAATCCTTGAGTTTAGGGACAGAGAAGGACACTCGTGGAAATTATCAGTGTGCTATTCTGTGCTAAATCTTGTTTGTAGGGAGGGACAGAGTAGGACAGTGAGGGAAAGTGTCAGTGTGCTATTCTGTTCTAAACCAATTTTGCTGTTCCATATTTTCAATCCTTGAGTTTAGGGACAGAGAGGTACAGTGAGTGAAACTGACAGTGTGCTATTCTGTTCTAAACCAATTTTGCTGTTCCATATTTCAAATCCTTGAGTTTAGGGACAGAGAAGGACACTCGTGGCAATTATCAGTGTGCTATTCTGTGCTAAATCTTGTTTGTAGGGAGGGACAGAGTAGGACAGTGAGGGAAAGTGTCAGTGTGCTATTATGTTCTAAACCAATTTTGCTGTTCCATATTTTCAATCCTTGAGTTTAGGGACAGAGAAGGACACTCGTGGAAATTATCAGTGTGCTATTCTGTGCTAAATCTTGTTTGTAGGGAAGGACAGAGTAGGACAGTGAGGGAAAGTGTCAGTGTGCTATTCTGTTCTAAACCAATTTTGCTGTTCCATATTTCAAATCCTTGAGTTTAGGGACAGAGAAGGACACTCGTGGAAATTATCAGTGTGCTATTCTGTGCTAAATCTTGTTTGTAGGAAGGGACAGAGTAGGACAGTGAGGGAAAGTGTCAGTGTGCTATTCTGTTCTAAACCAATTTTGCTGTTCCATATTTTCAATCCTTGAGTTTAGGGACAGAGAGGTACAGTGAGTGAAACTGACAGTGTGCTATTCTGTTCTAAACCAATTTTGCTGAACCATATTTTCAATCCTTGAGTTTAGGGACAGAGAGGTACAGTGAGTGAAACTGACAGTGTGCTATTCTGTTCTAAACCAATTTTGCTGTTCCATATTTCAAATCCTTGAGTTTAGGGACAGAGAAGGACACTCGTGGCAATTATCAGTGTGCTATTCTGTGCTAAATCTTGTTTGTAGGGAGGGACAGAGTAGGACAGTGAGGGAAAGTGTCAGTGTGCTATTCTGTTCTAAACCAATTTTGCTGTTCCATATTTTCAATCCTTGAGTTTAGGGACAGAGAAGGACACTCGTGGAAATTATCAGTGTGCTATTCTGTGCTAAATTTTGTTTGTAGGGAGGGACAGAGTAGGACAGTGAGGGAAAGTGTCAGTGTGCTATTCTGTTCTAAACCAATTTTGCTGTTCCATATTTTCAATCCTTGAGTTTAGGGACAGAGAGGTATAGTGAGGGAAAGTGTCAGTGTGCTATTCTGTTCTAAACCAATTTTGCTGTTCCATATTTCAAATCCTTGAGTTTAGGGACAGAGAAGGACACTCGTGGCAATTATCAGTGTGCTATTCTGTGCTAAATCTTGTTTGTAGGGAGGGACAGAGTAGGACAGTGAGGGAAAGTGTCAGTGTGCTATTCTGTTCTAAACCAATTTTGCTGTTCCATATTTTCAATCCTTGAGTTTAGGGACAGAGAAGGACACTCGTGGCAATTATCAGTGTGCTATTCTGTGCTAAATCTTGTTTGTAGGGAGGGACAGAGTAGGACAGTGAGGGAAAGTGTCAGTGTGCTATTCTGTTCTAAACCAATTTTGCTGTTCCATATTTTCAATCCTTGAGTTTAGGGACAGAGAAGGACACTCATGGCAATTATCAGTGTGCTATTCTGTGCTAAATCTTGTTTGTAGGGAGGGACAGAGTAGGACAGTGAGGGAAAGTGTCAGTGTGCTATTCTGTTCTAAACCAATTTTGCTGTTCCATATTTTCAATCCTTGAGTTTAGGGACAGAGAAGGACACTCGTGGAAATTATCAGTGTGCTATTCTGTGCTAAATCTTGTTTGTAGGGAGGGACAGAGTAGGACAGTGAGGGAAAGTGTCAGTGTGCTATTCTGTTCTAAACCAATTTTGCTGTTCCATATTTTCAATCCTTGAGTTTAGGGACAGAGAGGTACAGTGAGTGAAACTGACAGTGTGCTATTCTGTTCTAAACCAATTTTGCTGTTCCATATTTCAAATCCTTGAGTTTAGGGACAGAGAAGGACACTCGTGGCAATTATCAGTGTGCTATTCTGTGCTAAATCTTGTTTGTAGGGAGGGACAGAGTAGGACAGTGAGGGAAAGTGTCAGTGTGCTATTATGTTCTAAACCAATTTTGCTGTTCCATATTTTCAATCCTTGAGTTTAGGGACAGAGAAGGACACTCGTGGAAATTATCAGTGTGCTATTCTGTGCTAAATCTTGTTTGTAGGGAAGGACAGAGTAGGACAGTGAGGGAAAGTGTCAGTGTGCTATTCTGTTCTAAACCAATTTTGCTGTTCCATATTTCAAATCCTTGAGTTTAGGGACAGAGAAGGACACTCGTGGAAATTATCAGTGTGCTATTCTGTGCTAAATCTTGTTTGTAGGGAGGGACAGAGTAGGACAGTGAGGGAAAGTGTCAGTGTGCTATTCTGTTCTAAACCAATTTTGCTGTTCCATATTTTCAATCCTTGAGTTTAGGGACAGAGAGGTACAGTGAGTGAAACTGACAGTGTGCTATTCTGTTCTAAACCAATTTTGCTGTTCCATATTTCAAATCCTTGAGTTTAGGGACAGAGAAGGACACTCGTGGAAATTATCAGTGTGCTATTCTGTGCTAAATCTTGTTTGTAGGAAGGGACAGAGTAGGACAGTGAGGGAAAGTGTCAGTGTGCTATTCTGTTCTAAACCAATTTTGCTGTTCCATATTTTCAATCCTTGAGTTTAGGGACAGAGAGGTACAGTGAGTGAAACTGACAGTGTGCTATTCTGTTCTAAACCAATTTTGCTGAACCATATTTTCAATCCTTGAGTTTAGGGACAGAGAGGTACAGTGAGTGAAACTGACAGTGTGCTATTCTGTTCTAAACCAATTTTGCTGTTCCATATTTCAAATCCTTGAGTTTAGGGACAGAGAAGGACACTCGTGGCAATTATCAGTGTGCTATTCTGTGCTAAATCTTGTTTGTAGGGAGGGACAGAGTAGGACAGTGAGGGAAAGTGTCAGTGTGCTATTCTGTTCTAAACCAATTTTGCTGTTCCATATTTTCAATCCTTGAGTTTAGGGACAGAGAAGGACACTCGTGGAAATTATCAGTGTGCTATTCTGTGCTAAATTTTGTTTGTAGGGAGGGACAGAGTAGGACAGTGAGGGAAAGTGTCAGTGTGCTATTCTGTTCTAAACCAATTTTGCTGAACCATATTTTCAATCCTTGTGTTTAGGGACAGAGAAGGATAGGCAGGGGACAGTGTCAGTGTCATTGTTGCTAAGCCTCCTGCACAGTATACACCTGAAGGTAGCCCTTATTGCTCTTTTTCCCATCTCCCTGCAGGCCATCCATTAAAATGTCTGGAAGGCAAACAAGGAGAGGCAGACAGTCAGGAGGCAAAAAAAGAGGGCAAGCAGGCTCTGTGTCTGGGGGCAACAGTGCTGGTCGTGGACGCGGTGCATTGTCATCAGCACATGGCCATGGGACACGCTTGTCCTTCTTTTCGGCAGCTGGACATGTTGAGCCACATCATGCCGAAGACTTGGTAGAGTGGATGACCAAGCCCACCTCATCCTCCTCATCCTCTCTCACCCAGGCTCAGGGTACTGGCAAAGCAGCTGCCAAAGCGTCCTCTTCTCTGGTATCATTATCTTCATTAGTCAATCCTTCCCTAGACCCACCATGTCCTCCTCCTGAGGAGTCCCCCGAACTGTTTGAGCACAGTGTTGGGTACATGCTCCAGGAGGATGCCCAGCGTTTCGAAGGATCTGATGATGATACCCAGCTACAGGAAGGCAGCAGCGTGAGAGCAGAGAGAGGGGATGCTCAAGAAGGACACCAATCTGGCAGTCATGCTCCAGCAGCTGCAGCATACTGCCAGATTGGCTCCAGTGATGAGGAGGGAGGGGATGATGAGGTCACTGACTCCACGTGGGTGCCTAATAGGAGAGAGGAGGAGGAGGATGAGGATGAGGAGGAGGCACATCTCCAACGAGGCAGGATGCCCTTGAGTGGCCAGCGTATGGGCAGCACACCGACGGAATCAAACCGCAGAGCTCCGCCTGTGCAGGGCGCTGCCTCTGCCCGTCATTCAAAAAGTTCTTTGGTGTGGGCCTTTTTTGAGGCGAGTGCATCAGATCGCACAGCTGCTGTTTGCAACATATGTCTCAAGCGTATATCGCGTGGCCAAAACATCAGCCGCTTGGGCACCACATGCTTGATCAGACATATGTTGACCTGCCATGCAGCTCGTTGGCAAGCCTACCTTAAAGACCCACACCAAAGAACAAAGCTGACCTCTTCTTGCACCGCATCAGCTGGGATCTCCAACCCCACTATACCTTCACTCCTCTCTGAAACCTGCTCTGAGAGGAATGAAGGTGTAGAATTAGGTGTGTCACAGGCAAGTACTTGCGGGCACTCTGCTAGCAGTACACCAACGTCCGATTCTAGCAGGCAAATTTCCCTGCCCCAGCTGCTGGACCGTCGAAAGAAGTTCACTCCCAGCCATCCACATGCCCAGCGGTTGAATGCTAGCTTGGCTAAATTGCTAGCGCTTCAACTGCTGCCTTTTCAGTTGGTAGACTCGGCCCCCTTCCGTGAGTTTGTGCAATGTGCGGTTCCTCAGTGGCAGGTTCCCAAACGCCACTTTTTCGCAACGGAAGGCTATTCCGGCTCTCTACAGGCATGTGGAAGGCAATGTCTTGGCCTCGCTGGACAGGGCGGTCAGCGGTAAGGTGCATATTACCGCTGACTCATGGTCCAGCAGGCATGGACAGGGATGTTACCTTTCTTTCACGGCCCATTGGGTCACTCTTTTGGCAGCTGGGAAGGATGCAGGACAAGGTGCAGTAGTGTTGGAGGTTGTTCCACCGCCACGCCTCCAAAATGCTACTACTGGTTGTGACACACCTCTCTCCTCCACCCCCTCCTCTTCTTCTTCCTCCATGGCCTCTTCCTGTGGTTTGTCCTCGGAACCAGCGGTGCTCCGTAGGCGTTCAAGGGGCTACGCAAGTACGCAGGCAAAAAGATGCCATGCCGTGCTTGCGCTGGTGTGTTTGGGGGACAGAAGCCACACTGGGGCAGAGGTCCTGTCTGCTCTGCAGGGACAGGCCGAGAGGTGGTTGACGCCACGCCAGCTTAAGCCAGGAATGGTGGTTTGCGACAATGGCACCAACCTCCTCTCCGCCCTCCGACAGGGACAACTGACCCATGTGCCCTGTATGGCTCACGTCCTTAACCTGGTGGTGCAGCGGTTCTTGGGCAGGTACCCGGGCGTACAGGATGTCCTGAGGCAGGCCAGGAAAGTCTGTGTGCATTTCCGCAGATCTTATAATGCCAGTGCTCGCCTGGCTGAGCTGCAAAAGGAGTTGAACCTGCCCAAGAACCGCCTTATATGTGACATGCCCACCAGGTGGAACTCAACGTTGGCCATGCTGCAGCGGCTGCACACGCAGCAGAGGGCCATCAATGAGTACCTGTGCGACTACGGCACCAGGACAGGGTCAGGGGAGCTCGGGTTTTTTTCACCACGCCAGTGGGGCATGATCAGGGATGCATGCACTGTCCTGGCACCATTTGAGGAGGCCACGAGGATGGTGAGCAGTGACAGTGCATGCATCAGTGACACTGTACCTCTTGTCCACCTGTTGGAGCACACGCTGCGTGGAATAATGGACAGGGCACTTGAGGCAGAACAGAGGCAGGAAGAGGAGGACTTCCTTGCCTCTCAAGGCCCCCTTTACCCAGACAGTGTTCCTTCTGTCCCACCCATCGCACAGGAAGAGGAGGAGGAGGAGGAGGAGGAGGAGGAGGATTGTGTCAGCATGGAGGTGGAGGCTGGCACTCAGCATCATCAGCAGCAGTCTTTTAGGGATGATTTACAGTCCCAAGAAACCAGTGGACTTGTACGTGGCTGGGAGGAGGTGGCTGCGGATCATGTCGTCCTTAGTGACCCAGAGGACTCCGGACTGAATGCCTCAGCTAACCTACGCTGCATGGCCTCCCTGATCCTGCAAAGTCTGCGGAAGGATCCTCGTATTCTTCGGATCAAGGAGAGGGACCATTACTGGCTGGCCACTCTCCTTGATCCACGGTACAAGGGTAAGGTTGCGGACCTTATCGTACCGTCGCAGAGGGAGCAGAGGATGAGACAACTCCGGGAGGCCTTGCAGAAAGGTCTGTGCAACGCGTTCCCAGAGACTGGGAGGTTACAAACTCCTGGTCCTGGACAACGAGTTGCTGAGGCTTCGGGCAGTCAAAGAAGGAGCGGTGGGGAAGGTGGCCGTCTGACCGATGCGTTCAGACAATTGTTTAGTCCGCAGCCCCAAAGTATGATCGGTTCCAGCAACCATCGCCAGCGTCTGATATACATGGTGCAGGAATACCTAGGGGCAAGGTCAGACTTGGACACCTTCCCCACCGAAAATCCTCTGGCTTACTGGGTCTTGAGGATGGATCACTGGCCAGAGCTTGCACAGTATGCAATTGAGCTACTGGCCTGTCCTGCATCCAGCGTTCTTTCAGAACGCACATTCAGTGCTGCTGGAGGATTTGTCATGGATCACAGGGTGCGCCTGTCCACCGACTCGGTTGATCGACTGACTTTCATCAAGATGAACCAGTCTTGGATCACCACCAGCTACCACACACCAGATGCTGATATAACAGACTAATTGATTTTAAAATGTCACATCCCTTCAAGACTGATGCTGATGCTGAGTGCCTGTGCTGTTATGTTGACTGGCTATCCTCCTCCTCCTCCTCAATGATACGATTAATGATGATAGCTTGGAAGATCATTTTGGTTTATGGGTGACGAAACCAGTGGCTAAGGCCCAATTTTTCAGCCCCTGTTTAACAGGGGCGTGTAATTAAAATTTTTGATGCAATACTTTGCAACAGGCCTCATTGCTGTGCTCCAAGTACAGTATCTGTGAGGGGTTGCAGTGTTGTGCCACCAGTGCCTAAGGCCCAATTTTTCAGCCCCTGTTCAACAGGGGCATGCAATTATAATTATTGATCTAATAATTCACAGCAGGGCCCATTGCTGCGCCCACCAAGAGTAACTGTCAGGCCTTACAGTGTTGTGGCACCAGCACCACCATCACCACCACCACCACCACCAAAGGCCCAATTTTTCAGCCCCTGTTCAACAGGGGCATGCAATTATAATTATTGATCGAATAATTCACAGCAGGACCCATTGCTGCGCCCACCAAGAGTAACTGTCAGGCCTTACAGTGTTGTGGCACCAGCACCACCATCACCACCACCACCACCACCAAAGGCCCAATTTTTCAGCCCCTGTTCAACAGGGGCATGCAATTATAATTATTGTTCGAATAATTCACAGCAGGGCCCATTGCTGCGCCCACCAAGAGTAACTGTCAGGCCTTACAGTGTTGTGGCACCAGCACCACCATCACCACCACCACCACCACCACCACCACCAAAGGCCCAATTTTTCAGCCCCTATTCAACAGGGGCATGCAATTATAATTATTGATCTAATAATTCACAGCAGGGCCCATTGCTGCGCCCACCAAGAGTAACTGTCAGGCCTTACAGTGTTGTGGCACCAGCACCACCATCAAAGGCCCAATTTTTACTACCACTGATCAACAATTATATGTTATTACAATTCCTGATATAATAGTTGACAGCAGGGCGTTCCAGCACCCACCAAGAATAACTGTGAGTGCTTTCAGTGTTGTGCCAACACCAACACCTAAGGGGCCAATTTCTGCAGAGTATATACGGCAGGTCCCTACTTTCAAACATCCAACTTACAAACTACTACTACTTGCAAACGGAAGAAGACAACAGGAAGTGAGAGGAAATCTACCCCTTGGAAGGAAAATTCTCTCCTGTAAGAATTAATATGGGAGAAAGGTGTCTCCTCTCTACTGATGCTTTATCACCAATCCTTGTTTCAATAAAAACGCCACATTTCAAAAACAGTTGTCATTGGGACGCAAAGTGAGGTGAAATGTTCTGAACAGGGGCACAGACAGCAAAACAAATGTTACAGGGGTGATAACTGTTCCCTATGTTTTACAAAAAGCTAAAAAAAGGAATTTGGCATGGAGCTACACTTAAACAATGCAGCTGTTCAAAATTACAAACAGATTCTACATAAGAACAAACCTACAGTCCCTGTCTTGTATGCACCGCCTGTATACGGCTGTTCAGAGTATATAGGTCCTTTTTTATTTTGTGTGCGGGGTTCCCCTTAATATCCATACAAGACCCAAAGGGGCTGGTAATGGGCTGGGGTAGGGGGGGGGGGGTTGATGGGGTAGCTATGCCATTTTTCCTAAAGATTTTCATCCATATTACCGGGACCAGACATTGCATTAAAGCCGCAAGCAGTTTTAAATGGCTTTTTTTCCCTTTAGAAGTGTCATTTTGTGCAGGGACAGTTCTAAACACGGGAAACACGTGGCACGTCACAGGCATACTTTAGACACCCCCCAGGTACAATATTTAAAGGAATATTTGACTTTTTTTTTTTCACTTTATGCATCATTAAAATGACTGCTCCCGAAAAACGTCCGTTTTTAAAACTTCTTTTTGCATTGATACATGTCCCCTGGTGCAGAACCCGGGTTCCCAAACTCTGTTTCGGACAATAACATGGATAATAGTCATTATAATTAGCACTTTAGAATCCGAACGTTCGCATCCATTGTATTTAATAGGGTTCTAATGTTCGTGCGAACTTTCGGTCCGTTCGCGGGTTCTGGTGCGAACCGAACTCGGGGGTGTTCGGCTCATCACTAGTCTCTAGACACAGAGCCTGCTTGCCCTCTTTTATTGGCTCCTGACTGTCTGCCTCTCCTTGTTTGCCTTCCAGACATTCTAATGGCCTGCAGGGAAATGGGAAAAGCAGCAATACAGGCTAAGTTAAGGTGTAATATGGTCAGGAGGCACACTCCGCCCGCTGTAAGTGCCGCAAAATCCTGTTGGTGTAACACACCAGGAAAAAGCAGCAATACGGGCTAACTTCAGGTGTATAATGTGCAGGAGGCTTAGCAACAATGACACTGACACTGTCCCCTGCCTATCCTTCTCTCTCCCTGCACACAAGGTTTATCAAAGTATATGACACTGACACTCTCCCTGCCTATCCTTCTCTCTCCCTGCACACAAGGTTTAGCAAAGAATATAACACTGACACTGTCCCCTGCCTATCCTTCTCTCTCCCTGCACACAAGGTTTATCAAAGTATATGACACTGACACTCTCCCTGCCTATCCTTCTCTCCCCCTACACACAAGGTTTAGCAAAGAATATGACACTGACACTCTCCCTGCCTATCCTTCTCTGTCCCTACACACAAGGTTTAGCAAAGAATAGATTTGACAAGATTTGACACTGTCCCTGCCTATCCTTCACTTTCCCTGCTCCGGAAACACACTACACAAGGCCGCCGTGCTGGCGGCCTTTTATAGTGTGGGGCGTGTACTAAACCCCCTCAGCTATAATTGGCCACAGGCATCCTGCCTGTGGCCAATCATTGCTCTCCTCGCTGCCGGCGCTGTGATTGGCCAAGCATGCAGGGTCACAGTGCATGCTTGGCCAATCACATTGCCGGGATTACACTGCGATGGCGCAGTGTATTGTGGGCCGTTCGCGTCACTCGAATTTGGCGCAAACGCCCCAAATCGTTTGTTGTTCGCCGAACGCGTGAACAGCCGATGTTCGAGTCGAACCTATGTTCGACTCGAACACCGAGCTCATCCCTAATCCTGGGTTTGGTCCTGAAGGTCTGATTTTCAGATAAAAATGTTTCAACCCAAATAGCCGTTTGTCAGCTGGAGAATTCCGGGAAGATGATGTCTGTTTAGTTGTCTCACTGTCTTTGTCTCTTCACTTTTCTATTTGCAAATTATTCAGCACAGAAGTGACTCCTCATACACCACCGCCCAGGAGAGCTGATGATCGAACGGCTGTGTGTCATTAGTAAATAAAGGTGTTGGATCCCGTGTGTTCCTGCGGTTTTATGCACTATGAGAGCAGATGACGGATTGTCATAGTAGTCGGCTGGGTATACACCTCTGATCAATACAGCCGTGGCTGTGCCAGGTTTAGGACTGGCATTGACTTGAATAGATATTGTGGAGGATTAATGTATCTATTCAGGAGATATTGGAAGCAGCTGGTACCAAGGAAGCCTATTATCTCTCTATACGCATCACTAACAATCCTAAATATCTCCATTCCATGCCCAAATCTTCCACTGTGTGAGACCTGCCCTGTCCCATGCTTCGTTGGATACTAAAACCCATCACTTAAGTATGAGCAGTTTCCGTCACAAATATGGAGAACCATCTGAGACGTGTCAATGGAGGACAAAGCAGCCGATACGTAACAAGAGATTTGCGGGATAAACTTGACGTTATACATCTTATCATTATAATCCCAGGGTTGGTCAGATGTTTTCTTGTTAAGATGGCAACTTTATTGATACATTGATATATGCTGCTAACATAACAACCGGCTTTAGAACAGTTTATAATTACCAGGTGTGTGTGTGTGTTAAATAAACAGAAATTTAAAGATGAACTCCCTTCATGCGGTTTCCTCTCAACCAGGGCCGCCTTCAGGCGGGTACAGGCAGTACACCTGTAAGGGGCCCGGATGGGAACCCCCCTTTTTTTTTTCTTGTAAGGGGCCCGGATGGCAACCACCCTTTTTTTTTCTTAATTTTTTTTTCTTGTAAGGGGGCCGGAGGCCGCCTTCAGGGGGGTACAGGCAGTACACCTGTAAGGGGCCCGGATAGCAACCCCCCTTTTTTTTTCTTGTAAGGGGCCCGGATGGCAACCCCCCCTTTTATTTAATTTTTTTCTTGTAAGGGGCCCAGATGGCAAGCCCCCGCTTCTCAATTCGCGGCACCCCCCCGCTTCTAAACTTGCGTCATCCCCCCCCCCGTTCTCAATCAGCGGCGGCACCCCCTGCTTCTCAATTCGCGGCAGCCCCTGCTCCTCAATTGGCGGTGGTAGCACCCCCCCGGTTCTCTGCTCGCTCCAGGGGGCCTATGCCTGACGCTGTGTAAGGGGCCCCGAAATTCCTGATGGTGGCCCTGCTCTCAACTAAACGCAGCCTCGGTTGTGTACAGAAAACATTATGATTTTATTTTCGGGTACTTATATAGCGCCGTCAATTTAAAACTCCAGGGTCTTCTACCTTCTTTCCTGCAGCGGGGGAGGCTCCTTGTTACTCCTAGGTGATGTGGACACTTCCTATTGCCCGTCCAGCATTAGCGTCCTCAGGACTCTGCAGTGGTATGATGATATCAGGAAAATGTGTCCGGTCTACTGCAGTGTGAGGGACATTGGAGGAGAAATACATCCACAAGGTGTTTATTAGGAACAAAATTCTGAATAGATGTGAGGTGGGAGGGAGGGCCGGAAGGGCGTTTCTCATTCCTGTTGAAGGGCTAAAAAGCCTAAGTTCAGCCAATTGTTTCTGTAGTTTTGGACACATTGACACCACAATGCTTCTGGAAGAATGTCCTTTGGACAGATGGGACAAAGCTTGAGCTTTTTGGCAAGTAACATCAGTTTTATGGTCACAGATGAAAAAGTTAAGCTTTCAAATGTAAGAGCACTGTACCTAATGTGAAACATGTTGGAGGCTCAATTATGTTTTGGGACTGCTGTACCGTGTTTGCCACAGGGTGCCTTGAATCTGAATGAAATCTCAGGACTATCAAGAAATTATGGAACAAAATGTACTGCCCAGTGTTAGCTCTTTCCCAGTCGCAGGTCATGGGTCCTCCAAGTGGATAATGACCCAAAACACAGTTAAATGAAGCCAGGAATGGCTAAGAACAAAATATTGTGTGAGGGGGTTAGCTCGGCAGCGGGTATGTGTGACCCCCGGGATGGGCTCCCCACCCAAAAACAGGCCCAGCAGACGGAGGTTGTGGTTTTCAAAATCAAAAAGGTGCGGTTTATTTTCTATTTACAGTGACAAAAACACAGCAAGGCAAAAAAACATAAACAAAATAAATCCTGGTCAACTTGACCTCTGACTAAACTTACAGGTTTCCTAACTAACGACTGGGATCAGCCTAGTGCTGTCCTAGTCCCTGGTTTTAAATGTCCAAGCAAAATATAGCCACACAGGCTTTCTCTCACCGCACAGGGGTTCACTCTCCCTAGACAGTCCACACAGGTCTGCTTCCAGGCATGAGCTAACATCTAATGAAGCTGGGATTTCTTATAGAGGCCTAAATGAGCTGACAAGGTTCAGCTGATCTCATCAACTCCCTGTCTGCACGACGCCCAGCCCTCTCCCTAGAGGTATGAGTCATCAATGAGCCCACTAGTCTCAGCTGGGCTTATACAACTCTCCACCTAGCTGTATAAGTCGGCGTAAAGCCTGAATCTGGGCGAAATATATCTACCCCCCTGGATGCAACCAGGTGACTTTACCTTCCTGCTGTCACATACCCCCCCCTCTTGTTTTAACCTCGGGGTTGGAACACCAGCAATCAGGCATTCATGTACTCGAGACAAAGCATCCACATTCCCCATTTGAACGCCAGGGCGATGCTTTACTGTGAAGTTGAATTCCTGGAGGGCCAGGAACCACCTATTCACTCTTCTATTTGTTTCCTTGTTTTGAGCCATCCACTTTAACGGAGCGTGATCCGTAACCATGTCAAAATGCCTACCTAGCAGGTAGTACCGAAGGGAATCTAGAGCCCACTTCGCCGCTAAACACTCCTTTTCAACGGTGGCGTAATTTACCTCATGGGACTTCAACTTCCTGCTGAGGTAAATGACTGGGTGCTCTTCCCCGTTCCAGACCTGGGACAATACTGCTCCTAACCCCACATCTGACGCATCACTTTGTACGACAAAGTCTCTAGAGAAGTCGGGTGAGTACAACACTGGCTGGCTACATAAGGCTTGTTTCAAGAACTGGAATGCTGCCTCAGCCTCGGGGGTCCATTTAATCATGACCGACCCTTTCCCCTTCGTCAGGTTGGTTAGGGGCACAGCCTTAGAAGCAAAGTGGGGAATGAATCGCCGATAATACCCAGCGATTCCCAGAAAGGCTCGTACCTGCTTCTTGCTGTTGGGACGTGGCCAACTCTGGATGGCCTCGACTTTGTTGAGTTGGGGTTTTATTACTCCCCTCCCAATGGTGTACCCAAGATATTTGGCCTCCTCCTGCCCAATGGTACACTTCTTGGGGTTAGCCGTAAACCCTGCTTCCCGAACAGAGTCCAGGACTGCTTGCACTTTTGGCAGATGTGAGGCCCAATCTGTGCTATGGACAATTACATCATCCAGGTAAGCCGCAGCATACTTCCGATGGGGCCTCAGCATCTGGTCCATTTTCCGCTGGAATGTGGCCGGCGCATTCTGTAACCCGAACGGCATTCTTTTATATTGGAACGCCCCGTCTGGGGTTACAAATGCGGTTTTCTCTTTGGCCGACTTGGCCAGGGGGATTTGCCAATACCCTTTTGTGAGGTCAAGAGTCGTCATGTATCGGGCTGTTCCCAGCCGGTCGATCAACTCATCTATACGTGGCATGGGGTAGGTGTCAAATTTTGTAACTTTGTTCAACTGACGAAAATCGTTACAAAATCGCCAGCTCCCATCCGGTTTAGGCACCAACACAATGGGACTAGACCAATCACTTTGGGACTCCTCTATCACCCCTAAGTTCAGCATTTTCTGTACTTCCTCCCGTATTGCCTCCCGTCGGGCCTCTGGGATCCGATAGGGTTTTAACTTCACCCTTTCACCGGGCGGGGTAATAATGTCATGCTCTACCCCAGATGTTTGTCCCGGCAGCTCAGAGAATACCTCCTTGTTGCGAAGCACAAACTCCTTAACCTCCTGTTGTTGGGGTTGTGACAAGGTGGCTGCGATTCCAACCTCAGGAATCACGCAACCAGTTTGAGCTGGTGACCAAGTGTCTGCGACTAGGGACTCTCTATCCCTCCAGGCTTTCAACAGATTAACGTGATAGATCTGTTCGGGCTTTCGCCTTCCTGGTTGTCTGACCTTGTAATTCACTTCGCTCACTTTTTCCATTATCTCGTAGGGGCCTTGCCATTTGGCAAGGAATTTACTTTCAACCGTAGGGACAAGTACCAATATCCTATCCCCCGGGGAAAAGGTACGGGTCTTGGCTCCACGGTTGTACACTCTCTGCTGTGCCAACTGCGCTTGGGCCAAATGTTCCTTCACGATGGGCATTACCTGTGCAATTCGATCTTGCATCAGGGCGACATGCTCAATCACACTCCTGTGGGGAGAACTCTCACTTTCCCAAGTTTCCTTGGCAATATCCAACAGCCCTCTTGGGTGTCTCCCATACAGTAACTCAAAGGGGGAGAATCCCGTAGAGGATTGGGGCACCTCCCTAATAGCAAACATCAAATAAGGAAGTAGACAGTCCCAATCCCTTCCATCTCTATCCACCACTTTCTTCAACATTTGTTTTAGGGTTTTGTTGAATCTTTCAACCAGCCCATCGGTTTGGGGGTGATACACAGATGTACGCAATTGCGTCACTTTGAACAATTTACACAGCTCTTTCATAACCCGGGACATAAAGGGTGTACCTTGGTCCGTAAGCAGTTCTTTACAAATACCCACCCGGCTAAAAACAAGAGATAGCTCTTTGGCTATGGTTTTGGCCGAGGTATTTCTGAGAGGGATCGCTTCTGGATAACGGGTGGCATAGTCCATTATAACCAATATGTACTGGTGCCCCCTAGCGGACTTGATTATAGGACCTACCAAATCCATTGCGATTCTCTCAAACGGGACCTCAATGATGGGTAGAGGGACCAGCGGGCTACGGAAATGTGGCATCGGGGCCGACCTCTGACACACAGGGCAGGAGGAACAATAATTTTCTATGTCCTTCATCACCCCAGGCCAATAGAATCTCTGTAATACCCTCTCTCGGGTTTTCTCTGTCCCCAGATGACCTCCAAGAATGTGCCCATGGGCCAACTCCAACACCAACTTCCTGTAAGGTTTGGGCACCACAAGCTGCTCAACGGTTTCTTCTGCCCTTTTTGCCACCCGATACAGTAGGTCCTTCTCTACGCTGAAGTATGGGTAAGTGCCGGTATTATCTGGGTTCACTAACTCGCCATCTATTTTCACTACGTTTTCCCGTGCCTTTATTAGGGCGGGGTCTTTCAACTGTTCTGTGGCAAAGTTTTCCCTGTGAACCTCAAGATCAGAAAACTCCACAGACGGTAGGTTTTCGTCTGAGGAGGTGGGCTCCTCTCCAGTTTCTTGAGTCTCCCCTGCCAATACTGACAAGGGAAATTCCGGAGAGTCCTCACCACTCTCAGGGGAGTTCTGGCTATCACATTCCTGGTACATAGGGGCACCAGTGGGGGGCTCAGGATCATCCCACAGTTCCCAGAACTTCGGAAAATCCCTTCCCACAATGGCGTCATGCGGTAACTGAGATACTAAGCCCACTGGATGAGAGAGGGTACCTTTGGGGGTCTCGAAACACACTGTAGTCACTGGATACTCTCGGGTGTCCCCATGCACACAAATAACGGCTACCTTGCTATTCCCAGAGACCTCTGTTTTAACTAACTCAGCCTTTATCAGGGTCACAAGGCTACCTGAATCCAGCAATACCACAACATTTCTACCATTAATACACATTTTGCATAAATGTTTCTCAGTTCCCCGAATGGCAGTGCATGCGACTGTCGCACACAGCGACTGACGTCTGCCCGTCAGAAAGTCACACTGCATGGGTTCCTCCAAAACCGGGCAATTTGCTGCAATATGTCCCGCTTGCCGGCAGCGGTAGCAAACGATCCTTCTTGCCGCCTCTTGAGCCGCTGATTTCCCAGGCTGTTCTCGCCAAACTTGGGGTAGAGCTCCCACCCTCTCACTCTCTCCACCCTTACCCCTTGGAATCATCTTATCCGCCCCTGGGGATGGTCTGGTCTTAGGGTGGAAAGTCCGAGTGTCTCTGGAAGAGGCCGTCAGGTTCTCTGTAGCCAAGTATTTCTCCACACGATCCACAAGACCATCGGCCGTCTCTGGGTCTCCATGGCTTACCCACTTTTGGATGGCAGTAGGAAGAGCTCTCAAAAACCGATCCATTACAACACGTTCCACAATCTTTGGTGCGGACAAAGTCTCTGGCTGTAGCCACTTTCTGCTCAGGTGAATGAGATCATACATTTGAGACCTGGGGGGTTTTCCAAGCTGGAAAGTCCAGTTATGCACACGCTGAGCCCGGACAGCCAGGGTGACACCCAGCCTTGCCAATATTTCAGCTTTTAGCATCACATAGTCTTTTGCTTGGTTAGGCTCTAGGTCATAGTAAGCTTTCTGCGATTCACCAGTTAACAGAGGAGCCACTAGTCCAGCCCACTGCTCCTCAGGCCACTTTTCTCTTTCAGCGGTCCTTTCAAATGTGGTCAAAAATACCTCTGGATCATCCTCTCCAGTCATTTTTGTCAATAAACGACTCACCCCAAAGGACGCGGTATTAGTGGGACGGCTTTCCTCACTGGTCTGCGGACGTTGCTGCATTACTGCTTCCATCTGTTGTTGTAGTCTCTGCTCTTGCTTCTGCAACAGGTCTATGAAGCGGGCCTCAGATTGCTGTTGGGCTTGTTGCTGAGCCTCCAGACTCTGTTGTAAAGTTGCAAGGCTCTGTTGATGAGCTTGCTGCTGGGCTGCAAGGCTCCTTTGCAAACCTGCATTTGTCTGCTGTTGATTGGCATTTGCTAGAGCCAGCTGTTTCAGTATCTCCTCCATACTGGCTTAAAAAAAACTGCCACTGGTTCTCCACCAACTGTGAGGGGGTTAGCTCGGCAGCGGGTATGTGTGACCCCCGGGATGGGCTCCCCACCCAAAAACAGGCCCAGCAGACGGAGGTTGTGGTTTTCAAAATCAAAAAGGTGCGGTTTATTTTCTATTTACAGTGACAAAAACACAGCAAGGCAAAAAAACATAAACAAAATAAATCCTGGTCAACTTGACCTCTGACTAAACTTACAGGTTTCCTAACTAACGACTGGGATCAGCCTAGTGCTGTCCTAGTCCCTGGTTTTAAATGTCCAAGCAAAATATAGCCACACAGGCTTTCTCTCACCGCACAGGGGTTCACTCTCCCTAGACAGTCCACACAGGTCTGCTTCCAGGCATGAGCTAACATCTAATGAAGCTGGGATTTCTTATAGAGGCCTAAATGAGCTGACAAGGTTCAGCTGATCTCATCAACTCCCTGTCTGCACGACGCCCAGCCCTCTCCCTAGAGGTATGAGTCATCAATGAGCCCACTAGTCTCAGCTGGGCTTATACAACTCTCCACCTAGCTGTATAAGTCGGCGTAAAGCCTGAATCTGGGCGAAATATATCTACCCCCCTGGATGCAACCAGGTGACTTTACCTTCCTGCTGTCACAATTGGTTTGACAGACCTAACCGGGACTGTGGCTTTTGGAGGGGACTGCAGGCTAGACTCTTGCCTACTGACTATGGGCCCTGGCATTTGAGGGGGCTTTATTCTTTGGGAGATGTGTGCCTGGGGGACCTCTGGTTTCAAGTCCATGTCTCCCCGAATAATACACAGACTCTGAGAAGTGGAGGATCTGGGTGCAGCCCTGTGACCTGGATACAGCCCTGACTGCTTCAACCACCTTCTAGACTCAGAGAATCAAAGCAGATGATTATAATTAGCTCAACACAACCTGATGCTGAGGTGCTGTTATGTGTAATCTGTTTTTATAAGGTGTTATGTGTTTACTGTGAAGTGTCTTTGTCCCATTGTGTGCCTCCTAGGTGTAAATTCCCATTGGTAAATTAGTTAATTGAGTCACCTATTGTTTCTGTCTGTTTGCTAATCATTCATGATGTGATTAGTCTTGTGTCAACTTTACCTCATTACCTAACCATTATGGGATGTTTACTTCAATGTGTAATATTAGTTTTTATTCATGTAATGACTGCCCCTATTTTTGAAGTGTATAAAAACCTGTATTTCTGTTTAATTAAGTAATTCTTTGGTTTTTACCTCAGCGTCTTGTCTGTGTACGATGCTAGGGATAAATGGCTGATATTAGTTCTCGGTCTGCTCGAAGGGTTTGGAGGGCAGGAGGCACCGTTTGGCAGGGGTGCCAGGCTGACCTTCGCAATTGGTCTATTCAGAAGTGGCCTTCTATAGGTCCTGATCCAAATTCAATGGAACATCTGTGGAAGCAGCTGAACCATGGAGTATGGAGGATGCATCCTTCACATCAAAGAACCTGAGAGGGCCAAACTACATGTTGGCAGCTGGAAAAGTCTCATTGAGAGCTCCAAAAATTGTTTGCAGTGATTGCCTATGAAGGTTGTGCAACAAAATATTAGGTTAAGGGTTCCATCATTTCTGCCCATGGTGTTGTCATTTGTTTGGTTACCTGAAATATTCTGTTGAAATCAAAGTCTGGCTTTTATTAACCACTTGCCACCCGACATATAGCAAAAGGACGGCGGCAAAGTGGTTTCAATATCCTGACCGGACGTCATATGACGTCTTCAGGATATTGAGCCACTGCGCGCCCCCAGGGGCACGCATCGCGGCGATCGTTGTTGTGGGGTGTCAGTCTGAAACCCTGCAACACCGATCTAGGTAAAGAGTCTCTGACGGAGACTCCTTACCACGTGATCAGCCGTGTCCAATCACGGCTGATCACAATGTAAACAGGAAGAGGCGGTGATCGGCTTTTACTCACTCGCGTCTGTCAGATGCGAGTAGAGGAGAGCCGATCGGCTGCTCCTCTGACAGGGGGGTCTGTGCTGATCGATTATCAGCGCAGCCCCCCTGAGGATGCCCAAACTGGACCACCAGGGACGCCACTAGGACCACCAGGGATGTCACCACCAGGTATGCCCCCCTAGACCACCAGGGATGCCAATCAGTGTCCACAATGGGCATCACTGATTGGCAGGCATTATTGTTTGGCACTGATTGGCTTCCATCAGTGACATACATTACAGTACATCAGTGCCACCTATCAGTGCCCATCCGTGCCGCCTATCAGTGCCCATCCATGCTGCCTATCAGTGCCCATCTGTGCCACCCATCAGTGCCCATCTGTGCCGCCTATCAGTGCCCATCCATGCCGCCTATCAGTGCTCATCTGTGCCGCCTATCAGTGCCCATCCTTGCCGCATATCCGTGCCACCTATCAGTGCCCCATATTAGTGCCCATAATCAGTGCCCATCAATACCACCTCATCAGTGCCACCTAATCGGTGCCCATCAGTGCCGCCTTATCAGCACCCATCAGTGCCTGTCAGTGCAGCCCGATCAGTGCCCATCAGTGAAGGAGAAAACTTACTTATTTACAAAGTTTTGTAAATGAAACAAAAAATACTTCATTTTTTTCAAAATTTTTGGTCTTTTTTTTATTTGTTTAGTGGAAAATAAAAATCCCAGAGGTGATCAAATACCACCAAAAGAAAGGTCTATTTATGGGAACAAAATGATAAAAAATTTGTTTGGGTACAGTGTAGCATGACCGCGCAATTGTCATTCAAAGTACGACAGCGCTGAAAGCTGAAAATGAAAATTGGTCTGGGCAGGAAGGTGTTTAAGTGCCCTCTATTGAAGTGCTTAAATATGGACTAAACAATGATGGAGACCAATTACTGGTCGGTTTCAGGTTATTTCAGAGAAAATTGTGAGTTCTTCTTTCTGTCCATTGCTTTCTGTGCCATGTTGGTGCAGAACCTGTATAGAGATACAGTCGTGGCCACCAGAGACCTTCTTATCTGTGTGCTGAAGAAAGCCTCCAGTTCGATGTTGAGCATCGCCTTCTTGCTTCTGTCACCAGCGGCCTTCAGCAGACAATGAATCTTCACTCTCCTGACGCATGATCCCACGTATGTGTACCAGTAACATGATGTACTGTCTCCTGTTAGAGAACATTTTGATCTACAAAAACATTATATACACTAAGGGGGGCGATTTGTAGTGATGTTGCTGCAATAATAAATGTGGAATATAACCCACAATCACCTGTCGGGTCTCTGAATGTGTCCTGCTGCCATGGAGGTCTCATAAGGATGTGCCTAAAGCTGCAGGAGAGCCGGTGATATCGAAGGAGGAGGAAAGGTGTGGCTGTGATCATGAAGAGCTCTGGACCTCCCTGAGGTCATAAATTCTGTACAGACTTCAATTTCATATTTTCTACAAAGAAGGAACATAGAAAAAGAAAGACCTGAAAAGTAATTTTTCCCCAATCTGAAACAAAAAAATAATAATTTAAACTGGAAATAGGCTTTAACCACTTGCTTACTGGGCACATAACCCCCTTCCTGCCCAGGCGAAATTTCAGCTTCCGGCACTGCGTCGCTTTGAATGACAATTGCGCAGTCGTGCGACGTGGCTCCCAAACAAAATTGACGTCCTTTTTTTCCCACAAATAGAGCTTTCTTTTGGTGGTATTTGATCACCTCTGCGGTTTTTATTTTTTGCGCTATAAACAAAAAAAGAGCGACGATTTTGAAAAAAAAACAATATTTATTACTTTTTGCTATAATAAATATCCCAATTTTTTTTTAAAAAAGTTTTTTTTTCTCAGTTTAGTCCGATACGTACTCTTCTACATATTTTTGGTCAAAAAAAAAAATCGCAATAAGCGTTTATTGATTGGTTTGCGCAAAAGTTATAGCGTCTACAAAATAGGGGATAGTTTTATAGCATTTTTATTAATTTTTTTTTTTTACTAGTAATGGCGGCGATCAGCGATTTTTATCGTGACTGTGACATTATGGCGGACACATCGGACACTTTTGACACCATTTTGGGACCATTCACATTTATACAGCGAACAGTGCTATAAAAATGCACTGATTACTGTATAAATGTGACTGGCAGGGAAGGGGTTAACACTAGGGGGCGGGGAAGGGGTTAACTATGTTCCCTATTTGTGATTCTTACTGTGGGGGGAGGGGACTAATTGGGGGAGGAGACCGATCTGTGTCCCTATGAACAAGGGACACAGCATCGGTCTCCTCTCTCCCTGACAGGACATGGATCTCTGTGTTTACACACAGAGATCCACATCCTGCTTCTGTAACTGCCGATCGAATGTACCTGGCGGACATCGCGGCCGCCAGGCACGCTCCTCGGCATCACGTGATGCGCGCCGCACAGCTGTTCCCCGCCGCGCGCCCTCGGCGGCGCGCAGCGGGATGTAAACAGAGAAGGACGTCCTGGGGACGTCCTCTCGGCACTTGAGAGCCGCGCTGCAGCCGTCTTTCGGCTATAGCGCGGGTCTCAAGTGGTTAAAATTTTCTTGACCGGGATGGAGTGTTCTTTGGGAAGCCTTCATGTTCCCCCAAATCCTCGGACAAGGCACTGTATCAAAAGCGGATCATTATCAATACTGGATTCAGAAATTGTCTATAATATGGAGGATCAAAGGAAAGAAGATAAAATAATGTTCCTGGTAAGACGACTCTGATCTCCCAAGATTCTCCCCTCCCATATCAGGACCACGTACCATGGACAGCTTTGGATTTTGGATATGATCTTAGCACCGATGGCAGGGACAGTTGATGTTTTCACAAGTCCCGACATTGGAGGGTCAGTCAGAGAACTCTTATGAGAGACATTTCCCATATTGGGAGACTCAATGGCTTCTCTACTAGGGATGAGCTTCGAGTTCGAGTCGAACCCATGTTCGACTCGAACATCATCTGTTCGGCCGTTCGCCGAATTTCGAACATTATGGGCCTTTCGCGCCAAATTCGAGTGGCGCGTCACGGCCCATAATTCACTGTGGCATCGCAGTGCATTGCTAGCTGATGATTGGCCAAGCATGCACTATGACCCGCATGCTTGGCCAATCACAGCGCCGTAAGTACAGAGAGCCGTAATTGGCCAAAGCCAGGGTGGCTTTGGCCAATCATGGCTCAGAGGAGTAGATACACGCCCCACACTATATAAGGCCGCCGGCCTGGCAGCCTTGTGTAGTGTGTTGCGGCGTTGGTTAAAGGAAAGAGACAGAGAGAAAGACAGTGTAATTTGATTTGTCAGCTAGCTGCAGTTACAGTGTGTAGAGGATATATACTGTATTTATTGGCGTATGACACTCACTTTTTTACCCTGAAAATAGAGGGTAAACTGTGCCTGCGTGTTATACGCAGGGGGCTGTGGAAAGTTTTTCTCCTGAAACTTCCCTCTTAAAGTTAGGGTGCGTGTTATACGCCTGTGCGTGTTATACGCCAATAAATACGGTATGCATCCTAGGTGTTGTATATATATTTACACACTGTATTCAGTTTAGCTAGATACATTCCTGTTATTCTCTATACTGACAGGCAGGCAGGTGATTGTGCTAGCTGCAGTGTTTCACTGAGTGTACTGTGTCCTTTGCACAGTGTGCACCAAAAGCTTACCTCAATACAATTGCTGGTGTTCTGATACAAATACAGGCAGGGAGCTGCAGTATTTTGCTTTAGTGTCCTTTGCACAGTGTGCAACAAAAGCTTACCTGAATACAATTGTTAGTGTTCTGATACAAATAAAGGCAGGGAGCTGCAGTATTTTGCTTTAGTGTCCTTTGCACAGTGTGCACCAAAACTTACCTCAATAAAATTGCTAGTGTTCTGATACAAATACAGGCAGGGAGCTGCAGTCTTTTGCTTTAGTGTCTTTTGCACAGTGTGCATCAAAAGCTTACCTCAATACAATTGCTGGTATTCTGATACAAATACAGGCAGGGAGCTGCAATATTTTGCTTTAGTGTCCTATGTGCAGTGTGTACCAAAACTTACCTCAATACAATTGCTGGTGTTCTGATACAAAAACAGGCAGGGAGCTGCAGTATTTTGCTTTAGTGTCCTTTGCACAGTGTGCACCAAAAGCTTACCTCAATAAAATTGCTGGTGTTCTGATACAAATACAGGCAGGGAGCTGCAATATTTTGCTTTAGTGTCCTTTGCACAGTGTGCACCTAAAGCTTACCTCAATACAGTTGCTGGTGTTCTGATAGAAATACAGGCAGGGAGCTGCAGTATTTTCAGTTAGTGGTCCATATTGCCAGGACCACACATTACATTAAAGCCGCAAGCAGTTTTAAATGACGTTTTTTCCTTTATAAATGTAATTTTGTGCAGGGACAGTTCTAAACATGGGAAACACGTGCCACTTCACAGGCATACTATAGACACCTCCCAGGTACAATATTTAAAGGGATATTGCAGTTCCCCTAAGTAGTATGAATGGCGCTGTCACTTATACTCGGGGTTGAACCACAGGTGTTGCAGTGGCTATTTGGTGTCCTCTCTCGGGAGCCGTGTGGTGGGCGGGGTCGACCTGCTGTGCATTCTGGGAGAGGATACAAAAGGAGAGTGATCCAGGGACCTGTACCCGAGGGAACCTGTGGGTTTGGATGTCGAGTGAGTGGCCTTCCAGGCCACGGGGCCACGTACGCCTCAGTCCCAGGCACCTTTAGTCCTGGGACTGCAACTTCAGCCCTGGGCCCAGCACCTTTAGCTGAAGCCCGCTTCGGAAGGAAGACCCGTTTCTGGATGAGGAGGCTGGGGGGGGACCATTCCAAAGGACTGGTGAGCCATCACAGTGAAGGAAGGGGGCCAGTAACTCTCCAGGGGGATGTCATCCATCTGAAACGCAGGGGCCTAACAATCTGGACCATCAGGAGGTTTGGGACACTATAGATCCTGTGGCAGAGGATCACCTAGACGCATCTATTAGGGATCTAGATTGACTGTTCGAGCTGCATGCCGGCTGATAGCACCATAGGGGGCTATCCAGGTGAGCTATACCCACTCGGGACCGAGTGGCGACGAAGCTAGAAGTGCCTGAATGCTGTCTGTCCTTCTAACACCTTTTTCTCTTTGTGCAAATAAAATAAAGCTCTACGTTGGAGTGATACACTTGTGTGGACCTTGGAGTTACTTGGGGTATAGAGTCTCTGTCCTTGCACACTGAGGACGGAAACCAACTTTGAGGAGAACTTCGCTGCAAGACCCGTAGGTGAAACAAGTGTGCTTAACCTCTGCAAACCAGAGGGTACGGACATGGTGGCACCTTGCGCCTTTTCCTCTCATGAGTGAGCCAAAGAGACGGGAGGAAAAGGGTGAGGTCGCTAGATTTACTTCTCTCCACCCACCATGATTTTTATGGTCATTCCCTTTCCCCATCCGCCATGATTTTCATGGTCATTTCTTCTCCCCACCCGCCATGATTTTTATGGTCATTCCCTTTTCCCACCCACCATGATTTTTATGGTCATTCCCTTTCCCCACCCGCCATGATTTTTATGGTCATTCCCTTTCCCCAGCCGCCATGATTTTCATGGTCATTCCCTCTCCACCTGCCATGATTTTCATGGTCATTCCCTCTCTCCACCGCCATGATTTTCATGGTCATTCCCTCTGTCCACCCGCCATAATTGTCATGGTCATTCCCTCTCTTCTCCTACCGTGAATTTCATGGTCATTACTTCTCTCCACCCACCACGATTTTCATGGTCATTCCCTCTCTCCACCTGACATGATTTCCATGGTCATTACATCTCTCCACCTGCAATGATTTTCATGGTCATTACTTCTCTCCACCCGCTGTGGATTTCATGGTCATTACCTCTTTCCACCCGCCCTGATTTTCATGGTTGATGTATCCAGTATAAAAACAAAAATACATTTGAGTGTAATCTCAGCTGCATTTCCCTGTGTGTGTGAATGTGGTGCTGTGAGCCGCCATCCATCTTCAGGTTATATTTTTAGAACATGCGAATTGTGAACATTGTTTCGGCATTCCATGGCTGAAGATCAGCGTGACGAAGACTGACTCTGCCGGCTGCTCTGCTGCACACTGGTATCCTCTTGTACATTAAATGTCAATAACTCTCCATCCATTCACTGGAAATCAACCCTGATAGGAAGCCATTCCTGCTATTATTTGTGAACCTGACCGCGTGCCAACATCTACGCACTGTCGTCATTGCTGTGACCTCAACCGGTGTTTGTAGGGTGAGATGAGACGTCAGCACTTACCTCTGACTGTCTAGACTGAGAAGAAGATTTTAGAGGGGCGGACAGAATACCTGAGCCCCTCAACGGCAAGACGAGACCTCTGAGGAGCATGTAGGCCAAGTTGGATGAGAAGTCCATGATAGGTCACATTGGTTTCTCATTAGTAAGACTAGAAATCAATCAGATCAATCAAAGGGGAACCAGCTACATTCACAGTTCAAATACAAACATTCACTTTGTGATTCTGTACAGCCAGTCTTGTGATTTACACACATTTTTCACATTGCCCAGCCAGATTGATGACACCTGTAGTTCCCAAGTTCACCTTTTCTTGTTAAGAATTCACTTTCTCATGCCACTCTCCTCTCTCAGTCTCATCATTGGGCAGAATTGTTAGTTCTGTTCATTGAACAATAAGCTGACCAGAGACTATAAGGCTGAATCCAGAATGTCACACCCCCGGATAATCGATATATGCAAATAGTCTGAATGAAAATGTGATGCAGCCATGGGGGACAGCGAGATTATTAAAATACATTTCTGTATTCCAAAATATTACAATAGATCCGTCTCTCAATATCACAAAGAAAAAAACAATTTCCAGGTATACACAAGTGTCCAATGTACCATCCAGAGCTAGCGCTCCTGCTAGACGAACTAGGGGGCACAGCCATGGCCGCTGACTTCCCCACTAGCCTGGCTGGGGAACACGAGGGGCTGAAGAATGCCACCCGACACAGGGCTGGGGCGCTGACTGACTCTCCAGAGAAAGCAGCAGCCATGGAGGACATCTGGATGGCGGAGGAGGCAGGCATGAGGACAGCTGGGGAGGCAGAGTAAGCGGCATGAGGATAGCTGAGGAGGCAGGCACCATGGTACATAGTAGGTGAGGTTGAAAAAAGACACAAGTCTACAAAGTCCAACCTATGTGTGTGATTACATGTCAGTATTACATTGTATATCCCTGTATGTTGCGGTGGTTCAGGTGCTTATCTAATAGTTTTTTTAAAACTATTAATGCCCCCCACTGATACCACCGCCTGTGGAAGGGAATTCCACATCCTTGCGCTCTTACAGTAAAGAACCCTCTACGTAGTTTAAGGTTAAACCTCTTTTACTCTAATTTTAGTGAGTGGCCACGTGTCTTGTTAAACTCCCTTCCGCAAAACAGTTTTATCCCTATTGTGAGGCCACCAGTACGGTATTTGGAAGTTGAAATCATATCCCCTCTCAAGCGTCTCTTCTCCAGAGAGAATAAGTTCAGTGCTCGCAACCTTTCCTCATAACCAGAGGCGTCGCTAGGGGGTGGCTATTGGGGCTATAGCCCCGAATCTGGGGCTCGTAGCCCTGAGTCTCTTGCCCCAGGGGTCCCTGCCTAACCAGGGGGCTGTGGCCTCTCTGCAGCCTGGGCGCGCGTGTGGCGGGCGTGCTGCATGAGAGAGCCAGGCAGGCCGATGAGAGAAGAGAGCAGGCGGACGAGCAGAGATGACATTGTCTCTCTCCGCCCACCCCCCAGCATCACCGCTCTCCTGCCCTTACTCGGAACGACGTGTCCCATCCATTAGCGGAGCTTTCCCCTGTGTCCTGTGACGGCTGCTTGTAATCCTCCCTGATGGTTTCTTCAGTACATTCTTCAGTGGAGCCCTTCGTGGATAGGCGGGATCTGGTGGCTCCTGACGCTGACCTGGCGACTCCTGACAGGTATCTCACACACACTCAGATTCCCCTGGCATCCCTGGTGTGAACAGTGTGGCTCTCTGTCTCAGTGGCCAGGAGACCTGCGGAGCCAACCATCTGGGGGTCCTAAGTTCTGCACACACATAAGAGCAACCTAAATATGATATTGGACTATCTATCATTGTTTTTAATAAAGTGAATTCTCTTCTTCTTTTTTTTTTTTTTATATATATTTTTTTGAATGTATTTTTTATTTATTTATTTATTTGAACTTTGGCTACCTTGCTCTTTCTGCTTGCAGTTCCTGTAAAAGCTCAGTATATGCTGTGGCGAATTGCTCGTGGACTCTCTTGCAGTGACAAATGCCTTTTTTACACATGAGTTTGCAAACTGTAACATTTCAGTGGTGTTATTCATTGACTTTCATTTTAGATAGATTTGATTTAATTAAATTAAATTTAATCTGATTAAATTGTATTTATTTAATTATTTATTTATCTAATTAATTGTCATAAATTAAATTCAATTTAATTGATTTATTGTATTTTTTTTTTTATAATAAATAAAATATTTTTAAAATATTTTTTATTTATTACATTTTTTTTTTTCCTTTTTCGTTTGTGAAAGTTTTTTGCTGGCTGAGAAGTAACTTTAACTGTAGTTTTGTTAGCAGCGGGCCTCCAAACTGTAACCTTATCATTGCCGGTGTCAGCGGCGGCTGCCGCCATGGCTCTGCCTCTACCCACTGCCCAGCTGTGAGTCATTTAATATTACAATGTAACAATAGAAATAATGCACTTCTATCACCCTGACACCATAACAACCATGGTGCTGTGATGATTGAATTGCGCCCCCCCCCTCGCCTGCAAAAAGGTTGATGACCGCTGTTTTGGGCTCCAGCCCCAGATCTTTTGCAGACCTAGCAGCGCCCCTGCTCATAACTAATATCCTCCAGTCCCTTTATTAATTTTGTTGCCCTTCTTTGTACTCGCTCCATTTCCAGTACATCCTTCCTGAGGACTGGTGCCCAAAACTTGACAGCATACTCTAGGTGCGGCCGGACCAGAGTCTTGTAGAGTGGGAGAATTATCGCTTTATCTCTTGAGTTAATCCCCTTTTTAATGCAATGTCTCAGCTCTCTGGATGTAGGAGAAATTCTGCTGCCCCGGGGAGTCCACTCTGACCCTGTTGTAGTCACCTGTGCCCTAGGCAAGACTACCGCCACCCCCAGGGGGGGGGGGTGTTAGTCTTGCCTAGGGTGCAAAATAGTCAAGCACTGGATCTGGTACCATCCAAAAGGTATTCTATAAATTCTCCATATGTCCACCCACCCAGCCAACATGTTTCCTGGAGCAAAGTCTGTAGGTGGGGGGGTGGGTGCAGTGTGCTGCGGAGGCAATAACTCACACAATCAGGTGCAATAAAAAACTTGTAATTGTAATTAAAGTAATGCAGCAACAGTTCACAACAACCCGGTGGGACAGTTATCCAGCCAGGTGCACTCACAGTTTCCAGAAGAAGTACGTTGAAGCTGAACCAACAGCGTCTGTTGTGAGGGGACAGAATGCGGCCTGGCCGTCATTTAGGGAGGTATCCATGAGATGTGGCCTTAAGCTCTCCCTCCTTATCAGGAACCTTTCCCTTTCACTAGGACTGTCCCCAACAGATGGGGTACCTTTCCCTGCACTACCCACTCGCATAAAGCGTGCCAAACCCAGGGGCCAGGGCCCTAAATAGACTCTGCCACAACTAAGATGGCTGTCAGAGTCACATGGGAGGCCAGCATCCAGTTGGATTGCTGTCCCAGAGATTCAAGAAACCATAGAGGAACCATGTTCCCCATGACCTCCTCTCCCTCTGAATTGCCGCTGCGGTTGAGCGCCACCTGCTGTCGAGAGGGCGGACTGCACCTGCCTACAAGTTCCCTTCTGCAAGGATGGATGGATGAATGGATGGAGGTAAAAAAATGTAAACCATCACAAAAAGGAATCAAAAACATAAAAATTTTGATGTATCCCTGAGCTTCAGATACCACCACACATTAGGAATGCAATGCGGGAGGAAGTCCAGGTAGAGGGTTCAGGAGGATGTCCAGGAGGAAGGTCCAAGTGAAGAGTTCTGGGGGAGGGCCTAGGAAAAGGGTCCATGAGTCGGGCTTAGGAGGAGGGTCCAGAAGTACGGTTTGGGAATAGGGTTCAGGAGGAGGGCTGAGGAGGTGGGTTCAGGAAAAGGGTCCAGGAGGTGGGTCCAAAAATAAGGTTTAGGAAGTGGGTTCAGGAATAGGCTTCAGGAGGATGGCCCAGGAAGAAGGTTCAGGAGGAGGATACAGGAAGTGGGTTCAGGTGGAGGGTCCAGGAGGTGGGTTCAAGAGGAGGGTCAAGGAGATAGGTCCAGGAAAACGGTTCAGGAGGAGGGTCCAGAAGTAGGCTTCAGGAGGTGGGTCCAGGAATAGGATTTAGGAGGAGTGTCCAGAAGGAGGGCCAGGAGGGCTCAGGAGGTGGGTCCAAAAATAAGGTTCAGGTGGTGGGTTCAGGAGGATGACCTAGGAAGAAGGTTCAGGAGGAGAGTCCAGGAGTAGGGCTCAGGAGTTGGGTCCAAAAATAAGGTTCAGGAGGAGGGTCCAGGAAGTGAATTCAAAATGGAAAATAGGTGCTGAGGACGGTCTATAGAGTAAAGTTTCCCACATCCCATTGGCTAAATGTACTGAAAGGGAGTTCCTCTTAGGGGACTTTAAAAGGAAAAATTACTCTTGTAGTAAGTAAGTAGAACAAAAAGTTGCAAATAAAGGGTTGTTTATTTCAAACAGGGTAGGAGTGGTAGAAAAAATGTAATCTACAGGGACAATTGGTATGACATAAAAGGGGGGATGCTAACACAAAGACATACAATGCATGAAATGATACAATCAGGGACACCATATAGTTACAGAAAAAACATATAATGGTGAAAACCGACGCGTTTCGAAAAACAGATTTTTTTTCTTCTTCAGGGAGATGATTGTGTCAACAAGGATATTTAGCATGTCTAAAAATGAAAAAAGACATTAATGAACAAAAAAATATACATAGAAGGGTAAGTGTATAATAGCATTGTTCTTATTTCTAAAATTGCTGACCATATGCATAGACTTGAGGGTCATAGATATAGAGCCATTGAGTCCTGGGGGTTGTGTAGCATTTAGCCTGAAAATCCATTTCTGTTCGAGTTGTAGGAGGGTTTTATTAATGTCACCCCCCCTCATGCCAGTGTGGACCCTGTCAATGAGCAGGAATGAGAATTTGGGACAGACACCCTTGTGTACTTTGGTCACATGTCTGCCCAGAGGTAGATTGGGGTTACAGGTTCTCATTGCCGTAATGTGTTTGTAGGCTCTACGCCAGAATTCTTGAATTGTCTTGCCCACATAAAAACAGGAGCATTCGCATATCATCAAGTAAACAACTGCACTGGTCTTGCAATTCCCATAATGCCGTGGTGTGTATGGTTTTCCATGGGGTAAAATAATATTTTTGGAGGTGTTCATAAATTGGCAATAGTTACAGCACCACATGTGAAGGTACCTTTGTTTTTGCAGGGATCACGTTTGCCATCTGCTTTGAATTCACTACAGACGAGTTGGTCCCTGAGGGACACAGCCCGCCTGTATGTGAAGACCGGGGTGGCTGAGACAAATGGGCCAACTAGTGGCAATTGTTCTTTTGATTGCTAGATGTTGGTTGGAGAACTTAGTGGTAATAGAGATCGGGTTGACTTTTGTCTTTTTAGATGCTGGATTGTATAAAATGTCATCCCTTGTTCTGGTACACACTCTTTTAAATGCCTTCTTTAAGCATTTATTTGAATATCCACGGGCCAGTAGGCGGATTTTTAGTATGTCCGCTTCCTGTTTGAAGATTTTATTGTCAGTACAATTTCTTCTTGTGCGTAAGTACTGGCTGTAGGGGATTGAACAAATCGTTGGTTGTGGATGGAAGCTGCTGGCATGAAGTATGGAATTGCCAGCAGAGGGTTTCCCAAAGAAGCTGGTGGAAAGGTGGCCATTGCTGTCCTTGTGTATGGTTACATCAAGGAAAGTAATGCGCTCATGGTTCCAGGTCATGGTGAAAGTTAGGTTAAAATTATTATTGTTTAGGTGTTGAAGGAATACTGGCAGGGTATTGGTGGGGCCCCTCCATATAAGTAGAATGTCATCTATGTATCGAAACCACATGACCACATTCTCCATGTAGGGGGCAAACAGTATAGATTGAATGAGCATCCGTTCCCATTCCCCCAGGTACAGGTTGGCGTATGAAGGGGCACAGGAGGTCCCCATCGCCACGCCCTGTACCTGGAGGAAATGGTATCCGTTGAAGGTGAAGAAGTTATGACGCAGAATAAATTCCAGAGGAAAGGAAAAACGTACCGCTCAAAAGCTTGAGAATTCACCAAATAGCTGCTTCCGCCCGGTCACTCACACAGGTGCTGGCTCTGCACTGATGCATGGGAGAAAAAGAAACCCTGGACTGCCGCACTCTGTATAGACAGTTATTTATTCCAAAATTTCAGGTAAAAAATCCAAATTCAAAATAAATCCATAAATCCAAAACAACAAATGCAGATGGTGTGCAAAATTCCAGGGCTGCCACGAGAAACTGATTCGTTTTTTTCTCATATTTACTATTTTGTGCAATCACGTGTTGTATGCATGCAAGGCCTTTATCATGTGGTATGGAGCTGTATAGGGCCTCCACATCTAGTGCCACAAGCACGGATGCTGGAGGAAAGGAGAGCCCTTCTAGGCTCTGTAGCAGGTGTGGGGTGTCTCTAATATAGCTAGGAAGGCTGACAACGTGAGGACGAAGGTAGCCATCTACAAACCTACTCAGTTTTTAGGTTAGAGAGCCATTTTGCGTCTTTTGGGTGCACCCCGGGCATCGGGCGCCGGTGGGACGTGGCCTTTTTGGAATCAGAGGTTTCTCCTGGTGTCTATTGATTTTATGTTTACCCCCTATGGATGCAACCCTATGACCTTCAAGTCTATGCATATGGTCAGCAATTTTAGAAATAAGAACAATGCTATTATACACTTACCCTTCTATGTATATTTTTTTGTTCATTAATGTCTTTTTTCATTTTTAGACATGCTAAATATCCTTGTTGACACAATCATCTCCCTGAAGAAGAAAAAAATCTGTTTTTCGAAACGTGTCGGTTTTCACCATTATATGTTTTTTTTCTGTAACTATATGGTGTCCCTGGTTGTATCATTTCATGCATTGTATGTCTTTGTGTTAGCATCCCCCCTTTTATGTCATACCCATTGTCCCTGTAGATTACATTTTTTCTACCACCCCTACCCTGTTTGAAATAAACAACCCTTTATTTGCAACTTTTTGTTCTACTTACTTACTACAAGAGTAGTTTTTCCTTTTAAAGTCCCCTAAGAGGAACCCCCTTTCCGTACAGGAAGTGAATTCAGGAGAAGGGTCCAGGAATAGGATTCAGGAGGAGAATCCAAGAGTATGATTCAGAAGAAGTGTCCAGGAGTATAGTTCAAAAGGTGGGTTCAGGAGAAGGGTTCAGGAGGTGAGTCCAGGAATAGGATTCAGGAGGAGGGTTCAGAAGAAGGGTCCAGAAGAAGGGTTTAGAAGAACAGTCCAGGAGGAGGCTCCAAAAGTATGGTTCAGAAGGAGGTTTCAGGAGGTGGGTCCAAGAATAGGGTTCAGGAGGAGTGTCCAGGAGGAGGTTTCAGGAATAGGGTTCACGAGGAGAATCCAGGAGGAGGGCTCAGAAGGTGGGTCGAGGAGGAGGATTCAGGAGGTCAGTCCAAAAATAAGGTTCAGGAGGTGGGTTCAGGAATAAGGTTCAGGAAGCTGGCCTAGGAAGAAGGTTCAGGAGGAGAATCCATGAGTAAAGCTCTGGAGTTGAGTCCAAAAATAAGGTTCAGGAGGAGGGTCCAACGAAGAGGGCTCAGGAAGTGGGTTCAGGAGGAGGGTCCAGGAAGTGGGTTCAGGAGAAGGGTCCAGGAGTACGATTCAGAAGAAGTGTCCAGGAGTATGGTTCAAAAGGAGGGTTCAGGAGAAGGGTTCAAACATTAAGCCTAGTACATACTATTCGTTTTTGTTTTCTTTCAACCCAGCAGGGTGAATGAAAAAAAACTGACAGCTCAAGAAGAGCCGTTGTACTAACTATCTGATGTTAGTACAGCAATCTCCCCCGCTGAGCTATTGTGTTCTGACAGGGGGACGGCCCCACCACCAGAACACCAGAATCAGCCATTGGCTGACAGCGCTGATGGGATGCAGATCGGCAGACCTTTTTTGGTCATGCCCCTTTGACAGAATCTGGCTGAACAGCCGGTGTCTCGTCACATATGGCTACCCATCAAAGATTGCTACGGAAGTAACGTTCCGTCACCGCCATCTTGCTACACCCCACACTCCTGCACAGTAATGATAGAGAGAGAAGGGGGCAAGCAGACATCTTGTTACACCCACCGGAGTTTTAGATTTCACAGTTATTTTCAACACAAAACTGAGCTTATATGCTTAAATACAGTATTTGGAAATCCAACGGACTGTTTAGATGTTACATTTTAAAGGGCAGCAGCAAACCTGCTGACCTTACATGGTTGCTAATGTGACAGAACACCTGATTTTCACATTTAACATGTAAACAGTCCGTCGGATTTACAAATACTGTATTTAAGCATATAAACTCTGTTTTGTGTTAAAAATAACTGTGAAATCTAAAACTCCAGTGGGTGTAACAAGATGTCCGCTTGCCCCCTTCTCACTCTATCATTACTGTGCAGGAGTGTGGGGTGTAGCAAGATGGCGGCAACGGAACATCACTTTCGTAGGAATCTGTGATGGGGAGCCATATGTGACGAGACTCCGACTTCTGTTGGACCGGCTGCCGCACACACGGGCTGAATGTCTGCCAGTTTCTATTGAACCAGCCGATGCCGCCCGATTTTCGGCCCGTGTGTACGGCCTTTTAGTCCAGCTCCATTGATGGGATTAGCAGTTTACACGAAGATAAGTCTCTCTCCTCATTGACTGGTCATTTAAGAACTCCTCTCCATGGCAGGAGGAGAAGGCTTGCAGAAAGAAGACAGATGTGAGTGCAGCTCGGCCAGGATGCTGAATGTTTTCATTCCAAGCTTCGGGGTCAGGGCAGACTTTGTCTAAATGACTTTTGTTGTTGTAATTATCAGATGAAGTAATCTCTGGAGGAACATCTTCGGACGTTGTTACTAAGCCATAAACTGTCCACCCAGGCAGGGTGTATGTATGTAGCGTCGGGTGTATGTACGTAGCGTCGGGTGTATGTACGTAGCGTCGGGTGTATGTATGTAGCGTCGGGTGTATGTACGTAGCGTCGGGTGTATGTACGTAGCGTCGGGTGTATGTATGTAGCGTCGGGTGTATGTACGTAGCGTCGGGTGTATGTACGTAGCGTCGGGTGTATGTATGTAGCGTCGGGTGTATGTACGTAGCGTCGGGTGTATGTACGTAGCGTCGGGTGTATGTACAGTGCCTTGAAAAAGTATTCATACCTCTTGAAATTCTCCACACTTTGACATGTTACAACCAAAAACATAAATGTATTTTATTGGGATTTTATGTGATAGACCAACACAAAGTGGCACAAATAAAAGTGGAAGGAAAATAATAAGGCCTCATGCCCACGGGCGTTTTTTCAGCCGCGTTTTTGAGCGTTTTTTACAGCTTAAAAACGCCTGTCCATGTTAGTCTATAGCTTCATGCCCACCTAGGCGTTTTTGAGCTGTAAAGAGCATAGGCGTTTGTAAGCTGTAAAAAAAACCCAGGACCAGTGCGTTCCTCAGCGTCAGAATTAGGCGTCAAAAAACGCGAGCGTCAAAAAACGCGCACTAACGCGCGGTCGCGTTTTTAGCTCCGACGTTTTTTTTTTTTGTTTTAAAAAAAAAATAAAAAAATATTTACAATAACATGGACAGGCGTTTTTAAGCTGCAAAAAACGCAGCTGTAAAAACGCCAGTGGGCATGAGGCCTAAATGGTTTTCAATTTTGTTTATAAATAAATATGTGAAAAGTGTGGGGGACATTTGTATTCAGCCCCTTTTACGCTAAGGCCCCTTTCACACTGGGGCGGGCAGGTGCGGTGGCGGTATAGCGGCGCAATTTTCAGCGCCGCTATACCGTCGTTATTACCGCGGTATGCGGCCACTAGCGGGGTGAATTTAACCCCCGCTAGCTGCCGAAAAAGGATCAATACCGTTCGCAAACCGCGGCTATTGCCGCGGTTTGCGGGCGGTATTACCGCGGTGTCCCATTGATTTCAATGGGCAGCCGCGGTAAAGGAGCGGTGAACACACCGCTCCTTCACCGCTGTAAAGATGCGGCTAGCAGGACTTTTGGAGCGATCCTGCTAGCGCACCGCTTCAATGTGAAAGCCCTCGGGCTTTCACACTGAAGACTGCAGGGCACGATTTTTTCAGGCGGTATAACAGCACTATTATTAGCGCTAAACCGCCTGAAAAACGTGTCAGTGTGAAAGGGGCCTAATACCCCTAACTAAAATCTAGTGAAACCAATTGTCTTCAGAAGTCACCAAGTAGTAAATAGAGTCTACCTGTGTGTAATTTAATCTCAGTATAAATACAGCTGTTCAGTGAAGCCCTTAGAGGTTTGTTAGAGAACCTTAGTGAACAAACAGCATCATGAAGGCCAAGGAACAGACAGGTCAGGGATAAAGTTGTGGAGAAGTATAAAGCAGGGTTAGGTTATAAACAAATATCCCAAGCTTTGAACATCTCACGGAGCTCTGTTCAATCCATCATCCGAAAATGGAAAGAGTATGGCCCAACTGCAAACCTACCAAGACATGGCTGTCCAACTAAACTGACCAAGCCGGGCAAGGAGAGCATTCATCAGAGAAGCAGCCAAGAGGCCCATGGTAATTCTGGAGGAGCTGCAGAGATCCACAGCTCAGGTGGGAGAATCTGTTCACAGGAAAACTATTAGTCGTGCTCTCCACAAATCTGCCCTTTATAGAAGAGTGGCAAGAAGAAAGACATTGTTGAAAGAAAGCCATAAGAAGTCCCGTTTGCAGTTTGTGAGAAGCCATGTGGGGGACACAGCAAACATGTGGAAGAAGGTGCTCTGGTCAGATGAGACCAAAATTTAACCTTTTGACCTAAAAGCAAAACACTGGCTTAAAACTAACACTGCACATCACGCTGAAAACACCATCCCCACCGTGAAACATGGTGGTGGCAGCATCATGTTGTGGGGATGCATTTCTTCAGCAGGGACAGGGAAGCTGGTCAGAGTTGGTGGGAAGATGGATGGAGCCAAATACAGGACAATCTTAGAAGAAAACCTGTTAAAGTCTGCAAAAGCCTTGAGACTGGGGTGGAAGTTCACCTTCCAGCAGGACAACGTCACTAAACATACAGCCAGAGCTACAATGGAATGGTTTAGATCAAGAATTGGAAATTGCTGTTCACAGACGCTCTACATCCAATCTGACAGAGCTTGAGATATTTTGCAAAGAAGAATGGGCAAAAATGTCCCTCTCTAGATGTGCAAAGCTGGTAGAGACATCCCCAAAAAGACTTGCAGCTGTAATTGCAGAGAAAGGCGGTTCTACAAAGTATTGACTCCGGGGGGCGCCGTACAAATGTATCCCACACTTTTCACATATTTATTTGTAAAAAAAAATTAAAACCATTTATCATTTTCCTTCCACTTCACAATTATGTGCCACTTTGTGTTGGTCTATCACATAAAATCCCAATAAAATGTCGACATGCCTGCTTGGTTTAGTGGAGGGGTTGGTGCCAACTAGAGCTCAGCGCACTTTACTAAGCCTACTGTTATTCTATGCTTGCAAGGCGTTGATCCTCTACTGGAAAAAAACAATGACGCCATCATTGTCTTATTGGAAAGGACTTGTGGAAAGGGTCTTTCCGTTCAATAAATGCATGTATTTGAGTAGGGGCTGCCCAAAAAAGTTTGACAAGGTCAGGATGGAGAGCCCCGCCTCTATAGCATAGGGTGTTCCTGGTGTTGAGTTGGTGGGAAACTGGTGGGAAGGTGGTGTTTCAGTAGTTATGCCTTGATTTAGAATCTGCTCTACATGCCAGGGTTGTATTTGGGCCTGAATACCATGTCATAGATAGGCAACTAGGTACCTATTTGCTTTACTATTCAAGAGGTTGCATATTGGATTCATGTATGTCTAATGCCTCGTACACACGACCGGTTTTCCCGACGGGAAAACTGCCATGTTTGCTTTTGGTCTGGAAAACCGGGCCATGTGTATGCTCCATAGCAGTTTTCCCGATAGGAAAACTGCGAGCAAAAAAATGAGAACTTGTTCTCTTTTTTCCCGCTGCGATTCTCTGCGTTTTTTTGCTTGGCAGTTTTCCTATGGGAAACACTGCAGTGGAGCACACACACGGCCGGTTTTCCCGGCCAAAGCTGTCATGGCAGTTATCCTGTCCGGAAAACCGGCCGTGTGGACATGGGGAAAAGCAACCGAGCAGGTTCTCGGTTTTCCCCTTGGTTTTCCCGGCGGACTTTTAACCGCCGGGAAACCCGATCGTGTGTACGAGGCATAAGGTTTTGGTTATTTTCTGCCCTTGATGGGATACTAATATCCGGGATGGAGATGCCTGCAGGGTGGTGAGCCTGGAGGGGAGGGAACAGGAGGGGGGGGGGGGTTTACTGTGTATTTCCGCCCTGCGGGGCGAGGTGTTTTGTGTTGTTAAGCTTTGCATAAAAAAAATTATTCAAATTAAAAAAAACGCGCACACAGAACGGATCTGGAGTGCGTTTCTGTGGTGTGAACCAGCCCTTAGAATAATGAGATCACAAATGGTACACCAAATGAAGAGATATATTGCTCAAAGTATAGTATTGAATCACGGGTTCCGACACATGACACGTTAGAATCTTCTACGTGTTTCCTGGGACAAAGCCAGCTTCCTCAGGAAGAAATGTATTGTTGTGTGTTGCAAAATTCTGAAAGCTTCGATACACATATTAAAACACACAGCCAAACCCCCTAATGGTCCTCACACGTTTACCGAAGGAGAAGAAAACCTCAAAAGAAATTTCCTATTTTCCAACAGCATCAAAGATAAGTAAGAGCGTCCATCGAAGTCTGTTTTACACCCAGGCACTTTAACCTAGCAACCATTCAGTGTTTTCCTGTGATCCCGTGAGTCCATTGGACTCCATGGCATCTGAATCTGGGTACAAGTCCTGGTATCTCTGGCATCAGATGCTTTTGGTTTGATGTGGACTTTCACCTTGGTCCTGTGTGATTCCTTGTCCTGGGGCTGCCTCATTTCTCTTGACGTGACACCTGCTTGAACTTAGACTTCTCATGATTTTGTTCCTCACCTAGTTCTTCCATCTTCCCAGGACTGACCACAGCCTACCGCCATCTTTTCACTCTTTGTCACTTGTGCTTCTGTTTTGCGGCCTGCTGCTGCTGAGGGTTGAGACCCTGTAGACTAAGGTGTCCAGATTTTTAAAATGAAATCCGGGGACATATTTTTTTTTTTTTTACTAGTAATGACGGCAATCAGCGACTCTCTGCCCGTCGCCGCCGCCCGCCTCACAGCCTGTCAAGTATTACTCTCCAGGCCCCAGCTACTACTGGGTGGGAAGCGGAGGAAGATCACTGAGCCAGGGAAGACAAGGAGATAAGCAGGCAGGCAGCTGGCTGGGACTTGAGTCAAGAACATGCGAGCGGAGCGGAATGGGCATGCGCCCGAAACTGAAGAAATATTCCCTCCGCTCCGACCAGCACATGATCATCAGAAAGGGGCACAGATTTTCAAAAAAAATACACCCCCCCTAAGCTAGTAGGAGCGGCGGAGCGGGGGTGTGTAATTCTGATTTTTTTAAAATTAATTCTGCACTGACTGTCTTTGAAATTGCCCCAGCCCCTGTTCAAATCCAATCCGGGGACAAAACCGGGGACAGACTTGGTCCGGGGACAGTGTCCTCAATCCGGGGACTGTCCCCTGAAACCGGGGATGTCTGGTCAGTGGTCACCCTATTGTAGACCGCCCACAGAATACTGTGTATATATGTCATTACTTTGACATTTAATACCGAGGTTATGGCAGAAGCTAGCTGCCATAATCCCAGCATCATTCTTTTCTGTGGGCAATTCGCCACGGGATCACTGTTAGAGGTGGTGGGAGAGGGGCTTCCCCCCCCCCGCGCCACTTTCTGGTAATTTCTGGGTTTACCGGAGCCGTCAGTAAACCCGAAAGCAATCTGATCCATCGGATGGATAGGCTGGAAGTCAAGGTGGCCCTCACTCGGTTCTATGCCCTTGGAGGACTGACGTCACTTCCGCTTCTCAGGTTTGAAGATTTTTTTTAAGGTCAAAGTGTTTTTTTTGCTTTTAAAGGTAAATGAGAGATCTGGGGACTTTTTGACCTCAGATCTCTTCATATAGGAAGACCTGTCATCCTTTTTTATATTTCTATTGTGAGGGGGTTAACTCGGTAGCGGGTGTGTGTGACCCCCTGGTTGGGCTCCCCACACAAAAACAGGGCCAGCAGACGGAGGTTGTGGTTTTCAAAATCAAAAGGTGCGGTTTATTTCTCTATGTACAGTGACAAAAACACAGCAAAGCCAAAAAGAAACAAACAAAATAAATCCTGGTCAGTTTGACCTCTGACTAAACATGCAGGTTTCCTAAACTAACAACTGGGATCAGCCTGGTGCTGTCCTAGTCCCTAAGTCCCTGGTTTAGTAAAAGTCCAAACAAATAGCCACACAGGCTTTGCCTCACCGCACAGGGGTTCACTCTCCCTAGACAGTCCACACAGGTCTGGTTCCAGGCATGAGCTAACATCTAATGAAGCTGGGAGTTCTTATAGAGGCCTAAATGAGCTGACAAGGTTCAGCTGGTCTCCTCATCTCTGTCTGCACGACGCCCCACACTCTCCCTAGAGGTATGAGTCATCCATGAGCCTACTAGCCTCAGCTGGGCTTATACAACTCTCCACCTTAGTTGTATAAGTCAGCATAAAGCCTGAATCTGGGAGAAATATATCTACCCCCCTGGATGCAACCAGGTGACTTTACCTTCCTGCTGTCACACTATTCTATTCTAATCCCGTCTGGAAAAATGAAATTTTTTTTTTTTTTTAACAAGAAAAACGATCGTGTGTGGGCTTTTTGTCATTTTTCCCGACGGGAAAAACGGCATTAATCACGACGAGAAAAATTAGAACATGCTCTAATTTTTCTCGTCGTGATTCCCGTCATTTGTTTCCGTGGCAGTTTTCCCATAGGGGCTGTGAAAAACGGACGTGTGTAGGGAACCAAACTGTTCCCTCGTTTTTCCCGTCGATTTTCTCAACGGTGTTTTCACCGTCGAGAAAATTGATCGTGTGTACGCGGCATAACATCTAGGGAGGTTTACATTCCTTGTAATAAAAATAAAAGTGATAAAAAAAATAAAGGGACATTGTAAAAATTTTAAGTAAGATTAATAAATTAAAGCATTCTCCTCTCTCTGGAATGTGAGTGGCACCACTTATACACTGTTCCCCATATTACCTATGGGAATTACATTATTATATTATACCTGTCTGCATTTGTGATTCATTCTATGAAGTTTGATATCTTCTTTCCTATATAGAATCCCTCTGCTTGCAGTCAAGGGAAATAGGTCCTGAAGAAGCAACAGCGAAACGTTGACCTTTCTGACTCAGCAGCAATAGGGACTGTACCTAATTATTACTTGTGGATACACTGATGAGAGCTTGTTTCTCTTGTTTTTTTTCTGTACACACTTTTATTAATTTTGTAATATAAAATAAATTGATTTTTCATAAAATTATATAGTGTTCCTTTCTGGTACCGGTAAAGTCCGTTCTAAATGTCCAAAAAATGTCTAACAGTTTCTACTGGATGTGGTACCCCCTTAGCTATTTCTCTATAAATACCATCTATGGGCAGTCTGATTGTACCCTAAAGCCCTGTACACACAATCGGATATCCTATGGATTCTAATCCGATGTTTTTTTTTATCGGAAATCCGATGAAACTGTCTTCCATCAGTCTTGCCTACACACCATCAGTCAAAAAACCGACCGTTTCAAACGCAGTGACGTAAAACACTCCGATGAGCCGAGAAAAATGAAGTTCAATGCTTCTGAGCATGCGTCGACTTGATTCTGAGCATGCGTGGGTTTTTTATCTGATGGAGTTCCCCACAGACGATAGTAATTTGCTATCGGTTTTTTAACCATCGGAAACATTTAAAACATGTTCTATTTTTAAACACCGATGGAAAAAAGACCGATGGGGCCCATACACGATCGGTTTGTCCGATGAAAACAGTCCATCGGACTGTTTTCATCGGTAAAACCTATCGTGTGTACACGGCTTAAGTGATCCATCAATCATCTTGGGTACAGCCAGCATGCCAGATTTTCTGCATGCAGTTATTGCCAGTGGCTATAGCCGCTAGCAATGATCACTGTGTTCTCCCGGCAGGGACGGTTCCCTGTGCTTCCCACCGGCAGAACACAATAACTTTGCAGGAGGGGTTCCCCCATCCACATTGACTGTATTGATGGGGGAATCTAGTGATCTTCTTTCCTGCAACCCAAGCTTGCAGGAAAGATAATCACATTATCTATGGCCTGCCTTAGGCCTGGTTCACACCTATGCAGGTTGCAGTTTGCATATTCCAGGTACATTTTGCATTTTTCAATACACGTTTTTGATCCATTTAAGTCTATTGAACAAAAAACACAACCTGCTGCCCTCTGGCCCTTTCCATAAAATGCACAGATGTGAACGTGACCCATAGAAAACCATGTTAAATGGACTGTAGTGTGTTTCTGCAAAACTGAAAACGCAGTAAAAAATGCATAGGTGTGAAACAGGCCTGATGCCGCGTACACACGATCATTTTTCCCGTCGGGAAAAATGACATTTTTTCCTTTGGACGAGAAAAAACGATCGTCTGTGGGCTTTTTGCCGTTTTTCCCGACGGGAAAAACGGCATTAATCGCGACGAGAAAAATTAGAACATGCTCTAATTTTTCTCGTTGTGATTCCTGTCATTTTTTTCCGCGGCAGTTTTCCCATAGGGAAACACTGCCGCGGAGCCTACACATGGTCGTTTTTCTCGCCAAGAGAAAAAATGACGGGAAAAACGGCCGTGTGTGGGGGACAAGCCGTTCCCTTGTTTTTCCTGTCGTGATTCACGGCGGTGTTTTCACCGCTGTGAATCACGATCGTGTGTACGCTGCATTAGACTACTATTGGTAGCACAATAGGACTCTGACATGTGGTTATGTTACTAAGCTTCCCTATATTGTCTGCCTTTCCCTTTGACTTTTCTAGGGTGCAGTCCCTAAGGATCCAAGAGTTCAGTTACTTCGATGGCAGTGGTCATTGGATGGGCTCACTCATAAATATTTTTGTAGCACCCTGATGTTTAGCAAGGGTTGCTATCAAATGTATTTGCCAGGCGATATTTGCCTTGGCTAATTTTTAGAAGGTCAATTGATTCCGCTCTAAATCTGCACTTGTTGCACCTTTTCTCTTCTGTCACCAGGTGGCGCTATGCTGGTGACATTGGATAAGACAAGGGCTTTGCAAGCTCAGACATGAATGTATGGGGTGTCTCAGCCAATGGGCAGGGATTTTCTTTGGTCCCTAGGCCTGCTGGGAGAGCCTATTTATTTGGGTGGGGTCAGGTGATCGGGGTTCTGTGCCACCTGGACGGTTGTCTGAGTGGACGTGTGTTGTTTTGCCCCGGGCTGCTAGGCTGGAAGCCTGAGGCCTATCCCAGGCACATATGGCTGCTAGGCTGCCTGAGGACCTTTCTAGGAGCGGGAGAGCAACGTAGGGTTGGGTTGGGACTGCTGGCTAGTAGTCCAACCAGAAGTAGCGGTTCAGCCGGACGGGGAACCAGCTGTGGTTGGAGGTAGAAAGGCGAAGCTGCTTCCACTAAGGGACCATCCACCTTGTTGCCGGAGACCACTGTGAGTAAGCTGAAGCCAGTACCAGAGCAGACTTTTCACCAGCCGGGGAAGATGAAGAAGTGGAAGAGCTTCGGCGAGTGACAAGCCGGGAACCCAATTTGGTGCAGCTGTGCATGGTAGCCAATCAGCTTCTAATTTCAGCTTGACAGAAAAACCTGGAAGATGATTGGTTTCTATGCCGAGCTGCACCAAATGTTGCACTCTCCAGCTTTAGTAAATCAACCCGATAGTCTTTGTATTGCAGCTACTGTATGTAATAAAGATAATGGGATATCCTCTTTTGGATGAACTCCAATTGTTTCTGCAGCTTTGGGGAAAATACTGGCTTTCATTTTGGCTTCATCACAAGGGTCAGGTCCATCATTGTGTACTAGCAGTCAGGAGGTTGACCCTCTGGGGAGAAATGGTCGTTCAATAATCTGTCAGAAGTCAGCAGTGCTTTCATGGCAGTAAATGAATTCTTCCTATTGTGAAGAAGGGAAGGAGCTGGGAGTTTTACACTTGTGTCCAAAATGATTTGTTCCTGTGTGTGTGAGAAGGAAGGTGGTGCAGCTGGACTCAGGAAACCTTACAAGATCTCTGCTGATAAACTCTGTCTATTGGAGTAAACAGCTGATTCTGTGTCTGCTGCCGGCCTGACATTCTCATCGTCCTTTGCCTGGAACCGGAATGAAGGTTTTGTCCAGCACAGATGTAATATTTACTGTATAGAATAGGCGGGCCTCCTCCAAAATCATGATAAAGGGTTCAACTAGTCTTCTAGACATCTGTACAAATGTCAGCTGTGTGTTCTACAAACAGAGCCCAGGAATAGAAGTAACACTGGCAACATTGTTGGTGGAGTTTTCCTTATCAATTCACGACACAAGGACATATATGGGACTGACCAGAAGAGGCTCATTCCTACATTTCATTCCTAGATCTCCTTCCTACATATCATTCTTACATCTCCTTCCTACAACTCTTTCCTTCATCTCCTTACTACATCTCTTTCCCTCATCTTCCTCCATCATCTCCTTCCTGCATCTCCTTTGTACATCTCCTTCCTACATATCATTCTTACATCTCCTTCCTACATCTCTTTCCCTCATCTCCCTCCATTAGTGATGAGCCGAACACCCCCGGGTTCGGTTCGCACCAGAACCCGCGAACGGACCGAAAGTTCGAACGAACATTAGAACCCTATTAAATACAATGGATGCGAACGTTCGAATTCTAAAGTGCTAATTATAAAAACTATTATGCATGTTATTGTCCTAAAAAGGGTTTGGGAACCCGGGTTCTGCACCAGGGGACATGTATCAATGCAAAAATAAGTTTTAAAAACGGTCGTTTTCCGGGAGCAGTCATTTTAATGATGCATAAAGTGAAAAAAAAAAGTCAAATATTCCTTTAAATATCGTACCTGGGGGGTGTCTAAAGTATGCCTGTGAAGTGCCACGTGTTTCCCGTGTTTAGAACTGTCCCTGCACAAAATGACACTTCTAAAGGAAAAAAAAGCCATTTAAAACTGCTTGCGGCTTTAATGTAATGTCTGGTCCCGGTAATATGGATGAAAATCTTTAAGAAAAATGGCATAGCTACCCCATGACCCCCCCCCTACCCCAGCCCATTACCAGCCCCTTTGGGTCTTGTATGGATATTAAGGGGAACCCCGCACATAAAATAAAAAAGGCCCTATATACTCTGAACAGCCGTATACAGGCGGTGCATACAAGACAGGGACTGTAGGTTTGTTCTTATGTAGAATCTGTTTGTAATTTTGAACAGGTACATTGTTGAAGTGTAGCTCCAGACCAAAAATCTATTTTTAAACTTTTTGGAAAACATAGGTAAGGGTTATCACCCCTGTAACATTTGTTTTGCTGTCTGTGCCCCTGTTCAGAACATTTCACCTCACTTTCCGTCCTAATGACAACTGTTTTTGAAATGTGGTGTTTTTCTTGAAACAAGGATTGCTGATAAAGCATCAGTACAGAGGAGACACCTTTCTCCCATATTTATTCTTACAGGAGAGAATTTTCCTTCCTAGTGGTAGATTTCCTCTCACTTCCTGTTGTCTTCTTGCGTTTGCAAGTAGGAGTCGTTTGTAAGTTGGATGTTTGAAAGTAGGGACCTGCCGTATATACTCTGCAGAAATAGGCCCCTTAGTTGTTGGTGTTGGCACAACACTGTAAGCACTCACAGTTACTCTTGGTTGGTGCTGGAACGCCCTGCTGTCAACTATTATATCAGGAATTTTAATTACATATAATTGTTGAACAGTGGTAGTAAAAATTGGGCCTTTGATGGTGGTGCTGGTGCCACAACACTGTAAGCCCTGACAGTTACTCTTGGTGGGTGCAGCAATGGGCCCTGCTGTGAATTATTAGATCAAGAATTGTAATTACATGCCCCTGTTGAACAGGGGCTGAAAAATTGGGCCTTAGGCACTGGTGGCACAACACTGCAACCCTTCACAGATACTGTACTTGGAGCACAGCAATGAGCCCTGTTGCAAAGTATTGCTTCAAAAATTGTAATGACACGCCCCTGTTAAACAGGGGCTGAAAAATTGGGCCTTAGGCACTGGTGGCACAACACTGCAACTCCTCACAGATACTGTACTTGGAGCACAGCAATGAGCCCTGTTGCAAAGTATTGCTTCAAAAATTGTAATTACACGCCCCTGTTAAACAGGGGCTGAAAAATTGGGCGTTAGGCACTGGTGGCGGCACCCATAAACAAAAATGATCTTCCAAGCTATCATCATCAATCGTATCATTGAGGACTCGGAGGAGGAGGATAGCCAGTCAACATAACAGCACAGGCACTCAGCATCAGCATCAGTCTTGAAGGGATGTGACATTTTAAAATCAATTAGTCTGTTATATCAGCATCAGGTGTGTGGTAGCTGGTGGTGATCCAAGACTGGTTCATCTTGATGAAAGTCAGTCGATCAACCGAGTCGGTGGACAGGCGCACCCTGTGATCCGTGACAAATCCTCCAGCAGCACTGAATGTGCGTTCCGAAAGAACGCTGGATGCAGGACAGGCCAGTAGCTCAATTGCATACTGTGCAAGCTCTGGCCAGTGATCCATCCTCAAGACCCAGTAAGCCAGAGGATTTTCGGTGGGGAAGGTGTCCAAGTCTGACCTTGCCCCTAGATATTCCTGCACCATGTTTATCAGACGCTGGCGATGGTTGCTGGAACCGATCATACTTTGGGGCTGCGGACTAAAGAATTGTCTGAACGCATCGGTCAGACGGCCACCTTCCCCACCGCTCCTTCTTTGACTGGCCGAAGCCTCAGCAACTCGTTGTCCAGGACCAGGAGTTTGCAACCTCCCAGTCTCTGGGAACGCGTTGCACAGACCTTTCTGCAAGGCCTCCCGGAGTTGTCTCATCCTCTGCTCCCTCTGCGACGGTAACATAAGGTCCGCAACCTTACCCTTGTACCGTGGATCAAGGAGAGTGGCCAGCCAGTAATGGTCCCTCTCCTTGATCCGAAGAATACGAGGATCCTTCCGCAGACTTTGCAGGATCAGGGAGGCCATGCAGCGTAGGTTTGCTGAGGCATTCGCTCCGGAGTCCTCTGGGTCACTAAGGACGACATGATCCGCAGCCACCTCCTCCCAGCCACGTACAAGTCCACTGGTTTCTTGGGACTGTAAATCATCCCTAAAAGACTGCTGCTGATGATGCTGAGTGCCAGCCTCCACCTCCATGCTGACACAATCCTCCTCCTCCTCCTCCTCCTCCTCCTCCTCCTCTTCCTGTGCGATGGGTGGGACAGAAGGAACACTGTCTGGGTAAAGGGGGCCTTGAGAGGCAAGGAAGTCCTCCTCTTCCTGCCTCTGTTCTGCCTCAAGTGCCCTGTCCATTATTCCACGCAGCGTGTGCTCCAACAGGTGGACAAGAGGTACAGTGTCACTGATGCATGCACTGTCACTGCTCACCATCCTCGTGGCCTCCTCAAATGGTGCCAGGACAGTGCATGCATCCCTGATCATGCCCCACTGGCGTGGAGAAAAAAAACCAAGCTCCCCTGACCCTGTCCTGGTGCCGTAGTCGCACAGGTACTCATTGATGGCCCTCTGCTGCGTGTGCAGCCGCTGCAGCATGGCCAACGTTGAGTTCCACCTGGTGGGCATGTCACATATAAGGCGGTTCTTGGGCAGGTTCAACTCCTTTTGCAGCTCAGCCAGGCGAGCACTGGCATTATAAGATCTGCGGAAATGCACACAGACTTTCCTGGCCTGCCTCAGGACATCCTGTAAGCCCGGGTACCTGCCCAAGAAGCGCTGCACCACCAGGTTAAGGACGTGAGCCACACAGGGCACATGGGTCAGTTGTCCCTGTCGGAGGGCGGAGAGGAGGTTGGTGCCATTGTCGCAAACCACCATTCCTGGCTTAAGCTGGCGTGGCGTCAACCACCTCTCGGCCTGGCCCTGCAGAGCAGACAGGACCTCTGCCCCAGTGTGGCTTCTGTCCCCCAAACACACCAGCGCAAGCACGGCATGGCATCTTTTTGCCTGCGTACTTGCGTAGCCCCGTGAACGGCTACGGAGCACCGCTGGTTCATAGGACAAACCACAGGAAGAGGCCATGGAGGAAGAAGAAGAGGAGGGGGTGGAGGAGAGAGGTGTGTCACAACCAGTAGTAGCATTTTGGAGGCGTGGCGGTGGGACAACCTCCAACACTACTGCACCTTGTCCTGAATCCTTCCCAGCTGCCAAAAGAGTGACCCAATGGGCCGTGAAAGAAAGGTAACGTCCCTGTCCATGCCTGCTGGACCATGAGTCAGCGGTAATATGCACCTTACCGCTGACCGCCCTGTCCAGCGAGGCCAAGACATTGCCTTCCACATGCCGGTAGAGAGCCGGAATAGCCTTCCGTGAGAAAAAGTGGCGTTTGGGAACCTGCCACTGAGGAACCGCACATTGCACAAACTCACGGAAGGGGGCCGAGTCTACCAACTGAAAAGGCAGCAGTTGAAGCGCTAGCAATTTAGCCAAGCTAGCATTCAACCGCTGGGCATGTGGATGGCTGGGAGTGAACTTCTTTCGACGGTCCAGCAGCTGGGGCAGGGAAATTTGCCTGCTAGAATCGGACGTCGGTGTACTGCTAGCAGAGTGGGCGCAAGTACTTGGCTGTGACACACCTAATTCTACACCTTCATTCCTCTCAGTGCATGTTTCAGAGAGGACTGAAGTTATAGTGGGGTTGGAGATCCCAGCTGATGCGGTGCAAGGAGAGGTCCGCTTGGTTCTTTGGTGTGGGTCTTTGAGGTAGGCTTGCCAACGAGCTGCATGGCAGGTCAACATATGTCTGGTCAGGCATGTGGTACCCAAGCGGCTGATGTTTTGGCCACGCGATATACGCTTGAGACATATGTTGCAAACAGCAGCTGTGCGATCTGATGCACTAGCCTCAAAAAAGGCCCACACCAAAGAACTTTTTGAATGACGGGCAGAGGCAGCGCCCTGCACAGGCGGAGCTCTGCGGTGTGATTCCGTCGGTGTACTGCCCTTACGCTGGCCACCAAAGGGCATCCTGCCTCGTTGGAGATGTGCCTCCTCCTCATCCTCCTCCTCCTCCTCTCTCCTATTAGGCACCCACGTGGAGTCATTGACCTCATCATCCCCTCCCTCCTCATCACTGGAGCCAATCTGGCAGTATGCTGCAGCTGCTGGAACATGACTGCCAGATTGGTGTCCTTCTTGAGCATCCCCTCTGTCTGCTCTCACGCTACTGCCTTCCTCTAGCTGGGTTTCATCATCAGACCCTTCGAAACGCTGGGCATCCTCCTGGAGCATGTACCCAACACTGTGCTGAAACAGTTCGGGGGACTCCTCAGGAGGAGGACATGGTGGGTCTAGGGAAGGAGTGACTGATGATTTGTCTGACATTGATACCAGGGAAGACGACGCTTTGGCAGCTGCTTTTCCAGTACCCTGAGCCTGGGTGAGAGAGGATGAGGAGGAGGAGGAGGGCTTGGTCATCCACTCTACCAAGTCTTCGGCATGATGTGGCTCAACATGTCCAGCTGCCGAAAAGAAGGACAAGCGTGTCCCATGGCCATGTGCTGATGACAATGCACCGCGTCCACGACCAGCACTGTTGCCCCCAGACACAGAGCCTGCTTGCCCTCTTTTATTGCCTCCTGACTGTCTGCCTCTCCTTGTTTGCCTTCCAGACATTCTAATAGATGGCCTGCAGGGAGATGGGAAAAAAGCAATAAGGGCTACCTTCAGGTGTCCTTCTCTGTCCCTTGAAACAAGGACTTTCACAGTGAAAGAAACTGACACTGTCCCTACCTAGAGTTTTCTGTCCCTAGAATAAATGTTTTTTTTAATCACAATATAGCACAAGGACAATTCACTCAATGTCTCTCCAGGTCCCTGGAAACAAGGACTTGCAGAGTGAAAGAAACTGACACTGTCCCTACCTAGAGTTTTCTGTCCCTAGAAAAAATGTTTTTTTTAAGCACAATATAGCACAAGGACAATTAACTCACTGTCCTTACAGGTCCCTGGAAACAAGGACTTGCAGAGTGAAAGAAAAAAAACACTCTCCCTACCTACAGTTTTCTGTCCCTAGAAAAAATGTTTTTTTTAAGCACAATATAGCACAAGTAAAATTAACTCACTGTCCTTACAGGTCCCTGGAAACAAGGACTTGCAGAGTGAAAGAAAAAAAACACTCTCCCTACCTACAGTTTTCTGTCCCTAGAAAAAATGTTTTTTTTAATCACAATATAGCACAAGGAAAATTAACTCACTGTCCTTACAGGTCCCTGGAAACAAGGACTTGCAGAGTGAAAGAAACTGACACTGTCCCTACCTAGAGTTTTCTGTCCCTAGAATAAATGTTTTTTTTAATCACAATATAGCACAAGGAAAATTAACTCACTGTCCTTACAGGTCCCTGGAAACAAGGACTTGCAGAGTGAAAGAAACTGACACTGTCCCTACCTAGAGTTTTCTGTCCCTAGAATAAATGTTTTTTTTAAGCACAATATAGCACAAGGACAATTAACTCACTGTCCTTACAGGTCCCTGGAAACAAGGACTTGCAGAGTGAAAGAAACTGACACTGTCCCTACCTAGAGTTTTCTGTCCCTAGAATAAATGTTTTTTTTAAGCACAATATAGCACAAGGACAATTAACTCACTGTCCTTACAGGTCCCTGGAAACAAGGACTTGCAGAGTGAAAGAAAAAAAACACTCTCCCTACCTACAGTTTTCTGTCCCTAGAAAAAATGTTTTTTTTAAGCACAATATAGCACAAGTAAAATTAACTCACTGTCCTTACAGGTCCCTGGAAACAAGGACTTGCAGAGTGAAAGAAAAAAAACACTCTCCCTACCTACAGTTTTCTGTCCCTAGAAAAAATGTTTTTTTTAATCACAATATAGCACAAGGAAAATTAACTCACTGTCCTTACAGGTCCCTGGAAACAAGGACTTGCAGAGTGAAAGAAACTGACACTGTCCCTACCTAGAGTTTTCTGTCCCTAGAATAAATGTTTTTTTTAATCACAATATAGCACAAGGACAATTAACTCACTGTCCTTACAGGTCCCTGGAAACAAGGACTTGCAGAGTGAAAGAAACTGACACTGTCCCTACCTAGAGTTTTCTGTCCCTAGAATAAATGTTTTTTTTAAGCACAATATAGCACAAGGACAATTAACTCACTGTCCTTACAGGTCCCTGGAAACAAGGACTTGCAGAGTGAAAGAAACTGACACTGTCCCTACCTAGAGTTTTCTGTCCCTAGAATAAATGTTTTTTTTAAGCACAATATAGCACAAGGACAATTAACTCACTGTCCTTACAGGTCCCTGGAAACAAGGACTTGCAGAGTGAAAGAAAAAAAACACTCTCCCTACCTACAGTTTTCTGTCCCTAGAAAAAATGTTTTTTTTAAGCACAATATAGCACAAGTAAAATTAACTCACTGTCCTTACAGGTCCCTGGAAACAAGGACTTGCAGAGTGAAAGAAAAAAAACACTCTCCCTACCTACAGTTTTCTGTCCCTAGAAAAAATGTTTTTTTTAATCACAATATAGCACAAGGAAAATTAACTCACTGTCCTTACAGGTCCCTGGAAACAAGGACTTGCAGAGTGAAAGAAACTGACACTGTCCCTACCTAGAGTTTTCTGTCCCTAGAATAAATGTTTTTTTTAATCACAATATAGCACAAGGACAATTAACTCACTGTCCTTACAGGTCCCTGGAAACAAGGACTTGCAGAGTGAAAGAAACTGACACTGTCCCTACCTAGAGTTTTCTGTCCCTAGAATAAATGTTTTTTTTAAGCACAATATAGCACAAGGACAATTAACTCACTGTCCTTACAGGTCCCTGGAAACAAGGACTTGCAGAGTGAAAGAAAAAAAACACTCTCCCTACCTACAGTTTTCTGTCCCTAGAAAAAATGTTTTTTTTAATCACAATATAGCACAAGGAAAATTAACTCACTGTCCTTACAGGTCCCTGGAAACAAGGACTTGCAGAGTGAAAGAAACTGACACTGTCCCTACCTAGAGTTTTCTGTCCCTAGAATAAATGTTTTTTTTAATCACAATATAGCACAAGGACAATTAACTCACTGTCCTTACAGGTCCCTGGAAACAAGGACTTGCAGAGTGAAAGAAACTGACACTGTCCCTACCTAGAGTTTTCTGTCCCTAGAATAAATGTTTTTTTTAAGCACAATATAGCACAAGGACAATTAACTCACTGTCCTTACAGGTCCCTGGAAACAAGGACTTGCAGAGTGAAAGAAACTGACACTGTCCCTACCTAGAGTTTTCTGTCCCTAGAATAAATGTTTTTTTTAAGCACAATATAGCACAAGGACAATTAACTCACTGTCCTTACAGGTCCCTGGAAACAAGGACTTGCAGAGTGAAAGAAAAAAAACACTCTCCCTACCTACAGTTTTCTGTCCCTAGAAAAAATGTTTTTTTTAATCACAATATAGCACAAGGAAAATTAACTCACTGTCCTTACAGGTCCCTGGAAACAAGGACTTGCAGAGTGAAAGAAACTGACACTGTCCCTACCTAGAGTTTTCTGTCCCTAGAATAAATGTTTTTTTTAATCACAATATAGCACAAGGACAATTAACTCACTGTCCTTACAGGTCCCTGGAAACAAGGACTTGCAGAGTGAAAGAAACTGACACTGTCCCTACCTAGAGTTTTCTGTCCCTAGAATAAATGTTTTTTTTAAGCACAATATAGCACAAGGACAATTAACTCACTGTCCTTACAGGTCCCTGGAAACAAGGACTTGCAGAGTGAAAGAAACTGACACTGTCCCTACCTAGAGTTTTCTGTCCCTAGAATAAATGTTTTTTTTAAGCACAATATAGCACAAGGACAATTAACTCACTGTCCTTACAGGTCCCTGGAAACAAGGACTTGCAGAGTGAAAGAAACTGACACTGTCCCTACCTAGAGTTTTCTGTCCCTAGAATAAATGTTTTTTTTAAGCACAATATAGCACAAGGACAATTAACTCACTGTCCTTACAGGTCCCTGGAAACAAGGACTTGCAGAGTGAAAGAAAAAAAACACTCTCCCTACCTACAGTTTTCTGTCCCTAGAAAAAATGTTTTTTTTAATCACAATATAGCACAAGGAAAATTAACTCACTGTCCTTACAGGTCCCTGGAAACAAGGACTTGCAGAGTGAAAGAAACTGACACTGTCCCTACCTAGAGTTTTCTGTCCCTAGAATAAATGTTTTTTTTAATCACAATATAGCACAAGGAAAATTAACTCACTGTCCTTACAGGTCCCTGGAAACAAGGACTTGCAGAGTGAAAGAAACTGACACTGTCCCTACCTAGAGTTTTCTGTCCCTAGAATAAATGTTTTTTTTAAGCACAATATAGCACAAGGACAATTAACTCACTGTCCTTACAGGTCCCTGGAAACAAGGACTTGCAGAGTGAAAGAAACTGACACTGTCCCTACCTAGAGTTTTCTGTCCCTAGAATAAATGTTTTTTTTAAGCACAATATAGCACAAGGACAATTAACTCACTGTCCTTACAGGTCCCTGGAAACAAGGACTTGCAGAGTGAAAGAAAAAAAACACTCTCCCTACCTACAGTTTTCTGTCCCTAGAAAAAATGTTTTTTTTAAGCACAATATAGCACAAGTAAAATTAACTCACTGTCCTTACAGGTCCCTGGAAACAAGGACTTGCAGAGTGAAAGAAAAAAAACACTCTCCCTACCTACAGTTTTCTGTCCCTAGAAAAAATGTTTTTTTTAATCACAATATAGCACAAGGAAAATTAACTCACTGTCCTTACAGGTCCCTGGAAACAAGGACTTGCAGAGTGAAAGAAACTGACACTGTCCCTACCTAGAGTTTTCTGTCCCTAGAATAAATGTTTTTTTTAATCACAATATAGCACAAGGACAATTAACTCACTGTCCTTACAGGTCCCTGGAAACAAGGACTTGCAGAGTGAAAGAAACTGACACTGTCCCTACCTAGAGTTTTCTGTCCCTAGAATAAATGTTTTTTTTAAGCACAATATAGCACAAGGACAATTAACTCACTGTCCTTACAGGTCCCTGGAAACAAGGACTTGCAGAGTGAAAGAAAAAAAACACTCTCCCTACCTACAGTTTTCTGTCCCTAGAAAAAATGTTTTTTTTAATCACAATATAGCACAAGGAAAATTAACTCACTGTCCTTACAGGTCCCTGGAAACAAGGACTTGCAGAGTGAAAGAAACTGACACTGTCCCTACCTAGAGTTTTCTGTCCCTAGAATAAATGTTTTTTTTAATCACAATATAGCACAAGGACAATTAACTCACTGTCCTTACAGGTCCCTGGAAACAAGGACTTGCAGAGTGAAAGAAACTGACACTGTCCCTACCTAGAGTTTTCTGTCCCTAGAATAAATGTTTTTTTTAAGCACAATATAGCACAAGGACAATTAACTCACTGTCCTTACAGGTCCCTGGAAACAAGGACTTGCAGAGTGAAAGAAACTGACACTGTCCCTACCTAGAGTTTTCTGTCCCTAGAATAAATGTTTTTTTTAAGCACAATATAGCACAAGGACAATTAACTCACTGTCCTTACAGGTCCCTGGAAACAAGGACTTGCAGAGTGAAAGAAAAAAAACACTCTCCCTACCTACAGTTTTCTGTCCCTAGAAAAAATGTTTTTTTTAATCACAATATAGCACAAGGAAAATTAACTCACTGTCCTTACAGGTCCCTGGAAACAAGGACTTGCAGAGTGAAAGAAACTGACACTGTCCCTACCTAGAGTTTTCTGTCCCTAGAATAAATGTTTTTTTTAATCACAATATAGCACAAGGACAATTAACTCACTGTCCTTACAGGTCCCTGGAAACAAGGACTTGCAGAGTGAAAGAAACTGACACTGTCCCTACCTAGAGTTTTCTGTCCCTAGAATAAATGTTTTTTTTAAGCACAATATAGCACAAGGACAATTAACTCACTGTCCTTACAGGTCCCTGGAAACAAGGACTTGCAGAGTGAAAGAAACTGACACTGTCCCTACCTAGAGTTTTCTGTCCCTAGAATAAATGTTTTTTTTAAGCACAATATAGCACAAGGACAATTAACTCACTGTCCTTACAGGTCCCTGGAAACAAGGACTTGCAGAGTGAAAGAAACTGACACTGTCCCTACCTAGAGTTTTCTGTCCCTAGAATAAATGTTTTTTTTAAGCACACTATAGCAGAAGCACAAAACACACTGACACTCTCCCTACCTATCCTTCTCTTTCCCTAAACTAAAGGAATCCAGGTTAAGCAAGAAAGAAATAACAGTCACTGTCCCTGCCTATGCTACTCTATCCCTGCTCCGGAACACACTACACTAGGCCGCCGTGCTGGCGGCCTTTTATAGTGTGGGGCGTGTACTAAACACCCTCAGCAATAATTGGCCACAGGCATCCTGCCTGTGGCCAATCATTGCTCTCCTCGCTGCCGGCGCTGTGATTGGCCAAGCATGCGGGGTCACAGTGCATGCTTGGCCAATCACAGCGCCTGGATGACACTGCGATGGCGTAGTGCATTGTGGGCCGTTCGCGTCACTCGAATTTGGCGCGAACGGCCCAAATCGTTCGATCTTCGTCGAACGATCGAACAGCCAATGTTCGAGTCGAACGTATGTTCGACTCGAACACGAAGCTCATCCCTACCCTCCATCATCTCCTTCCTACAACTCTTTCCTTCATCTCCCTCCATCATCTCCTTCCTACAACTCTTTCCTTCATCTCCCTCCATCATCTCAGTCCTACAACTCTTTCCTTCATCTCCCTCCATCATCTCCTTCCTACAACTCTTTCCTTCATCTCCCTCCACCATCTCCTTCCTACAACTCTTTCCTTCATCTCCCTCCATCATCTCCGTCCTACAACTCTTTCCTTCATCTCCCTCCATCATCTCCGTCCTACAACTCTTTCCTTCATCTCCCTCCATCATCTCCTTCCTACAACTCTTTCCTTCAACTCCCTCCACCATCTCCTTCCTACAACTCTTTCCTTCATCTCCCTCCATCATCTCCGTCCTACAACTCTTTCCTTCATCTCCCTCCATCATCTCCTTCCTACAACTCTTTCCTTCATCTCCCTCCATCATCTCCTTCCTACAACTCTTTCCTTCATCTCCCTCCATCATCTCCTTTCTACAACTCTTTCCTTCATCTCCCTCCACCATCTCCTTCCTACAACTCTTTCCTTCATCTCCCTCCACCATCTCCTTCCTACAACTCTTTCCTTCATCTCCCTCCATCATCTCCTTCCTACAACTCTTTCCTTCATCTCCCTCCATCATCTCCGTCCTACAACTCTTACCTTCATCTCCCTCCATCATCTCCTTCCTACAACTCTTTCCTTCATCTCCCTCCATCATCTCCTTCATCTCCCTCCATCATCTCCTTCCTGCCTCTCCTTTGTACATCTCCTTACTATATCTCCTTCCTACATTTCTTTCCTACATCTTCTCACATCTCCTTCTTCCATCGCCTTCCATCATCTCCTTCATACATCTCCTTCCTACATCTTATTCCTGCATTTTATTACTACATGTTCTTACATCTCCTTCCTACATCTTCTTCCTTCATCTCCTTCCATCATCTCCTTCCTACAACTCTTTCCCTCATCTCCCTCCATCATCTCCTTCCTACAACTCTTTCCCTCATCTCCCTCCATCATCTCCTTCCTACAACTCTTTCCCTCATCTCCCTCCATCATCTCCTTCCTACAACTCTTTCCCTCATCTCCCTCCATCATCTCCTTCCTACAACTCTTTCCCTCATCTCCCTCCATCATCTCCTTCCTACAACTCTTTCCCTCATCTCCCTCCATCATCTCCTTCCTACAACTCTTTCCCTCATCTCCCTCCATCATCTCCTTCATGCATCTCCTTTGTACATCTCCTTACTATATCTCCTTCCTACATTTCTTCCCTACATCTTCTCACATCTCCTTCTTCCATTGCCTTCCATCATCTCCTTCATTCATCTCCTTCATACATCTCCTTCCTGTCTTTCCTTCATATATATCCTTCCTACATCTCATTCCTTCCTCTCCTTCCTTCATCTTCTTCCTACATCACTTTCCTACATCTCCTTCATACATCTCCTTCCTGCATCTTCCTACATTTCTATCCTACATCTCATTCCTTTATCTCTTTCCTGCATCTCCTTCCTACATCTCATTCCTATATTTCTCTTCTTCCTTCATCTTCTTCCTACATCTCATTCCTGCATCTGATTCCCACACCTCCTTCTTACATCTCCTTCCCACACACATCTCCTTTCTACATCTCCTTCCTACATCTCATTCCTATATCTCCTTCATACATCTCTTCCCACATCTCTTTCCTACATCTCCTTCCTATATCTTCCCACATCTCCTTCCTACATCTCATTCCTACATTTCTCTCCTTCCTTCATCTTCTTCCTACATCTCCTTTCTATATCTCCTTCCTGTCTTTCCTTCATATATATACTTCCTACATGTCATTCCTTCCTCTCCTTCCTTCATTTTCTTCCTACATCACTTTCCTACATCTCTTTCATACATTGCCTTCCTGCATCTTCCTACATTTCCATCCTACATCTCATTCCTTTATCTCTTTCCTGCATCTCCTTCCTACATCTCATTCCTACATTTCTCTCCTTCCTTCACCTTCTTCCTACATCTCATTCCTGCATCTGATTCCCACACCTCCTTCTTACATCTCCTTCCCACACACATCTCTTTTCTACATCTCGCTCCTACATCTCCTTCCTATATCTCCTTCCTTCATCTCCTTCATACATCTCATCCCACATCTATTTCCTACATCTCCTTCCTATATCTTCCCACATCTCCTTCCTACATCTCTTTCCTACATCTTCTTCCTTCATCTCCTTCCTATATCTTCCCACATCTCCTTCCTACATCTCTTCCCACATCTCTTTCCTACATCTTCTTCCTATATCTTCCCACATCTCCTTCCTACATCTCTTCCCACATCTCTTTCCTACATCTCCTTCCTATATCTTCCCACACCTCCTTCCTACGTCTCTTCCCACATCTCCTTCCTACATCTCTTCCTGCTAGGGATGAGCTCGGTGTTCGAGTCGAACATACGTTCGACTCGAACATCGGCTGTTCGATCGTTCGCCGAACAACGAACGATTTGGGCCGTTCGCGCCTAATTCGCGGCCCACAATGCACTACGCCATCGCAGTGTCATCCAGGCGCTGTGATTGGCCAAGCATGCACTGTGACCCTGCATGCTTGGCCAATCACAGCGCCGGCCGCGAGGAGAGCAATGATTGGCCACAGGCAGGATGCCTGTGGCCAATTATTGCTGAGGGTGTTTAGTACACGCCCCACACTATAAAAGGCCGCCAGCACGGCGGCCTAGTGTCGTGTGTTCCGGAGCAGGGAAAGAGAAGCATAGACAGGGACAGTGACATTTTTTTTCTTGCTTAACCTGGATTCCTTTAGTTTAGGGAAAGAGAAGGATAGGTAGGGAGAGTGTCAGTCTGTTTTACTGTGCTAAACCTTGTTTGTAGGGACAGGGAAGGACAGTGAGGGAAATTCTCATTGTGCTATACTGTGCTAAAGCATTCATCATCAACCATCTTTAAAAAAAATTTTTTATAGGGACAGAAAACTATAGGTAGGGAGAGTGTCAGTGTGTTTTACTGTGCTAAACCTTGTTTGTAGGGACAGGGAAGGACAGTGAGGGAAATTCTCATTGTGCTATACTGTGCTAAAGCATTCATCATCAACCATCTTTAAAAAAACTTTTTTTATAGGGACAGAAAACTATAGGTAGGGAGAGTGTCAGTGTGTTTTACTGTGCTAAACCTTGTTTGTAGGGACAGGGAAGGACAGTGAGGGAAATTCTCATTGTGCTATACTGTGCTAAAGCATTCATCATCAACCATCTTTAAAAAAACTTTTTTTATAGGGACAGAAAACTATAGGTAGGGAGAGTGTCAGTGTGTTTTACTGTGCTAAACCTTGTTTGTAGGGACAGGGAAGGACAGTGAGGGAAATTCTCATTGTGCTATACTGTGCTAAAGCATTCATCATCAACCATCTTTAAAAAAAATTTTTTATAGGGACAGAAAACTATAGGTAGGGAGAGTGTCAGTGTGTTTTACTGTGCTAAACCTTGTTTGTAGGGACAGGGAAGGCCAGTGAGGGAAATTCTCATTGTGCTATACTGTGCTAAAGCATTCCTCATCAACCATTTTTAAAAAAAAATTTTTTATAGGGACAGAAAACTATAGGTAGGGAGAGTGTCAGTGTGTTTTACTGTGCTAAACCTTGTTTGTAGGGACAGGGAAGGACAGTGAGGGAAATTCTCATTGTGCTATACTGTGCTAAAGCATTCATCATCAACCATCTTTAAAAAAACTTTTTTTATAGGGACAGAAAACTATAGGTAGGGAGAGTGTCAGTGTGTTTTACTGTGCTAATCCTTGTTTGTAGGGACAGGGAAGGACAGTGAGGGAAATTCTCATTGTGCTATACTGTGCTAAAGCATTCATCATCAACCATCTTTAAAAAAAAAAAATTATAGGGACAGAAAACTATAGGTAGGGAGAGTGTCAGTGTGTTTTACTGTGCTAAACCTTGTTTGTAGGGACAGGGAAGGCCAGTGAGGGAAATTCTCATTGTGCTATACTGTGCTAAAGCATTCCTCATCAACCATCTTTAAAAAAAAAAAATTTTATAGGGACAGAAAACTATAGGTAGGGAGAGTGTCAGTGTGTTTTACTGTGCTAAACCTTGTTTGTAGGGACAGGGAAGGACAGTGAGGGAAATTCTCATTGTGCTATACTGTGCTAAAGCATTCATCATCAACCATCTTTAAAAAAACTTTTTTTATAGGGACAGAAAACTATAGGTAGGGAGAGTGTCAGTGTGTTTTACTGTGCTAAACCTTGTTTGTAGGGACAGGGAAGGACAGTGAGGGAAATTCTCATTGTGCTATACTGTGCTAAAGCATTCATCATCAACCATCTTTAAAAAAACTTTTTTTATAGGGACAGAAAACTATAGGTAGGGAGAGTGTCAGTGTGTTTTACTGTGCTAAACCTTGTTTGTAGGGACAGGGAAGGACAGTGAGGGAAATTCTCATTGTGCTATACTGTGCTAAAGCATTCATCATCAACCATCTTTAAAAAAACTTTTTTTATAGGGACAGAAAACTATAGGTAGGGAGAGTGTCAGTGTGTTTTACTGTGCTAAACCTTGTTTGTAGGGACAGGGAAGGACAGTGAGGGAAATTCTCATTGTGCTATACTGTGCTAAAGCATTCATCATCAACCATCTTTAAAAAAAACTTTTTTTATAGGGACAGAAAACTATAGGTAGGGAGAGTGTCAGTGTGTTTTACTGTGCTAAACCTTGTTTGTAGGGACAGGGAAGGACAGTGAGGGAAATTCTCATTGTGCTATACTGTGCTAAAGCATTCATCATCAACCATCTTTAAAAAAACTTTTTTTATAGGGACAGAAAACTATAGGTAGGGAGAGTGTCAGTGTGTTTTACTGTGCTAAACCTTGTTTGTAGGGACAGGGAAGGACAGTGAGGGAAATTCCCATTGTGCTATACTGTGCTAAAGCATTCATCATCAACCATCTTTAAAAAAAAATTTTTATAGGGACAGAAAACTATAGGTAGGGAGAGTGTCAGTGTGTTTTACTGTGCTAAACCTTGTTTGTAGGGACAGGGAAGGCCAGTGAGGGAAATTCTCATTGTGCTATACTGTGCTAAAGCATTCCTCATCAACCATCTTTAAAAAAAAAACTTTTTATAGGGACAGAAAACTATAGGTAGGGAGAGTGTCAGTGTGTTTTACTGTGCTAAAACTTGTTTGTAGGGACAGGGAAGGACAGTGAGGGAAATTCTCATTGTGCTATACTGTGCTAAAGCATTCATCATCAACCATCTTTAAAAAAACTTTTTTTATAGGGACAGAAAACTATAGGTAGGGAGAGTGTCAGTGTGTTTTACTGTGCTAAACCTTGTTTGTAGGGACAGGGAAGGACAGTGAGGGAAATTCTCATTGTGCTATACTGTGCTAAAGCATTCATCATCAACCATCTTTAAAAAAAAATTTTTATAGGGACAGAAAACTATAGGTAGGGAGAGTGTCAGTGTGTTTTACTGTGCTAAACCTTGTTTGTAGGGACAGGGAAGGACAGTGAGGGAAATTCTCATTGTGCTATACTGTGCTAAAGCATTCATCATCAACCATCTTTAAAAAAACTTTTTTTATGGGACAGAAAACTATAGGTAGGGAGAGTGTCAGTGTGTTTTACTGTGCTAAACCTTGTTTGTAGGGACAGGGAAGGACAGTGAGGGAAATTCTCATTGTGCTATACTGTGCTAAAGCATTCATCATCAACCATCTTTAAAAAAAACATTTTTTATAGGGACAGAAAACTATAGGTAGGGAGAGTGTCAGTGTGTTTTACTGTGCTAAACCTTGTTTGTAGGGACGGGGAAGGACAGTGAGGGAAATTCTCATTGTGCTATACTGTGCTAAAGCATTCATCATCAACCATCTTTAAAAAAACTTTTTTTATAGGGACAGAAAACTATAGGTAGGGAGAGTGTCAGTGTGTTTTACTGTGCTAAACCTTGTTTGTAGGGACAGGGAAGGACAGTGAGGGAAATTCTCATTGTGCTATACTGTGCTAAAGCATTCATCATCAACCATCTTTAAAAAAAAATTTTTTATAGGGACAGAAAACTATAGGTAGGGAGAGTGTCAGTGTGTTTTACTGTGCTAAACCTTGTTTGTAGGGACAGGGAAGGCCAGTGAGGGAAATTCTCATTGTGCTATACTGTGCTAAAGCATTCCTCATCAAACATCTTTAAAAAAAAAATTTTTTATAGGGACAGAAAACTATAGGTAGGGAGAGTGTCAGTGTGTTTTACTGTGCTAAAACTTGTTTGTAGGGACAGGGAAGGACAGTGAGGGAAATTCTCATTGTGCTATACTGTGCTAAAGCATTCATCATCAACCATCTTTAAAAAAACTTTTTTTATAGGGACAGAAAACTATAGGTAGGGAGAGTGTCAGTGTGTTTTACTGTGCTAAACCTTGTTTGTAGGGACAGGGAAGGACAGTGAGGGAAATTCTCATTGTGCTATACTGTGTTAAAGCATTCATCATCAACCATCTTTAAAAAAAAAAAAATTATAGGGACAGAAAACTATAGGTAGGGAGAGTGTCAGTGTGTTTTACTGTGCTAAACCTTGTTTGTAGGGACAGGGAAGGACAGTGAGGGAAATTCTCATTGTGCTATACTGTGCTAAAGCATTCATCATCAACCATCTTTAAAAAAACTTTTTTTATAGGGACAGAAAACTATAGGTAGGGAGAGTGTCAGTGTGTTTTACTGTGCTAAACCTTGTTTGTAGGGACAGGGAAGGACAGTGAGGGAAATTCTCATTGTGCTATACTGTGCTAAAGCATTCATCATCAACCATCTTAAAAAAAACTTTTTTTATAGGGACAGAAAACTATATAGGTAGGGAGAGTGTCAGTGTGTTTTACTGTGCTAAACCTTGTTTGTAGGGACAGGGAAGGACAGTGAGGGAAATTCTCATTGTGCTATACTGTGCTAAAGCATTCATCATCAACCATCTTTAAAAAAACTTTTTTTATAGGGACAGAAAACTATAGGTAGGGAGAGTGTCAGTGTGTTTTACTGTGCTAAACCTTGTTTGTAGGGACAGGGAAGGACAGTGAGGGAAATTCTCATTGTGCTATACTGTGCTAAAGCATTCATCATCAACCATCTTTAAAAAAACTTTTTTTATAGGGACAGAAAACTATAGGTAGGGAGAGTGTCAGTGTGTTTTACTGTGCTAAACCTTGTTTGTAGGGACAGGGAAGGACAGTGAGGGAAATTCTCATTGTGCTATACTGTGCTAAAGCATTCATCATCAACCATCTTTAAAAAAACTTTTTTTATAGGGACAGAAAACTATAGGTAGGGAGAGTGTCAGTGTGTTTTACTGTGCTAAACCTTGTTTGTAGGGACAGGGAAGGACAGTGAGGGAAATTCTCATTGTGCTATACTGTGCTAAAGCATTCATCATCAACCATCTTTAAAAAAAACTTTTTTTATAGGGACAGAAAACTATAGGTAGGGAGAGTGTCAGTGTGTTTTACTGTGCTAAACCTTGTTTGTAGGGACAGGGAAGGACAGTGAGGGAAATTCTCATTGTGCTATACTGTGCTAAAGCATTCATCATCAACCATCTTTAAAAAAACTTTTTTTATAGGGACAGAAAACTATAGGTAGGGAGAGTGTCAGTGTGTTTTACTGTGCTAAACCTTGTTTGTAGGGACAGGGAAGGACAGTGAGGGAAATTCCCATTGTGCTATACTGTGCTAAAGCATTCATCATCAACCATCTTTAAAAAAAAATTTTTATAGGGACAGAAAACTATAGGTAGGGAGAGTGTCAGTGTGTTTTACTGTGCTAAACCTTGTTTGTAGGGACAGGGAAGGCCAGTGAGGGAAATTCTCATTGTGCTATACTGTGCTAAAGCATTCCTCATCAACCATCTTTAAAAAAAAAACTTTTTATAGGGACAGAAAACTATAGGTAGGGAGAGTGTCAGTGTGTTTTACTGTGCTAAAACTTGTTTGTAGGGACAGGGAAGGACAGTGAGGGAAATTCTCATTGTGCTATACTGTGCTAAAGCATTCATCATCAACCATCTTTAAAAAAACTTTTTTATAGGGACAGAAAACTATAGGTAGGGAGAGTGTCAGTGTGTTTTACTGTGCTAAACCTTGTTTGTAGGGACAGGGAAGGACAGTGAGGGAAATTCTCATTGTGCTATACTGTGCTAAAGCATTCATCATCAACCATCTTTAAAAAAATTTTTTTATAGGGACAGAAAACTATAGGTAGGGAGAGTGTCAGTGTGTTTTACTGTGCTAAACCTTGTTTGTAGGGACAGGGAAGGACAGTGAGGGAAATTCTCATTGTGCTATACTGTGCTAAAGCATTCATCATCAACCATCTTTAAAAAAACTTTTTTTATGGGACAGAAAACTATAGGTAGGGAGAGTGTCAGTGTGTTTTACTGTGCTAAACCTTGTTTGTAGGGACAGGGAAGGACAGTGAGGGAAATTCTCATTGTGCTATACTGTGCTAAAGCATTCATCATCAACCATCTTTAAAAAAAACTTTTTTTATAGGGACAGAAAACTATAGGTAGGGAGAGTGTCAGTGTGTTTTACTGTGCTAAACCTTGTTTGTAGGGACGGGGAAGGACAGTGAGGGAAATTCTCATTGTGCTATACTGTGCTAAAGCATTCATCATCAACCATCTTTAAAAAAACTTTTTTTATAGGGACAGAAAACTATAGGTAGGGAGAGTGTCAGTGTGTTTTACTGTGCTAAACCTTGTTTGTAGGGACAGGGAAGGACAGTGAGGGAAATTCTCATTGTGCTATACTGTACTAAAGCATTCATCATCAACCATCTTTAAAAAAAAATTTTTTATAGGGACAGAAAACTATAGGTAGGGAGAGTGTCAGTGTGTTTTACTGTGCTAAACCTTGTTTGTAGGGACAGGGAAGGACAGTGAGGGAAATTCTCATTGTGCTATACTGTGCTAAAGCATTCATCATCAACCATCTTTAAAAAAACTTTTTTTATAGGGACAGAAAACTATAGGTAGGGAGAGTGTCAGTGTGTTTTACTGTGCTAAACCTTGTTTGTAGGGACAGGGAAGGACAGTGAGGGAAATTCTCATTGTGCTATACTGTGCTAAAGCATTCATCATCAACCATCTTTAAAAAAAACTTTTTTTATAGGGACAGAAAACTATAGGTAGGGAGAGTGTCAGTGTGTTTTACTGTGCTAAACCTTGTTTGTAGGGACAGGGAAGGACAGTGAGGGAAATTCTCATTGTGCTATACTGTGCTAAAGCATTCATCATCAACCATCTTTAAAAAAACTTTTTTTATAGGGACAGAAAACTATAGGTAGGGAGAGTGTCAGTGTGTTTTACTGTGCTAAACCTTGTTTGTAGGGACAGGGAAGGACAGTGAGCGAAATTCCCATTGTGCTATACTGTGCTAAAGCATTCATCATCAACCATCTTTAAAAAAAAAAATTTATAGGGACAGAAAACTATAGGTAGGGAGAGTGTCAGTGTGTTTTACTGTGCTAAACCTTGTTTGTAGGGACAGGGAAGGCCAGTGAGGGAAATTCTCATTGTGCTATACTGTGCTAAAGCATTCCTCATCAACCATCTTTAAAAAAAAAACTTTTTATAGGGACAGAAAACTATAGGTAGGGAGAGTGTCAGTGTGTTTTACTGTGCTAAAACTTGTTTGTAGGGACAGGGAAGGACAGTGAGGGAAATTCTCATTGTGCTATACTGTGCTAAAGCATTCATCATCAACCATCTTTAAAAAAACTTTTTTTATAGGGACAGAAAACTATAGGTAGGGAGAGTGTCAGTGTGTTTTACTGTGCTAAACCTTGTTTGTAGGGACAGGGAAGGACAGTGAGGGAAATTCTCATTGTGCTATACTGTGCTAAAGCATTCATCATCAACCATCTTTAAAAAAAAATTTTTATAGGGACAGAAAACTATAGGTAGGGAGAGTGTCAGTGTGTTTTACTGTGCTAAACCTTGTTTGTAGGGACAGGGAAGGACAGTGAGGGAAATTCTCATTGTGCTATACTGTGCTAAAGCATTCATCATCAACCATCTTTAAAAAAACTTTTTTTATGGGACAGAAAACTATAGGTAGGGAGAGTGTCAGTGTGTTTTACTGTGCTAAACCTTGTTTGTAGGGACAGGGAAGGACAGTGAGGGAAATTCTCATTGTGCTATACTGTGCTAAAGCATTCATCATCAACCATCTTTAAAAAAAACTTTTTTTATAGGGACAGAAAACTATAGGTAGGGAGAGTGTCAGTGTGTTTTACTGTGCTAAACCTTGTTTGTAGGGACAGGGAAGGACAGTGAGGGAAATTCTCATTGTGCTATACTGTGCTAAAGCATTCATCATCAACCATCTTTAAAAAAACTTTTTTTATAGGGACAGAAAACTATAGGTAGGGAGAGTGTCAGTGTGTTTTACTGTGCTAAACCTTGTTTGTAGGGACAGGGAAGGACAGTGAGCGAAATTCCCATTGTGCTATACTGTGCTAAAGCATTCATCATCAACCATCTTTAAAAAAAAAAATTTATAGGGACAGAAAACTATAGGTAGGGAGAGTGTCAGTGTGTTTTACTGTGCTAAACCTTGTTTGTAGGGACAGGGAAGGCCAGTGAGGGAAATTCTCATTGTGCTATACTGTGCTAAAGCATTCCTCATCAACCATCTTTAAAAAAAAAACTTTTTATAGGGACAGAAAACTATAGGTAGGGAGAGTGTCAGTGTGTTTTACTGTGCTAAAACTTGTTTGTAGGGACAGGGAAGGACAGTGAGGGAAATTCTCATTGTGCTATACTGTGCTAAAGCATTCATCATCAACCATCTTTAAAAAAACTTTTTTTATAGGGACAGAAAACTATAGGTAGGGAGAGTGTCAGTGTGTTTTACTGTGCTAAACCTTGTTTGTAGGGACAGGGAAGGACAGTGAGGGAAATTCTCATTGTGCTATACTGTGCTAAAGCATTCATCATCAACCATCTTTAAAAAAAATTTTTTATAGGGACAGAAAACTATAGGTAGGGAGAGTGTCAGTGTGTTTTACTGTGCTAAACCTTGTTTGTAGGGACAGGGAAGGACAGTGAGGGAAATTCTCATTGTGCTATACTGTGCTAAAGCATTCATCATCAACCATCTTTAAAAAAACTTTTTTTATGGGACAGAAAACTATAGGTAGGGAGAGTGTCAGTGTGTTTTACTGTGCTAAACCTTGTTTGTAGGGACAGGGAAGGACAGTGAGGGAAATTCTCATTGTGCTATACTGTGCTAAAGCATTCATCATCAACCATCTTTAAAAAAAACTTTTTTTATAGGGACAGAAAACTATAGGTAGGGAGAGTGTCAGTGTGTTTTACTGTGCTAAACCTTGTTTGTAGGGACGGGGAAGGACAGTGAGGGAAATTCTCATTGTGCTATACTGTGCTAAAGCATTCATCATCAACCATCTTTAAAAAAACTTTTTTTATAGGGACAGAAAACTATAGGTAGGGAGAGTGTCAGTGTGTTTTACTGTGCTAAACCTTGTTTGTAGGGACAGGGAAGGACAGTGAGGGAAATTCTCATTGTGCTATACTGTGCTAAAGCATTCATCATCAACCATCTTTAAAAAAAATTTTTTTATAGGGACAGAAAACTATAGGTAGGGAGAGTGTCAGTGTGTTTTACTGTGCTAAACCTTGTTTGTAGGGACAGGGAAGGCCAGTGAGGGAAATTCTCATTGTGCTATACTGTGCTAAAGCATTCCTCATCAAACATCTTTAAAAAAAAAAATTTTTATAGGGACAGAAAACTATAGGTAGGGAGAGTGTCAGTGTGTTTTACTGTGCTAAAACTTGTTTGTAGGGACAGGGAAGGACAGTGAGGGAAATTCTCATTGTGCTATACTGTGCTAAAGCATTCATCATCAACCATCTTTAAAAAAACTTTTTTTATAGGGACAGAAAACTATAGGTAGGGAGAGTGTCAGTGTGTTTTACTGTGCTAAACCTTGTTTGTAGGGACAGGGAAGGACAGTGAGGGAAATTCTCATTGTGCTATACTGTGCTAAAGCATTCATCATCAACCATCTTTAAAAAAAAAAAAATTATAGGGACAGAAAACTATAGGTAGGGAGAGTGTCAGTGTGTTTTACTGTGCTAAACCTTGTTTGTAGGGACAGGGAAGGACAGTGAGGGAAATTCTCATTGTGCTATACTATGCTAAAGCATTCATCATCAACCATCTTTAAAAAAACTTTTTTTATAGGGACAGAAAACTATAGGTAGGGAGAGTGTCAGTGTGTTTTACTGTGCTAAACCTTGTTTGTAGGGACAGGGAAGGACAGTGAGGGAAATTCTCATTGTGCTATACTGTGCTAAAGCATTCATCATCAACCATCTTAAAAAAAACTTTTTTTATAGGGACAGAAAACTATAGGTAGGGAGAGTGTCAGTGTGTTTTACTGTGCTAAACCTTGTTTGTAGGGACAGGGAAGGACAGTGAGGGAAATTCTCATTGTGCTATACTGTGCTAAAGCATTCATCATCAACCATCTTTAAAAAAACTTTTTTTATAGGGACAGAAAACTATAGGTAGGGAGAGTGTCAGTGTGTTTTACTGTGCTAAACCTTGTTTGTAGGGACAGGGAAGGACAGTGAGGGAAATTCTCATTGTGCTATACTGTGCTAAAGCATTCATCATCAACCATCTTTAAAAAAAAAAATTTATAGGGACAGAAAACTATAGGTAGGGAGAGTGTCAGTGTGTTTTACTGTGCTAAACCTTGTTTGTAGGGACAGGGAAGGCCAGTGAGGGAAATTCTCATTGTGCTATACTGTGCTAAAGCATTCCTCATCAACCATCTTTAAAAAAAAATTTTTTTATAGGGACAGAAAACTATAGGTAGGGAGAGTGTCAGTGTGTTTTACTGTGCTAAACCTTGTTTGTAGGGACAGGGAAGGACAGTGAGGGAAATTCTCATTGTGCTATACTGTGCTAAAGCATTCATCATCAACCATCTTTAAAAAAACTTTTTTTATAGGGACAGAAAACTATAGGTAGGGAGAGTGTCAGTGTGTTTTACTGTGCTAAACCTTGTTTGTAGGGACAGGGAAGGACAGTGAGGGAAATTCTCATTGTGCTATACTGTGCTAAAGCATTCATCATCAACCATCTTTAAAAAAAAAAATTATAGGGACAGAAAACTATAGGTAGGGAGAGTGTCAGTGTGTTTTACTGTGCTAAACCTTGTTTGTAGGGACAGGGAAGGACAGTGAGGGAAATTCTCATTGTGCTATACTGTGCTAAAGCATTCATCATCAACCATCTTTAAAAAAACTTTTTTTATAGGGACAGAAAACTATAGGTAGGGAGAGTGTCAGTGTGTTTTACTGTGCTAAACCTTGTTTGTAGGGACAGGGAAGGACAGTGAGGGAAATTCTCATTGTGCTATACTGTGCTAAAGCATTCATCATCAACCATCTTTAAAAAAACTTTTTTTATAGGGACAGAAAACTATAGGTAGGGAGAGTGTCAGTGTGTTTTACTGTGCTAAACCTTGTTTGTAGGGACAGGGAAGGACAGTGAGGGAAATTCTCATTGTGCTATACTGTGCTAAAGCATTCCTCATCAACCATCTTTAAAAAAACTTTTTTTATAGGGACAGAAAACTATAGGTAGGGAGAGTGTCAGTGTGTTTTACTGTGCTAAACCTTGTTTGTAGGGACAGGGAAGGACAGTGAGGGAAATTCTCATTGTGCTATACCGTGCTAAAGCATTCATCATCAACCATCTTTAAAAAAAAAATTTTATAGGGACAGAAAACTATAGGTAGGGAGAGTGTCAGTGTGTTTTACTGTGCTAAACCTTGTTTGTAGGGACAGGAAAGGCCAGTGAGGGAAATTCTCATTGTGCCATACTGTGCTAAAGCATTCCTCATCAACCATCTTTAAAAAAAAAAATTTTTATAGGGACAGAAAACTATAGGTAGGGAGAGTGTCAGTGTGTTTTACTGTGCTAAACCTTGTTTGTAGGGACAGGGAAGGACAGTGAGGGAAATTCTCATTGTGCTATACTGTGCTAAAGCATTCATCATCAACCATCTTTAAAAAAACATTTTTTATAGGGACAGAAAACTATAGATAGGGAGAGTGTCAGTGTGTTTTACTGTGCTAAACCTTGTTTGTAGGGACAGGGAAGGACAGTGAGGGAAATTCTGATTGTGCTATACTGTGCTAAAGCATTCCTCATCAACCATCTTTGAAATCCTTGTTTTTTGGACAGTCAGGGAAATTGTCATTGTGCTATTCTGTGCGAAAGCAATCATCCTCAACCAGATTTAGAAATCCTTAAGTAAAGGGACAGAGAAGGACACCTGAAGGTAGCCCTTATTGCTTTTTTCCCATCTCCCTGCAGGCCATCCATTAGAATGTCTGGAAGGCAAACAAGGAGAGGCAGACAGTCAGGAGGCAATAAAAGAGGGCAAGCAGTCTCTGTGTCTGGGGGCAACAGTGCTGGTCGTGGACGCGGTGCATTGTCATCAGCACATGGTCATGGGACACGCTTGTCCTTCTTTTCGGCAGCTGGACATGTTGAGCCACATCATGCCGAAGACTTGGTAGAGTGGATGACCAAGCCCTCCTCCTCCTCCTCATCCTCTCTCACCCAGGCTCAGGGTACTGGCAAAGCAGCTGCCAAAGCATCCTCTTCCCTGGTATCAATGTCAGACTCATCATCAGTCACTCCTTCCCTAGACCCACCATGTCCTCCTCCTGAGGAGTCCCCCGAACTGTTTGAGCACAGTGTTGGGTACATGCTCCAGGAGGATGCCCAGCGTTTCGAAGGGTCTGATGATGAAACCCAGCTAGAGGAAGGCAGTAGCGTGATAGCAGACAGAGGGGATGCTCAAGAAGGACACCAATCTGGCAGTCATGTTCCAGCAGCTGCAGCATACTGCCAGATTGGCTCCAGTGATGAGGAGGGAGAGGATGATGAGGTCACTGACTCCACGTGGGTGCCTAATAGGAGAGAGGAGGAGGAGGATGAGGAGGAAGCACATCTCCAACGAGGCAGGATGCCCTTTGGTGGCCAGCGTAAGGGCAGTACACCGACGGAATCACACCGCAGAGCTCCGCCTGTGCAGGGCGCTGCCTCTGCCCGTCATTCAAAAAGTTCTTTGGTGTGGGCCTTTTTTGAGGCTAGTGCATCAGATCGCACAGCTGCTGTTTGCAACATATGTCTCAAGCGTATATCGCGTGGCCAAAACATCAGCCGCTTGGGTACCACATGCCTGACCAGACATATGTTGACCTGCCATGCAGCTCGTTGGCAAGCCTACCTCAAAGACCCACACCAAAGAACAAAGCGGACCTCTCCTTGCACCGCATCAGCTGGGATCTCCAACCCCACTATAACTTCAATCCTCTCTGAAACATGCACTGAGAGGAATGAAGGTGTAGAATTAGGTGTGTCACAGCCAAGTACTTGCGGCCACTCTGCTAGCAGTACACCGACGTCCGATTCTAGCAGGCAAATTTCCCTGCCCCAGCTGCTGGACCGTCGAAAGAAGTTCACTCCCAGCCATCCACATGCCCAGCGGTTGAATGCTAGCTTGGCTAAATTGCTAGCGCTTCAACTGCTGCCTTTTCAGTTGGTAGACTCGGCCCCCTTCCGTGAGTTTGTGCAATGTGCGGTTCCTCAGTGGCAGGTTCCCAAACGCCACTTTTTCTCACGGAAGGCTATTCCGGCTCTCTACCGGCATGTGGAAGGCAATGTCTTGGCCTCGCTGGACAGGGCGGTCAGCGGTAAGGTGCATATTACCGCTGACTCATGGTCCAGCAGGCATGGACAGGGACGTTACCTTTCTTTCACGGCCCATTGGGTCACTCTTTTGGCAGCTGGGAAGGATGCAGGACAAGGTGCAGTAGTGTTGGAGGTTGTTCCACCGCCACGCCTCCAAAATGCTACTACTGGTTGTGACACACCTCTCTCCTCCACCCCCTCCTCTTCTTCTTCCTCCATGGCCTCTTCCTGTGCTTTGTCCTCTGAACCAGCGGTGCTCCGTAGCCGTTCAAGGGGCTACGCAAGTACGCAGGCAAAAAGATGCCATGCCGTGCTTGCGCTGGTGTGTTTGGGGGACAGAAGCCACACTGGGGCAGAGGTCCTGTCTGCTCTGCAGGGCCAGGCCGAGAGGTGGTTGACGCCACGCCAGTTTAAGCCAGGAATGGTGGTTTGCGACAATGGCACCAACCTCCTCTCCGCCCTCCGACAGGGACAACTGACCCATGTGCCCTGTGTGGCTCACATCCTTAACCTGGTGGTGCAGCGGTTCTTGGGCAGGTACCCGGGCTTACAGGATGTCCTGAGGCAGGCCAGGAAAGTCTGTGTGCATTTCCGCAGATCTTATAATGCCAGTGCTCGCCTGGCTGAGCTGCAAAAGGAGTTGAACCTGCCCAAGAACCGCCTTATATGTGACATGCCCACCAGGTGGAACTCAACGTTGGCCATGCTGCAGCGGCTGCACACGCAGCAGAGGGCCATCAATGAGTACCTGTGCGACTACGGCACCAGGACAGGGTCAGGGGAGCTTGGTTTTTTTTCTCCACGCCAGTGGGGCATGATCAGGGATGCATGCACTGTCCTGGTACCATTTGAGGAGGCCACGAGGATGGTGAGCAGTGACAGTGCATGCATCAGTGACACTGTACCTCTTGTCCACCTGTTGGAGCACACGCTGCGTGGAATAATGGACAGGGCACTTGAGGCAGAACAGAGGCAGGAAGAGGAGGACTTCCTTGCCTCTCAAGGCCCCCTTTACCCAGACAGTGTTCCTTCTGTCCCACCCATCGCACAGGAAGAGGAGGAGGAGGAGGAGGAGGAGGAGGAGGATTGTGTCAGCATGGAGGTGGAGGCTGGCACTCAGCATCATCAGCAGCAGTCTTTTAGGGATGATTTACAGTCCCAAGAAACCAGTGGACTTGTACGTGGCTGGGAGGAGGTGGCTGAGGATCATGTCGTCCTTAGTGACCCAGAGGACTCCGGACCGAATGCCTCAGCTAACCTACGCTGCATGGCCTCCCTGATCCTGCAAAGTCTGCGGAAGGATCCTCGTATTCTTCGGATCAAGGAGAGGGACCATTACTGGCTGGCCACTCTCCTTGATCCACGGTACAAGGGTAAGGTTGCGGACCTTATGTTACCGTCGCAGAGGGAGCAGAGGATGAGACAACTCCGGGAGGCCTTGCAGAAAGGTCTGTGCAACGCGTTCCCAGAGACTGGGAGGTTACAAACTCCTGGTCCTGGACAACGAGTTGCTGAGGCTTCGGCCAGTCAAAGAAGGAGCGGTGGGGAAGGTGGCCGTCTGACCGATGCGTTCAGACAATTCTTTAGTCCGCAGCCCCAAAGTATGATCGGTTCCAGCAACCATCGCCAGCGTCTGATAAACATGGTGCAGGAATATCTAGGGGCAAGGTCAGACTTGGACACCTTCCCCACCGAAAATCCTCTGGCTTACTGGGTCTTGAGGATGGATCACTGGCCAGAGCTTGCACAGTATGCAATTGAGCTACTGGCCTGTCCTGCATCCAGCGTTCTTTCGGAACGCACATTCAGTGCTGCTGGAGGATTTGTCACGGATCACAGGGTGCGCCTGTCCACCGACTCGGTTGATCGACTGACTTTCATCAAGATGAACCAGTCTTGGATCACCACCAGCTACCACACACCTGATGCTGATATAACAGACTAATTGATTTTAACATGTCACATCCCTTCAAGACTGATGCTGATGCTGAGTGCCTGTGCTGTTATGTTGACTGGCTATCCTCCTCCTCCGAGTCCTCAATGATACGATTGATGATGATAGCTTGGAAGATCATTTTTGTTTATGGGTGCCGCCACCAGTGCCTAACGCCCAATTTTTCAGCCCCTGTTTAACAGGGGCGTGTAATTACTATTTTTGAAGCAATACTTTGCAACAGGGCTCATTGCTGTGCTCCAAGTACAGTATCTGTGAGGGGTTGCAGTGTTGTGCCACCAGTGCCTAAGGCCCAATTTTTCAGCCCCTGTTTAACAGGGGCGTGTAATTACAATTTTTGAAGCAATACTTTGCAACAGGGCTCATTGCTGTGCTCCAAGTACAGTATCTGTGAGGGGTTGCAGTGTTGTGCCACCAGTGCCTAAGGCCCAATTTTTCAGCCCCTGTTCAACAGGGGCATGTAATTACAATTCTTGATCTAATAATTCACAGCAGGGCCCATTGCTGCACCCACCAAGAGTAACTCTGAGGGCTTACAGTGTTGTGGCAACGCCACCACCACCACCACCACGAAAGGCCCAATTTTTCAGCCCCTGTTCAAAAGGGGCATGTAATTACAATTCTTGATCTAATAATTCACAGCAGGGCCCATTCCTGCACCCACCAAGAGTAACTCTGAGGGCTTACAGTGTTGTGGCAACACCACCACCACCACCACCACCACGAAAGGCCCAATTTTTCAGCCCCTGCTCAACAGGGGCATGCAATTACAATTCTTGATCTAATAATTCACAGCAGGGCCCATTGCTGCACCCACCAAGAGTAACTGTCAGGGCTTACAGTGTTGTGGCACCAGCACCACCATCAAAGGCCCAATTTTTACTACCACTGTTCAACAATTATATGTAATTACAATTCCTGATATAATAGTTGACAGCAGGGCGTTCCAGCACCAACCAAGAGTAACTGTGAGTGCTTACAGTGTTGTGCCAACACCAACAACTAAGGGGCCTATTTCTGCAGAGTATATACGGCAGGTCCCTACTTTCAAACATCCAACTTACAAACGACTCCTACTTGCAAACGCAAGAAGACAACAGGAAGTGAGAGGAAATCTACCCCTAGGAAGGAAAATTCTCTCCTGTAAGAATTAATATGGGAGAAAGGTGTCTCCTCTGTACTGATGCTTTATCACCAATCCTTGTTTCAAGAAAAACACCACATTTCAAAAACAGTTGTCATTGGGACGGAAAGTGAGGTGAAATGTTCTGAACAGGGGCACAGACAGCAAAACAAATGTTACAGGGGTGATAACCCTTACCTATGTTTTCCAAAAAGTTTAAAAATAGATTTTTGGGCTGGAGCTACACTTAAACAATGTACCTGTTCAAAATTACAAACACATTCTACATAAGAACAAACCTACAGTCCCTGTCTTGTATGCACCGCCTGTATACGGCTGTTCAGAGTATATAGGGCCTTTTTTATTTTATGTGCGGGGTTCCCCTTAATATCCATACAAGACCCAAAGGGGCTGGTAATGGGCTGGGGTAGGGGGGGGGGGTCATGGGGTAGCTATGCCATTTTTCTTAAAGATTTTCATCCATATTACCGGGACCAGACATTACATTAAAGCCGCAAGCAGTTTTAAATGTTTTTTTTTTCCTTTAGAAGTGTCATTTTGTGCAGGGACAGTTCTAAACACGGGAAACACGTGGCACTTCACAGGCATACTTTAGACACCCCCCAGGTACGATATTTAAAGGAATATTTGACTTTTTTTTTTCACTTTATGCATCATTAAAATGACTGCTCCCGAAAAACGACCGTTTTTAAAACTTCTTTTTGCATTGATACATGTCCCCTGGTGCAGAACCCGGGTTCCCAAACCCTTTTTAGGACAATAACATGCATAATAGTCGTTATAATTAGCACTTTAGAATTCGAACGTTCGCATCCATTGTATTTAATAGGGTTCTAATGTTCGTACGAACTTTCGGTCCGTTCGCGGGTTCTGGTGCGAACCGAACCCGGGGGTGTTCGGCTCATCACTACTTCCTGCATCTCCTTTGTATATCTCTTTACTATATCTCCTTCCTACATTTCTTTCCTACATCTTCTCACATCTCCTTCTTCCATCGCCTTCCATCATCTCCTTCATACATCTCCTTCCTACATCTTATTCCTGCATTTTATTACTACATGTTCTTACATCTCCTTCCTACATCTTCTTCCTACATCTCCTTTCTATATCTCCTTCCTGTCTTTCCTTCATATATATCCTTCCTACATCTCATTCCTTCCTCTCCTTCCTTCATCTTCTTCCTACATCACTTTCCTACATCTCCTTCATACATCTCCTTCCTGCATCTTCCTACATTTCCATCCTACATCTCATTCCTTTATCTCTTTCCTGCATCTCCTTCCTACATCTCATTCCTACATTTCTCTCCTTCCTTTATATTGTTCCTACATCTCATTCCTACATTTCTCTCCTTCCTTCACCTTCTTCCTACATCTCATTCCTGCATCTGATTCCCACACCTTCTTCTTACATCTCCTTCCCACACACATCTCTTTTCCTACATCTCCCTCCTACATCTCCTTCCTATATCTCCTTCCTTCATCTCCTTCATACATCTCATCCCACATCTATTTCCTACATCTCCTTCCTATATCTTCCCACATCTCCTTCCTACATCTCTTTCCTACATCTTCTTCCTTCATCTCCTTCCTACATCTCTTCCCACATCTCTTTCCTACATCTCCTTCCTATATCTTCCCACATCTCCTTCCTACGTCTCTTCCCACATTTCCTTCCTACGTCTCTTCCCACATCTCCTTCCTACGTCTCTTCCCACATCTCCTTACTACATCTCTTCCCACATCTCCTTCCTACGTCTCTTCCCACATCTCCTTCCTACATCTCTTCCCACATCTCTTTCCCACATCTCCTTCCTACATCTCTTTCCTACATCTTCTTCCTTCATCTTCTTCCTTCATCTCCTTTCTACATCTCCTTCTTACACATAGGTGTGCGCAGCCTATTGCATTAGGGTGTGCACCCCAAAGCTCAAACACACATGAATGCCACCTGCTGTCACATGGAGGAAGCTCTGATAATGGGGGACAGTTGATTGGGAGCATATTATGCCACACTCTAAATACAAGTGTAGTGTGTTCCTATAGTTGAACCTAGCCTTTAATATAATGGGGGCATTTACACTGGTCACTGGAACCCCAAACCACCCACCTGGTGCCACTCCTGGATAATGCTATGCACATGGGGTGATTAGGGTGTGCCCAGGCACACCCAGCACACCCTGTGCACACACCTATGTTCTTACATCTCTTTCCTACATCTCCTTCCTACATCTCTTTCCTACATCTCTTTCCTACATCTCTTTCCTACATCTCCTTCCTACATCTCCTTCCTACATTTCTTTCTCACGTCTCCTTCCTACATCTCCTTCCTACATCTCCCTTCTATATCTCCTTCCTAGATCTTTTTCTTCATCTCTTACCACATCTCTTTCCTACATCTCCTTCCTATATCTTCCCACATCTCCTTCCTTCATCTCTTTCCTACATCTTCTTCCTTCATCTCCTTCCTACATCTCCTTCCTTCATCTCTTTCCTACATCTCCTTCCTTCATCTTCTTCCTACATCACTTTCCTACATCTCCTTCATACATCTCCTTCATACATCTCCTTCCTGCATCTTCCTACATTTCCATTCTACATCTCATTCCTTTATCTCTTTCCTGCATCTCCTTCCTACATCTCATTCCTACATTTCTCTCCTTCCTTCATCTTCTTCCTACATCTTATTCCTACATTTCTCTCCTTCCTTCATCTTCTTCCTACATCTCATTCCTGCATCTGATTCCCACACCTCCTTCTTACATCTCCTTCCCACACAAATCTCCTTTCTACATCTCCTTCCTACATCTCCTTCCTATATCTCCTTCCTTCATCTCCTTCATACATCTCTTCCCACATCTCTTTCCTACATCTCCTTCCTATATCTTCCCACATCTCCTTCCTACGTCTCCTTCCTACATCTCCTTCTTACATCTCTTTCTCATGTCTCCTTCCTACATCTCTTTCCTACATCTCCTTCCTACATCTCCTTCCTACATCTCCTTCTTACATCTCTTTCTCATGTCTCCTTCCTACATCTCTTTCCTACATTTCCTTCCTACATCTCCTTCCTACATCTCCTTCTTACATCTCTTTCTCATGTCTCCTTCCTACATCTCCTTCCTACATCTCCTTCCTACATCTCCTTCCTACATCTCCTTCTTACATCTCTTTCTCATGTCTCCTTCCTACATCTCTTTCCTACATCTCCTTCCTACATCTCCTTCCTACATCTCCTTCCTACATCTCCTTCCTACATCTCCTTCTTACATCTCTTTCTCATGTCTCCTTCCTACATCTCTTTCCTACATCTCCTTCCTACATCTCCTTCCTTCATCTCTTTCCTACATCTCCTTCCTTCATCTTCTTCCTACATCACTTTCCTACATCTCCTTCATACATCTCCTTCATACATCTCCTTCCTGCATCTTCCTACATTTCCATTCTACATCTCATTCCTTTATCTCTTTCCTGCATCTCCTTCCTACATCTCATTCCTACATTTCTCTCCTTCCTTCATCTTCTTCCTACATCTTATTCCTACATTTCTCTCCTTCCTTCATCTTCTTCCTACATCTCATTCCTGCATCTGATTCCCACACCTCCTTCTTACATCTCCTTCCCACACAAATCTCCTTTCTACATCTCCTTCCTACATCTCCTTCCTATATCTCCTTCCTTCATCTCCTTCATACATCTCTTCCCACATCTCTTTCCTACATCTCCTTCCTATATCTTCCCACATCTCCTTCCTACGTCTCCTTCCTACATCTCCTTCTTACATCTCTTTCTCATGTCTCCTTCCTACATCTCTTTCCTACATCTCCTTCCTACATCTCCTTCCTACATCTCCTTCTTACATCTCTTTCTCATGTCTCCTTCCTACATCTCTTTCTTACATTTCCTTCCTACATCTCCTTCCTACATCTCCTTCTTACATCTCTTTCTCATGTCTCCTTCCTACATCTCCTTCCTACATCTCCTTCCTACATCTCCTTCCTACATCTCCTTCCTACATCTCCTTCTTACATCTCTTTCTCATGTCTCCTTCCTACATCTCTTTCCTACATCTCCTTCCTACATCTCCTTCCTACATCTCCTTCCTACATCTCCTTCCTACATCTCCTTCTTACATCTCTTTCTCATGTCTCCTTCCTACATCTCTTTCCTACATCTCCTTCCTACATCTCCTTCCTACATCTCCTTCCTACATCTCCTTCCTACATCTCTTTCCTACATCTCCTTCCTACATCTCTTTCCTACATCTCCTTCCTATATCTCTTTCCTACATCTCCTTCCTACATCTCCTTCCTACATCTCTTTCTCACGTCTCCTTCATACATCTCTTTCCTACATCTCCTTCCTACATCTCCTTCCTACATCTCCTTCCTACATCTTCCTACATCTGTTTCCTACATCTCCTTCCTACATCTTCCTACATCTGTTTCCTACATCTCCTTCCTACATCTCCTTCCTACATCTCTTTCTCACGTCTCCTTCCTACATCTCCTTCCTACATCTTCCTACATTTGTTTCCTACATCTCCTTCCTTCATCTTCTTCCTACATCTCCTTCCTATATCTCCTTCCTAGATCTTTTTCCTACATCTCTTCCCACATCTCCTTCCTACATCTCCTTCCTATATCTTCCCACATCTCCTTCCTAGATCTCTTTCCTACATCTTCTTCCTTCATCTCCTTCCTACATCTCTTTCCTACATCTCCTGCTTACATCTCCTTCCTACACCTCCTTCCTACATTTCTTTCTCACGTCTCCTTCCTACATCTCCTTCCTACATCTCCCTTCTATATCTCCTTCCTAGATCTTTTTCTTCATCTCTTACCACATCTCTTTCCTACATCTCCTTCCTATATCTTCCCACATCTCCTTCCTTCATCTCTTTCCTACATCTTCTTCCTTCATCTCCTTCCTACATCTCCTTCCTTCATCTCTTTCCTACATCTCCTTCCTTCATCTTCTTCCTACATCACTTTCCTACATCTCCTTCATACATCTCCTTCATACATCTCCTTCCTGCATCTTCCTACATTTCCATTCTACATCTCATTCCTTTATCTCTTTCCTGCATCTCCTTCCTACATCTCATTCCTACATTTCTCTCCTTCCTTCATCTTCTTCCTACATCTTATTCCTACATTTCTCTCCTTCCTTCATCTTCTTCCTACATCTCATTCCTGCATCTGATTCCCACACCTCCTTCTTACATCTCCTTCCCACACAAATCTCCTTTCTACATCTCCTTCCTACATCTCCTTCCTATATCTCCTTCCTTCATCTCCTTCATACATCTCTTCCCACATCTCTTTCCTACATCTCCTTCCTATATCTTCCCACATCTCCTTCCTACGTCTCCTTCCTACATCTCCTTCTTACATCTCTTTCTCATGTCTCCTTCCTACATCTCTTTCCTACATCTCCTTCCTACATCTCCTTCCTACATCTCCTTCTTACATCTCTTTCTCATGTCTCCTTCCTACATCTCTTTCCTACATCTCCTTCCTACATCTCCTTCCTAAATCTCCTTCTTACATCTCTTTCTCATGTCTCCTTCCTACATCTCCTTCCTACATCTCCTTCCTACATCTCCTTCCTACATCTCCTTCTTACATCTCTTTCTCATGTCTCCTTCCTACATCTCTTTCCTACATCTCCTTCCTACATCTCCTTCCTACATCTCCTTCCTACATCTCCTTCCTACATCTCCTTCTTACATCTCTTTCTCATGTCTCCTTCCTACATCTCTTTCCTACATCTCCTTCCTACATCTCCTTCCTACATCTCCTTCCTACATCTCCTTCCTACATCTCTTTCCTACATCTCCTTCCTACATCTCTTTCCTACATCTCCTTCCTATATCTCTTTCCTACATCTCCTTCCTACATCTCCTTCCTACATCTCTTTCTCACGTCTCCTTCATACATCTCTTTCCTACATCTCCTTCCTACATCTCCTTCCTACATCTCCTTCCTACATCTTCCTACATCTGTTTCCTACATCTCCTTCCTACATCTTCCTACATCTGTTTCCTACATCTCCTTCCTACATCTCCTTCCTACATCTCTTTCTCACGTCTCCTTCCTACATCTCCTTCCTACATCTTCCTACATTTGTTTCCTACATCTCCTTCCTTCATCTTCTTCCTACATCTCCTTTCTATATCTCCTTCCTAGATCTTTTTCCTACATCTCTTCCCATATCTCCTTCCTACATCTCCTTCCTATATCTTCCCACATCTCCTTCCTAGATCTCTTTCCTACATCTTCTTCCTTCATCTCCTTCCTACATCTCTTTCCTACATCTCCTGCTTACATCTCCTTCCTACATCTCTTTCCTACACCTGTTTCCTACATCTCCTTCCTTCATCTCCTTCCTTCATCTCCTTTCTATATCTCCTATCTCTATGCAGTGCTGTGCAGTGTCTAGCCAATAAATTCCCAGGCTGCCCATGCCAGGTCACGTATCACCCAGTTCTGGCCATTAATGTTAATTTTGGCATCAAATTTTGATTTAGTTTTAGTTATAGTTATTTGACTAAAATGCCAATTTAGTTTTAGTCCAATTTTAGTCATCTGCAATTGTTTCAGTCCCATTTTAGTCATCTGCAATGATTTTAGTTTTAGTCGTAATTTAGTCGACTAAAATCTCCAGTACATGTCAGTCGAATAAAATCATTTTAGTCAACTAAAATCGAATGTGTTTAGTTAAATTGTAAAGCATTATTTAAGAATTTCTATAGAATTTACAAACTCATTATATACTCCTGGAGTAAAAAAATCTAATATCATGTTATTATTTATGGTATTACATTTTGAACAAACTCACAGACACAGATTTAGCCACTCTGGAATGTCTGAGGAGGCCTGTAATGCTGCACAGTGCTCTGGACGGTGGTCTGAGGAGGCCTGTAATGCTGCACAGTGCTCTGGACGGTGGTCTGAGGAGGCATGTAATGCTGCACAGTGCTCTGGACGGTTGTCTGGGGAGGCCTGTAATGCTGCACAGTGCTCTGGACGGTGGTCTAAGGAGGCATGTAATGCTGCACAGTGCTCTGGACGGTTGTCTGGGGAGGCCTGTAATGCTGCACAGTGCTCTGGACGGTGGTCTGAGGAGGCCTGTAATGCTGCACAGTGCTCTGAACAGTGGTCTGTCTGAGGAGGCCTTTAATGCTGCACAGTGCTCTGGACAGTGGTCTGTCTGAAGAGGCCTGTAATGCTGCACAGTACTCTGCACAGTGGTCTGTCTGAGGAGGCCTGTAATGCTGCACAGTGCTCTGGACAGTGGTCTGTCTGAGGAGGCCTGTAATGCTGCACAGTGCTCTGGACGGTGGTCTGAGGAGGCCTGTAATGCTGTGCAGTGCTCTGGGCAGTGGTCTGTCTGAGGAGGCCTGTAATGCTGCACAGTGCTCTGGACGGTGGTCTGAGGAGGCCTGTAATGCTGCACAGTGCTCTGAACAGTGGTCTGTCTGAGGAGGCCTGTAATGCTGCACAGTGCTCTGGACAGTGGTCTGTCTGAAGAGGCCTGTAATGCTGCACAGTACTCTGCACAGTGGTCTGTCTGAGGAGGCCTGTAATGCTGCACAGTGCTCTGGACAGTGGTCTGTCTGAGGAGGCCTGTAATGCTGCACAGTGCTCTGGACGGTGGTCTGAGGAGGCCTGTAATGCTGTGCAGTGCTCTGGACAGTGGTCTGTCTGAGGAGGCCTGTAATGCTGCACAGTGCTCTGGAAAGTGGTCTGTCTGAGGAGGCCTGTAATGCTGCACAGTGCTCTGGACGGTGGTTTGAGGAGGCCTGTAATGCTGCACAGTGCTCGGGACAGTGGTCTGTCTGAGGAGACCTGCAATGCTGCACAGTGCTCTGGACAGTGGTCTGTCTGAGGAGGCCTGTAATGCTGTGCAGTGCTCTGGACAGTGGTCTGTCTGAGGAGGCCTGTAATGCTGTGCAGTGCTCTGGACAGTGGTCGGTCTGAGGAGGCCTGTTATGCCGCACAGTGCTCTGGACAGTGGTCTGTCTGAGGAGGCCTGTAATGCTGCACAGTGCTCTGGACAGTGGTCTGTCTGAGGAGGCCTGTAATGCTGCACAGTGCTCTGGACAGTGGTCTGTCTGAAGAGGCCTGTAATGCTGCACAGTACTCTGGACAGTGGTCTGTCTGAGGAGGCCTGTAATGCTGCACAGTGCTCTGGACAGTGGTCTGTCTGAGAAGGCCTGCAATGCTGCACAGTGCTCTGGACAGTGGTCTGTCTGAAGAGGCCTGTAATGCTGCACAGTGCTCTGGACGGTGGTCTGAGGAGGCCTGTAATGCTGCACAGTGCTCTGGACGGTTGTCTGGGGAGGCCTGTAATGCTGCACAGTGCTCTGGACGGTGGTCTGAGGAAGCCTGTAATGCTGCACAGTGCTCTGGACAGTGGTCTGTCTGAGGAGGCCTGTAATGCTGCACAGTGCTCTGGACAGTGGTCTGTCTGAAGAGGCCTGTAATGCTGCACAGTACTCTGCACAGTGGTCTGTCTGAGGAGGCCTGTAATTTATTTTGCTACACCATAGGGGCCCGCGGTCCCTGCCTGTAATAAGGTCCTTTTGCTAAGGCTTAGCTGAAACCAGTGTCAGGCCTAACCATGTGCTATCTGCGCCTAAAGAACTGTGCTGGAGGGAGAAGACGAGATAGTCTGCAGCAAGTGTTATGCAAGAGGAGAGTATCTAAATTGTCCCAAACCATGCAAGAATCTTTTCTGGGCATCCCATGAATTCCTTAACCCCATCCAAGTTCTAATCCCTCAATAAAATACAAAAAAAAAGCTAATGGACTTGTTCATTGTCTTGGAGTGTCTGGAGGTGAATGCCGGGCCGGGCAGGGTGACAGGCGGGCCACATCACTCAGCAGCCCCTACGGGGGTACCGCTACATGAGGATTTGACAGCAATCATAAAGACATGGATTTCTTGGAGGAGCATTTAATCGGAGATTCAGAGTATTGCGCATAATTAGCGACTACTACAACACGCTATACTCCATCCTTCTATATATGAGTGATCAATGGCTCATTGCTAGCAAATTATTGGCAGGGCAATCATGGACGACACCCCTAACACAGGTGTTCGGTATACTACAGAGAGCTCAGTACAATCCTCACCAATGCCATCATTGTCTTTACTTTGCAGATGGCGCCATCTTTATTCAGGCGTCATCCGGGTTCACCATCTACTTCCTGGACAATGATGGCGGCTCAGAGATCACACAATCAAGTAAATCCTGCTGCCTGTAGAGTTCTGGGCCGTGCTCACAAATGTCAGACATGGATCAGCCTCCTGGAAATGCTTCCTCCTCCTTCTACAAAGTTACAATGTACAGTCTGATCACTGGGGGAGGGGAGACTGATAAAATGCTTCCTCCTCCTTCTACAAAGTTACAATGTACAGTCTGATCACTGGGGGAGGGGAGACTGAGGAAATGCCTTCTCCTCCTTCTACAAAGTTACAATGTACAGTCTGATCACTGGGGGGAGGGGAGACTGAGGAAATGCTTTCTCCTCCTTCTACAAAATTACAATGTACAGTCTGATCACTGAGGGGAGGGGAGACTGAGGAAATGCTTCCTCCTGCCTGCAGCAGAATGATGACATCATCTGAGCCTAGGCACAGTCACTGACTGGAGCTCCAGGATGACTTTTCGGTGATAAATGGTTGAGGGATTCCTGTTTTCTGTCTCTGGTGTCATGTGAGGAATTTATTCCTGGAGACTTGTGACGGGTCCACTATAAATAAGATGAATGGTCAGTCATGTGACCTGGGGGAGTATATAAAGAGACGCACAATATAACTTATATACACATCATGAATCACACAGATGGAGAAGACAGGAACTCTGACTGTCAGCTCTTCAGACAAGGACTGGACACAGTCGGTGACCATGTCTAGGTTGTTTCCGTCATACAATGGTGGGGTGGGGATCTATACATCATGGCCCTCAGGAGTCAGACAGACAATGGCGGCGGAATGTATACAGCGCCCCCCGGATAACGCCGATCGTATAAACAGACCTGAGCTGTGGAAATGATTTCCATGGAGGATCTCAGCCAGATTGATGGGACTCTCCACATTCATCTGCATTGTATCCAATCCAACCACCACTGGACTTCTATCACCTCCTATACAGACGATCGGCAGCACCTGCACTGAGCGCTGCCGATCCCTTCCCAGCAGCTGAGTGGCGGCTCCTCTATAGCAGCGCTTCTCAACCCTGTCCTCAAGTACCCCCAACAGGCCATGTTTGGGGAATTTCTCTTAGATAAAATAGCCAGTGGCGTCACTAGGGTTGGTGTCACCCGGTGCGAAAAAAAATGGTGTCACCCCCCCACCAACTATAGTCCCCCTCAGTACAGACCCCCCTCCACTAACTACAGACCCCACTCCCGCAGTATAGATCCCCCTCCCTCAGTACAGACCCCCCCACTAAGTACAGACCCCCCTCCATCAATATAGATCCCCCTCCCTCAGTACAGACCCCCCCACTAAGTACAGACCCCCCTCCATCAATATAGACCCCCCTCCCTCGGTATAAACCTCCCCCCTCAGTACAGACACCCCCACCTCAGTGCAGACCGCTCCACCAGTACAGACACCCCCACCTCAGTGCAGACCCCCCTCAGTGCAGACCCCCCAGCAGTACAGACACCCCCTCAGTGCAGACACCCCCTCAGTTACAGACCCCCCTCAGTTACAGACCCCCCTCAGTTACAGACCCCCCAGTGCAGACCTTCCTCAGTTACAGACACCCCCTCAGTTACAGACCCCACCAGTGCAGACCTTCCTCAGTTAAAGACACCCCCTCCATTACAGACACCCCCTCAGTTACAGACACCCTCCAGTTACAGACACCCTCCAGTTACAGACACGAGACACCCCCTAGTTACAGACACCTCCTCAGTTACAGACCCCCCAGTGCAGATCTTCCTCAGCTACAGACACCCCCTCAGTTACAGACCCCCCTCAGTTACAGATCCCCCTCAGTTACAGACCCCCTCAGTTACAGACCCCCCTCAGTTACAGACATCCTGCAGTTACAGACACCCTACAGTTACAGACACCCCCTCAGTTACAGACCCCCCCAGTGCAGACCTTCCTCAGTTACAGACACCCCCTCAGTTACAGACACCCCCAGTGCAGAACTTCCTCAGTTACAGACACCCGCTCAGTTACAGACACCCCCATCTCAGTTACAGACACCCGCTCAGTTACAGACACCCCCATCTCAGTTACAGACACCCCCTCAGTTAAAGACCCCCCTCAGTTACAGACCCCCCTTAGTTACAGACCCCCCCAGTGCAGACCTTCCCCAGTTACAGACACCCCCTCAGTTACAGACACCCCTCTCAGTTACAGACACCCCCCTCAGTTACAGACACCCCCCTCAGTTACAGACACCCCCCTTAGTTACAGACACCCCCTCAGTACAGACCCCCCTCAGTACCAGTCCCCCCTCAGTACAGACACCCCCTCAGTTACAGTCCCCCCCTTGGTGAAAACCCCCCCTAGTGCAGACCCCAACAGTACAGACACCCCCAGCATTAGACACCCCCTCCCCCCATCAGTATAGACGCCCCCCCCTTACCTTACAGACCTCAGAACAGAGCAGCAGATACACACAGCGGTGTGTCTCTGGAGCGCGGTCTCCTCCTCCTCTGTGGATGTAAACAGAGAGGAGGGGGCGGCGGCTTCCTTCCGCTCCGCTGAGGGACCCAGCCGCGGCGTGAGCCGCGAGGCACAGGGCAGCAGGCGGGCGGTGTTAGTGTGGTGCCACTACCCACGGGTGTCACCCCTCTGGTGGATGTCACCCGGGTGCGGCGCGCACCGCCCGCCCCCCCTGCACCTGGCTAGCAACGCTGCTGAAAATAGCTGTCCAAACTACCAAGCCATTGACCTGCAAACATGGCCTGTTGGGGGTACTTAAGGACAGGGTTGAGAACCATTGCTCTATACGAAGGGAATGGGCAGCCGGTGGATTGAAGTTCATTGCCTGGAATGGCTCCTAGGCTGTCAGGGCGAGATCCATTTCCTGAAAAAGGATGAAAACGTTATAAAGCATCATTTCTGAACAAGCAGCACGTCCAAAAAGTAGTGCAGACAGAAGAAAATGGCTTTACCATAGATCACTGCATTGTGCTGGAGTTCTCCTTTAAACTCTCCATCCTAATAAAGATGAACTTATACCGGGGGGGTTCGGGGTCCTCGTATAGGCTAGAGAGGCTGCTCATCACAATGACTGTCCAATAGGAAGGTGCATGAGGAGAGAAGGGGCGGGCCAGGGCCACCAAGTACTGGTCAACCAGTGGTGGGGGTGGTTTCCGGGGATCAGAGGGTTGTGCTGATACCCACTAGTACCCGTCTTCAGCCTAAATGTCCCCACAAGTCATAGGCACCTATAAGCCTCCATAGACATACAGACATCCATAGGGATCCATACATATCCATAGACACCCACATGGATTTATAGATATCCAATATTTATAGACATCCCTAGGCACCCATAGGCATTTATTTGGATCTATAGATATCCTTAGGTACCCTAGACATACATAGGGATTTATACATATCCATAGGCACCCATAGAAATTCATAATGGTCTATAGTAATCCCTAAGGCTTCCATAGCCATCCAAAGTTATCCATAGATATTCATAGAGATCTAACCAATATTTATAGACATCCTAGGCACCCATAGGCATTTATAAGGATCTATAGAGATTCTTAGGCATCCCTAGACATACAGACATCCATAGGGATTCATACATATCCATAGGCACCCATAGAAATTCATAAGGATCTATAGGCCTCCCTAAGCACCCAAAGGCTTTCATAGCCATCCAAAGGTATCCATAGACATTCATAGAGATCTACAGATATCCATAGGCATCTATAGACATCCAAAGGGATTTATAGATCTATATAGGCATTCTGAGGCACCCATAGGTTTTTTAAAGGCATCCATAGGCACCCATAGATATTCATAGCAACTCATAGACATTCATAAGGATCTATAGACATGTATAGGCTTCCATAGTCATCTAAAGGTATCCATAGACATTCATAGAGATCTACAGACATCTATAGATATCTATAAGCATCCATAGGGCTTTATAGACATATATAGGCATTCAGAGGCACCCATAGGTTTTCCAAGGTATCCATAGGCACCCGTAGACATTCATAGCAACTCATAGACATCCATAGTTATTCATAAGGATCTATAGACATCTATTGGCTTCCATAGTCATCTAAAGGTATCCATAGACATTCATAGAGATCTACAGACATCTATAAATCTTCATAGGCATCTATAGACATCCAAAGGGATTTAAGACATACATAGGCATCCTGAGGCACTCATAGGTTTTCAAAGGCATCCATAGGCACCTGTAGACATTCATAGCAACTCGTAGACATCCATGGACATTCATAAGGATCTATAGACATCTATAGGCTTCCATGGTCATCTAAAGGTATCCATAGACATCTATAGAGATCTACAGACATCTATAGATATTCATAAGCATCCATAGGGATTTTAAGACACATATAGGCATCCTGAGGCACCCGTAGGTTTTCAAAGGCATCCATAGGCACCCATAGACATTCATAGTAACCCATAGACATCCCTAGGTATCCCATGGGCTTCCATAGCCATCCAAAGGTATTAATAGACATTCATAGGGATCTACAGATATCTATAGCTTTCCATAGGCATTCATAGACATTATTATACATCCATAGGACCCATTAGACAATAACAGGGATTTATAGACACCCCTAGGCATATATAGACATTCATAAGGATCTATACGCACCCATAGGTATTTAAAGGCACACATAGACATTTATAGGACCCTATAGACATTCATAGGGATTTATAGTCATTCCTTGGCACAGACAAGCATCCATAGACATTCATAAGGATCTATAGGCTTCACTAAGCACCCATAAGTATTCAAAGGCATCCATAGGCACCCAAAGAGACCCATAGACACTCATAAGGATCCATAGACACCCAAAGAGATCCATAGACACTCATAATGATCCATAGACACCCAAAGAGATCCATAGACACTCATAATGATCCATAGGCACCCAAAGAGATCCATAGACACTCATAAGGATCCATAGGCACCCAAAGAGATCCATAGACACTCATAAGGATCCATAGGTACCCAAAGAGATCCATAGACACTCATAAGGATCAATAGGCACCCAAAGAGATCCATAGACACTCATAAGGATCCATAGGCACCCAAAGAGATTCATAGACACTCATATGGATCCATAGGTACCCAAAAGAGATCCATAGACACTCATAAGGCATCCATAGGCACCCAAAGAGATCCATAGACACTCATAAGGATCCATAGGCACCCAAAGAGATCCATAGACACTCATAAGGATCCATTGGCATCCATAGACTCAGCTTCATTATTAGAAGCACTCGAACAATGACACTTGAAATCTGGCTCCTGGGGGTATCTAGGCAATAGAAATTATTTAAAGTAGAACTCTGGCCTCTCATTAAAAAGGATCTACGGTATGTTCTACAACACCTAATAATGGGTCCATCTGCACTTCCAGTTTTCTCTTAGGTGATGATGCTGTTCGGCTCCTACCTGTACTCTACCCGGTGGATCCGATAGCAGTGGGCATATGGTGGGGCTCCAGCTGAGGCTCCCAAGACCCTTTCCAACCCACAAATGCAAAAAGCCGGCACTGGTCTGGCGGCTCTCCTTCAATAATTCACAGGATGATACTAACGCGTTTCAGCCACAGAAGGCCTCAGTCATACTCTATCCTGGTATCACTGGATTACCAAACATGAGACACCTACCTACAACATGAATGTTGCATGAAGGGCCTTAATGTGACCATGGCAATCCCTGTACAGCAGAGCTCAGACTGGGAGAGGTAGAAGCAGCAAAAAGAGCTGATCAGCTGAGATCATCAATCTACTGCCTCCTCTTCATTGTCCAATCACAGCCTGGGGGAGGGACAAGACTAGACAAACATGTGCAGAATGAAAACATTTGTTTTAACAGCTGCTGAGATGATCTATCAGCCACATGGGGAGAGCATTGTTTTCAATGAGTCAGCTGACCTATAGGCCTCTATTGTGAGAAGGAGCAGTAAAGCACAACCACTGTGCAGCGCTCCAGAGTCGGGAGCAGAGGCTGGGCTTGTAATAAGTAGATATGTAATAATGTCTGCCCTCGGGGCTTTCACACTAGAGAAACAGCAGCCGCTGTTTAGGGTCGGTTTGCAGGCGCTATTTTTAGCGCAATAGCGCCTGCAAACCGCTCCAGTGTGAAAGGGGTCTTAGGGGTTAGGGCTCTTTCACACGGAGGGTCCGTTCAGGTCCGCCTGTCAGGTTTTTAGGCGGACCTGAACGGATGCTCCATGTACCCCTATGGAGCCACGGATGTCAGCGGTGACATGTCCGCTGACATCCGACCCGCCAAAGTGTGACGGAGGAAAACCCTATTTTTCTATCCGCCTGCGGATCGGATCGGATGACAACGGACTCTATGGTCCGTCGTCATCCGATCCCCCATTGGGGAGAGCGGCGCTCTGACAGGGCGGTCCCTGCATAGTGTGCGGGGACCGCCCAGTCATCCGCCGGCTCAGCGGGGATCAACGGAGCGATCCCTGCTGAGCAAGCGGAGCTTCACGGGGCGGATCATTACTGATCCGTCCCGTGTGAAAGAGCCCTTAAGGTAAGGTGACCAGATTTTTAAAATGAAATCCAGGGACATATTTTTTTTTTGTACTAGTAATGGCGGCAATCAGTGACTCTCCGCCCGCCGCCGCCCGCCTCACAGCCTGTCAAGTCTTCTCCGGGCCCCGGCTACTACTGGGTGGGGAGCGGAGGAAGATCACTCCGCCAGGGAAGGCAAGGAGAGGCAGGCGACTGGCCGGGACTTCAGCCAAGGCAGAAGAACATGCGAGTGGAGCTGAATGGACATGCACCCGAAACTGAAGAAATATTCCCTCCGCTTCGACCAGCACATGACCATCAGAAAGGCGCACAGATAATTGAAAAAATACACCCCCCTAAGCTAGTAGAAGCGGCGGAGCGAGGGTGTGTAATTCAGAATTTTTGTTTTTTTATTCTGCACTGACTGTCTTTGAAATTGCCCCAGCCCCTGTTCAAAACCAATCCGGGGACAAAGCTGGGGACAGACTTGGTCCGGGGACAGTGTCCTCAATCCGGGGACTGTCCCCTGAAACCGGGGATGTCTGGTCACCCTACCTTAAGGTCAAAAAACCTTGAGGCTTTGGTACCACTTTAACAGCTGCTGAGATGATCTATCAGCCACATGGGGAGAGCATTGTTTTCAATGAGTCAGCTGACCTATAGGCCTCTATTGTGAGAAGGAGCAGTAAAGCACAACCACTGTGCAGTGCTCCAGAGACGGGAGCAGAGGCTGGGCTTGTAATAAGTAGATATGTCTGCCCTGTGTACATCTAGAATTACAAACAATACCGAGAACCTGCATCCTGTAAATCATAAATTCCCGCTAATAGGATCAGTTACATCCAGCCAGCCCCTTTGATGTGTGTCTGAAATAAATAACTAATAAAGCTTTCCATTCCCTTTTTCGGTGGATTTTAGGAAATTTGATTAAAAAAACACCCAGAAGCCGTACGTCCCATCTGTCGAAAGAGCCGACCCTCCCGCTCCAGAGTGGGGGGGCTCTGTCGGAGGATTGGAGCTCGGTGTTGTATCCCCGCAGACCTGGAGAACTGATACAATGTGGTTTACCACTTCACTGGGTGGAAATGATATCACTTGTCATCTGCTGGTGCCTCAAGGGGTCCATCACTAGTCAATTCCCACCCATCTTACCATGCCTGCCGATTCTCCAACCTCACAGAACACCTTTGATGTAGCGGGAGTTGGAGGGCAGCCAACGCATGCAGCAGTTACCCGATAACCACAGCTAGTTATCCACATGAGGTCATCTGCCATGTCTCGGAGATCAGACTACACCGAGGGTGTCCTCCTGTGACTCACCCCAAGCACAAACACTGGAGAAGAATGGCTTGCTTACTCCAATTCTTCTCCCACATTGACATTCCGATATTAACAACATCCAGAGAACGACGGCCAAGTGAAGGATTGTTGTCTACACAATTCCTGATAACTGGATGTTTGTATGTTGTATAAACCGCTATCCCAAACAGATCAGCATGAGCCATGACTCCAGAGAGGAAATAGAAGACATCTTTGTATAACCGCCAACATCTTCCTCAACTATACTGAGGAGGCTCTGCCAGAGGAACATGGAGGTGTCCATCTGGGGTGGCTTGATCCTCAGTGACCTCCATCACCAGGGCTGCTGTAAGAAACCCCATGCAACCAACCTGACAGGGCCCCCACCCAAATAAATGCAGTTTACTATGCTTCAGTTACGAATGAACAGTGAGTAATTGGTACCGATCACCCATTGTGTTCATTCAGGAAAGGAAGGGGCTTGTAAATAAGACATATTTACTGGATCCTACCCCCACTCTCCATCCTGAAGGATCCTATTGGGTGCTTGCAGCTGCTGGCGGTAGGGAGAGGAAGGAAGCCGGAAGCACTGCCAGGGTGGGGCACACAGGAGGGCTTGGGCAGTGGGAGGAAGTGTATGGTGCACAGAAAGGGTGATTGGTGTGGTGAGGGGAGCAATTATTGGATCCGATCCCCTGTATGGCTCTCTCTGCAGCAGATGAAAGCCGGTGAGATGGAGAGGAGAAGAAGCCAGCTTTCAGCTGCTGCAGAGAGAGCCATACAGTTTTCAGTAATTGCCCCCCCTCCCCGCCAAGCCGATCACCCTCTCTGCCCACATGTGATTCACCCTCCTGCCTGGGCCTCATAGTGTAGCTTGTGCAGGGACTTCCACTGCAAGCAGCACCGGACTGGGAGTGCGGGTCGGTGATCGGAGGTGGGGTGACATGCCGTGGACCCTGTGCTCCCCAAGCTCCCGGGTATGAGATCACAAAATGTGGTTTGGGAGCGCCCTTCCTTATTTGATGTTTGCTGTTCTTTGGGAGTGTTTTTCGTCTAAAGTGGAACCTCCTCATTTCAACTGGTGACGGGTTGTACATAGACCACCCATCCGATACAGCATGGCAAGGTTGAGGGGCTTGATTGACTCATTACAAACCAGTATGTGAGTCCACATTTTCTGGTAAGCGTGTCCATTTTACTTCTTGGTGGTGGATTACACAAACCAATGGCCAGTGTTTTTCTATTGTACCTTCACATGGGTATCTCCATCTTCACTTAAGGATTCCAATTTCTTGGTGGACGTTTTTTTTTTTTATAAATTTTTTGATTTTATGAACTTTCATTTTAGATTTATTGAACTTTATTTATTCACTACCATTTTTGCTTCATTGATCATATAGCACGTTATTCACAATTGATTTGCTGCAGCGTTTTTTGTTCTGTCATTTGTGTGCACATTAACCACTTGCCGACCGCCGCACGACGAGGATATACGTCGACAGAATGCCACGGCTGGGCATATGGGCGTACAGGTATGTCCCCTTTAAGATGCGAGCCGTGGGTCGCGCGCGCGCGACCCTGACGGGAGCTCCGTGACTGCGCCCGCGGGACCCCGCGGACCCGATCGCCGCCGGTGTCCCGCGAGCTGAAGAACGGGGAGAGGTCAGTGTAAACACAACATCTCCCCGTTCTTCCTAGTGACATGCCACTGATCGTCTGTTCCCTGTCATCGGGAACAGCGATCAGTGACGTGTCACGCCAAGCCACGCCCCCTAACAGTAAGAATCACTACCTAGGTCACACTTAACCCCTTCAGCGCCCCCTACAGGTTAACCCCCTTCACTGCCAGTGTCGTTTTCACAGTAATCAGTGCATTTTTATGGCACTGATCGCTGTAAAAATGACAATGGTCCCAAAATGGTGTCAAAAGTGTCCGATGTGTCCGCCATAATGTCGCAGTCACGATAAAAATCGCTGATCACCGCCATTACTAGTAAAAAAAAAAAATTATTAATAAAAATGCCATAAATTTATCCCCTATTTTGTAGACGCTATTACTTTTGCGCAAACCAATCAATATACGCTCATTGCGATTTTTTTTACCAAAAATATGTAGAAGAATACGTATCGGCCTAAACTCAGGAAAAAAATGTTTTTTTATATGTTTTTGGGGATATTTATTATAGCAAAAAGTAAAAAATATTGCTTTTTTTTCAAAATTGTCGCTCTATTTTTGTTTATAGCGCAAAAAATAAAAACCGCAGAGGTGATCAAATACCACCAAAAGAAAGCTCTATTTGTGGGAAAAAAAGGACGTCAATTTTGTTTGGGAACCACGTTGCACGACCACGCAATTGTCAGTTAAAGCGACGCAGTGCCGAATCGCAAAAAGTGGCCTGGTCTTTGACCAGCAAAATGGTCCGGGCTGAAGTGGTTAATGCCACATACACACAATCGGAATTTCCAACAACAAATGTTCGATGTCAGCTTTTGGTTGGATTTTCCGACCGTGTGTGGGCTCCATCGGACATTTGCCGTTGAAATTTCCGACAACAAATGATTGAGAGCTGGTTCTCAATTTTTCCGACCACAAAAGTTGTGGTCGGAAATTCCGATCGTGTGTATACAATTCCGACGCACAAAAATCCTACACATGCTCGGAATCAATTCGACCCATGCTCGGAATCATTGTACTTGATTTTTCTCGGCTCGTCGTAGTGTGGTACGTCTCTGCGTTCTTGGCGTTCGGAATTTCCGAGCAACATTTGTGTGACCGTGTGTATGCAAGACAAGTTTGAGCCAACATCCGTCGGAAAAATTGGAAAAATTATCAACGGTTTTGTTGTCAGAATGTCCGATCGTGTGTACGTGGCATAACAGTTTTTCATGTCACATTGCTACTACATCACTACTACACCGCTTCTACACCACTACTACAGTGATCTCCACTAGCTTCCAGGTCCTGAGCTGTGAGGTCAGCCTGCTGCATTGGGAACACAGCCGGTCAGCTACTCAGCAAGGGGACCATTCAGAGAATGCTTTGCCTCTTCGGCTTGAATGCATAGCGTTCTCTGATTGGACAAGGTGGAGAGGTGGGTTGGTGATGTCATAATATTCACTCCATCCAATCAACACTTTGCATTCATTCAGAAGAGGCAAAGCATTGTCTGAATGGTGCCCTTGCTGAGCAGCTGACCGCCTGTGTTCACAATGCAGTAGGCTGACCGCTCAGCATAGGACCTGGAAGCCAGTGGAGATCACTTCAGTGGAGATGTAGTAAATGTGTAGTAGCAGTGCTGTAATGGTGTAGTAGCAGTACAGTATTGATGTTGTAGCAGTGCAGTAATGGTGTAGTAGCACTGTAACAGAGTTGTACGAGTAGTGTAGGTGTAGTAATGGTGTAGTAGCAGTGTAGTAATGGTGTAGTATTGGTATAGTAGCAGCAGCGCAGTAATGGTGTAGTATTGGTGTAGTAGCCGTGTAGTAGAGTTGTACTAGTGGTGTAGTGTAGATGTAGTAGCAGTGTAGTAGAGGTGTAGTAGCAGTGTAGTAGTGGTGTAGCAGCGCAGTAATGGTGTAATATCGGTGTAGTAGCAGTGTCGTAGAGTTGTACTAGTGGTGTAGTGGAGGTGAAGTAATGGTGTAGTAGCCATGTAGTAATGATGTAGTAAAGTTGTAGTAGAGGTGTACTAGCAGTGTGTCTACTTCAGTGATTTTCGGCTTCCGGAGGCACCGGCCATGTATGATATATACATAGTTATTCCAAGCTGGAACAATGTAACTATATATAATCATATGTGTAGTAGTGGTAGTAGCAGTGCAGTAATGGTGTAATATTTCTATACTAGCAGCACAGTAATGGTGTAGTAGCAGTGTAGCAGAGTTGTACTAGTGGTGTAGTAGAGGTGTAGTAGCAGTGTAGTAGTGGTGTAGCAGCGTAGTAATGGTGTAATATATTGGTGTAGTAACAGTGTAGTAAAGTTGTACTAGTGGTGTAGTGGAGGTGTAGTAATGGTGTAGTAGCAGTGTAGTAATGGTGTAGTAGAGTTGTACTAGTGGTGTAGTGGATGTGAAGTAATGGTGTAGTAGCCGTGTAGTAGCAGTGTAGTAATGATGTAGTGGAGGTGTAGTAGTGGTGTAGTAGAGGTGTTCTAGCAGTGTCTAATTCAGTGATTTCCAGCTTCCGGAGGCATCGGCCAGGTAAGATATATACATAGTTAATCCAAGCTGGAACAATGTAACTATATATAAGCATAAGATGCCTGGAGTTCATCTCTAAGGCTGGTTTCACACGGACGTTTGTTTTTTTTGTTCAGTTCAGTCACGTTTTTTTGAAAAGAAAAACAGATACGGATGTCAATTAAAAAAAAAAAACAAACAACTGAACTGAACTTCAAACACTATATACAGCTGGTTGCTAAGGAGGGGGCTGGGAAGCTGTCAGCAGGGTTCCCCGCAGACAGCTGAATGTAGAAAAAAAACGTTAAAAAAGCATCTTGGGGTTTCCCCCCTCAGGTCCATACCAGGCCCTTCGGGTTTAGTATGGATTCTGAGGGGACCCCTTAACCCCTGCATTCCCCCCCATGACAATTTATTTTTTTAAATGGCGTGGGCCCCCCCCCCCAAAAAAAAAATCCATACCAGACCCTTATATGAGCATGGAGCCCAGCAGGTCAGGAAAGGGAGGGGAAAAGCGAGCGCCCACCCCCTCCTGAACCATACCAGGCCGCATGCCCCTATGTGAATGGGTATCGGGTACATACTACCCTACCCATTCACCAGAAAGGCAGTGAAATGTAAAAATAAATAAAACAAGAGGCGGTTTTTAACAATTCCTTTATTAATAGCTGTCTTCTCCCGATGCCGCCCTCTCTGCCACTGTCACTTCCCGCCTCTCCCGTGCCTTCTCCCCCGATGTCGTTGTCTTCTCCTCCCGCCGCCACACTCCTGGGACCTCCTCTCCTGCGACATCACAGGGGGCGGGCTCTCCAGGTGACGTCATCTGATGGCCACGCCCCATAGCTATATAACAGATGCCAGACAGTGGACGACAACACAACGTAGGAAGACGGCAACAGAAGATCAGCGGCTTTTAAATTTTTTTAGCAGGTAACCGGCGGCGAGGAAGAAGACGACGGCAGCGGGAGAGAAGGCATGGGCGGGAGGAAAAAACGTCGGCAGAAGGAGAAGACGGTGGTGGGAGGAGAAAACGATGGTGGGAGAGAAGGCACTGGGAGAGACGGAAGGAAGAGACGGCGGCGGAGAGGACGGCACCAGGTGAAGACAGAGCTATTAGTAAAGGAATTGTCAAAATCCGCCTCTTGTTTTTTTTTACATTTCACTGCCTTTTTGGTGAATGGGTAGGAGTAGTACAGTATGTACCCTATACCCATTCACAAAGGGTGGGAGCCGGAATCTGGCCAGGGTTGTCGGGAAGAGGCCCTTGTCCCCATCAACATGCAAGCACCCACCTCCCCATGTTGAGGGCATGTGGCCTGGTATGGTTCAGGAAGGGGGGGCTCACTCGTACCCTCCCTTTCCTGACCTGCTGCATGCTCAGATAAGGGTCTGGTATGGATTTTGGGGGGGGACCTCTCATCATTTAAAAATAAAAAATAGATTGGCATGGGGGGAGTCCCTCTGAATCTATACTAGACTCGAAGGGCCTGGTATGGACCAGGGGTGGGGGGGACCCCATGCCGTTTTTTGGGGGATTTTGTTTTGCTGGCAATTTATTTTTTTACATTAAGCTGTCAGAGAACCCCGCTGACAGCTGCTCATCGGTTGTTAAGAACGCGGCGGTTGGCTTCCCGACCCCTCCTTAGCAACCAGCTATATACAGTGTGTTTAATGAGAAAAAAAAGGGTGTGTTTAACCACTTAAATACCCGCCTATAGTCAAATGACGTCCACAGGAGGGATCTCCTATCCTGGGTGGACGTCATATAATGTCCTGGGCTTCCCGGCCATCTAGGGGGCACGCGTGTGCTGCCGGCCGCGATGTCAGCCGGGCACCAGCGATTGCCCGTGATCACAGCAGGACTGTGGATCTGTGTGTGTAAATACACAGATCCACGTCTTGTCAGAGGTGAGGAGACCGATGTGTGTTCCCAGTACAGAGGAACACAGATCGGTCTCCTCCTCTTGTGAGTCCCCGCCCCCCCCCAGTTAGAATCACTCCCTAGGGAACATATTTAACCCCTTGATCGCCCCCTAGTGTTAACCCCTTCCCTGACAGTCACATTTACACAGTAATCAGTGCAGTTTTATAGCACTAATCGCTGTATAAAGGTGAATGGTCCCAAAAATGTGTCAAAAGTGTCCGATATGTCCGCCGCAATGTCACGGTCACAATAAAAATCGCAGATCGCAGATCGACGCCATTACTAGTGTAGCGGCCTCCACTCTCTCCCTCTAGTATCACTTCTTCTGTCTCTGGCTTTTGTCTAGGGGTACCTTGGAGGAGAGAGTGCGGGGTCACCACGCCAATGTTCCCACTGCAGATGTGTATGTGTAGTGGGAGACAATCCTCTTTTACCTTCGGGTCGGTGTTCTGCATCTGGAGCCTCCTCCTGGTTTCTTGAGCAGTGTCTGCCAGTAAATGAGCCCCACACCAATAAAGTCCAACACTCCTTTATTCTTCTCAAAGTAAAAGTGAACACAATCAGTTGGACTCCCTCAATGAACAGATCAGACAGGGGGTGTGGATGTGAGTAGGCCCAGGCACAACAAACTCTCTTACTTGCTTCCTAGAAGTAGATTCCTGCTCCCAATCGAGGAAAACATCCCTCCGGGCGGTCTCCGGAGGCTCACCTGTCACTGGCAATTTGCTGCACCAGGTCTTCAGGTAAGTACCCCCTCCAGTCCCTTACACCACTGGATTCAGGTACCCACTCCCATGGTCCCCTAGGAAGTCCCTCCCTCGCGGAGCCTTAGTCCAGGACACTCAGTCCCAGACCTCCATCCAAGTACCTCACCCCAGGCTAAAGGTGCCTGGGATGGAACACGACCTCCGAACGTCCTCTAGGCCTAGGCCGCCTAGACTCCCGACACGAACCACCGCCCTCAGGCTGAAGGTGCCTGGGACTCGACTCCCGCCACCAAAAATGGCCGCCCCCTTTATACCCTCTCCCAGCAAGCACGGCGGGTTCCCCGCCCCACCATACAACCGCCGAGAGAGGCCAAAAGAGGTACGGCACTGCAACGATGGCTCAACCCCGGGCCCAAAGTGACAGCGCCATCCGGTGGGCCCCAGGGAACCATACATCACAGTTTCCCCACCAGATTCAAACAGAAAAGCACATACCCGCTACACTAGTAAAAAAATAAAAATGGCATAAATTTATCCCCAATTTTGTAGGCGCTATAACTTCTGCGCAAACCAATCACTATACGCTTATTGCAATTTTTTTGACCAAAAATATGTAGAAGAATACATATCGGCCTAAACTGAGGAAAAAAAATGTTTTTTTTTTTTTAAAAATTGTGATATTTATTAAATCAAAAAGTAAAAAATATTGTGTTTTTTTCAAAATTGTCGCTCTTCTTTTGTTTATACCGCAAAAAATAAAAACCGCAGAGGTGATCAAATACCACCAAAAGAAATCTCTATTTGTGGGAAAAAAAGGACGTAAATTTTGTTTGGGAGCCACGTCGCACGGCCGTGCAATTGTCATTCATAATGTGACAGCGCTGAGAACTAAACATTGGTCTGGGCAGGAAGGGGGTGAAAATGCTCGGTATTAAAGTGGTTAAAAAGGATCGTTCGCTAACATCCGTTTTTTTCGTCCATTCTGTTTTTTTTTACGGATCAAAAAATAGGGTTTTCTTCTGTAGCACAACCCCGTAGGAGCTGCTGGTTTTAGTTTTGGGCCTTGCACGTTACCTCAGTATTCGTTGTCTAGGGGAAGAAAGTCTGTAAGAACTCCAATGTCCACACACAATGTAAAACCCTCTGCAGTTGGGTTTTACTTTCCTTTGCATAAAACGTATGAAGCAATGGCGGTGCGTCCATATAGGGCGCCGGACTGCCGCCCCCTCTCGCTCCCGCACCGCCACTGAAAGACAATACACAGATTCATGCATTGCATGAATCTGTGTATTGTCACCGCTGCCGCGCTGCCCACTATACATATGGCCGGCCTCCTGGTTAGCGCCGGCCATATGAATTAGAGCGGTGGCCGGCGGTGGGTGTGTTCTGGAAGTGTCTATCAGAGCCTGCGGCTCTGATAGGCTTTCCGAATACAGCTCTCAGGCTGTAATCGGCTTCCAAAAACTCCTCCCAGGTACGCACGGGGGTGCGTTCCTTGGAGAAGACTGTGGAGGTTTCAGCCAATCAGGTTCACCGGAACTGGTTACCGGTAACCTGATTGGCTGAAGCGACATCGAGGGCGGGAGTACACATTGAGGACGGCGCTCACCGAGGAAGGTAAGTGCAGGGCTGGGGGGGGGGACAGGCTGCATTTGGGGGGAACTGGCTGTATATGGGGGACAAACTGGCTGCATTTGGGGGGAACTGGCTGTATATGGGGGACAAACTGGCTGCATTTGGGGGGAACTGGCTGTATATGGGGGACAAACTGGCTGCATTTGGGGGGAACTGGCTGTATATGGGGGCACACTGGTTGTATATGGGGGCACACTGGCTGTATATGGGGGCACACTGGCTATATATATGGGGACAAACTGGCTGTATATGGGGGCACACTGGCTATATATATGGGGACAAACTGGCTGTATATGGGGGACAAACTGGCTGCATTTGGGGGGAACTGGCTGTATATGGGGGCACACTGGTTGTATATGGGGGCACACTGGCTGTATATGGGGGCACACTGGCTATATATATGGGACAAACTGGCTGTATATGGGGGCACACTGGCTATATATATGGGGACAAACTGGCTGTATATGGGGGCACACTGGCTGTATATGGGGGCAAACTGGCTGTATATGGGGGGCACACTGGCTGTATATATGGGGGCACACTGGCTGTATATGGGGGCACACTGGCTGTATATGGAAACAAACTGGCTGTATTTGAGGGGGCAAACTGGTGGCGTTTGGGCACAGTGGCTGTGTTTAATGGGCACAGTGAAGGCAATTGATTTTTTTTTTTTCAGTTTGTTTGCGCCCCCCCAAAAATTTTGAGCACCAGCCGCCACTGGTATGAAGAATAGTAGAAGGGTGAAGGGAAGGGGTAGGTTTAGGTACACAGTACAGATCACTGGGGAAAACTCCTCAAGTATACAGTCACTCACCACTCTTTCTGGAGTGGGTATTGCTCACCCGGATAGGCCCCTCTCACCTGGCCTAGCAGCCGGTATGATGCACAAACAATAATCAGGACCTGTCTCTGCCACAGACTGGTGGTACACAAAATTGGATAATCCGGGATCCTCTGCCACAGGACTCATCACCCGAACTTCCAGCTAAAGAATCAAGAGCCTTTAAGCCGACCCGGCAGACTGCAAGGTAAACTTTAGTTGCGGTGCATCCTCCAATAGAATTACCAGGCCCTCCTTAAGACCCCAGCCTTCTGCTTGGTCTTTTCCAGGACAGGTCCTCCCCTGGTTTCCTCCAGTGAGTGGCTTCCTCCCTCAGGATGGACAGCACAGGATCACCTTCAATGGGTAGGCCCCAGTCAGCATAACTGGGCCTACTTGGTAGAGTTGCAGCCTCGGACCAACATGGCTCAGAGGCTGAAATCACACAATACACCCCTCACGCCAGGAGGGCCGCGGGGGGGACGAAGGACCCCAAAAGATGGCGTCTGCCCCTTAAGTACCCTTCCCCAGCATGCTCAGCGGGTAGACCACGCCCACTGAACTGTTCCCGAGGGAAGGTACCCAATGCACTCTGACTTGTCAATCTTCCACATTGGCCTGAGGTGGTAACGCCACCTACAGGCAAACAGTGGGAAGTTTTCCAACACAGCCATAGCCGGAACAGAGGCTAATTTAACATTAATCATTTACATCTGAGCCTAGCTATTGGCTCAGATATCCTCTAAATTTAACATAGCACCCAGTGATTGGGAGCAGGGCGCTACACTTCCATCATAAAAAACGGAGCTTAGCGGAGACGGATGTCAGCGAATGATCATCCCATAGAGATACATATATGTCCGTTTTTAATCCGTCAACTAATGGATGAAAAACGGACATACGAAACGGCCGTGTTAAAGGGGCCTACGTATGACAACAATGTCTCTCCATGTAAAAGCAGAAGATGGTGCTGGCCGTGGTCTATAGATGATGTACATTCGATGTACACGCCATCCCATGGTGGGACTCTGGAGTCCCTCTGCAATGTTTGGTAGGGGAACTTTGCAGAGGTTTTGTGGCGGGTTCTAGTCAATACATGCAGCGATATGATCACCTGGCGTACGCCGGGCACATTCCTCCGCACTCTCATGGGGAAATGTTTTGGTAATTGTACCACCATTCTTTCACACATTCGGTGATATGGATCTGAAGAGCACGTTATGAGCTGCCCCCCAACCCTCCCCCCAACCTTAAAGTTTCTTCTTGTATGTATGACAAAATGATTTATAACATTCCAGGACACATCGAGCGTTAGACAAAACTCCATGTGCAGGACTGGGCTCCCATCCCCCCCTCGCCATGGTCCTATCCCTCCCAAACCTCCAGCAGCTGTCAGACTCGAAGGAAAAAAAGCGAATGACTGTCACGCAAAGAGCTCATAAAGAAGGAGTCTTGTCATCGGCACCTTGACCCAAGATTTGGCTCCTGGACGCGTCTCGCCGTACCCACCCATGGCCGCGCTGATGTATTTCCCGGCTGTTTTTAGAGCGGCAGGAAACAGTCCTTTCCTCTTTATAAACACCGGAGCAGGTCACTGGACAGCCGCATCGCTCTCAATGGTCGCTGTGTACGGCCCATTTATCACGCCGCATCGTCCTTCTTCCATGATGGAACATTTGTCAGCGGAGGAGGAAGTCAGCCCGCATCGCCCTCAGTGGTTGCTGTGTACGGCCCATATGTATCACAATATATTACACCCCTCATCCTCTCTGTCCCATGATCAGCGGAGGAGGAAGCCAGCCGCACGGCTTGGTGGTTCTCCATGAGGATGACGTAGCCCGGGAACCAGGACCTGAAGAAGGTCTGAGGAAGGCAATGAAGGACAGAACCCATCATGGATGTGATCAGGACTTTTCCGTGTGTTCACTATGGACATCCATTGCATCTCTCTAGAGACACGTCAGTATAGGAAATCCCAGACAGGAGTCCAGATAAGGGGTCCTGACCAGTGGCGGCTGGTGCTCAAAATTTTTGGGGGGCGCAAACAAATTGAAAAATTCTAAAAAAAAAACATCAATTGCACCCTCACTGTGCCATCAAACGCAGCCACTGTGCCATCCAATCCTGCCACTGTGCCATCCAATGCTGCCACTGTGCCATCAAATGCTCCCAATGCTGCCACTGTGCCATCCTAAGCTGCCACTGTGCCTTCCAATACTGCCACTGTGCCATCCAATGCTCCCAATGCTGCCACTGTGCCATCAAATGCTCCCACTGTGCCATTCAATGCTGCCACTGTGCCATCAAATGTTTCCACTGTGCCATCCAATGCTGCCACTGTGCCATCAAATGCTCCCACTGTGCCATCCAATGCTGTCACTGTGCCATCAAATGCTCCCAATGCTGCCACTGTGCCATCCTAAGCTTCCACTGTGCCTTCCAATTCTGTCACTGTGCCATCCAATGCTGCCACTGTCCCATCAAATGCTCCCACTGTGCCATCCAATGCTGCCACTGTGACCTCCCCCCCCCCCGCCATCTGCCCGGCACTTACCCTGTCTCGGTGGGGCAGCGGGTGACGGCGAGCGGTGTCTTCTCCCCTCCATGCGTCTTCTCCCCTCCATGCATCTTCTCCCGTCCCCCTCTCCTATGATTGGACGCCTGATAGGCGTCCAATCACAGCGCCTGTCGTTTCAGCCAATCAGGCGACCGGTAACAGACCCGGCAACCTGATTGGCTGAGAGGCGGGTCAATCTTAACAAAGCAAATTCCTTTGGCTTTGCTAACATTGAGCTGAGTGAGAAGGAACGCACATCGTTGCGCCCGCTTCTCACTTTTTTGGACGCCTATTAGAGCAAAAGGCTCTAATCAGGTGCTTCCAAAAAACACCCCCGCCGCTGTAATTCAGGTGCCCGGTGACCGAAAAGGGGCCGGACACCTGAATAGGGGGTGTCAGCAGTGACCATAGATAGATTCATGCAATGCATGAATCTATCTATGGTAATTAGAGAGTAACAGGAGAGGGGGGGGGCGGTGCTCCTGCGCCCTTAAGGACGCACCGCCACTGGTCCTGACTGCAGGAAGACATAGAATTAACCCCTCGCCCTCCGGAAAGTTTTACCCCCTTCATGACCAGACCATTTTTTGCTATTCAGCACTGCGCCACTTTAACCGCTTGCCGACTGTATGACCGTGTCGGATGTCACAAGTCGGATGGTTAGGACAAGGATCTTACTTTGATCCGACTTCAATGATATTCAATGGGCTGAAGTAGGACCAAAGTAGTGCAGGAAGCTTTTTCAAAGTCGTACCAGTGAAGGCGGCTCTCATAGGGAACCATTGATTTACACACGTTAAGCGACATGAGCTCCCAAAGTCGGAGTGTATGTCGTACCAGTGTGAACCCGGCCTTATACAGAGGGGAAAATAATTATTTGATCCCCTGCAGATTTGGTAAGTTCGCCCTCTTACAAAGAAATGAAGGGTCTATCATTTTTATCATAGGTGTATTTTAAATGATAGAGACAGAATATCAACCACAAATCCAGAAAAAAAAAACATATAAAACAAATGTTAGAAAATTGAGTTGCAGTTCAGTGAGTAAAATAAGTATTTGATCCCCAAGCAAAACATGACTTAGGTGTCCTTTTATGAAACTGCGGTAAAATACCGCTATTCAGTTCTCAGGCATTCTCAGAGGAGATCGCTCTCCTCTGAGTGCCTGTTTATGATTCTCTGTAGCTCGCTTCTCATGTTGAGTTGAGAGGCGAGCTACAAACGCCGGGAACGCCTGAGAATGGCTCCTCTCACTGTAATCTCGCGCGATGTAGCGGGATTACAGTATGAGGAAATGTAAAATACAAAAGTTGATCACGAACCAGGACACATTATACACAACACATTAATAAAATAATAAAGTTACATTCCCCCTACACAATGTACATTAACCTAATTATTAATGTAGCAGGGTCCTCAAATTGATGGGATACACCTGGGCAATAGTGTAACCCAGGTGTATAATTGTGTTAGGATTCAGACCCCTTTTTGTTTCGTGGAGGATTGGAGGATGTAATATTCTCCTTTGCCTGTGGGTGGCGTAGTACCCACAGGCTTCAGGTAGAATCATCCCCTGCAGTGCTCCCTGTTTGGTCTCTTCCCGGAGATGGTATGGCTGGGGCGGGGAACCCGCCGGGCCGTTGAAGGGAGGAGATAAAAGGGGGAGACGCCCTGACCACGAGGTCGTGTTCTTGCGGAGAAGGAGGTCCTCGGAGGAGGAGGGTTGCGGTCTGCACCCAGGGCCCTTAGGCCTGGGTGCGGGAGATCCAGGAGTCTGGTCCAGGTGCCCATGGCCTGGTCCGGAGTCATGTTGGCGTCCATCCCAGGCACCTTTAGCCTGGGGTGAGGTACTATCGAGGAGGCCTGGGGCCCAGTACCTTCGACTGGGTCCCGCTAGGGTGGACTGTCCGAGGGTCCCTGAGCGGAGGGACTCGTACCTGAGGTGAGGAGGCCGGGGAGGTTACCCACTGGAGACCCGGAGCAGCACCAACCCGGTGACAGTGGGCCTCTGGGAACTCTCTTGGGAGGACACATCCCCCTGATAGGGGCCACAGCGCATCGAAGAGGGCTCCATTGCTGTTCATAGGGGTTGCTGGAAGAGACCCCATCCTTCCTGTTCTGTAACAGCCGGATTGGCTTAGGCGCCGCTGGTCATAGTATAGTGGCATAGAACTGAAACGTTAGGAAGTGCCTTGATCTGCTCATCCCACCGTTGGCAAGGTTATAGGTCCCAACCAGTCTGCTGTTAAAAGAACTGTTTATCGTGCTTTGCTATTGGAGTGCCAAATAAACAAGTGTTGGACCTTTCTTCGGTGTGTGAACTCCAGTTACTGGAAGCAGAGGGGAGGCTGGTGAGCTTGCAATTACAGACTCAGTGCATTCGCAGAACACATTGGCCCGAGGAAACATCAGGAAGTGGCCTTCACCTCCCTATTGTAATGGGGAGGACATGGGCCGTGGCGCATCTCACTCTCACAACTCAGAAACCCCTAGACATGAGTTGGTGTGTAACAGATGAAGAAGTTGGAGAGAGGGTGAGGCCGCTACACGTGGGGGCTCGTGAGTCCGGGATACAGTGTGTTCTAAAGATGGACTTGAGAATGTCTACATTTGAACTTTGCTGCCCAGAGGAGTTCCGAGCAGATCGGCCAAATTACTGGCCAAAGTGCGTCCCTGCTCGGAGTTGTGGAAATGACCCTAACACGGGAAAGGCCCATGCGGAGGAGCGGAAAAAGGGAGAGGTCCAGCCGTGTGACGTACTGCATGTGGGGACTGTTAACGCACTGCGCCACGAGGCACCCCATGGCGACATCGTTCGTGGGCGGAGTCAAGAGGAAGCCCGCGAAAATGTACAGCTCATGGGAGGAGTCTGGCCAAGTGTGGGGATACACGTGGAGACTCCGGCGCGGGGTCAGTGCATGATGGAGCAGCAAACAGTCGGGATGACCTCAAGTGCCCCGTGGATTATGGTTCCTCACCCCACGAGAATGACTTCCTTTGCTGCCCCCATCACAGACACGGGGATAAGACTTAGGCCCCGAGGGCGGTTGGCTCTGTACACCTGCAGAGACACGGAGGCCCTCGGTGTGATCTGTCCCGGCTGCTCGGGACTGGTGGTCACCCTGAAGCCATTCGGGCGATGTGAGGAGTGCAGAGAATTCCTTTTTGAGGTCGAGTCGTCCACAGCAAGGCCCCGGGCTCTTCGCCTCAACCACCTCACGGGTACCGCTACTCCGGAAGGGGAGATCAAGGCCTTTGTCGAGGTTCCTGTGCGCGCTGACCAGGGCGATGGACTGCCCAACAGAGAAAAATCCGAGGATGCTGCCTCGGTCGCCACAAGTTCCCTGCTTCCACCACCGAAGAGGAAAGTTGGCCTAGTACAGGCATCCTATGGACGTGGTCGAGCTTCACCCCGCTGCTTGCCTGGCCTGGATGGCGCCGGTCGAGATGGAAGTCCCGGACATCCCAGTCTTCTACAAGGGTCAGGTGAGCCAGGGGCTGGGACTGTGGTGGTGGTTGGAGGTGTCGGGGGCCCATTGGAGGTGGAACCCCCCAGGGAAGATGATTCTGTGTCCACGGGTAGATATCTGCCTGCGGAGATGTATGACACCTCCGACCTAGAGTCGCTGTCTGATTGCGGAGATGATGACGAGTTTGTGTGGGACAAGTTGAAGGTGCCCCATGCTCGCAGGTACCTGGAATGTGTGCCGGCAGTGTCTAAGAGGTTTGAGGACTGCAAAGCTGAATGGAAATTGGGGCGCCATATCCATGCTGACAAGATAGTCATTTGCAGAAGAGAAGGAGAAGATGTCGAGTATTCGATAGAGGCATTTGACAAACACCTGAAACCCCTGTACCTGCCGGATCCAAAGTTTTACTTATAGGAGAAAAGAACTCCTGTTTATTTCTTTTGTGCACTTGAACTTTCTGGAAGAGCCATTCCCAGACACGCAGGACTGTGCCCTGCTTTTGTTTTTGTTTGGGCTTTTCTTTTTCTCGTTGGAGACTTGGGGACTGTTGTGTTTTCGTGTTTCCCCTTTTTTCTTCATGTGCCAAAGGCAAGGACATTTGGGAATAGTGGCAGAGTAGGGAAAGCTGGAAGAACGAAGATTCGTTGAGCGTCATGACCGCGGCGTTGTCACCAGGTGGCAGTGTTGCGCAACAAATGTTTGAAAATATTTCACCCACACATCACCTTGCTTGTTGGAGTGAGTGGGTCTCTCGGCTGACGGGCCCACTCATCCCAAATGACACAAAATTATGTTAGGATGTTGTTTTTTCTTTCCCCTGCAGGAGAATCGTCAATCAAGACCATTGAGAGTGGGTGGCTCTTAGACAGTGTGGGAGAGGGGTTGTGATTATGCAGATGTTAAAAATGTTTTATGACATAAGTTGTTTTATATGTTCCCCATTCCCTGAGCAGGTCTTGGCACTTGGGAAAAAAATTTAGAGGAATTGCTTCAGGGGTTTCACTCCATGCCACCACTTTATGGGAGGTATGGGTGTGCACCTGACGCTGGGGACCAGCGTCAAATTACAGGGGGGAGTGTGTAGCGGGGTCCTCAAATTGATGGGATACACCTGGGCAATAGTGTAACCCAGGTGTATAATTGTGTTAGGATTCAGACCCCTTTTTGTTTCGTGGAGGATTGGAGGATGTAATATTCTCCTTTGCCTGTGGGTGGCGTAGTACCCACAGGCTTCAGGTAGAATCATCCCCTGCAGTGCTCCCTGTTTGGTCTCTTCCCGGAGATGGTATGGCTGGGGCGGGGAACCCGCCGGGCCGTTGAAGGGAGGAGATAAAAGGGGGAGACGCCCTGACCACGAGGTCGTGTTCTTGCGGAGAAGGAGGTCCTCGGAGGAGGAGGGTTGCGGTCTGCACCCAGGGCCCTTAGGCCTGGGTGCGGGAGATCCAGGAGTCTGGTCCAGGTGCCCATGGCCTGGTCCGGAGTCATGTTGGCGTCCATCCCAGGCACCTTTAGCCTGGGGTGAGGTACTATCGAGGAGGCCTGGGGCCCAGTACCTTCGACTGGGTCCCGCTAGGGTGGACTGTCCGAGGGTCCCTGAGCGGAGGGACTCGTACCTGAGGTGAGGAGGCCGGGGAGGTTACCCACTGGAGACCCGGAGCAGCACCAACCCGGTGACAGTGGGCCTCTGGGAACTCTCTTGGGAGGACACATCCCCCTGATAGGGGCCACAGCGCATCGAAGAGGGCTCCATTGCTGTTCATAGGGGTTGCTGGAAGAGACCCCATCCTTCCTGTTCTGTAACAGCCGGATTGGCTTAGGCGCCGCTGGTCATAGTATAGTGGCATAGAACTGAAACGTTAGGAAGTGCCTTGATCTGCTCATCCCACCGTTGGCAAGGTTATAGGTCCCAACCAGTCTGCTGTTAAAAGAACTGTTTATCGTGCTTTGCTATTGGAGTGCCAAATAAACAAGTGTTGGACCTTTCTTCGGTGTGTGAACTCCAGTTACTGGAAGCAGAGGGGAGGCTGGTGAGCTTGCAATTACAGACTCAGTGCATTCGCAGAACACATTGGCCCGAGGAAACATCAGGAAGTGGCCTTCACCTCCCTATTGTAATGGGGAGGACATGGGCCGTGGCGCATCTCACTCTCACAACTCAGAAACCCCTAGACATGAGTTGGTGTGTAACAGATGAAGAAGTTGGAGAGAGGGTGAGGCCGCTACATTAAAAAACATTGTTTTTTTATCAATAATTAAAGATCATACATGTGCTTATTTAAATGTGAATGGTGTATAAATGAATGGAATCCACATATGTAATGCACCATTCATATAAATGAAAAATACATTTATAATTATTATAATTTTTTTTTATAAAGTATACAAATATACTTTTAGGGTTTACAATTTTTTTTACAAATAAATTAAAAATTATATAAAAATACTTTAAAAATAGCATTTTAATGCAGGTAGAATATATATATATATATATATATATATATATATATATATATATATATATATATATATAAAGAAAAGTTAAAGAGGAAGTAAAGCCATTTTTTTTAAAACCCTGCAAAAGAAAGGCATAATGAGCTAGTATGCAGAGCATACTAGCTCATTATGAATGACTTACCTGAGATCGAAGCCCCCGCAGCGGTCCTCGGTCACCTCCGCCCCCGCGCCATCTTGCCTCGATGTCCCGTCACTGCCGTCAGTGTATCGCCGCTCCGGCGCTGTGATTGGCCGGAGCAGCGATAGCGTCACATGCATGCGTGCTCGGGCCTGCAAGAACCCATTCAGAAAACCGTCAATGAAGCCGGCCCGCTAGTGCGCATGCGTGTGACATCATCGGCGCATCGGTTTGAAGTAAATAACTCCTAGCATGAGAGACTGAGAGCGATAACACCAAATTTAACACACCTGATCCCCAATCACACCAGAGACCTTGTAACACTAACAAGTCACATGACACCGGGGAGGGAAAATGGCTAATTGTGCCCAATTTGGACATTTTTACTTAGGAGTGTACTCACTTTTGTTGCCAGCGGTTTTGACATTAAAGCGGAGGTTCACACAAAAAGTGAACCTCTGCTTTTTGGAACCCACCCCCCCCCCCTCCGGTGTCACATTTGGCACCTTTCAGGGGGGAGGGGGTGCAGATACCTGTCTAATACAGGTATTTGCACCACTTCCGGGTTCTGACTCCCGCGGGACGCCTTACTGTGCATATCACATGCAATGTTTGTGCGATATTAATTTAAATCATATTGCATTTGCATCAAAATAATACAGGACCCTTTATGTGGCCCGCACTGAAACGGATCGCATGGGTGTTCACACCCATGCGATCCGATTGCTGCACCATTTCATAGTTCACACTGCGATCTGTGAAATGATCTGGGGGTGTCATTAACTTTACATTGACAGCCGCAGCAGTGCGCAGATGTCAATGCAGGTGCGATGTGGAAACCGCACAGGGATCAGGCTGGTTCCCGCATCGCACAATTGTGAACCCAGCCAGAGACGTGAACATGTAAATAAAAAAAAAATATATAATATATCTCTATATAGATATATATATCTGTATGTGTGTATATATATATATATATATATATATACACACACACATACACATTGAAATAAACACACACACATATATATATATACAGTATAGATTGCTAACCTGTTTGTTTTGGGGTGTGTAATGGTAGGGAAGATGTGCTCTGACTGTATGGCTGCTCGTGGATGAAAGAATACTCAGCCAGATTCGCGCTTCTCTCTCTGATTCTCAGGCCTCGTACACACGGCCGAGATTCTCGTTGAGAAAAACATGTCGTTTTTTTCGACGAGATTCTTGGACAAGAAACTTGTCCCGGCCGAGTGTACACACGCTCGTTTCAAAGAACCCGCGGTTCTTTGAAAGGAGTGTACGCAGTGACGTCATCGACTACGTCGAGCATGCGCTCGTCACATTCGATGCCGTCGCCGCCATCTTGGTATACCCTACGTATGCCTAGGAAGCTACCGCGCATGCGTCAAATTCATTTCGAACATGCGCGGGCTTCCGGGCGGACAGGTAAGTGTACACACACTCACTTTTCTCGTCGAGAAACACGCCGAGGAGAATCTCGACGAGAAAATAGAGAGCAGGTTCTCTATTTTCTCGTCGAGGTTTCTTGTCGGTTTTCTCGACGAGAAACACGCTAGCAGCGTACACACGACCGATTTACTCGGCAAGACCTCTCTGCCAGCAAGTTTCTTGCTGGTTCTTGCCGAGAAAATCGGTCGTGTGTACGAGGCCTCAACCTCTGAGATGGTGAATCAGAAAGTGAGAATTCTGTAAGAGATCTCCAGTGAGGTGCGGAGATCGCACCTTCATACACTGGCCGTTTCTGTGACAGTCAGTTACAGATTCTCACTGTGCTGAGATAATGAGAACATGTTCTCCGCTGATTACCTCAGTTTCATACACTGGTAATGACCTGAGATCAGCGGTGAGACTAGGGATCGCCTCTGATCTCAGTTTCATTAAAGGACACCTTAGTACTTGGTGGAGAAACCCTTGTTGGGAAGTAGGGATGAGCTCGGTGTTCGAGTCGAACATACGTTCGACTCGAACATCGGCTGTTCGATCGTTCGACGAAGATCGAACGATTTGGGCCGTTCGCGCCAAATTCGAGTGACGCGAACGGCCCACAATGCACTACGCCATCGCAGTGTCATCCAGGCGCTGTGATTGGCCAAGCATGCACTGTGACCCCGCATGCTTGGCCAATCACAGCGCCGACAGCGAGGAGAGCAATGATTGGCCACAGGCAGGATGCCTGTGGCCAATTATTGCTGAGGGTGTTTAGTACACGCCCCACACTATAAAAGGCCGCCAGCACGGCGGCCTAGTGTAGTGTGTTCCGGAGCAGGGAAAGAGAAACATAGGCAGGGACAGTGACATTTATTTTTTTCTTGCTTAACCTGGATTCCTTTAGTTTAGGGAAAGAGAAGGATAGGTAGGGAGAGTGTCAGTGTGTTTTACTGTGCGAATCCTTGTTTCTAGGGACAGGGAAGGACAGTGAGGGAATTCTCCTTGTGCTATAGTGTGCTTTAAAAAAACTTTTTTTCTAGGGACAGAAAACTATAGGTAGGAAGAGTGTCAGTTTCTTTCACTGTGATAATCCTTGTTTCTAGGGACAAAGAAGGAAAGTGAGTGAAATTCTCCTTGTGCTATAGTGTGCTTTAAAAAAACATTTTTTCTAGGGACAGAAAACTATAGGTAGGGAGAGTGTCAGTTTCTTTCACTGTGCGAATCCTTGTTTCTAGGGACAGGGAAGGACAGTGAGGGAATTCTCCTTGTGCTATAGTGTGCTTTAAAAAAACATTTTTTCTAGGGACAGAAAACTATAGGTAGGGAGAGTGTCAGTGTGTTTTACTGTGCGAATCCTTGTTTCTAGGGACAGGGAAGGACAGTGAGGGAATTCTCCTTGTGCTATAGTGTGCTTTAAAAAAAACATTTTTTCTAGGGACAGAAAACTATAGGTAGGGAGAGTGTCAGTTTCTTTCACTGTGATAATCCTTGTTTCTAGGGACAAAGAAGGAAAGTGAGTGAAATTCTCCTTGTGCTATAGTGTGCTTTAAAAAAACATTTTTTCTAGGGACAGAAAACTATAGGTAGGGAGAGTGTCAGTGTCTTTTACTGTGCGAATCCTTGTTTCTAGGGACAGGGAAGGACAGTGAGGGAATTCTCCTTGTGCTATAGTGTGCTTTAAAAAAACATTTTTTCTAGGGACAGAAAACTATAGGTAGGGAGAGTGTCAGTGTGTTTTACTGTGCGAATCCTTGTTTCTAGGGACAGGGAAGGACAGTGAGGGAATTCTCCTTGTGCTATAGTGTGCTTTAAAAAAACATTTTTTCTAGGGACAGAAAACTATAGGTAGAGAGAGTGTCAGTGTGTTTTACTGTGCGAATCCTTGTTTCTAGGGACAGGGAAGGACAGTGAGGGAATTCTCCTTGTGCTATAGTGTGCTTTAAAAAAACATTTTTTCTAGGGACAGAAAACTATAGGAAGGAAGAGTGTCAGTTTCTTTCACTGTGATAATCCTTGTTTCTAGGGACAAAGAAGGAAAGTGAGTGAAATTCTCCTTGTGCTATAGTGTGCTTTAAAAAAACATTTTTTCTAGGGACAGAAAACTATAGGTAGGGAGAGTGTCAGTGTGTTTTACTGTGCGAATCCTTGTTTCTAGGGACAGGGAAGGACAGTGAGGGAATTCTCCTTGTGCTATAGTGTGCTTTAAAAAAACAATTTTTCTAGGGACAGAAAACTATAGGTAGGGAGAGTGTCAGTGTGTTTTACTGTGCGAATCCTTGTTTCTAGGGACAGGGAAGGACAGTGAGGGAATTCTCCTTGTGCTATAGTGTGCTTTAAAAAAACATTTTTTCTAGGGACAGAAAACTATAGGTAGGGAGAGTGTCAGTGTGTTTTACTGTGCGAATCCTTGTTTCTAGGGACAGGGAAGGACAGTGAGGGAATTCTCCTTGTGCTATAGTGTGCTTTAAAAAAACATTTTTTTCTAGGGACAGAAAACTATAGGAAGGAAGAGTGTCAGTTTCTTTCACTGTGATAATCCTTGTTTCTAGGGACAAAGAAGGAAAGTGAGTGAAATTCTCCTTGTGCTATAGTGTGCTTTAAAAAAACATTTTTTCTAGGGACAGAAAACTATAGGTAGGGAGAGTGTCAGTGTGTTTTACTGTGCGAATCCTTGTTTCTAGGGACAGGGAAGGACAGTGAGGGAATTCTCCTTGTGCTATAGTGTGCTTTAAAAAAACATTTTTTCTAGGGACAGAAAACTATAGGTAGGGAGAGTGTCAGTGTGTTTTACTGTGCGAATCCTTGTTTCTAGGGACAGGGAAGGACAGTGAGGGAATTCTCCTTGTGCTATAGTGTGCTTTAAAAAAACATTTTTTCTAGGGACAGAAAACTATAGGTAGGGAGAGTGTCAGTGTGTTTTACTGTGCGAATCCTTGTTTCTAGGGACAGGGAAGGACAGTGAGGGAATTCTCCTTGTGCTATAGTGTGCTTTAAAAAAACATTTTTTCTAGGGACAGAAAACTATAGGTAGGGAGAGTGTCAGTTTCTTTCACTGTGATAATCCTTGTTTCTAGGGACAAAGAAGGAAAGTGAGTGAAATTCTCCTTGTGCTATAGTGTGCTTTAAAAAAACATTTTTTCTAGGGACAGAAAACTATAGGTAGGGAGAGTGTCAGTGTCTTTTACTGTGCGAATCCTTGTTTCTAGGGACAGGGAAGGACAGTGAGGGAATTCTCCTTGTGCTATAGTGTGCTTTAAAAAAACATTTTTTCTAGGGACAGAAAACTATAGGTAGGGAGAGTGTCAGTGTGTTTTACTGTGCGAATCCTTGTTTCTAGGGACAGGGAAGGACAGTGAGGGAATTCTCCTTGTGCTATAGTGTGCTTTAAAAAAACATTTTTTCTAGGGACAGAAAACTATAGGTAGGGAGAGTGTCAGTGTGTTTTACTGTGCGAATCCTTGTTTCTAGGGACAGGGAAGGACAGTGAGGGAATTCTCCTTGTGCTATAGTGTGCTTTAAAAAAACATTTTTTCTAGGGACAGAAAACTATAGGAAGGAAGAGTGTCAGTTTCTTTCACTGTGATAATCCTTGTTTCTAGGGACAAAGAAGGAAAGTGAGTGAAATTCTCCTTGTGCTATAGTGTGCTTTAAAAAAACATTTTTTCTAGGGACAGAAAACTATAGGTAGGGAGAGTGTCAGTGTGTTTTACTGTGCGAATCCTTGTTTCTAGGGACAGGGAAGGACAGTGAGGGAATTCTCCTTGTGCTATAGTGTGCTTTAAAAAAACATTTTTTCTAGGGACAGAAAACTATAGGTAGGGAGAGTGTCAGTGTGTTTTACTGTGCGAATCCTTGTTTCTAGGGACAGGGAAGGACAGTTAGGGAATTCTCCTTGTGCTATAGTGTGCTTTAAAAAAACATTTTTTCTAGGGACAGAAAACTATAGGTAGGGAGAGTGTCAGTGTGTTTTACTGTGCGAATCCTTGTTTCTAGGGACAGGGAAGGACAGTGAGGGAATTCTCCTTGTGCTATAGTGTGCTTTAAAAAAACATTTTTTCTAGGGACAGAAAACTATAGGTAGGGAGAGTGTCAGTGTGTTTTACTGTGCGAATCCTTGTTTCTAGGGACAGGGAAGGACAGTGAGGGAATTCTCCTTGTGCTATAGTGTGCTTTAAAAAAACATTTTTTCTAGGGACAGAAAACTATAGGTAGGGAGAGTGTCAGTGTGTTTTACTGTGCGAATCCTTGTTTCTAGGGACAGGGAAGGACAGTGAGGGAATTCTCCTTGTGCTATAGTGTGCTTTAAAAAAACATTTTTTCTAGGGACAGAAAACTATAGGTAGGGAGAGTGTCAGTTTCTTTCACTGTGATAATCCTTGTTTCTAGGGACAAAGAAGGAAAGTGAGTGAAATTCTCCTTGTGCTATAGTGTGCTTTAAAAAAACATTTTTTCTAGGGACAGAAAACTATAGGTAGGGAGAGTGTCAGTGTCTTTTACTGTGCGAATCCTTGTTTCTAGGGACAGGGAAGGACAGTGAGGGAATTCTCCTTGTGCTATAGTGTGCTTTAAAAAAACATTTTTTCTAGGGACAGAAAACTATAGGTAGGGAGAGTGTCAGTGTGTTTTACTGTGCGAATCCTTGTTTCTAGGGACAGGGAAGGACAGTGAGGGAATTCTCCTTGTGCTATAGTGTGCTTTAAAAAAACATTTTTTCTAGGGACAGAAAACTATAGGTAGGGAGAGTGTCAGTGTGTTTTACTGTGCGAATCCTTGTTTCTAGGGACAGGGAAGGACAGTGAGGGAATTCTCCTTGTGCTATAGTGTGCTTTAAAAAAACTTTTTTTCTAGGGACAGAAAACTATAGGAAGGAAGAGTGTCAGTTTCTTTCACTGTGATAATCCTTGTTTCTAGGGACAAAGAAGGAAAGTGAGTGAAATTCTCCTTGTGCTATAGTGTGCTTTAAAAAAACATTTTTTCTAGGGACAGAAAACTATAGGTAGGGAGAGTGTCAGTGTGTTTTAGTGTGCGAATCCTTGTTTCTAGGGACAGGGAAGGACAGTGAGGGAATTCTCCTTGTGCTATAGTGTGCTTTAAAAAAACATTTTTTCTAGGGACAGAAAACTATAGGTAGGGAGAGTGTCAGTGTGTTTTACTGTGCGAATCCTTGTTTCTAGGGACAGGGAAGGACAGTGAGGGAATTCTCCTTGTGCTATAGTGTGCTTTAAAAAAACATTTTTTCTAGGGACAGAAAACTATAGGTAGGGAGAGTGTCAGTGTGTTTTACTGTGCGAATCCTTGTTTCTAGGGACAGGGAAGGACAGTGAGGGAATTCTCCTTGTGCTATAGTGTGCTTTAAAAAAACATTTTTTCTAGGGACAGAAAACTATAGGTAGGGAGAGTGTCAGTGTGTTTTACTGTGCGAATCCTTGTTTCTAGGGACAGGGAAGGACAGTGAGGGAATTCTCCTTGTGCTATAGTGTGCTTTAAAAAAACATTTTTTCTAGGGACAGAAAACTATAGGTAGGGAGAGTGTCAGTGTGTTTTACTGTGCGAATCCTTGTTTCTAGGGACAGGGAAGGACAGTGAGGGAATTCTCCTTGTGCTATAGTGTGCTTTAAAAAAACATTTTTTCTAGGGACAGAAAACTATAGGTAGGGAGAGTGTCAGTTTCTTTCACTGTGATAATCCTTGTTTCTAGGGACAAAGAAGGAAAGTGAGTGAAATTCTCCTTGTGCTATAGTGTGCTTTAAAAAAACATTTTTTCTAGGGACAGAAAACTATAGGTAGGGAGAGTGTCAGTGTGTTTTACTGTGCGAATCCTTGTTTCTAGGGACAGGGAAGGACAGTGAGGGAATTCTCCTTGTGCTATAGTGTGCTTTAAAAAAACATTTTTTCTAGGGACAGAAAACTATAGGTAGGGAGAGTGTCAGTGTGTTTTACTGTGCGAATCCTTGTTTCTAGGGACAGGGAAGGACAGTGAGGGAATTCTCCTTGTGCTATAGTGTGCTTTAAAAAAACATTTTTTCTAGGGACAGAAAACTATAGGTAGAGAGAGTGTCAGTGTGTTTTACTGTGCGAATCCTTGTTTCTAGGGACAGGGAAGGACAGTGAGGGAATTCTCCTTGTGCTATAGTGTGCTTTAAAAAAACATTTTTTCTAGGGACAGAAAACTATAGGAAGGAAGAGTGTCAGTTTCTTTCACTGTGATAATCCTTGTTTCTAGGGACAAAGAAGGAAAGTGAGTGAAATTCTCCTTGTGCTATAGTGTGCTTTAAAAAAACATTTTTTCTAGGGACAGAAAACTATAGGTAGGGAGAGTGTCAGTGTGTTTTACTGTGCGAATCCTTGTTTCTAGGGACAGGGAAGGACAGTGAGGGAATTCTCCTTGTGCTATAGTGTGCTTTAAAAAATCTTTTTTTCTAGGGACAGAAAACTATAGGTAGGGAGAGTGTCAGTGTGTTTTACTGTGCGAATCCTTGTTTCTAGGGACAGGGAAGGACAGTGAGGGAATTCTCCTTGTGCTATAGTGTGCTTTAAAAAAACATTTTTTCTAGGGACAGAAAACTATAGGTAGGGAGAGTGTCAGTGTGTTTTACTGTGCGAATCCTTGTTTCTAGGGACAGGGAAGGACAGTGAGGGAATTCTCCTTGTGCTATAGTGTGCTTTAAAAAAACATTTTTTTCTAGGGACAGAAAACTATAGGAAGGAAGAGTGTCAGTTTCTTTCACTGTGATAATCCTTGTTTCTAGGGACAAAGAAGGAAAGTGAGTGAAATTCTCCTTGTGCTATAGTGTGCTTTAAAAAAACATTTTTTCTAGGGACAGAAAACTATAGGTAGGGAGAGTGTCAGTGTCTTTTACTGTGCGAATCCTTGTTTCTAGGGACAGGGAAGGACAGTGAGGGAATTCTCCTTGTGCTATAGTGTGCTTTAAAAAAACATTTTTTCTAGGGACAGAAAACTATAGGTAGGGAGAGTGTCAGTGTGTTTTACTGTGCGAATCCTTGTTTCTAGGGACAGGGAAGGACAGTGAGGGAATTCTCCTTGTGCTATAGTGTGCTTTAAAAAAACATTTTTTCTAGGGACAGAAAACTATAGGTAGGGAGAGTGTCAGTGTGTTTTACTGTGCGAATCCTTGTTTCTAGGGACAGGGAAGGACAGTGAGGGAATTCTCCTTGTGCTATAGTGTGCTTTAAAAAAACATTTTTTCTAGGGACAGAAAACTATAGGTAGGGAGAGTGTCAGTTTCTTTCACTGTGATAATCCTTGTTTCTAGGGACAAAGAAGGAAAGTGAGTGAAATTCTCCTTGTGCTATAGTGTGCTTTAAAAAAACATTTTTTCTAGGGACAGAAAACTATAGGTAGGGAGAGTGTCAGTGTCTTTTACTGTGCGAATCCTTGTTTCTAGGGACAGGGAAGGACAGTGAGGGAATTCTCCTTGTGCTATAGTGTGCTTTAAAAAAACATTTTTTCTAGGGACAGAAAACTATAGGTAGGGAGAGTGTCAGTGTGTTTTACTGTGCGAATCCTTGTTTCTAGGGACAGGGAAGGACAGTGAGGGAATTCTCCTTGTGCTATAGTGTGCTTTAAAAAAACATTTTTTCTAGGGACAGAAAACTATAGGTAGGGAGAGTGTCAGTGTGTTTTACTGTGCGAATCCTTGTTTCTAGGGACAGGGAAGGACAGTGAGGGAATTCTCCTTGTGCTATAGTGTGCTTTAAAAAAACATTTTTTCTAGGGACAGAAAACTATAGGAAGGAAGAGTGTCAGTTTCTTTCACTGTGATAATCCTTGTTTCTAGGGACAAAGAAGGAAAGTGAGTGAAATTCTCCTTGTGCTATAGTGTGCTTTAAAAAAACATTTTTTCTAGGGACAGAAAACTATAGGTAGGGAGAGTGTCAGTGTGTTTTACTGTGCGAATCCTTGTTTCTAGGGACAGGGAAGGACAGTGAGGGAATTCTCCTTGTGCTATAGTGTGCTTTAAAAAAACATTTTTTCTAGGGACAGAAAACTATAGGTAGGGAGAGTGTCAGTGTGTTTTACTGTGCGAATCCTTGTTTCTAGGGACAGGGAAGGACAGTGAGGGAATTCTCCTTGTGCTATAGTGTGCTTTAAAAAAACATTTTTTCTAGGGACAGAAAACTATAGGTAGGGAGAGTGTCAGTGTGTTTTACTGTGCGAATCCTTGTTTCTAGGGACAGGGAAGGACAGTGAGGGAATTCTCCTTGTGCTATAGTGTGCTTTAAAAAAACATTTTTTCTAGGGACAGAAAACTATAGGTAGGGAGAGTGTCAGTGTGTTTTACTGTGCGAATCCTTGTTTCTAGGGACAGGGAAGGACAGTGAGGGAATTCTCCTTGTGCTATAGTGTGCTTTAAAAAAACATTTTTTCTAGGGACAGAAAACTATAGGTAGGGAGAGTGTCAGTGTGTTTTACTGTGTGAATCCTTGTTTCTAGGGACAGGGAAGGACAGTGAGGGAATTCTCCTTGTGCTATAGTGTGCTTTAAAAAAACATTTTTTTCTAGGGACAGAAAACTATAGGAAGGAAGAGTGTCAGTTTCTTTCACTGTGATAATCCTTGTTTCTAGGGACAAAGAAGGAAAGTGAGTGAAATTCTCCTTGTGCTATAGTGTGCTTTAAAAAAACATTTTTTCTAGGGACAGAAAACTATAGGTAGGGAGAGTGTCAGTTTCTTTCACTGTGATAATCCTTGTTTCTAGGGACAAAGAAGGAAAGTGAGTGAAATTCTCCTTGTGCTATAGTGTGCTTTAAAAAAACATTTTTTCTAGGGACAGAAAACTATAGGTAGGGAGAGTGTCAGTGTGTTTTACTGTGCGAATCCTTGTTTCTAGGGACAGGGAAGGACAGTGAGGGAATTCTCCTTGTGCTATAGTGTGCTTTAAAAAAACATTTTTTCTAGGGACAGAAAACTATCGGTAGGGAGAGTGTCAGTGTGTTTTACTGTGCGAATCCTTGTTTCTAGGGACAGGGAAGGACAGTGAGGGAATTCTCCTTGTGCTATAGTGTGCTTTAAAAAAACATTTTTTCTAGGGACAGAAAACTATAGGAAGGAAGAGTGTCAGTTTCTTTCACTGTGATAATCCTTGTTTCTAGGGACAAAGAAGGAAAGTTAGGCCTCGTACACACGACCGATTTTCTCGTCGTAAAAAACACGTCGTTTTTTTCGACGAGATTCTTGTTAAGCTTGTCGATTTTCTCGTCAAGCTTTCTATGCGTACACACTGTCATTTCCCAATTTCCTCGTGGTTCTCTGCGCTCACGTCCAGCACGTACGACGGCACTATAAAGGGGAAGATCTTTTTTCTTGGCGCCACCCCTTGGGCTGCTTTTGCTGATCTCGTGTTACCGCGTGTGAAGTAAAAGTTTGGGAAGAGACGATTCGCGCTTTTCAGTCTTCGTACTTTTCAGATCGTTTTCTGCCGTTCAGTTTGTGCTTGTGGGTTCGTATCTTGACTTTCAGGGCGTCTAGGCAGGTCGTATCTGTTTTACAGTGCGTTCTTGCCTGTTCGTTTCTGAATTTCAGTTCGTTATTCATAGGCCTTGCTGTTCTAAAGTGCGTTCTGTTCTGTACGTTCTGATTAGACGACCGTTTCCTAGCCATGTCGCCTGGACGTTCTCGTCGTCGAGTTCGTGCTGTGCGTGCGCTTGGTGTTGGTCTGCTTGTTTTGGACCAAGACCAGTCCATGAATGGTGTGAGGAGGAGTTCATGGACCAAGAATTGGTTGCTCCAGCGGGACCAATTCTGCCACATGCCTCTGCTGCGGGAGATCGTCGAGAATAATCCTGAGGACTACAGGAATTTTCTGAGGATGTCTGACCCCGTTTTTCAGGAACTGTTGGCTTTGGTGTCCCCCTATATTACCAGGAAGGACACCGTTATGCGGGAAGCCATCAGTGCTGAGCAGAGGCTCATCGCCACGTTGCGTTACCTGGCGACAGGGAGAAGTCTTCAGGACTTGAAGTTCACCACAGGCATCTCCCCCCAGGCTCTGGGCCTCATAATCCCAGACACCTGTTCTGCTATTATACAAGTCCTGCAGGAGGACTATATTAGGGTAAGTTTTCTCCCTTCACATCACATTTTATGTATTACATGTATGCTAATGTATTGTATTTCTTTCATCCTTTCCTAATTACCATGATTGTAATATGCTGAGAATGTCCCCTTTGTCCCCATGCATGCTGGAAGTTTTTAAATGCCCCTTTTTTATCCTCCCTAAATATTTCCCCTCACTAACTTTTCCAGCAGGGGCGCCTGTTGCTCCAAATGTTGGGGGGTTACAACCCCAATTTCGGAAATAAACTTCCTCCTTTTTTGCTCTGTTGCCTAATAAACGCCCCCAGTTGTCCCCTCCAATGCAGCCATTTAGTCCCCTCTATTGCAGCCAGTTTCCCCCCAGCCCTGCACTTACCTTCTTGTGGTCAGCGCCATCCTTCTTCTGTCCTTGATGTCTTCTCCTTCCCTTCATGTTGCATCAGCCAATCATGTTACCATTAAACAGACTTGGTGAACATGATTGCCAGAGCTGCCTGTCAGTGTTTACACAAGGAATGCCCCCTCCTTGCGTCCCCGATTTTTCTTTGAGGAAGCCAATTACATCCCTCAGGTTGTAATTTGCAAGACTTTTTTAATACCTGTTTCTGCTCTGCAATTTTAACCCCCTAAATGACGCAATTAATCATATGTCGGTCGCTTTACAAGAGGCCATCCACCTGAATAGTGTGCGGCATAGACAATACATAGGTTCATGCAACGCATGAACCTATGTATTGTTCTGAGTGATGGGCACAGGAGAGAGGGGACAGTGCTCCAGCGCCCACTCTGGACGCACCGCCACTGCAATGCTATCCTGTGGCCAAACACATCTCCCCCCCCCAAAATAATTTAGTAATGGCCCATCAGAGGGGGTGATGAATATGATAAATGAGCCTTCCATTATACTTTTTTTACACACCTTAATAAACGTATAATTAGATTGATGTTGGTCTCTAATTTTTTGGTCTTGAATTTGCTTGTAATGTATGCCTTTGTTTTTCTAATATTATTTCATCTTGTTTCACTCCACAGCTTCCTTCAACGCCACAGGAATGGCAGACTGTGGCATCGGAGTTTGCCAAGCGGTGGGACTTCCCCAACTGCGGTGGTGCCATAGACGGGAAGCACGTCCGCATCGTGCCGCCACCCCGTTCTGGATCCTACTACTACAACTACAAGGGGTTTCATAGCATTGTGCTGATGGCGGTGGTGTCAGCACGGTATGAATTCCTCTATGTTGATGTAGGGAAGAATGGCCGGATGTCCGATGGGGGATCCTTCATCCAGACGGAGTTTGCCCTCCGTCTCCAGAGTGACGACCTTGCATTGCCACCGGATGCAGGGAATATTGAAGGACTCCCCTTTGTTTTCTTGGCTGATGAAGCCTTCGGACTCGGACGGCATCTTATGAGGCCATTTCCACAGAGAACCCTGACCCCAGAGAAGAGTGTGTTCAATTACCGGCTGGCCAGGGCCCGAAGAGTCGTTGAAAATGCCTTTGGCATAATGGCCAGCCGGTTCCGCCTTTTTATGACTTCCATCCACTTGGCGGACTACAAAATAAACTATGTAGTGTTATGCTGCTGTGTGCTACACAATTTTCTTTGCCGCAAAGCGAATTCATATATGGCCTCAGTTTTGCCAGAGGCTGGACTTTCCCCTGCAAATCCCCTTCCGGGCCTGGAATCTGCCCGTCTTGGCTTGCCCCCCCAAAATGCCCGTGTGGTTCGGGACAAATACATGGAGTATTTCACGGGTAGGGGGGCAATTCCTATGCCAGCCTATGTCTAAGTATCCCAATAAAAATCTTGTTTAAACCTTTAATTATTTGTTCTTTCCTGTCTCCTAGTTTGTCTTTGTGCATTTGTAGTGGCAAGTGTATTTTACTTTAGTAAATAACAACCAATTTCACTATGTTACCTTACAAAAGAACCAAATAAGCTTAGAGTGTATTATAAAAAGAAGCTACACGTTGTTTGTGGTCAAATATTTTACTCTCTGCACATTTTTTTTTGTTTTACTTTGGGGTTGGCCTGACCACAAGCCGTCAAATTTTGGCTTATGAAAATACAAAAATACCACTTGCATTTCTAAAATGACAACATTGGATACCTCTGAGCAATCTGAGACATTCAGTTACACAAACTATGTCTCTATGTGCCCGTCCTAATATGGGGTCCTGCCACCCCTTGCCCAGCCAAAAATTCAATATGCACACATTTTTACTTTTTTGCAAATAGGAAGTTTACAATCCTGATCCCTATTGTCAACATGTGCTATCTGCCATCAGGGGTGATCAATGGATGTGTTTTGGGGGTGCATCCCCTTCCTCAGTTCACCGACTTTTGATACGAGGAAGGGGTTGCACCCACAAAAGACGTACATGGATATCCCCTGATGGCAGATAGCACATGTTCACACACTGTGTGCATATTCAATTTTTGGCTGCTTTGTTACTCAAAAAATTAGTAATAATATAAAAACAAACATGTAAAAACAAATGTGTTTGGATGGCTTATTGAATTCTCCCCAAAACATCGAGAATGTCTTTAAATGTTTGTTCCATCACATGGATTCTTTGTTTAATTAGGTCCAGTTCCGTGCTACATTCCATCACTTGCTGGATGAGGCGGAGGGCACTGTCAGCAGAGAACGGTGTGCTATCCTTCACAACATTTCCATCCCCTAAAAACCATAAAAAAAATTAATAAAACTCTGCAGGCCTACCTCGCTTACCTTAAGCTGTGGTGTCAGATACTGACCTGTTGTGGTGACCAGATCCACAACGTCATCCACCTCTCCTTCCTGCACTTCTCCTTCCTCCACCTCAACTTCCTGCACATCTTTCGGTTGTGGATCTTTGGGAGTTTGGGGTTGCTTGGAAGTTGTGGGGTGCATGTGCTCCCTGGAGTGTCCTCCTCCCAGTCTTCTCTCCCCTATGAGAATAAAACCAAAGGTCTATTTATCACACTGTAAAAATCTCATTTTTAAACTTAAAACAGGCTAAATTGTTTGGAAGTGGGGTACAAGTGTGTGTTTGTGCGGAATTTAAAGAAAAATGCATTCTTTATGACCCCAAATATGTTTATTATTCACATTTGGATGTAATTTTTTGGACATGGAGGCACCACAAATAAACTCTGATGCACCTGTGTGGGACACCCAAAAAAGGCGGGTCTGGTGGCCCACACTATAGTGCTCCAAAGTACAGATGTGGAAGCAGCTGCTGAGTGTCCTCTCCTTTACACTGATTAAAGTTTGCATTTCATTCTCCTTACAAACACATCATCTAGACTTAAAAATTATCCACAATACTTGATCAAAAATGGCAGATGTCTAATTACTTTTGGGGGTCTTAAATAAGCCAAAACCACGGATAGTGGCCGAACGAAGTGTCGGTAACGTAACGAACGATTACTGTGCCCAACCTAGTTCAAAATAATACATTTTGGAAGGGAGTCCAATATGCTTTAAAAAAAAAAAAAGTCAGTTTCTAAAAAGATTAATAGCAGAAAGGTCGTCATTTTACTTACTTTTAGCGAGCATCCTCTTTATGCTCCTCAACTGGTCTGGCTCCCTCAGTTTGAGGTCTGACCACCTCTTTCTGAGCTGCTCATTTGAGCGTTTCACCCCGAACTTCGCCCTCAGACTCTTCACAACTTTAGTGAGGATTTTGGCCTTCCTTCTATTTGGTTTGCTATACGGCCCATGCTTGGCATCATAATCAGCCTTGACCAAGATGTCCACCATCTCCGCCATCTCCGCCAAAGACATATTCGATGCCTTGAATCTCCTCCTTGATCGTGACGTGTCCTCGGTCTCCGGGCTTGTCTCCTCGCTAGTTGCGGAATTATCAGACACCTGCTGTAACTCCGCCATATCTGTCTGCGCGCCGAAAGAGAAGGGGCGGGGAAAAGATGTTAGTTAGAACGTCATGGACGGGCGACGTGTGCGGAGCGACGTGTTCGAATTTGGACGCATGCGTGGTGTGTATATAGCAAACACACATGTGACTATAGTACGTTCGGTGTGCGGAGAGAGGAGTTCAAGTGACGGACGTGCGAACGAAGGTATGTGATTTTGTGAGACTTGTTAAAATTGTTGGCCTATACTGTCTTGAGATTGTTGGAGGATATATATGGTGACTAGGATGTGAAGGAGGTTAGACTGTTTGCCTCACATTATTTAAATATAATTTATTTTACTTGCAGATACAATATGAATGTATTTATTAGCGACAAAGAGTTCCTGGCGGAATTTATTGACCGGGTAAGGGAGCTGCCGGCTCTGTGGGAGACCAAAAACCCCATCCATAAAAAAAAAGGGGTGAGAAAAGCAGCGCTGGAGAAGCTGCTCCCATTTGTGCATACCAAGGTGCCCACAGCCACAGCAAAACAAGTGGACACTAAAATTGGGAGCTTGAGAGGTACCTACAGGACTGAACGCTCTAAGGTGCTGGCTTCTCAGAGGTCAGGAGCAGCAGCAGATGATGTTTATGTCCCGGTTTTGTGGTACTACAGCAGGATGTCCTTCCTGGATGACCACATTGAGCCAAGGCCATCACTCTCCACTCTTCCCCCCAGACTTCCCTGCAGCCAACCTGAGCCTTCTCTGGAGCAAGAGGAGGCAGCCATCCTGGATGATCCTGATTTGGCCATCTGGAGCCAGGTATAGTATTAACTGAAAATGTAGTGGGATAAAATTAATGTTTCCCAAATATGTCAGGATGAGAAACATACATTATTTTGTATTCAACAAGTGAAATCATGATCTGTAGACATTATTCTGCACTTAATTGTGTGGTAAATAGTCAAGCTGATGTAGTGGTAAATTTAAAGCAAGGATTTATGCATTTACATTCTAATTGCTTCCATCAGGATTACAAAGTTTGATGCAAAGATTAAACCAACATATTAAACTATGTTTCTTTTTCATACACAGGATGAAATCAGCCAGGAGGAGGGTCTGGAAACTGTCAGGCAGGAGGAGGAAGGGCCCAGTGGCAGCCAGGAGGTGGCAGGGCCCAGTGGCAGCCAGGAGGTGGCAGGGCCCAGTGGCAGCCAGGAGGTGGCAGGGCCCAGTGGCAGCCAGGAGGTGGCAGGGCCCAGTGGCAGCCAGGAGGTGGCAGGGCAAAGGAGAAGCACCAGATCCCAGGTGCCTCCCATCAGGCTTCACAAAAGAGGCAGGAGGGACAGGACCACCAGTGAGGCAGCAATGGCCCTTATTAAAGAGGCCCATGCCACCCTCAAGGAGCCCACATCCCCTGAAGAGGCCATTGCCGGCCTAGTGGAGGCTAAGTTCAAGGTGATGAGCATAGAGCAACGCCTCCTATGCGAACCCCTGCTCATCACCTTGCTCAACAAGGGGGTGATGGAGCAAATTACCCCCAATACCGCCATATGTGAGGTGGCCCAACTGACCCAACCTCAACCTCCACCTCCACCTTCCTCTTCTGCCCCACCCCCTTCTGCTACCCCTCCACCTTCTGCCCCACCCCCTTCTGCTACACCTCCACCTTCTTCTTCTGCCCCACCCCCTTCTGCTACACCTCCACCTTCTGCCCCACCCCCTTCTACTACACCTCCACCTTCTGCCCCACCCCCTTCTGCTACACCTCCACCTTCTTCTTCTGCCCCACCCCCTTCTGCTACACCTCCACCTCCTCCTCCTGACAGGAGTACCCCTCCAGTGGGCCAGCCTCCAGCTAAACGAAGAAGGAAGGCTTCAGTAAAGGCTGCAGGGAAGGTTGCCAGGAAGAAGAGGAAGTGATGGCCTTGCTTCATTGTGGTCGCACTGGTCGGACAGAAGGCAGCCTGTTGTAGTACCACACACTTGGGACATATATCTCACCTGCTGCTGTTCCTGACCTCTGGGAGGCCAGCATCAGATTGTGTTCTGAAATGTGGGCCTTCTCAAGCTCCCAATTTTAGTGTCCACACAGGGTTGCTGTGTGCTCTGGGGTCCCTGGGATGCACAAATGGCAGCAGCTTCTCCAGCGCTGCCTTCTCTTTATTTAATTTATAAACATGAATAAATGTGTTTTTTGTTTAAGTTCATACTTGACTATGTGTATTTTTAAATAAAAAAAAACAAGCTTTGGAGTAAGCAGATACATTTGACTGACAATAAAAGGCACAGATATCACCCCCCCAAAAGAATAACTAAATCTGATTAGCTCAAAAACATGGTGTGAAATTTTAAAAATATAGATTAGAAAATTAAATGGGAGATCGCTATCAAAACATTGAGAAATTATAATTAACATCATTTTGAAAAATCTAACCATTTAAATTATTCCTAAAAACTTGCACGATATAATACACATAAATCTTATAAAGAGCAGCATGAAAAAGGTTAAAAATAAGGCATAACTCTGTGTGAATATCAGCAGCAAAAGAAGGTCTCTCGTTTTGATTAATGTAACATTCTAACGAAGAATTCAATGCAGAACATTTAAACGATGAAATATTTATGAGCGTGACGAATGTGCTCTCTCCATTATGAAGGCTTGTTTTACCAGAAGATGCGCTCCCGTCTCATAGTTGCTTGTGAGCATGCGCACTTTTGGAAGAGTCGTAAAAGCATACACACGAACCATTTTCTCGTCACAAAACAGGCCGACGAGAAACACGACGAGGAAATCTGGACTCCTGACGAGAAAATAGAGAGCAGGTTCTCTATTTTCTCGTCGAGATTCTCGTCAAGTTTCTCGTCGTAAAACCATACACACGAACGTTTTTCTAGACAAAAAAACTCTCGCGGCACTTTTCTTGACTGTTTACGACGAGAAAATCGGTCGTGTGTACGAGGCCTGAGTGAAATTCTCCTTGTGCTATAGTGTGCTTTAAAAAAACATTTTTTCTAGGGACAGAAAACTATAGGTAGGGAGAGTGTCAGTGTGTTTTACTGTGCGAATCCTTGTTTCTAGGGACAGGGAAGGACAGTGAGGGAATTCTCCTTGTGCTATAGTGTGCTTTAAAAAAACATTTTTTCTAGGGACAGAAAACTATAGGTAGGGAGAGTGTCAGTGTGTTTTACTGTGCGAATCCTTGTTTCTAGGGACAGGGAAGGACAGTGAGGGAATTCTCCTTGTGCTATAGTGTGCTTTAAAAAAACATTTTTTCTAGGGACAGAAAACTATAGGTAGGGAGAGTGTCAGTGTGTTTTACTGTGCGAATCCTTGTTTCTAGGGACAGGGAAGGACAGTGAGGGAATTCTCCTTGTGCTATAGTGTGCTTTAAAAAAACATTTTTTCTAGGGACAGAAAACTATAGGTAGGGAGAGTGTCAGTGTGTTTTACTGTGCGAATCCTTGTTTCTAGGGACAGGGAAGGACAGTGAGGGAATTCTCCTTGTGCTATAGTGTGCTTTAAAAAAACATTTTTTCTAGGGACAGAAAACTATAGGTAGGGAGAGTGTCAGTGTGTTTTACTGTGCGAATCCTTGTTTCTAGGGACAGGGAAGGACAGTGAGGGAATTCTCCTTGTGCTATAGTGTGCTAAAGCATTCCTCATCAACCATCTTTGAAATCCTTGTTTTTTTGGACAGTCAGGGAAATTGTCGTTGTGCTATTCTGTGCAAAAGCAATCATCCTCAACCATATTTAGAAATCCTTAAGTAAAGGGACAGAGAAGGACACCTGAAGGTAGCCCTTATTGCTTTTTTCCCATCTCCCTGCAGGCCATCTATTAGAATGTCTGGAAGGCAAACAAGGAGAGGCAGACAGTCAGGAGGCAATAAAAGAGGGCAAGCAGGCTCTGTGTCTGGGGGCAACAGTGCTGGTCGTGGACGCGATGCATTGTCATCAGCACATGGCCATGGGACACGCTTGTCCTTCTTTTCGGCAGCTGGACATGTTGAGCCACATCATGCCGAAGACTTGGTAGAGTGGATGACCAAGCCCTCCTCCTCCTCCTCATCCTCTCTCACCCAGGCTCAGGGTACTGGAAAAGCAGCTGCCAAAGCGTCCTCTTCCCTGGTATCAATGTCAGACTCATCATCAGTCACTCCTTCCCTAGACCCACCATGTCCTCCTCCTGAGGAGTCCCCCGAACTGTTTGAGCACAGTGTTGGGTACATGCTCCAGGAGGATGCCCAGCGTTTCGAAGGGTCTGATGATGAAACACAGCTAGAGGAAGGCAGTAGCGTGAGAGCAGACAGAGGGGATGCTCAAGAAGGACACCAATCTGGCAGTCATGTTCCAGCAGCTGCAGCATACTGCCAGATTGGCTCCAGTGATGAGGAGGGAGGTGATGATGAGGTCACTGACTCCACGTGGGTGCCTAATAGGAGAGAGGAGGAGGAGGAGGATGAGGAGGAGGCACATCTCCAACGAGGCAGGATGCCCTTTGGTGGCCAGCGTAAGGGCAGTACACCGACGGAATCACACCGCAGAGTTCCGCCTGTGCAGGGCGCTGCCTCTGCCCGTCATTCAAAAAGTTCTTTGGTGTGGGCCTTTTTTGAGGCTAGTGCATCAGATCGCACAGCTGCTGTTTGCAACATATGTCTCAAGCGTATATCGCGTGGCCAAAACATCAGCCGCTTGGGTACCACATGCCTGACCAGACATATGTTGACCTGCCATGCAGCTCGTTGGCAAGCCTACCTCAAAGACCCACACCAAAGAACAAAGCGGACCTCTCCTTGCACCGCATCAGCTGGGATCTCCAACCCCACTATAACTTCAGTCCTCTCTGAAACATGCACTGAGAGGAATGAAGGTGTAGAATTAGGTGTGTCACAGGCAAGTACTTGCGGCCACTCTGCTAGCAGTACACCGACGTCCGATTCTAGCAGGCAAATTTCCCTGCCCCAGCTGCTGGACCGTCAAAAGAAGTTCACTCCCAGCCATCCACATGCCCAGCGGTTGAATGCTAGCTTGGCTAAATTGCTAGCGCTTCAACTGCTGCCTTTTCAGTTGGTAGACTCGGCCCCCTTCCGTGAGTTTGTGCAATGTGCGGTTCCTCAGTGGCAGGTTCCCAAACGCCACTTTTTCTCACGGAAGGCTATTCCGGCTCTCTACCGGCATGTGGAAGGCAATGTCTTGGCCTCGCTGGACAGGGCGGTCAGCGGTAAGGTGCATATTACCGCTGACTCATGGTCCAGCAGGCATGGACAGGGACGTTACCTTTCTTTCACGGCCCATTGGGTCACTCTTTTGGCAGTTGGGAAGGATGCAGGACAAGGTGCAGTAGTGTTGGAGGTTGTTCCACCGCCACGCCTCCAAAATGCTACTACTGGTTGTGACACACCTCTCTCCTCCACCCCCTCCTCTTCTTCTTCCTCCATGGCCTCTTCCTGTGGTTTGTCCTCGGAACCAGCGGTGCTCCGTAGGCGTTCAAGGGGCTACGCAAGTACGCAGGCAAAAAGATGCCATGCCGTGCTTGCGCTGGTGTGTTTGGGGGACAGAAGCCACACTGGGGCAGAGGTCCTGTCTGCTCTGCAGGGCCAGGCCAAGAGGTGGTTGACGCCACGCCAGCTTAAGCCAGGAATGGTGGTTTGCGACAATGGCACCAACCTCCTCTCCGCCCTCCAACAGGGACAACTGACCCATGTGCCCTGTGTGGCTCACGTCCTTAACCTGGTGGTGCAGCGGTTCTTGGGCAGGTACCCGGGCTTACAGGATGTCCTGAGGCAGGCCAGGAAAGTCTGTGTGCATTTCCGCAGATCTTATAATGCCAGTGCTCGCCTGGCTGAGCTGCAAAAGGAGTTGAACCTGCCCAAGAACCGCCTTATATGTGACATGCCCACCAGGTGGAACTCAACGTTGGCCATGCTGCAGCGGCTGCACACGCAGCAGAGGGCCATCAATGAGTACCTGTGCGACTACGGCACCAGGACAGGGTCAGGGGAGCTTGGTTTTTTTTCTCCACGCCAGTGGGGCATGATCAGGGATGCATGCACTGTCCTGGCACCATTTGAGGAGGCCACGAGGATGGTGAGCAGTGACAGTGCATGCATCAGTGACACTGTACCTCTTGTCCACCTGTTGGAGCACACGCTGCGTGGAATAATGGACAGGGCACTTGAGGCAGAACAGAGGCAGGAAGAGGAGGACTTCCTTGCCTCTCAAGGCCCCCTTTACCCAGACAGTGTTCCTTCTGTCCCACCCATCGCACAGGAAGAGGAGGAGGAGGAGGAGGAGGAGGAGGAGGAGGAGGAGGAGGATTGTGTCAGCATGGAGGTGGAGGCTGGCACTCAGCATCATCAGCAGCAGTCTTTTAGGGATGATTTACAGTCCCAAGAAACCAGTGGACTTGTACGTGGCTGGGAGGAGGTGGCTGCGGATCATGTCGTCCTTAGTGACCCAGAGGACTCCGGAGCGAATGCCTCAGCAAACCTACGCTGCATGGCCTCTCTGATCCTGCAAAGTCTGCGGAAGGATCCTCGTATTCTTCGGATCAAGGAGAGGGACCATTACTGGCTGGCCACTCTCCTTGATCCACGGTACAAGGGTAAGGTTGCGGACCTTATGTTACCGTCGCAGAGGGAGCAGAGGATGAGACAACTCCGGGAGGCCTTGCAGAAAGGTCTGTGCAATGCGTTCCCAGAGACTGGGAGGTTACAAACTCCTGGTCCTGGACAACGAGTTGCTGAGGCTTCGGCCAGTCAAAGAAGGAGCGGTGGGGAAGGTGGCCGTCTGACCGATGCGTTCAGACAATTCTTTAGTCCGCAGCCCCAAAGTATGATCGGTTCCAGCAACCATCGCCAGCGTCTGATAAACATGGTGCAGGAATATCTAGGGGCAAGGTCAGACTTGGACACCTTCCCCACCGAAAATCCTCTGGCTTACTGGGTCTTGAGGATGGATCACTGGCCAGAGCTTGCACAGTATGCAATTGAGCTACTGGCCTGTCCTGCATCCAGCGTTCTTTCGGAACGCACATTCAGTGCTGCTGGAGGATTTGTCACGGATCACAGGGTGCGCCTGTCCACCGACTCGGTTGATCGACTGACTTTCATCAAGATGAACCAGTCTTGGATCACCACCAGCTACCACACACCTGATGCTGATATAACAGACTAATTGATTTTAACATGTCACATCCCTTCAAGACTGATGCTGATGCTGAGTGCCTGTGCTGTTATGTTGACTGGCTATCCTCCTCCTCCGAGTCCTCAATGATACGATTGATGATGATAGCTTGGAAGATCATTTTTGTTTATGGGTGCCGCCACCAGTGGCTAAGGCCCAATTTTTCAGCCCCTGTTTTACAGGGGCGTGTAATTACAATTTTTTTAGCAATAATTTGCCATAGGGCTCATTGCTGTGCTCCAAGTACAGTATCTGTGAGGGGTTGGAGTGTTGTGGCACCAGTGCCTAAGGCCCAATTTTTCAGCCCCTGTTTAACAGGGGCGTGTCATTACAATTTTTGAAGCAATACTTTGCAACAGGGCTCATTGCTGTGCTCCAAGTACAGTATCTGTGAGGGGTTGTAGTGTTGTGCCACCACCACGAAAGGCCCAATTTTTCAGCCCCTGTTCAACAGGGGCATGCAATTACAATTCTTGATCTAATAATTCACAGCAGGGCCCATTCCTGCACCCACCAAGAGTAACTCTGAGGGCTTACAGTGTTGTGGCAACGCCACCACCACCACAAAAGGCCCAATTTTTCAGCCCCTGTTCAAAAGGGGCATGTAATTACAATTCTTGATCTAATAATTCACAGCAGGGCCCATTGCTGCACCCACCAAGAGTAACTCTGAGGGCTTACAGTGTTGTGGCAACACCACCACCACCACCACCACCACGAAAGGCCCAATTTTTCAGCCCCTGTTCAACAGGGGCATGCAATTACAATTCTTGATCTAATAATTCACAGCAGGGCCCATTGCTGCACCCACCAAGAGTAACTCTGAGGGCTTACAGTGTTGTGGCAACGCCACCACCACCACCACCACGAAAGGCCCAATTTTTCAGCCCCTGTTCAAAAGGGGCATGTAATTACAATTCTTGATCTAATAATTCACAGCAGGGCCCATTCCTGCACCCACCAAGAGTAACTCTGAGGGCTTACAGTGTTGTGGCAACACCACCACCACCACCACCACCACGAAAGGCCCAGTTTTTCAGCCCCTGTTCAACAGGGGCATGCAATTACAATTCTTGATCTAATAATTCACAGCAGGGCCCATTGCTGCACCCACCAAGAGTAACTCTGAGGGCTTACAGTGTTGTGGCAACACCACCACCACCACCACCACGAAAGGCCCAATTTTTCAGCCCCTGTTCAAAAGGGGCATGCAATTACAATTCTTGATCTAATAATTCACAGCAGGGCCCATTCCTGCACCCACCAAGAGTAACTCTGAGGGCTTACAGTGTTGTGGCAACACCACCACCACCACCACCACCACGAAAGGCCCAATTTTTCAGCCCCTGTTCAACAGGGGCATGCAATTACAATTCTTGATCTAATAATTCACAGCAGGGCCCATTCCTGCACCCACCAAGAGTAACTCTGAGGGCTTACAGTGTTATGGCAACACCACCACCACCACCACCACCACCACGAAAGGTCCAATTTTTCAGCCCCTGTTCAACAGGGGCATGCAATTACAATTCTTGATCTAATAATTCACAGCAGGGCCCATTGCTGCACCCACCAAGAGTAACTGTCAGGGCTTACAGTGTTGTGGCACCAGCACCACCATCAAAGGCCCAATTTTTACTACCACTGTTCAACAATTATATGTAATTACAATTCCTGATATAATAGTTGACAGCAGGGCGTTCCAGCACCAACCAAGAGTAACTGTGAGTGCTTACAGTGTTGTGCCAACACCAACAACTAAGGGGTCTATTTCTGCAGAGTATATACGGCAGGTCCCTACTTTCAAACATCCAACTTACAAACGACTCCTACTTGCAAACGCAAGAAGACAACAGGAAGTGAGAGGAAATCTACCCCTAGAAAGGAAAATTCTCTCCTGTAAGAATTAATATGGGAGAAAGGTGTCTCCTCTGTACTGATGCTTTATCAGCAATCCTTGTTTCAAGAAAAACACCACATTTCAAAAACAGTTGTCATTGGGACGGAAAGTGAGGTGAAATGTTCTGAACAGGGGCACAGACAGCAAAACAAATGTTACAGGGGTGATAACCCTTACCTATGTTTTCCAAAAAGTTTAAAAATAGATTTTTGGGCTGGAGCTACACTTCAACAATGTACCTGTTCAAAATTACAAACACATTCTACATAAGAACAAACCTACAGTCCCTGTCTTGTATGCACCACCTGTATACGGCTGTTCAGAGTATATAGGGCCTTTTTTATTTTATGTGCGGGGTTCCCCTTAATATCCATACAAGACCCAAAGGGGCTGGTAATGGGCTGGGGTAGGGGGGGGGGGGTCATGGGGTAGCTATGCCATTTTTCTTAAAGATTTTCATCCATATTACCGGGACCAGACATTACATTAAAGCCGCAAGCAGTTTTAAATGGCTTTTTTTCCCTTTAGAAGTGTCATTTTGTGCAGGGACAGTTCTAAACACGGGAAACACGTGGCACTTCACAGGCATACTTTAGACACCCCCCAGGTACAATATTTAAAGGAATATTTGACTTTTTTTTTTCACTTTATGCATCATTAAAATGACTGCTCCCGAAAAACGACCGTTTTTAAAACTTCTTTTTGCATTGATACATGTCCCCTGGTGCAGAACCCGGGTTCCCAAACCCTATTTAGGACAATAACATGGATAATAGTTGTTATAATTAGCACTTTAGAATTCGAACGTTCGCATCCATTGTATTTAATAGGGTTCTAATGTTCGTACAAACTTTCGGTCCGTTCGCGGGTTCTGGTGCGAACCAAACCCGGGGGTGTTCGGCTCATCACTATTGGGAAGCACAGAGGTCAGACGTTTCTTGTAGGTGGTGATCAGGTTTACACACATCTCAGGAGGGATTTTGGTCCACTCTTCTTTACAGATCATATCCTTAAGGTTTCTTGGCTGTCTCTTGGCAACTGGAAGTTTCAGCTCCCTCCATACATTTTCTATAGGATTAAGGTCTGGAGACTGGCTGGGCCACTCCATGACCTTAGCGTGCTTCTTCTTGAGACACTCCTTTGTTGCCTTGGCGGTATGTTTTGGGTCATTGTCATGCTGGAAGACCCATCCATGACCCATCTTCAGTGTTCTGGCTGAGGGGAGAAGGTTCTCATCCAAGATTTTACAAAAGAATGCCCCGTCCATTGGCCCCTTAATGCGGCAAAGTTGGAGTGTACTTTTAGCTGAGAATAAGCCCCAAAGCCATGGGCGTCCGCTCCATAGGGCAAGCGAGGGCGTTTGCCCCCCCCCCCCCTGGAATCCAGTGCCGTGATTCTCGGGGAGGAAAACAGGCAGCGGGCAGGAAGCAAGGCGGCGGCGCGGCAAATTCAATTACAGCCGCTCTCTCTCTCTCTCTCTTTTCGGCTGACAGAAAGGGGGAGGGGGGCGATCGGGGGAGATATACAGACAGCCTGCAGCTCTCCTCTCCCTGTCACGGCGCCGCTGCCGAGTTCTCTGGTAAATGGAGCAGGGAAGCTGCTAGTTGCTTGATAGTTGCATGAGGTTTCTCAAGCCTTTGCATGCCTGTGCTTTATGTCATAATGACTAAGCCCCCTCCCCTTCATGACATTGTCAAAAAGGGACCGAGCATGGATGACCTTAAAATGATGCCCCCCCCCCTGAAAAAAGTTCAGCGGACGCCCATGCCCAAAGCGTCATGTTTCCACCTCCGTGTGTGACTGTAGGGATGGTGTTCTTAGGGTCATAGTCAGCATTTTTCTTCCTCCAAACACGGCGAGTCGAGTTAATGCCAAAGAGCTATTTTTTGGTCTCATTGGACCACAGCACTCTCTCCCGATCCTTCTCTGAATCATTCAGATGTTCATTGGCAAACTTCAGACGCTCATGTACATGTGCCTTCTTGAGGAGCAGAACCTTGCAGGTGCTGCAGGATTTCAATCCATGATTGTGTCACCAATGGTTTGTTAGGTGACTGTGGTCCCAACTGCCTTGAGATCATTCACAAGCCCCTCCCGTGTAGTTCTGGGCTGATCCCTCACTTTTCTCATGACCATCCTCACCCCATGAGGAGAAATCTTGGATGGAGCTCCAGATAGGGTGACCACATTTCCAAACTACCATTCAGGGACACCCTCCCTTCCCAAAAACCAACCTGTGCTGTAACGAATCACAGCACAGTGATTGGACACAAGAGGCGGGATTTATGATTTCTCCAATCACAAGCAGGGGGTGGGGATTGTGCTCCTCCAGACATTCCCTGGCCAGGACAAGTACCGTCAGTGAGTAAAGCGGTGATGTGGCGGCTTTTTTTGGGGCCATCAGATTGGCCCGGGGGGTGGCTGTGTCAGTTTCATTCCGGGACACTGTATTGTCCTGGAATGAATGTGCCCGGGACAGACCTGTAAAATGCGGGACTGTCTGGGCAATCCGGGACACTTGGTCACCCTAGCTCCAGACCGAGGGCGATTGATGGTTACCGTATATACTCGAGTATAAGCCGACCCGAATATAAGCCAAGGCACCTAATTTTACCACAAAAAACTGGGAAAACTTATTGACTCGAGTATAAGCCTAGGGTGTCCATCTGCATGCCTCACTGTGCCTTACTGTGTCCATGTCCATGCCTCACTGTGCCTCACTGTGTCCATGCCTCACTGTGTCCATGCCTCACTGTGACTAGACTGACGTTTAACATGGGAGTCTATGGAAGGGGTGCCCAGCTTTGTAAAATCGGTGCTCCCCGGCCGTAGGATCCCCAGACACCAAACTTTGCACACATGTAGAGGAGGAGTTGGGCTACATGTGTGCCAAGTTTGGGGTCCAGGGGACGTACGGATGGCCGGGATCAGGCGCACAAAATTGAAGTCGGAAACAGACTCTAGTATAAGCCGAGGGGGGCATTTTCAGCACAAAAAAATGTGCTGAAAAACTCGGCTTATACTCGAGTATATACGGTATTTTGTATTTCTTCCATTTCTGAATAATCGCTCCAACAGTGGTCTCCTTCTCACCAAACTTCTTGCTGATGGTCTTGTAGCCCCTTCCAGCCTTGTGCAGATCTACAATCTTGTCCCTGATGTCCTTTGACCGCTCTTTGGTCTCCCCCGTGATGGTGAGGGTTTGAATGGAAGAAAGAGATTCCGTGGACAGGTGTTCTTTATACACATAACGAGTTGTCGTTAGGAGAACCTTCTTACATTGACAAGACTGATCTGTGTACCACATGAGAACCTCCTGTAGACAGTCTGTGGGAGCCAGAATTATTGTTGGTTGGTAGGGATCAAATACTTATTTTACTCACTGAACTGCAACTCAATTTATAACATTTATATCGTGTTTTTTTCTGGATTTTTGGTTGATATTCTGTCTCTATCATATAAAATACACCTATGATAAAAATGATAGACCCTTCATTTCTTTGTAAGTGGACAAACGTACAAAATCTGCAGGAGATCAAATAATTATTTCCCCACCCCACTGTATACACGACAGCAAGGCGGCCCTGCTGCGTACCGAGTACATGGTCTGGCACTTCCAGGTGGGGGGCGCCGTGCCACCGGCGACCCGACTTTGCTGTGTTTTTTCACAGCATGTGCCGATCGGCAGGTGCCAGCCAAAAGATCACTGCTGGCACCAGTGGCGGTGCGTCCATAGAGGGCACAGGAGCGCCGCCCCCTCTCGCTCCCGCACCGCCACTGAAAAACAATACATAGATTCATGCATTGCATGAATGTATGTATTGTCGCTGCTGCCGCCCACTTTTCAGATGGCCGGCCCCCTGGCAAGCGCCGGCCATCTGAATAACGGCAGCTGGTTGGCTGTGGAACTGTCTATCAGAGCCAGCGGCTCTGATAGGCTTTCCGATTACAGCCTGAGGGCTGTAATCGGCTTCCAAATAGTTAACCAGGGGACGCATGGGGGGGTTCATTCCTTGGTTAACACTGACACGCATCTCAGCCAATCAGGTTCACCGGATCTGGTTACCGGTAACCTGATTGGCTGAAGCGACATCGAGGGCGGGACTACATCGAGGGATCGTGGAGGAGGATCCGAGGATGGCTGACCAAGAAAGGTAAGTGCCAGGCGGGGAGGGGGGGGCAAACTGGCGACAATTGATGGGCACAGTGGCGACAATGGCATGGCACAGTGGCTGCGTTTGGCTTGGCACAGTGGCGACAATTGATGGGCACAGTGGCGACAATGGCATAGCACAGTGGCTGCGTTTGGCATGGCACAGTGGTGGCAATTGACGGGCACAGTGGCAACAATGGCATGGCACAGTGGCTGCATTTGGCATGGCACAGTGGCGACAATTGATGGCACAGTGGCTGCGTTTGGCATGTCACAGTGGCGACAATTGATGGGCACAGTGGCGACAATGGCATGGCACAGTGGCGACAATTGATGGCATGGCACAGTGGCAACAATTGATGGGCACAGTGGCGACAATTGATGGCACAGTGGCTGCGTTTGATGGCATGGCACAGTGGCAACAATTGATGGGCACAGTGACTGCGTTTGATGCCATGGCACAGTGGCTGCGTTTAATGGCATGGCACAGTGGCGACAATTTTATGGCACAGTGACTGTGTTTGATGGGCACAGTGGCGGCAATTGATGGGCACAGTGGCGGCAATTGATGGCACAGTGGCTGCGTTGGATGGCATGGCACAGTGGCGACAATTGATGGGCACAGTGGCTGCGTTTGATGCCATGGCACAGTGGCTGCGTTTGATGGCATGGCACAGTGGCGACAATTTTATGGCACAGTGGCTGGGTTTGATGGGCACAGTGGCTGCGTTTGATGGGCACAGTGGCGACAATTTTATGGCACAGTGGCTGCGTTTGATGGGCACAGTGGCTGCGTTTGATGGGCACAGTGGCAGCAATTGATGGGCACAGTGGCGGCAATTGATGGGCACAGTGAGGCTGCAATTGATGTTTTTTTTTTTTCGTTTGTTTGCACCCCCCCAAAAAATTTGAGCACCAGCCACCACTGGCCGGCACCCGCCGATCGTCCCGGAACACACACAGGACAGGGATCTGTCCTTTCAGTGGGGAATGAAATCCATCACTTCCCTTAGTAAAAGCGGCACACACAGTACACATAAACACTGGCTAGGCACACAGCTAACCCTTTGATCGCCCCTGATGTTTACCCCTTCCCAGCCAGTGTCATTAGTACAGTGACAGTGCATATTTTTAGCACTGATCATTGTATTAGTGTCACTGGTCCCCAAAAACTGTCAGAATGTCCACCGCAATATCGCAGTCCTGCTTGAGGTTGCTGGTCGCCACCATTACTGGTAAAAATAAAAGAAATTAAAAAAATCCCATAGTTTGTAGACGCTATCACTTTTGCGCAAACCAATCAATATACGCTTGTTGGGATTTTTTTTTTACCAAAAACATGTAGCAGAATACATATTGGCCTAAACTGATGAAGAAATTTGATTTTTTTTTTCAATTTTTTTGTTGGATATATTTTATAGCAAAAAAGTTAAAAATATAGTTTTATTCTTTTTTTTAAAAAATTGATCACCGCCATTACTATTAAAAAAAAAAGTTAATAATAAAAATGCCATAAATATATCCCCTATTTTGTAGACACAATAACTTTTGCTCAAACCAATTAATATACGCTTATTGCGATTTATTTGTTTTTAAACAAAAATATGTAGAAGAATACATATTGGCCTAAACTGATGAAGAAATTAGTTTTTTGTTTTTTTGGGATATTTATTATAGCAAAAAGTAAAAAATATTGTTTTTTTTTTAATTGCCGGTCTTTTTTTGTTTATAGCGTAAAAAAAAAAAATGCAGCGGTGATCAAAGGACATCAATTTTATTTGGGTACAGCGTCGCACGACCGCGCAATTGTCAGTTAACCGATTGCCGACCGGCCACCGCAGTTATACTGTGCCAGGTTGGCTCGGCTGCGCGAATCGCTGTAGCTATACGTCGGTCCCTTAAACAGCTAGAGCAGGCGCGCACTCTTCCAATCTGTCCACCGCAATGTCGCAGTCCCGCTAAAAATGGCGCTGATCACCGCCATTACTAGTAAAAAATAAATAATAATAATAATGCCATAAATCTATTCCCTATTTTGTAGACGCGATAACTTTTGCGCAAACCAATCACTATAAGCTTATTGCGTTTTTTTTTACCAAAAATATGTAGAAAAATAAAAATTGGTCTAAACTGATGAAGAAATTCTTTTTTGGGGATATTTATTATAGCAAAAAGTAAAAAAATGTATTATTTTTTTTTTCCAAAATTGGCGCTCTTTTTTTGTTTATAGCGTAAAAAATAAAAACCGCAGAGGTGATCAAATACCACCAAAAGAAAGCTCTATTTGTGGGGAAAAAAGGACATAAATTTTAGTTGGGTAAAGCGTCGCATGAACGTGCAATTGTCAGTTTAAGTAACGCAGTGCCTCCCCCAAAAAATGGCCTGGTTATGAAGGGGGGTAAATCTTCAGGAGGCCAAGTGGTTAACTGACAATTGCGCGTTCGTGCGACGCTGTACCCAAATAAAATGTATGTCATTTTTTCCCCACAAATAGAGCTTCCTTTTGGTGGTACTTGATCAGGGACGACCCCCACCTGGTCTAGGCCCACCCAGGCTGGTAAGTGGTAAGACAGGCGAGTTGCCAAAATAGTTAGAAAAGAATAGAGTAGAATAGAATAGAAAATAACACAATAGTATAGAAAAAAAAAACAACAGAATAGAATGAATATAACCATCTTCCTATTCTATTCAAATTGATTCTAGTTGAAATTTGGAAAATGGTTATATTTTTTCCATTCTAATCTATTCTATTCTATTGTTCTAATTATATATATATTTTTTTGTTTATTCTATTTTTTTCTATTCAAATTCAAATTTATTTTATTCGAATTTCGGAAGATAGCTATATTCTTTCTATTCTATACTATTCTGTTATTTTCTATTCTATTCTAATCTATTATTTTCTATTCGAATTCAAATTGATTCTATTTGAATTTTGGGAAATGGTTTTATTCTTTCTATTCTATTCTATTGTTTTTTTTTTGTTCTATTCTTTTCTGCACCGCTGCTCAATCGCCCCAAAGATGCTGCTTGCAGGACTTTTTTTAACGTCCTGTCAGAGCAGCGCCTCAGTGTGAAAGCCCTTGGGCTCTCACACTGGGACTGCAGATGAGGCATTTTTTCAAGCGCTTTACAGGCGCTATTTTTAGTGCTGAAGCCCCTGAAAAACATCTCCAGTGTAAAAGGGGTCTAAGGTTTTCAAGGCTGACGTTTGGTAACTCGAACCTTCAGCTCCCTTCACATATTTTCTATGGGATTAAGGTCTGGAGACTGGCTAGGCCACTCCAGGACCTTAATGTGCTTCTTGAGCCACTAACTATCCCTATACCACCCCAACCTGTCCTATGCCACCCCAGCCTGCCTTGTACCACCCAGCCTGCCCTGTGCCACCCTAACTTGCCCTGTGCCACCCCAATCTGCCCTATACCACCCTAACTTGCCCTATACCACCCCACCCTACCTGTGCCACCCCAACCTGCCCTATACCACCCCAACCTGCCCTATGCCACCCTAACTTGCCCTATACCACCCCAACCTGCCCTATGCCACCCTAACTTGCCCTATACCACCCCAACCTGCCCTATGCCACTCTAACTTGCCCTGTACCACCCCAACCTGCCCTATGCCACCATAACTTGCCCTATACCACCCCAACCTGCCCTATGCCTCCCTAACTTGCCCTGTACCACCCCAACCTTTCCCATACCACCCCAACCTGTCCTATACCACCCCAACCTGCCTGTGCCACCCTAATTTTCCTGTACCACCCTAACTTGCCCTATACCACCCCAACCTGCCCTGTGCCATCCTAACTTGCCCTATACCACCCCAACTTGTTCTATGCCACCCCAACCTGCCCTGTACCACCCTAACTTGCCCCATAGCACCCCAACCTGCCCTATGCCACCCTTACTTGCCCTATACCACCCCAACCTGCCACTATACCACTCTATACTACCCTAACTTGCCACTATACCGCCCTATACTATCATTTACAGGGGCTGGTTTGGGGTGCGCCCCGTGACCGTGCGCCGCCTGCATGGTGCTGGGCAGCCTAGACAGAGGGGGGGGGGGGTGACACCATTTTTTACCGCACCGGGTGACACCAACCCTAGTGACGCCACTGGCTGTACATGTGATTTCTTGAGCAGGGGGACCTTGCGGGCGCTGCAGGATTTCAGTTCTTCACAGCGTAGTGTGTTACCGATTGTTTTCTTGGTGACTCTGGTCCCAGCTGCCTTGAGATCATTGAAAAAATTCTCCCGTGTAGTTCTGGGCTGGTTCCTCACCGTTCTCATGATCATTGAAACTCCACGAGGTGAGATCTTGTATGGAGCCCCAGATCAAGGCAGAGTGACCAGAGGTGGCTCTTCAATTGGGCAAAATAGGCGGCAGCCCACAAAAGGGCCTCGCACTGGTGGCCGCCTAATTTGCCCAGGAGTGGAAGGAAATATCGGTCAGTGTGCCCAAGCAAGCTGGCGGGGTGAGCGGGCGGTGGGCGCTGCACACAGACTGACGCTGCGCCCGCCTGTCTGAGTTGAGCCACCGGGTGCGCGGACGAGGGAGAATAACACACACATTACATCGCATGCCGCTGCGTGCCTGCGTCCAATAGCAGGCTCCACCGCCGTGGCGCCATTCTCCTAGCCTTTCCCCCAAAGTCGGCGGCCCCAGTGCATGGTGGGAGTTGTAGTTCTCCACAGCACAGACACACAGACTTCAAGTTGGCCCTCTGGTGCCTGTGCTCTGCAGAGACTGCGACTCCCAGATTGCACTGCAGGGCACTCAAAGTAAAGATCACGTGCTTCTCTTGCCTTCTTTAGTAGGGGACAGAGGCAAGGAGAAGGTAGGTACATTTTAATACATGCTGTCTGCAGTGTACCCTGTCTGTCTATGGTCTCATCATGGGGCACAGTGGCAGCATTTGATGAGTACAGTGGTGGCATTTAATTGGGCACAGTGGCAGAATTTGATGGGGCACAGTGGCAGACTTTGATGGGGCACAGTGGCAGACTTTGATGGGGCACAGTGGCAGAATTTGATGGGGCACAGTGGCAGACTTTGATGGGGCACAGTGGCAGACTTTGATGGGGCACAGTGGCAGACTTTGATGGGGAACAGTGGCAGACTTTGATGGGGCACAGTGGCAGACTTTGATGGGGCACAGTAGCGGAATTTGATGGGCACAGTGGCGGAATTTGATGGGCACAGTGGCTGCGTTTGATGGGGCACAGTGGCTGCGTTTGATGGGGCACATTGGCAGTATTTGTTGGGCACAGTGAGGCTGCATTTGATGGGCACAGTGAGGCTGCATTTGATGGGCACAGATGCTGAGTTTGATGGGCACAGTGGCTGCATTTGATGGGCACAGTGGCTGCGTTTGATGGGCACAGTGGCTGCATTTGATGGGGCACAGTGGCTGCGTTTGATGGGGCACAGTGGCTGCGTTTGATGGGGCACAGTGGCTGCGTTTGATGGGGCACAGTGGCTGTGTTTGTTGGGCACAGTGAGGCTGCATTTGATGGGCACAGTGAGGCTGCATTTGATGGGGCACAGTGGCGGCATTTGATGGGGCACAGTGGTGGCATTTGATGGGGCACAGTAAGGTTGCATTTGATGGGCACAGTGGCAGCGTTTGATGGGCACAGTGGCTGCGTTTGATGGGCACAGTGGCTGCATTTGATGGGCACAGTGGCTGCATTTGATGGGGCACAGTGGTAGCATTTGATGGGGCACAGTGGCAGTATTTGATGGGCACAGTGATACTGCATTTGATTGGGCACAGTGGCTGCGTTTGATGGGCACAGTGGCTGCATTTGATGGGGCACAGTGGTAGCATTTGATGGAGCACAGTGGCAGTATTTGATGGGGCACAGTGAGGCTGCATTTGATGGGCACTGTGAGGCTGCATTTTATTGGGCACAGTGGCTGCATTTAATGAGCACAGTGGCTGCATTTGATGAGCACAGTGGCTGCATTTGATGAGCACAGTGGCTGCATTTGATGAGCACAGTGGCTGCATTTGATGGGCACAGTGGCTGCATTTGATGGGCACAGTGGCTGCATTTGATGGCACAGTGGCTGCATTTGATGAGCACAGTGGCTGCATTTGATGGGCACAGTGGCTGCATTTGATGGCACAGTGGCTGCATTTGATGAGCACAGTGGCTGCATTTGATGAGCACAGTGGCTGCATTTGATGAGCACAGTGGCTGCATTTGATGAGCACAGTGGCTGCATTTGATGAGCACAGTGGCTGCATTTGATGAGCACTGTGGCTGCATTTGATGGGCACAGTGGCTACATTTGATGGGCAAAGTGGCTGCAATTGATGTTTTTTTTCCTAAATTTTTCAGTTTGTTTGCGCCCCCCAAAAAAAATTTGAGCACCAGCCGCCACTGGATGGGATCATCATTGTGCCGCTTCTCCTTACTTGTTTAATGACAGGCTGAGGGCATGTATGATTTTTGTGATTCATATTCCTCTGCCAGACAGTACAGCCAGAATGGTGCACCACCTTCTCTAATACAGTTAAGTAATACAGCAGTTTTATTTACATTCTCCCTAAACCTGCTGATAATGAAGAAGCATTACACTGATAAGTTATCAATAATGCTCATTCTGTTGTTATCATGGCCGCGCAGTCTCTGACCATCGCCTGTATCATTGTCCCCACACAGTCTCTGACCGTCTCCTGTATCATTATCTGCACAGTCTCTGACCGTCTCCTGTATCATTGTCTGCACACAGTCTCTGACCATTTCCTGTATCATTGTCTGCACAGTCTCTGGCCATCTCCTGCATCTTTGTGGCGTGATTTTCTGTCAGCACCCTGTCTGTGGCTCCAAAGTTTGATACCGTGTTAGTCAGGTAAGAGTTTGCTTGTCATTACAATAATAAAACCATCTCCTGTATCATTGTCCACATGCAGTCTCTGACCATCTCCTGTATCATTGTCCGCACACAGTCTCTGACCATTTCCTGTATCATTGTCCACACACAGTCTCTGACCGTCTCCTGTATCATTGTCTGCACAGTCTCCGACTGTCTTCTGTATCATTGTCCGCACAGTCTCTGACCATCTCCTGTATTATTGTCCGCACAGTCTCTGACTGTCTCCTGTATGTATCATTGTCCGCACAGTCCCTGACCGTCTCCTGTATCATTGTCTGCACAGTCTCTGACCATCTCCTGTATCATTGTCTGCACAGTCTCTGACCATCTCCTGTATCATTGTCTGCACAGTCTCTGACCGTCTCCTGTATCATTGTCTGCACAGTCTCTGACCGTCTTCTGTATCATTGTCCGCACACTCTCTGACCGTCTCCTGTATCATTGTCTGCACAGTCTCTGACCGTCTCCTGTATCATTGTCTGCACAGTCTCTGACCGTCTCCTGTATCATTGTCTGCACAATCTCTGACCGTCTTCTGTATCATTGTCCGCACACTCTCTGACCGTCTCCTGTATCATTGTCCGCACAGTCTCTGACCGTCTCCTGTATCATTGTCTGCACAGTCTCTGACCATCTCCTGTATCATTGTCTGCACAGTCTCTGACCGTCTCCTGTATCATTGTCCGCACAGTCTCTGACCGTCTTCTGTATCATTGTCTGCACAGTCTCTGACAGTCTCCTGTATCATTGTCTGCACAGTCTTTGACCGTCTTCTGTATCATTGTCCGCACAGTCTCTGACAGTCTCCTGTATCATTGTCTGCACAGTCTCTGACCGTCTTCTGTATCATTGTCCGCACAGTCTCTGACCGTCTTCTCTATCATTGTCTGCACAGTCTCTGACCGTCTCCTGTATCATTGTCTGCACAGACTCTGACCGTCTCCTGTATCATTGTCTGCACAGTCTCTGACCGTCTCCTGTATCATTGTCTGCACAGTCTCCGACTGTCTTCTGTATCATTGTCCGCACAGTCTCTGACCATCTCCTGTATTATTGTCCGCACAGTCTCTGACTGTCTCCTGTATGTATCATTGTCCGCACAGTCCCTGACCGTCTCCTGTATCATTGTCTGCACAGTCTCTGACCATCTCCTGTATCATTGTCTGCACAGTCTCTGACCATCTCCTGTATCATTGTCTGCACAGTCTCTGACCGTCTCCTGTATCATTGTCTGCACAGTCTCTGACCGTCTTCTGTATCATTGTCCGCACACTCTCTGACCGTCTCCTGTATCATTGTCTGCACAGTCTCTGACCGTCTCCTGTATCATTGTCTGCACAGTCTCTGACCGTCTCCTGTATCATTGTCTGCACAATCTCTGACCGTCTTCTGTATCATTGTCCGCACACTCTCTGACCGTCTCCTGTATCATTGTCCGCACAGTCTCTGACCGTCTCCTGTATCATTGTCTGCACAGTCTCTGACCATCTCCTGTATCATTGTCTGCACAGTCTCTGACCGTCTCCTGTATCATTGTCCGCACAGTCTCTGACCGTCTTCTGTATCATTGTCTGCACAGTCTCTGACAGTCTCCTGTATCATTGTCTGCACAGTCTTTGACCGTCTTCTGTATCATTGTCCGCACAGTCTCTGACAGTCTCCTGTATCATTGTCTGCACAGTCTCTGACCGTCTTCTGTATCATTGTCCGCACAGTCTCTGACCGTCTTCTCTATCATTGTCTGCACAGTCTCTGACCGTCTCCTGTATCATTGTCTGCACAGACTCTGACCGTCTCCTGTATCATTGTCTGCACAGTCTCTGACCATCTCCTGTATCATTGTTCGCACAGTCTCTGACCGTCTCCTGTATCATTGTCTGCACAGTCTCTGACCGTCTTCTGTATCATTGTCCGCACACTCTCTGACCGTCTCCTGTATCATTGTCTGCACAGTCTCTGACCGTCTCCTGTATCATTGTCTGCACAGTCTCTGACCGTCTCCTGTATCATTGTCTGCACAGTCTCTGACCGTCTTCTGTATCATTGTCTGCACAGTCTCTGACAGTCTCCTGTATCATTGTCTGCACAGTCTCTGACCGTCTTCTGTATCATTGTCCGCACAGTCTCTGACCGTCTCCTGTATCATTGTCTGCACAGTCTCTGACCATCTCCTGTATCATTGTCTGCACAGTCTCTGACAGTCTCCTGTATCATTGTCTGCACAGTCTCTGACCGTCTTCTGTATCATTGTCCGCACACTCTCTGACCGTCTCCTGTATCATTGTCTGCACAGTCTCTGACCGTCTCCTGTATCATTGTCTGCACAGTCTCTGACCGTCTTCTGTATCATTGTCCGCACAGTCTCTGACCGTCTCCTGTATCATTGTCTGCACAGTCTCTGACCATCTCCTGTATCATTGTCTGCACAGTCTCTGACCGTCTTCTGTATCATTGTCCGCACACTCTCTGACTGTCTTCTCTATCATTGTCTGCACAGTCTCTGACCGTCTCCTGTATCATTGTCTGCACAGTCTCTGACCGTCTCCTGTATCATTGTCTGCACAGTCTCTGACCGTCTTCTGTATCATTGTCCGCACAGTCTCTGACCGTCTCCTGTATCATTGTCTGCACAGTCTCTGACCATCTTCTGTATCATTGTCTGCACAGTCTCTGACAGTCTCCTGTATCATTGTCTGCACAGTCTCTGACCGTCTCCTGTATCATTGTCTGCACAGTCTCTGACCATCTTCTGTATCATTGTCTGCACAGTCTCTGACAGTCTCCTGTATCATTGTCTGCACAGTCTCTGACCGTCTTCTGTATCATTGTCCGCACAGTCTCTGACCGTCTCCTGTATCATTGTCTGCACAGTCTCTGACCATCTCCTGTATCATTGTCTGCACAGTCTCTGACCGTCTCCTGTATCATTGTCTGCACAGTCTCTGACCATCTTCTGTATCATTGTCTGCACAGTCTCTGACAGTCTCCTGTATCATTGTCTGCACAGTCTCTGACCGTCTTCTGTATCATTGTCCGCACAGTCTCTGACCGTCTCCTGTATCATTGTCTGCACAGTCTCTGACCATCTCCTGTATCATTGTCTGCACAGTCTCTGACCATCTTCTGTATCATTGTCTGCACAGTCTCTGACAGTCTCCTGTATCATTGTCTGCACAGTCTCTGACCGTCTTCTCTATCATTGTCTGCACAGTCTCTGACCATCTCCTGTATCATTGTCTGCACAGACTCTGACCGTCTCCTGTATCATTGTCTGCACAGTCTCTGACCGTCTCCTGTATCATTGTCCGCACAGTCTCTGACCGTCTCCTGTATCATTGTCTGCACAGTCTCTGACCGTCTTCTGTATCATTGTCTGCACAGTCTCTGACCATCTCCTGTATCATTGTCTGCACAGTCTCTGACAGTCTCCTGTATCATTGTCTGCACAGTCTCTGACCGTCTTCTCTATCATTGTCTGCACAGTCTCTGACCGTCTCCTGTATCATTGTCTGCAAAGTCTCTGACCATCTCCTGTATCATTGTCTGCACAGTCTCTGACCGTCTCCTGTATCATTGTCTGCACAGTCTCTGACCGTCTTCTGTATCATTGTCCGCACACTCTCTGACCGTCTCCTGTATCATTGTCTGCACAGTCTCTGACCGTCTCCTGTATCATTGTCTGCACAGTCTCTGACCGTCTCCTGTATCATTGTCTGCACAGTCTCTGACCATCTCCTGTATCATTGTCCGCACAGTCTCTGACCGTCTCCTGTATCATTGTCTGCACAGTCTCTGACCATCTCCTGTATCATTGTCCGCACAGTCTCTGACCGTCTTCTGTATCACTGTCTGCACACTCTCTGACCGTCTCCTGTATCATTGTCTGCACAGTCTCTGACCGTCTTCTGTATCATTGTCTGCACAGTCTCTGACAGTCTCCTGTATCAATGTCTGCACAGTCTCTGACCGTCTCCTGTATCATTGTCTGCACAGTCTCTGACCGTCTCCTGTATCATTGTCTGCACAGTCTCTGACCGTCTTCTGTATCATTGTCTGCACAGTCTCTGACCGTCTCCTGTATCATTGTCTGCACAGTCTCTGACCGTCTTCTGTATCATTGTCTGCACAGTCTCTGACCGTCTTCTGTATCATTGTCCGCACAGTCTCTGACCATCTCCTGTATCATTGTCTGCACAGTCTCTGACCGTCTCCTGTATCATTGTCTGCACAGTCTCTGACCATCTCCTGTATCATTGTCCGCACAGTCTCTGACCGTCTTCTGTATCACTGTCTGCACACTCTCTGACCGTCTCCTGTATCATTGTCTGCACAGTCTCTGACCGTCTTCTGTATCATTGTCTGCACAGTCTCTGACAGTCTCCTGTATCATTGTCTGCACAGTCTCTGACCGTCTCCTGTATCATTGACTGCACAGTCTCTGACCGTCTCCTGTATCATTGTCTGCACAGTCTCTGACCGTCTTCTGTATCATTGTCTGCACAGTCTCTGACAGTCTCCTGTATCATTGTCTGCACAGTCTCCTGTATCATTGTCTGCACAGTCTCTGACCGTCTCCTGTATCATTGTCTGCACAGTCTCTGACCGTCTTCTATATCATTGTCTGCACAGTCTCTGACCGTCTCCTGTATCATTGTCTGCACAGTCTCTGACCGTCTTCTGTATCATTGTCTGCACAGTCTCTGACCGTCTCCTGTATCATTGTCTGCACAGTCTCTGACCGTCTCCTGTATCATTGTCTGCACAGTCTCTGACAGTCTCCTGTATCATTGTCTGCACAGTCTCTGACCGTCTCCTGTATCATTGTCTGCACAGTCTCTGACCGTCTCCTGTATCATTGTCTGCACAGTCTCTGACCGTCTCCTGTATCATTGTCCACACAGTCTCTGACCGTCTCCTGTATCATTGTCTGCACAGTCTCTGACCGTCTTCTGTATCATTGTCCGCACAGTCTCTGACCGTCTCCTGTATCATTGTCCGCACAGTCTCTGACCGTCTTCTGTATCATTGTTTGCACAGTCTCTGACCGTCTCCTGTATCATTGTCTGCACAGTCTCTGACCGTCTCCTGTATCATTGTCTGCACAGTCTCTGACCGTCTCCTGTATCATTGTCCGCACAGTCTCTGACCGTCTTCTGTATCATTTTCTGCACAGTCTCTGACCGTCTTCTGTATCATTGTCTGCACAGTCTCTGACCGTCTCCTGTATCATTGTCTGCACAGTCTCTGACCGTCTTCTGTATCATTGTTTGCACAGTCTCTGACCGTCTCCTGTATCATTGTCCGCACAGTCTCTGACCGTCTCCTGTATCATTGTCTGCACAGTCTCTGACAGTCTCCTGTATCATTGTCTGCACAGTCTCTGACCGTCTTCTGTATCATTGTCTGCACAGTCTCTGACCGTCTGCTGTATCATTGTAAGCACAGTCCCTGACCATCTCCTGTATCATTGTCTGCACAGTCTCTGACCGTCTGCTGTATCATTGTCTGCACAGTCTCTGACCGTCTCCTGTATCATTGTCCGCACAGTCTCTGACAGTCTCCTGTATCATTGTGGCATGAGTGGGGCCTCATGTCTAAGTTTTGCCTAAGGCCTCACAAAGTCTAGAGCCGCCTCTGAGAGTGACAGTTATTTTGTGTTTCTTCCATTTGCGAATTATCCCACCAACTGCTGTCCCTCTCACCAAGCTGCTTGGCGATGGTCTTGTACCCCATTCCAGCCTTGTGTAGGTCTACAATCTTCTCCCGACATCCTTGGACAGATCTTTGGTGTTGGCCATGGTGGAGAGATTGGAATCTGATTGATTGATTGCTTCTGTGGAAAGGTGTCTTCTATACAGGTAACAAGCTGAGATTAGGAGCACTCCTTCTAAGAGAGTGCTCCTAATCTCAGCTTGTTACCTGTATAGAAGACACCTGGGAGACAGAAATCTTGCTGATTGATAGGGGATCAAATACTTATTTCACTCATTAAAATGCAAATCAATTTATAACTTTTTTGAAATGCGTTTTTCTGGATATTTTTGTTATTCTGTATAAACCAACCATTAAAATAATAGGCTAATCATTTGTTTGTCAGTGGGGCAAACATACAAAAGCAGCAGGGGGTCCAATACTATTTTCCCCTCACTGTAACCATTTCCCAAAATTCGAATAGAATAGAAAATAATAGATAAGAATAGAATAGAAAATAAAAGAATACAATAGAAAAAAACTATAGAATAGAATAAAATTAAAAGAATATAAACATCTTCTGAAATTAAAATTTCAAATAGAATAAATTTGAATTCGAATACAATACATTCAAATAGAATAGAATAGAAAAAAAATTGAATAGGAAATAATAGAATAGAATATAATAATAGAATATAATGGAAAATAATAGAATAGGAAAATATATAGAATAGAAAAGAAAAGAAAACAATAGAAAAAAAAACCAATAGAATAGAATAAAATAGAAGGAATATAAACATCTTCTGAAATTAACATTTCAAATAGAATAAATTTGAATTTGAATGCAATACATTTAAATAGAATAGAACAGAAAAAATAGAATATAAAATAATAGAATAGAATAAACAATAGAATATAATAAATAGAATATAATAGAAAATAATAGAATAGGAAAAATTATAGAATAGAATAGAAAACAAAACAAAACAATAGAAAAAAACTATAGAATAGAATAAAATAGAAAGAATATAAACATCTTCTGAAATTAAAATTTCAAATAGAATAAATTTGAATTTGAATACAATACATTCAAATAGAATAGAATAGAAAAAAATAGAATAGGAAATAATAGAATAAACAATAGAATATAATAAATAGAATATAATAGAAAAGAATAGAATTGGAAAAATTATAGAATAGAATAGAAAAGAAAAGAAAACCATAGAAAAAAAACAATAGAATAGAATAAAATAGAAATAATATAAACATCTTCTGAAATTAAAATTTCAAATAGAATAAATTTGAATTCGAATGCAATACATTTAAATAGAATAGAACAGAAAAAATAGAATATAAAATAATAGAATAGATTAAACAATAGAATATAATAAATAGAATATAATAGAAAATAAAAGAATAGGAAAATTATAGAATAGAATAGAAAAGAAAACAATAGAAAAAAACAATAGAATAGAACAAAATAGAAAGAATATAAACATCTTCTGAAATTATAATTTCAAATAGAATAAATTTGAATTTGAATACAATACATTCAAATAGAATTGAATAGAATAGAAAAAATAGAATAGAAAATAATAGAATAGAATAAAGAATAGAATAGAATAAACAATAGAATAGAATAAATGGAAAAGAATAGAATAGGAAAAATTATAGAAAAGAAAATAAAACAATAGAAAAAAAACAATAGAATAGAATAAAATAGAAAGAATATAAACATCTTCTGAAATTAAAATTTCAAATAGAATAAGTTTGAATTTGAATACAATACATTCAAATAGAATAGAATAGAAAAAATAGAGTAGGAAATAATAGAATAGAATAAACAATAGAATATAATAAATAGAATATAATAGAAAAGAATAGAATAGGAAAATTATAGAATAGAATAGAAAAGAAAAGAAAACAATAGAAAAAAACAATAAAATAGAATAAAATAGAAAGAATATAAACATCTTCTGAAATTATAATTTCAAATAGAATAAATTTGAATTTGAATACAATACATTCAAATAGAATAGAATAGAAAAAAATAATATAAAATAATTAAATAGAATAAACAATAGAATAAAATAAACAATAGAATATAATAAATAGAATAGAATATAATAGAAAAGAATAGAATAGGAAAAACTATAGAATGCAATAGAAAGAATATAATCATCTTCCAAAATTCTAATTTCGACTAAAACAAATTTGAGTTGGAATGGAATTCGAATCGATTTAAATCTTCTGAATTCGAAATTCGATCAAATGAATTTCAATTCGACTGAATTCAGAAAGTTTAAATAAACAAAACGAATTCCTCAAAACGAATTAAATTAATTTATCTAAAGGAATTCATGTAAATAACGAATCGAAACAAAGAAAAATGTTTCGTTCTGCACATGTCTAAGAAGCAGCACAAGGAGCCAATCAGATCAGAGCAGAGTGACAGAGAAAAGAGCTCATTACTGTGCTGTTTCTTCTTTCACTGACCACTCCCAGGCTGAAGGCGGGTCCAGGAGGACCTGGGCTCAGAGGAAGTGGGTGGAAAGATGCTGGCCACCTCTAAGAAAAAGAAATCAGTGAGCTGAAGATGAATATTGCAGCAGAAGCTGTTTTTCTCGTGTTATTTTTACTGCAAGTGAGAATTCCAGAATTCAGCGTCAGCAGAGGACAATTCTTCCAACGTGACGAGGACATCTGAGGAGCCTCTGAAGGGCCTTGTAGTCATGTGACTAGACAAGAAGAATCCGGCTAACACCTGAAAATCCCCCAAAATAAGGGGGCGTGGTCATCCCATTTGAGAGGCACCAAACTGTCCAATCACACTGCTCATTCCTTCTCGCGGAATCTCCCACCTTATGAGCCCACCAGATTGTAGGCGGGGTTTGTATCTGTCGGTGAGTTCCCAGCCAGCTGGATTTTGGTTGAGTCTCCCTCTACTGGTGGAATTGCAGACTGTGATAAATGTCCTGATTTACCTCCCCGAAGGAAGTTCTCTCCTCCTTTTCCAAACGCGGCCAATAAGTTGCTGTGTGTGGGACCCTTTTATCTGGAGCTCCACTCACTGACCTTTCCTCTGAAAATGCTCATTTCCTGGCTGTCATGGTGAACCTCTGATCACTGCTATACAGGGGAGAACTTCCCACATCAGCCGGACTTTCCTGAGTGACATCCCGGTTCAGGTCCCTGACCTACAGTGTGGAGGCCTAAAAGGGTCAGCATGAGGAGCAGAGAGCTAATATGATCATCATCATCATCCATTAATCATCATCATCATCCATCAATCATCATCATCATCACCCATCATCATCATCATCATCATCATCACCCATCATCATCATCACCCATCATCATCATCCATTAATCATCATCATCATCCATCAATCATCATCATCATCACCCATCATCATCATCATCATCATCATCATCACCCATCATCATCATTATCATCATCATCACCCATCATCATCCATCATCATCATCACCCATCCATCATCATCATCACCCATCAATCATCATCATCACCCATCAATCATCATCATCACCCATCAATCATCATCATCATCATCCATCAATCATCATCATCATCATCCATCAATCATCATCATCACCCATCATCATCATCATCACCCATCATCATCATCATCACCCATCATCATCATCAATCGTTGTCATCATCACCAGGGATGAGCTGAACACCCCCCTGTTCGGTTCGCACCAGAACCTGCGAACAGACAGTATGTTTGTGTGAACTTTAGAACCCTATTAAATACAATGGACTCGAACGTTCGAAATCTAAAGTGCTAATTATAAAGCCTAATATGCAAGTAAGGCCCCTTTCACACTGGGGCGGGCAGGTGCGGTGGCGGTATAGCAGCGCTGCTATACCGTCGTTCTTACCGCGGTATGCGGTCGCTAGGGGGGTGAATTTAACCCCCGCTAGCGGCCGAAAAAGGGTTAATACCGCCCGCAGACCGCGGCTATTGCCGCGGTTTGCGTGCGGTATTACCGCGCTGTCCCATTGATTTCAATGGGCTGCCGCGGTAAAGGAGCGGCTAGCAGGACTTTTGGAGCGGTCCTGCTAGCGCACCGCTTCAGTGTGAAAGCCTTCGGGCTTTCACATTGAAGGCTACAGGGCAGGAATTTTTCATGCGGTATAATAGCGCTATTATTAGCGCTAAACCACATGAAAAACGCCCCAGTGTGAAAGGGGCCATTGTCCTAAAAAGTGTTTGGGGACCCGGGTCCTGCCCCAGGGGACATGTATCAATGCAATTTTTTTTTTTTTAAATGACGTTTTTTCGGGAGCAGTGATTTTAATAATGCTTAAAATGAAAAAATAAAAGTGAAATATTCCTTTAAATTTCGTACCTGGGGGGTGTGTATGATATGCATGTAAAGTGGCGCATGTTTCCCGTGCTTAGAACTGTCCCTGCAAAAAATGTCATTTTTGAAGGAAAAAAAGTCATTTAAAACTGACTCGCGGCTATTAATGAATTGTCGGCTCCCGGCAATACATACAAAAGATTAATTAATAAAAAAAAAGCGTGGGGGTCCCCCAGAATTCAATTACCAGGCCCTTCAGGTCTGGAATGGATATTAAGGGGAACCCCGCCGCAAATTTTAAAAAAAATGGCGTGGAGTCCCCCCAAAAATCCATACCAGACCCTTATCCGAGCACGCAACCTGGCAGGCCGCAGGGGAAAAGGGGGGGATGAGAGAGCGCCCCCCCCTCCCTCCTGAACCGTACCAAGCCACATGCCCTCAACATGGGGAGGATGTCCCCATGTTGATGGGGACAAGGGCCTCATCCCCACAACCCTTGCCCGGTGGTTGTGGGGGTCTGCGGGCAGGGGGGCTTATCGGAACTTGAAGACCCATTTAACAAAGGGGACCCCCAGATCCTGCCCCCCCCCTATGTGAATTGGTAAGGGGTACATTGTACCCCTACCATTTCATAAAGAAAGTGTCAAAAAATGTAAAAAAACAAACACACAAACCTTGAAAAAGTCCTTTATTAAAAAAATAAAATAAAAAAATAAAATAAAAACATTCCAGCGGAGAAATCCAGTGTCCTGCGGTGATCCGATGTCGAGCGCTGTCCGTCATTGGTTGTGCCTGAGCGGACCTGATGGGGAACTTCCTCCGCAGTCTATTACATGTATAGACCCGCCCCTTCTAAAGTTCCCCATCACGTCCGCTCAGCCAATGACTCGGTGTAAGGCTGAGGTCCTGATGCGGAACATGAGAAGGGGCGGGTCTATACATGAATTACACAGTGAGGGAAGTTCCCCATCAGGTCCGCCCCCCTCGGTATGTCAGACCCGCCTACGTCATTGGCCTGAGCGGGGAACTTCCTTCACTGTGTAAATTTAAATTACACAGTGAAGGGTTGTGGGGATGAGGCCCTTGTCCCCATCAACATGGGGACATCCTCCCCATGTTGAGGGCATGTGGCCTGGTACGGTTCAGGAGGGAGGGGGGGCACTCTCTCGTCCCCCCCTTTTCCCCTGCGGCCTGCCAGGTTGCGTGCTCGGATAAGGGTCTGGTATGGATTTTTGGGGGAACTCCACGCCATTTTTTTTTTTAATTTGCGGCGGGGTTCCCCTTAATATCCATTCCAGACCTGAAGGGCCTGGTAATTGAATTTGGGGGAACCCCCACGCTTTTTTTTTTTTATCAATGACTTTTCTATGTATTGATAAAAGCCGACAATTCATTAATAGCCGCGAGTGAGTTTTAAATGCATTTTTTTCTTTCAAAAATGACATTTTTTGCAGGGACAGTTCTAAGCACGGGAAACATGCGCCACTTTACAGGCATACTATACACACCCCCCAGGTACGAAATTTAAAGGAATATTTCACTTTTATTGTTTCACTTTAAGCATTATTAAAATCACTGCTCCCGAAAAAACGGGCGTTTAAAAAAAAAAAATGCATTAATACATGTCCCCTGGGGCAGGACCCCGGTCCCCAAACACTTTTTAGGACAATAACTTGCATATAAGCCTTTATAATTAGCACTTTAGATTTCTCCCATAGACTTTTCAAATTTGCTGCGAACACCCCAATTTGTTCGCTGTTCGGCGAACAGGCGAACAGGCGACTCGAACTCGAAGCTCATCCCTAATCATCATCACCGATCAATCATCATCATTATCATCCATCAATCATCATCATCACCACCACCTATCAATCATCATCACCACCCATCAATCATCATCACCACCCATCAATCATCATTATCATCCATCAATCATTATCATCACCACCCATCAATCATCATCACCATCATCACCCATCAATCATCATTATCATCCATCAATCATCATCATCACCACCACCTATCAATCATCATCACCACCCATCAATCATCATCACCACCCATCAATCACCATCATCATCCATCAATCATCATCATCACCCATCATTCATCATTATCACCCATCAATCATCATCATCCATCAATCATCATCATCACCACCCATCAATCATCATTATCATCCATCAATCATTATCATCACCACCCATCAATCATCATCACCCATCAATCATCATTATCATCCATCAATCATCATCATCACCACCACCTATCAATCATCATCACCACCCATCAATCATCATCATCACCCATCATTCATCATTATCACCCATCAATCATCATCATCCATCAATCATCATCATCACCACCCATCAATCATCATTATCATCCATCAATCATTATCATCACCACCCATCAATCATCATCACCATCATCACCCATCAATCATCATTATCATCCATCAATCATCATCATCACCACCACCTATCAATCATCATCACCACCCATCAATCATCATCATCACCCATCATTCATCATTATCACCCATCAATCATCATCATCCATCAATCATCATCATCACCCATCATCATCATCCATCAATCATCATCATCATCAATCATTGTCATCATTATCCATTATTCATCATCATCACCCCATCAATCATCATCCATCATCGTCATCAATGATTGTCATCATCATTCATCATCATCTATCAATCATCGTCGTCAATGATGATCAATTGTCATCATCATCATCAGAAACTCATGATCATCATATTCATCATCCATCATTATCAGGCAGGATTTATTATTATTAGTAGGGGGAGGTCAGCCATGGCGACCTCCATAGTAAAGTGGGCTTTTTTGTTTTCTTTATATTATAATTTTTTTAGCCGGGCCAAGGGGCGAGACTGCGAGAGGAGCCAAGTACAGCCAAATACACAGGACATCTTGGCGACAACATTTAAAAATAAAGCTTAATTTTTGGGCACGGCTTCAGATGGACACTGATCATTCCTGGCAATGATTCCTCTCAATGGTGAGTGCATTCCTGGCAATGGTGGTTGCTGCATTCCTGGCAATGGTGGTTGCTGCATTCCTGGCAATGGTGGTTGCTGCCTTCCTGGCAATGGTGGTTGCTGCATTCCTGGCAATGGTGGATGCTGCATTCCTGGCAATGGTGGTTGCTGCCTTCCTGGCAATGGTGGTTGCTGCATTCCTGGCAATGGTGGATGCTGCATTCCTGGCAATGGTGGTTGCTGCATTCCTGGCAATGGTGGTTGCTGCATTCCTGGCAATGGTGAGTGCATTCCTGGCAATAGTGGATGCTGCATTCCTGGCAATGGTGGTTGCTGCATCCCTGGCAATGGTGGTTGCTGCCTTCCTGGCAATGGTGGTTGCTGCATTCCTGACAATGGTGGATGCTGCATTCCGGGAAATGGTGGTTGCTGCATTCTGGGAAATGGTGGATGCTGCATTCCGGGAAATGGTGGGTGCTGCATTCCGGGAAATGGTGGGTGCTGCATTCCTGGCAATGGTGGTTGCTGCATTCCTGGCAATGGTGGATGCTGCATTCCTGGCAATGGTGGTTGCTGCCTTCCTGGCAATGGTGGTTGCTGCATTCCTGGCAATGGTGGATGCTGCATTCCTGGCAATGGTGGTTGCTGCCTTCCTGGCAATGGTGGTTGCTGCATTCCTGGCAATGGTGGATGCTGCATTCCTGGCAATGGTGGTTGCTGCATTCCTGGCAATGGTGGTTGCTGCATTCCTGGCAATGGTGGATGCTGCATTCCTGGCAATGGTGGTTGCTGCCTTCCTGGCAATGGTGGTTGCTGCATTCCTGGCAATGGTGGTTGCTGCCTTCCTGGCAATGGTGGTTGCTGCATTCCTGACAATGGTGGATGCTGCATTCCGGGAAATGGTGGTTGCTGCATTCTGGGAAATGGTGGATGCTGCATTCCGGGAAATGGTGGGTGCTGCATTCCGGGAAATGGTGGGTGCTGCATTCCTGGCAATGGTGGATGCTGCATTCCTGGCAATGGTGGGTGCTGCATTCCTGGCACTGGTGGATGCTGCATTCCTGGCAATGGTGGGTGCTGCATTCCTGGCAATGGTGAGTGCATTCCTGGCAATGGTGGATGCTGCATTCCTGGCAATGGTGGGTGCTGCATTCCTGGCAATGGTGGGTGCTGCATTCCTGGCAATGGTGAGTGCATTCCTGGCAATAGTGGATGCTGCATTCCTGGCAATGGTGGGTGCTGCATTCCTGGCAATGGTGGGTGTTACATTCCTGGCAATGGTGGGTGCTGCATTCCTGGCAATGGTGGATGCTGCATTCCTGGCAATGGTGGGTGTTGCATTCCTGGCAATGGTGGGTGCTGCATTCCTGGCAATGGTGGGTGTTGCATTCCTGGCAATGGTGCATGCTGCATTCCTGGCAATGGTGGGTGTTGTATTCCGGGAAATGGTGGGTGCTGCATTCCTGGCTATGGTGGGTGTTGTATTCCTGGCAATGGTGGGTGCTGCATTCCTGGCAATGGTGGGTGCTGCATTCCTGGCAATGGTGGGTGTTGCATTCCTGGCAATGGTGCATGCTGCATTCCTGGCAATGGTGGGTGTTGCATTCCGGGAAATGGTGGGTGCTGCATTCCTGGCTATGGTGGGTGTTGTATTCCTGGCAATGATGGGTGCTGCATTCCTGGCAATGGTGGATGCTGCATTCCTGGCAATGGTGGGTGCTGCATTCCTGGCAATGGTGGGTGCTGCATTCCTGGCAATGGTGGGTGCTGCATTCCTGGCAATGGTGGATGCTGCATTCCTGGCAATGGTGGGTGCTGCATTCCTGGCAATGGTGAGTGCATTCCTGGCAATGGTGGATGCTGCATTCCTGGCAATGGTGGGTGCTGCATTCCTGGCAATGGTGGGTGCTGCATTCCTGGCAATGGTGAGTGCATTCCTGGCAATAGTGGATGCTGCATTCCTGGCAATGGTGGGTGCTGCATTCCTGGCAATGGTGGGTGTTGCATTCCTGGCAATGGTGGGTGCTGCATTCCTGGCAATGGTGGATGCTGCTTTCCTGTCAATGGTGGGTGTTGCATTCCTGGCAATGGTGGGTGCTGCATTCCTGGCAATGGTGGGTGTTGCATTCCTGGCAATGGTGCATGCTGCATTCCTGGCAATGGTGGGTGTTGCATTCCGGGAAATGGTGGGTGCTGCATTCCTGGCTATGGTGGGTGTTGTATTCCTGGCAATGGTGGGTGCTGCATTCCTGGCAATGGTGGGTGCTGCATTCCTGGCAATGGTGGGTGTTGCATTCCTGGCAATGGTGCATGCTGCATTCCTGGCAATGGTGGGTGTTGCATTCCGGGAAATGGTGGGTGCTGCATTCCTGGCTATGGTGGGTGTTGTATTCCTGGCAATGGTGGGTGCTGCATTCCTGGCAATGGTGGATGCTGCATTCCTGGCAATGGTGGGTGCTGCATTCCTGGCAATGGTGGGTGCTGCATTCCTGGCAATGGTGGGTGTTGCATTCCTGGCAATGGTGGGTGCTGCATTCCTGGCAATGGTGGATGCTGCATTCCTGGCAATGGTGGGTGCTGCATTCCTGGCAATGGTGGGTGTTGCATTCCTGGCAATGGTGGGTGCTGCATTCCTGGCAATGGTGGGTGTTGCATTCCTGGCAATGGTGGGTGCTGCATTCCTGGCAATGGTGAGTGCATTCCTGGCAATAGTGGATGCTGCATTCCTGGCAATGGTGGGTGCTGCATTCCTGGCAATGGTGGGTGTTGCATTCCTGGCAATGGTGGGTGCTGCATTCCTGGCAATGGTGGATGCTGCATTCCTGGCAATGGTGGGTGCTGCATTCCTGGCAATGGTGGGTGTTGCATTCCTGGCAATGGTGGGTGCTGCATTCCTGGCAATGGTGGGTGTTGCATTCCTGGCAATGGTGCATGCTGCATTCCTGGCAATGGTGGGTGTTGCATTCCGGGAAATGGTGGGTGCTGCATTCCTGGCTATGGTGGGTGTTGTATTCCTGCCAATGGTGGGTGCTGCATTCCTGGCAATGGTGGGTGCTGCATTCCTGGCAATGGTGGGTGTTGCATTCCTGGCAATGGTGCATGCTGCATTCCTGGCAATGGTGGGTGTTGCATTCCGGGAAATGGTGGGTGCTGCATTCCTGGCAATGGTGGGTGTTGTATTCCTGGCAATGGTGGGTGCTGCATTCCTGGCAATGGTGGGTGCTGCATTCCTGGCAATGGTGGGTGTTGCATTCCTGGCAATGGTGCATGCTGCATTCCTGGCAATGGTGGATGCTGCATTCCTGGCAATGGTGGGTGCTGCATTCCTGGCAATGGTGGGTGTTGCATTCCTGGCAATGGTGGGTGCTGCATTCCTGGCAATGGTGGGTGTTGCATTCCTGGCAATGGTGCATGCTGCATTCCTGGCAATGGTGGGTGTTGCATTCCGGGAAATGGTGGGTGCTGCATTCCTGGCTATGGTGGGTGTTGTATTCCTGGCAATGGTGGGTGCTGCATTCCTGGCAATGGTGGGTGCTGCATTCCTGGCAATGGTGGGTGTTGCATTCCTGGCAATGGTGCATGCTGCATTCCTGGCTATGGTGGGTGTTGTATTCCTGGCAATGGTGGGTGCTGCATTCCTGGCAATGGTGGGTGCTGCATTCCTGGCAATGGTGGGTGTTGCATTCCTGGCAATGGTGCATGCTGCATTCCTGGCAATGGTGGGTGCTGCATTCCTGGCAATGGTGGGTGTTGCATTCCTGGCAATGGTGCATGCTGCATTCCTGGCAATGGTGGGTGTTGCATTCCGGGAAATGGTGGGTGCTGCATTCCTGGCAATGGTGGGTGTTGTATTCCTGGCAATGGTGGGTGCTGCATTCCTGGCAATGGTGGGTGCTGCATTCCTGGCAATGGTGGGTGTTGCATTCCTGGCAATGGTGCATGCTGCATTCCTGGCAATGGTGGATGCTGCATTCCTGGCAATGGTGGGTGCTGCATTCCTGGCAATGGTGGGTGTTGCATTCCTGGCAATGGTGGGTGCTGCATTCCTGGCAATGGTGGGTGTTGCATTCCTGGCAATGGTGCATGCTGCATTCCTGGCAATGGTGGGTGTTGCATTCCGGGAAATGGTGGGTGCTGCATTCCTGGCTATGGTGGGTGTTGTATTCCTGGCAATGGTGGGTGCTGCATTCCTGGCAATGGTGGGTGCTGCATTCCTGGCAATGGTGGGTGTTGCATTCCTGGCAATGGTGCATGCTGCATTCCTGGCAATGGTGGGTGTTGCATTCCGGGAAATGGTGGGTGCTGCATTCCTGGCTATGGTGGGTGTTGTATTCCTGGCAATGGTGGGTGCTGCATTCCTGGCAATGGTGGATGCTGCATTCCTGGCAATGGTGGGTGCTGCATTCCTGGCAATGGTGGGTGCTGCATTCCTGGCAATGGTGGGTGTTGCATTCCTGGCAATGGTGGGTGCTGCATTCCTGGCAATGGTGGATGCTGCATTCCTGGCAATGGTGGGTGCTGCATTCCTGGCAATGGTGGGTGTTGCATTCCTGGCAATGGTGGGTGCTGCATTCCTGGCAATGGTGGGTGTTGCATTCCTGGCAATGGTGCATGCTGCATTCCTGGCAATGGTGGGTGTTGCATTCCGGGAAATGGTGGGTGCTGCATTCCTGGCAATGGTGGGTGTTGCATTCCGGGAAATGGTGGGTGCTGCATTCCTGGCAATGGTGGGTGCTGCATTCCTGGCAATGGTGGGTGCTGCATTCCTGGCAATGGTGGGTGTTGCATTCCTGGCAATGGTGGGTGCTGCATTCCTGGCAATGGTGGGTGCTGCATTCCTGGCAATGGTGGGTGTTGCATTCCTGGCAATGGTGGGTGCTGCATTCCTGGCAATGGTGGGTGCTGCATTCCTGGCAATGGTGGGTGTTGCATTCCTGGCAATGGTGGGTGCTGCATTCCTGGCAATGGTGGATGCTGCATTCCTGGCAATGGTGGATGCTGCATTCCTGGCAATGGTGGGTGTTGCATTCCTGGCAATGGTGGGTGCTGCATTCCTGGCAATGGTGGGTGCTGCATTCCTGGCAATGGTGGGTGTTGCATTCCTGGCAATGGTGGGTGCTGCATTCCTGGCAATGGTGGGTGCTGCATTCCTGGCAATGGTGGGTGCTGCATTCCTGGCAATGGTGGGTGTTGCATTCCTGGCAATGGTGGGTGCTGCATTCCTGGCAATGGTGGATGCTGCATTCCTGGCAATGGTGGGTGCTGCATTCCTGGCAATGGTGGGTGTTGCATTCCTGGCAATGGTGGGTGCTGCATTCCTGGCAATGGTGGGTGTTGCATTCCTGGCAATGGTGCATGCTGCATTCCTGGCAATGGTGGGTGTTGCATTCCGGGAAATGGTGGGTGCTGCATTCCTGGCAATGGTGGGTGTTACATTCCGGGAAATGGTGGGTGCTGCATTCCTGGCAATGGTGGGTGTTGCATTCCTGGCAATAGTGGATGCTGCATTCCTGGCAATGGTGGATGCTGCATTCCTGGCAATGGTGGGTGCTGCATTCCTGGCAATGGTGGGTGCTGCATTCCTGGCAATGGTGGGTGTTGCATTCCTGGCAATGGTGGGTGCTGCATTCCTGGCAATGGTGGGTGTTGCATTCCTGGCAATGGTGCATGCTGCATTCCTGGCAATGGTGGGTGTTGCATTCCGGGAAATGGTGGGTGCTGCATTCCTGGCAATGGTGGGTGTTGCATTCCGGGAAATGGTGGGTGCTGCATTCCTGGCAATGGTGGGTGCTGCATTCCTGGCAATGGTGGGTGCTGCATTCCTGGCAATGGTGGGTGTTGCATTCCTGGCAATGGTGGGTGCTGCATTCCTGGCAATGGTGGGTGCTGCATTCCTGGCAATGGTGGGTGTTGCATTCCTGGCAATGGTGGGTGCTGCATTCCTGGCAATGGTGGGTGCTGCATTCCTGGCAATGGTGGGTGTTGCATTCCTGGCAATGGTGGGTGCTGCATTCCTGGCAATGGTGGATGCTGCATTCCTGGCAATGGTGGATGCTGCATTCCTGGCAATGGTGGGTGTTGCATTCCTGGCAATGGTGGGTGCTGCATTCCTGGCAATGGTGGGTGCTGCATTCCTGGCAATGGTGGGTGTTGCATTCCTGGCAATGGTGGGTGCTGCATTCCTGGCAATGGTGGGTGCTGCATTCCTGGCAATGGTGGGTGCTGCATTCCTGGCAATGGTGGGTGTTGCATTCCTGGCAATGGTGGGTGCTGCATTCCTGGCAATGGTGGATGCTGCATTCCTGGCAATGGTGGGTGCTGCATTCCTGGCAATGGTGGGTGTTGCATTCCTGGCAATGGTGGGTGCTGCATTCCTGGCAATGGTGGGTGTTGCATTCCTGGCAATGGTGCATGCTGCATTCCTGGCAATGGTGGGTGTTGCATTCCGGGAAATGGTGGGTGCTGCATTCCTGGCAATGGTGGGTGTTACATTCCGGGAAATGGTGGGTGCTGCATTCCTGGCAATGGTGGGTGTTGCATTCCTGGCAATAGTGGATGCTGCATTCCTGGCAATGGTGGATGCTGCATTCCTGGCAATGGTGGGTGTTGCATTCCGGGAAATGGTGGGTGCTGCATTCCTGGCTATGGTGGGTGTTGTATTCCTGGCAATGGTGGGTGTTGCATTCCGGGAAATGGTGGGTGCTGCATTCCTGGCTATGGTGGGTGTTGTATTCCTGGCAATGGTGGGTGTTGTATTCCTGGCAATGGTGGGTGCTGCATTCCTGGCAATGGTGGATGCTGCATTCCTGGCAATGGTGGGTGCTGCATTCCTGGCAATGGTGGGTGTTGCATTCCTGGCAATGGTGGGTGCTGCATTCCTGGCAATGGTGGGTGCTGCATTCCTGGCAATGGTGGGTGTTGCATTCCTGGCAATGGTGGGTGCTGCATTCCTGGCAATGGTGGGTGCTGCATTCCTGGCAATGGTGGGTGCTGCATTCCTGGCAATGGTGGGTGTTGCATTCCTGGCAATGGTGGGTGCTGCATTCCTGGCAATAGTGGATGCTGCATTCCTGGCAATGGTGGATGCTGCATTCCTGGCAATGGTGGGTGTTGCATTCCGGGAAATGGTGGGTGCTGCATTCCTGGCTATGGTGGGTGTTGTATTCCTGGCAATGGTGGGTGTTGCATTCCGGGAAATGGTGGGTGCTGCATTCCTGGCTATGGTGGGTGTTGTATTCCTGGCAATGGTGGGTGTTGTATTCCTGGCAATGGTGGGTGCTGCAGATGGGCACTGACTCTTATTTTGCTTCACAGTTCTTTTTTTTTATTTAAATTTTTTTTCCTGAAACTCCCCTCTTAAAGTGAAGTCGCGTGTTATAAGCCAATAAATACGATATATCCAAATAACACCGAGAGCTCATCTCTTCACCACACACGGCCACAAAGGCAGGAGACTTCTTGTTGGGCGGTGTGTATTAGTTGCTCGGAGGAACGCACTCAGACCAAATTTTAATGGTTCACAGAATGTCCGGCAAAATGGTCGGTCCTCACGCATGTTCACTTCATCAAATCTGGCCCTCTTTGTAAAAAGTTTGGACACCCCTGGTGTAGTAGGAGTGTGGTAGCAGTGTAACAATAGCAATATAGTAGTGGTGTAGTAGCAGGGCAGTAGTGGTGTAGTAGTAGCACTGTAGTGTCAGTGTAGCAGTGATGTAGTAGTGGTGTAGTAGCAGTGTAATGGTGTAGTAGCAGTGAAGTAAAGGTGTACTAGTGGTGAAGTAGCAGTGTAATAGTGGTGTAGTAGAGGTATAGTAGTAGTTGCAGTGTAGTAGTGGTGTAGCAGAGCTGTAGGACAGCGTAGTAGTAGTGCAGTAGCGGTGTAGTAGTAGTGTAGTATCGGTGTAGCGACAGTGTTATAGTGGTGTAGTAGCAGTGTAAAAGTGGTGTAGTAGTGATGTAGTAGCAGAGTAGTAGTGGTGTAGTAGCAGAGTAGAAGTGGTGTTGTAGTGGTGTGGTAGTGGTGTAGTAGCAGAGTAGTAGTGGTGTAGTAGCAGAGTAGTAGTGGTGTAGTAGCAGAGTAGAAGCGGTGTAGTAGCAGAGTAGTAGTGGTGTAGTAGCAGAGTAGAAGCGGTGTAGTAGCAGAGTAGTAGTGGTGTAGTAGCAGAGTAGAAGCGGTGTAGTAGCAGAGTAGTAGTGGTGTAGTAGCAGAGTAGTAGTGGTGTAGTAGCAGAGTAGAAGCGGTGTAGTAGCAGAGTAGTAGTGGTGTAGTAGCAGAGTAGAAGCGGTGTAGTAGCAGAGTAGTAGTGGTGTAGTAGCAGAGTAGAAGCGGTGTAGTAGCAGAGTAGTAGTGGTGTAGTAGCAGAGTAGTAGTGGTGTAGTAGCAGAGTAGTAGTGGTGTAGTAGCAGAGTAGAAGCGGCATAGTAGCAGAGTAGAAGCGGTGTAGTAGCAGAGTAGTAGTGGTGTAGTAGCAGAGTAGAAGCGGTGTAGTAGCAGAGTAGTAGTGGTGTAGTAGCAGAGTAGAAGCGGTGTAGTAGCAGAGTAGTAGTGGTGTAGTAGCAGAGTAGAAGCAGTGTAGTAGCAAAGTAGTAGTGGTGTAGTAGCAGCGTAGAAGCAGTGTAGTAGCAGAGTAGAAGCGGCATAGTAGCAGAGTAGTAGTGGTGTAGTAGCAGAGTAGTAGTGGTGTAGTAGCAGAGTAGAAGCGGTGTAGTAGCAGAGTAGTAGTGGTGTAGTAGCAGAGTAGTAGTGGTGTAGTAGCAGAGTAGAAGCGGTGTAGTAGCAGAGTAGTAGTGGTGTAGTAGCAGAGTAGAAGCGGTGTAGTAGCAGAGTAGTAGTGGTGTAGTAGCAGAGTAGAAGCGGTGTAGTAGCAGAGTAGAAGCGGTGTAGTAGCAGAGTAGTAGTGGTGTAGTAGCAGAGTAGTAGTGGTGTAGTAGCAGAGTAGAAGCGGTGTAGTAGCAGAGTAGTAGTGGTGTAGTAGCAGAGTAGAAGCGGTGTAGTAGCAGAGTAGTAGTGGTGTAGTAGCAGAGTAGAAGCGGTGTAGTAGCAGAGTAGTAGTGGTGTAGTAGCAGAGTAGAAGCGGTGTAGTAGCAGAGTAGTAGTGGTGTAGTAGCAGAGTAGAAGCGGTGTAGTAGCAGAGTAAAAGCGGTGTAGTAGCAGAGTAGTAGTGGTGTAGTAGCAGAGTAGAAGCGGTGTAGTAGCAGAGTAGTAGTGGTGTAGTAGCAGAGTAGTAGTGGTGTAGTAGCAGAGTAGAAGCGGTGTAGTAGCAGAGTAGTAGTGGTGTAGTAGCAGAGTAGAAGCGGTGTAGTAGCAGAGTAGTAGTGGTGTAGTAGCAGAGTAGAAGCGGTGTAGTAGCAGAGTAGAAGCGGCGTAGTAGCAGAGTAGTAGTGGTGTAGTAGCAGAGTAGAAGCGGTGTAGTAGCAGAGTAGTAGTGGTGTAGTAGCAGAGTAGTAGTGGTGTAGTAGCAGAGTAGTAGTGGTGTAGTAGCACAGTAGTAGTGGTGTAGTAGCAGAGTAGTAGTGGTGTAGTAGAAGAGTAGAAGCGGTGTAGTAGCAGAGTAGAAGCGGTGTAGTAGCAGAGTAGTAGTGGTGTAGTAGCAGAGTAGTAGTGGTGTAGTAGCAGAGTAGAAGCGGTGTGGTAGCAGAGTAGAAGCGGTGTAGTAGCAGAGTAGTAGTGGTGTAGTAGCAGAGTAGAAGCGGTGTGGTAGCAGAGTAGAAGCGGTGTAGTAGCAGAGTAGTAGTGGTGTAGTAGCAGAGTAGAAGCGGTGTAGTAGCAGAGTAGTAGTGGTGTAGTAGCAGAGTAGTAGTGGTGTAGTAGCAGAGTAGTAGTGGTGTAGTAGCAGAGTAGAAGCGGTGTAGAAGCAGAGTAGTAGTGGTGTAGTAGCAGAGTAGAAGCGGTGTAGTAGCAGAGTAGAAGCGGCGTAGTAGCAGAGTAGTAGTGGTGTAGTAGCAGAGTAGAAGCGGTGTAGTAGCAGAGTAGAAGCGGTGTAGTAGCAGAGTAGTAGTGGTGTAGTAGCAGAGTAGTAGTGGTGTAGTAGCAGAGTAGTAGTGGTGTAGTAGCAGAGTAGAAGCGGTGTAGAAGCAGAGTAGTAGTGGTGTAGTAGCAGAGTAGAAGCGGTGTAGTAGCAGAGTAGTAGTGGTGTAGTAGCAGAGTAGTAGTGGTGTAGTAGCAGAGTAGAAGCGGTGTGGTAGCAGAGTAGAAGCGGTGTAGTAGCAGAGTAGTAGTGGTGTAGTAGCAGAGTAGAAGCGGTGTAGTAGCAGAGTAGTAGTGGTGTAGTAGCAGAGTAGAAGCGGTGTAGTAGCAGAGTAGTAGTGGTGTAGTAGCAGAGTAGTAGTGGTGTAGTAGCAGAGTAGTAGTGGTGTAGTAGTAGAGTAGTAGTGGTGTAGTAGCAGAGTAGAAGCGGTGCAGTAGCAGAGTAGTAGTGGTGTAGTAGCAGAGTAGTAGTGGTGTAGTAGCAGAGTAGAAGCGGTGTAGTAGCAGAGTAGTAGTGGTGTAGTAGCAGAGTAGAAGCGGTGTAGTAGCAGAGTAGAAGCGGTGTAGTAGCAGAGTAGAAGCGGTGTAGTAGCAGAGTAGTAGTGGTGTAGTAGCAGAGTAGAAGCGGTGTAGTAGCAGAGTAGTAGTGGTGTAGTAGCAGAGTAGAAGCGGTGTAGTAGCAGAGTAGTAGTGGTGTAGTAGCAGAGTAGTAGTGGTGTAGTAGCAGAGTCGAAGCGGTGTAGTAGCAGAGTAGTAGTGGTGTAGTAGCAGAGTAGAAGCGGTGTAGTAGCAGAGTAGTAGTGGTGTAGTAGCAGAGTAGAAGCGGTGTAGTAGCAGAGTAGTAGTGGTGTAGTAGCAGAGTAGAAGCGGTGTAGTAGCAAAGTAGTAGTGGTGTAGTAGCAGCGTAGAAGCAGTGTAGTAGCAGAGTAGAAGCGGCATAGTAGCAGAGTAGTAGTGGTGTAGTAGCAGAGTAGTAGTGGTGTAGTAGCAGAGTAGAAGCGGTGTAGTAGCAGAGTAGTAGTGGTGTAGTAGCAGAGTAGTAGTGGTGTAGTAGCAGAGTAGAAGCGGTGTAGTAGCAGAGTAGTAGTGGTGTAGTAGCAGAGTAGAAGCGGTGTAGTAGCAGAGTAGTAGTGGTGTAGTAGCAGAGTAGAAGCGGTGTAGTAGCAGAGTAGTAGTGGTGTAGTAGCAGAGTAGAAGCGGTGTAGTAGCAGAGTAGTAGTGGTGTAGTAGCAGAGTAGAAGCAGTGTAGTAGCAAAGTAGTAGTGGTGTAGTAGCAGCGTAGAAGCAGTGTAGTAGCAGAGTAGAAGCGGCATAGTAGCAGAGTAGTAGTGGTGTAGTAGCAGAGTAGTAGTGGTGTAGTAGCAGAGTAGAAGCGGTGTAGTAGCAGAGTAGTAGTGGTGTAGTAGCAGAGTAGAAGCGGTGTAGTAGCAGAGTAGTAGTGGTGTAGTAGCAGAGTAGAAGCGGTGTAGTAGCAGAGTAGTAGTGGTGTAGTAGCAGAGTAGAAGCGGTGTAGTAGCAGAGTAGAAGCGGTGTAGTAGCAGAGTAGTAGTGGTGTAGTAGCAGAGTAGTAGTGGTGTAGTAGCAGAGTAGAAGCGGTGTAGTAGCAGAGTAGTAGTGGTGTAGTAGCAGAGTAGAAGCGGTGTAGTAGCAGAGTAGTAGTGGTGTAGTAGCAGAGTAGAAGCGGTGTAGTAGCAGAGTAGTAGTGGTGTAGTAGCAGAGTAGAAGCGGTGTAGTAGCAGAGTAGAAGCGGTGTAGTAGCAGAGTAGAAGCGGTGTAGTAGCAGAGTAGAAGCGGCGTAGTAGCAGAGTAGTAGTGGTGTAGTAGCAGAGTAGAAGCGGTGTAGTAGCAGAGTAGTAGTGGTGTAGTAGCACAGTAGTAGTGGTGTAGTAGCAGAGTAGTAGTGGTGTAGTAGCAGAGTAGAAGCGGTGTGGTAGCAGAGTAGTAGTGGTGTAGTAGCAGAGTAGTAGTGGTGTAGTAGCAGAGTAGAAGCGGTGTGGTAGCAGAGTAGAAGCGGTGTAGTAGCAGAGTAGTAGTGGTGTAGTAGCAGAGTAGAAGCGGTGTAGTAGCAGAGTAGAAGCGGTGTAGTAGCAGAGTAGAAGCGGCGTAGTAGCAGAGTAGTAGTGGTGTAGTAGCAGAGTAGAAGCGGTGTAGTAGCAGAGTAGAAGCGGTGTAGTAGCAGAGTAGTAGTGGTGTAGTAGCAGAGTAGTAGTGGTGTAGTAGCAGAGTAGTAGTGGTGTAGTAGCAGAGTAGAAGCGGTGTAGAAGCAGAGTAGTAGTGGTGTAGTAGCAGAGTAGAAGCGGTGTAGTAGCAGAGTAGTAGTGGTGTAGTAGCAGAGTAGAAGCGGTGTAGTAGCAGAGTAGTAGTGGTGTAGTAGCAGAGTAGAAGCGGTGTAGTAGCAGAGTAGTAGTGGTGTAGTAGCAGAGTAGAAGCGGTGTAGTAGCAGAGTAGAAGCGGTGTAGTAGCAGAGTAGTAGTGGTGTAGTAGCAGAGTAGAAGCGGTGTAGTAGCAGAGTAGAAGCGGTGTAGTAGCAGAGTAGAAGCGGTGTAGTAGCAGAGTAGTAGTGGTGTAGTAGCAGAGTAGAAGCGGTGTAGTAGCAGAGTAGTAGTGGTGTAGTAGCAGAGTAGAAGCGGTGTAGTAGCAGAGTAGTAGTGGTGTAGTAGCAGAGTAGTAGTGGTGTAGTAGCAGAGTAGAAGCGGTGTAGTAGCAGAGTAGTAGTGGTGTAGTAGCAGAGTAGAAGCGGTGTAGTAGCAGAGTAGTAGTGGTGTAGTAGCAGAGTAGAAGCGGTGTAGTAGCAGAGTAGTAGTGGTGTAGTAGCAGAGTAGAAGCGGTGTAGTAGCAAAGTAGTAGTGGTGTAGTAGCAGCGTAGAAGCAGTGTAGTAGCAGAGTAGAAGCGGCATAGTAGCAGAGTAGTAGTGGTGTAGTAGCAGAGTAGTAGTGGTGTAGTAGCAGAGTAGAAGCGGTGTAGTAGCAGAGTAGAAGCGGTGTAGTAGCAGAGTAGTAGTGGTGTAGTAGCAGAGTAGTAGTGGTGTAGTAGCAGAGTAGAAGCGGTGTAGTAGCAGAGTAGTAGTGGTGTAGTAGCAGAGTAGTAGTGGTGTAGTAGCAGAGTAGAAGCGGTGTAGTAGCAGAGTAGTAGTGGTGTAGTAGCAGAGTAGAAGCGGTGTAGTAGCAGAGTAGTAGTGGTGTAGTAGCAGAGTAGAAGCGGTGTAGTAGCAGAGTAGTAGTGGTGTAGTAGCAGAGTAGAAGCGGTGTAGTAGCAAAGTAGTAGTGGTGTAGTAGCAGCGTAGAAGCAGTGTAGTAGCAGAGTAGAAGCGGTGTAGTAGCAGAGTAGTAGTGGTGTAGTAGCAGAGTAGTAGTGGTGTAGTAGCAGCGTAGAAGCAGTGTAGTAGCAGAGTAGAAGCGGCATAGTAGCAGAGTAGTAGTGGTGTAGTAGCAGAGTAGTAGTGGTGTAGTAGCAGAGTAGAAGCGGTGTAGTAGCAGAGTAGAAGCGGTGTAGTAGCAGAGTAGTAGTGGTGTAGTAGCAGAGTAGTAGTGGTGTAGTAGCAGAGTAGAAGCGGTGTAGTAGCAGAGTAGTAGTGGTGTAGTAGCAGAGTAGTAGTGGTGTAGTAGCAGAGTAGAAGCGGTGTAGTAGCAGAGTAGTAGTGGTGTAGTAGCAGAGTAGAAGCGGTGTAGTAGCAGAGTAGTAGTGGTGTAGTAGCAGAGTAGAAGCGGTGTAGTAGCAGAGTAGTAGTGGTGTAGTAGCAGAGTAGAAGCGGTGTAGTAGCAGAGTAGTAGTGGTGTAGTAGCAGAGTAGAAGCGGTGCAGTAGCAGAGTAGTAGTGGTGTAGTAGCAGAGTAGAAGCGGTGTAGTAGCAGAGTAGAAGCGGTGTAGTAGCAGAGTAGAAGCAGTGTAGTAGCAGAGTAGAAGCGGCGTAGTAGCAGAGTAGTAGTGGTGTAGTAGCAGAGTAGTAGTGGTGTAGTAGCAGAGTAGAAGCGGTGTAGTAGCAGAGTAGTAGTGGTGTGGTAGCAGAGTAGAAGCGGTGTAGTAGCAGAGTAGTAGTGGTGTAGTAGCAGAGTAGAAGCGGTGTAGTAGCAGAGTAGTAGTGGTGTAGTAGCAGAGTAGTAGTGGTGTAGTAGCAGAGTAGTAGTGGTGTAGTAGCAGAGTAGAAGCGGTGTAGAAGCAGAGTAGTAGTGGTGTAGTAGCAGAGTAGAAGCGGTGTAGTAGCAGAGTAGTAGTGGTGTAGTAGCAGAGTAGAAGCGGTGTAGTAGCAGAGTAGTAGTGGTGTAGTAGCAGAGTAGAAGCGGTGTAGTAGCAGAGTAGTAGTGGTGTAGTAGCAGAGTAGAAGCGGTGTAGTAGCAGAGTAGAAGCGGTGTAGTAGCAGAGTAGTAGTGGTGTAGTAGCAGAGTAGAAGCGGTGTAGTAGCAGAGTAGTAGTGGTGTAGTAGCAGAGTAGAAGCGGTGTAGTAGCAGAGTAGAAGCGGTGTAGTAGCAGAGTAGAAGCGGTGTAGTAGCAGAGTAGAAGCGGTGTAGTAGCAGAGTAGTAGTGGTGTAGTAGCAGAGTAGAAGCGGTGTAGTAGCAGAGTAGTAGTGGTGTAGTAGCAGAGTAGAAGCGGTGTAGTAGCAGAGTAGTAGTGGTGTAGTAGCAGAGTAGTAGTGGTGTAGTAGCAGAGTAGAAGCGGTGTAGTAGCAGAGTAGTAGTGGTGTAGTAGCAGAGTAGAAGCGGTGTAGTAGCAGAGTAGTAGTGGTGTAGTAGCAGAGTAGAAGCGGTGTAGTAGCAAAGTAGTAGTGGTGTAGTAGCAGCGTAGAAGCAGTGTAGTAGCAGAGTAGAAGCGGCATAGTAGCAGAGTAGTAGTGGTGTAGTAGCAGAGTAGTAGTGGTGTAGTAGCAGAGTAGAAGCGGTGTAGTAGCAGAGTAGTAGTGGTGTAGTAGCAGAGTAGTAGTGGTGTAGTAGCAGAGTAGTAGTGGTGTAGTAGCAGAGTAGTAGTGGTGTAGTAGCAGAGTAGAAGCGGTGTAGAAGCAGAGTAGTAGTGGTGTAGTAGCAGAGTAGAAGCGGTGTAGTAGCAGAGTAGTAGTGGTGTAGTAGCAGAGTAGAAGCGGTGTAGTAGCAGAGTAGTAGTGGTGTAGTAGCAGAGTAGAAGCGGTGTAGTAGCAGAGTAGTAGTGGTGTAGTAGCAGAGTAGAAGCAGTGTAGTAGCAGAGTAGAAGCGGTGTAGTAGCAGAGTAGTAGTGGTGTAGTAGCAGAGTAGAAGCGGTGTAGTAGCAGAGTAGTAGTGGTGTAGTAGCAGAGTAGAAGCGGTGTAGTAGCAGAGTAGAAGCGGTGTAGTAGCAGAGTAGAAGCGGTGTAGTAGCAGAGTAGTAGTGGTGTAGTAGCAGAGTAGAAGCGGTGTAGTAGCAGAGTAGTAGTGGTGTAGTAGCAGAGTAGAAGCGGTGTAGTAGCAGAGTAGTAGTGGTGTAGTAGCAGAGTAGTAGTGGTGTAGTAGCAGAGTAGAAGCGGTGTAGTAGCAGAGTAGTAGTGGTGTAGTAGCAGAGTAGAAGCGGTGTAGTAGCAGAGTAGTAGTGGTGTAGTAGCAGAGTAGAAGCGGTGTAGTAGCAAAGTAGTAGTGGTGTAGTAGCAGCGTAGAAGCAGTGTAGTAGCAGAGTAGAAGCGGCATAGTAGCAGAGTAGTAGTGGTGTAGTAGCAGAGTAGTAGTGGTGTAGTAGCAGAGTAGAAGCGGTGTAGTAGCAGAGTAGAAGCGGTGTAGTAGCAGAGTAGAAGCGGTGTAGTAGCAGAGTAGTAGTGGTGTAGTAGCAGAGTAGAAGCGGTGTAGTAGCAGAGTAGTAGTGGTGTAGTAGCAGAGTAGTAGTGGTGTAGTAGCAGAGTAGAAGCGGTGTAGTAGCAGAGTAGTAGTGGTGTAGTAGCAGAGTAGAAGCGGTGTAGTAGCAGAGTAGTAGTGGTGTAGTAGCAGAGTAGAAGCGGTGTAGTAGCAGAGTAGTAGTGGTGTAGTAGCAGAGTAGAAGCGGTGTAGTAGCAAAGTAGTAGTGGTGTAGTAGCAGCGTAGAAGCAGTGTAGTAGCAGAGTAGAAGCGGCATAGTAGCAGAGTAGTAGTGGTGTAGTAGCAGAGTAGTAGTGGTGTAGTAGCAGAGTAGAAGCGGTGTAGTAGCAGAGTAGAAGCGGTGTAGTAGCAGAGTAGTAGTGGTGTAGTAGCAGAGTAGTAGTGGTGTAGTAGCAGAGTAGAAGCGGTGTAGTAGCAGAGTAGTAGTGGTGTAGTAGCAGAGTAGTAGTGGTGTAGTAGCAGAGTAGAAGCGGTGTAGTAGCAGAGTAGTAGTGGTGTAGTAGCAGCGTAGAAGCGGTGTAGTAGCAGAGTAGTAGTGGTGTAGTAGCAGAGTAGAAGCGGTGTAGTAGCAGAGTAGTAGTGGTGTAGTAGCAGAGTAGAAGCGGTGTAGTAGCAGAGTAGTAGTGGTGTAGTAGCAGAGTAGAAGTGGTGTAGTAGCAGAGTAGAAGCGGTGTAGTAGCAGAGTAGTAGTGGTGTAGTAGCAGAGTAGTAGTGGTGTAGTAGCAGAGTAGAAGCGGTGTAGTAGCAGAGTAGTAGTGGTGTAGTAGCAGAGTAGAAGCGGTGTAGTAGCAGAGTAGTAGTGGTGTAGTAGCAGAGTAGAAGCGGTGTAGTAGCAGAGTAGTAGTGGTGTAGTAGCAGAGTAGAAGCGGTGTAGTAGCAGAGTAGAAGCGGTGTAGTAGCAGAGTAGAAGCAGTGTAGTAGCAGAGTAGAAGCGGCGTAGTAGCAGAGTAGTAGTGGTGTAGTAGCAGAGTAGTAGTGGTGTGGTAGCAGAGTAGAAGCGGTGTAGTAGCAGAGTAGTAGTGGTGTAGTAGCAGAGTAGAAGCGGTGTAGTAGCAGAGTAGTAGTGGTGTAGTAGCAGAGTAGTAGTGGTGTAGTAGCAGAGTAGTAGTGGTGTAGTAGCAGAGTAGAAGCGGTGTAGAAGCAGAGTAGTAGTGGTGTAGTAGCAGCGTAGAAGCGGTGTAGTAGCAGAGTAGTAGTGGTGTAGTAGCAGAGTAGAAGCGGTGTAGTAGCAGAGTAGTAGTGGTGTAGTAGCAGAGTAGAAGCGGTGTAGTAGCAGAGTAGTAGTGGTGTAGTAGCAGAGTAGAAGCGGTGTAGTAGCAGAGTAGAAGCGGTGTAGTAGCAGAGTAGTAGTGGTGTAGTAGCAGAGTAGAAGCGGTGTAGTAGCAGAGTAGAAGCGGTGTAGTAGCAGAGTAGTAGTGGTGTAGTAGCAGAGTAGAAGCGGTGTAGTAGCAGAGTAGTAGTGGTGTAGTAGCAGAGTAGAAGCGGTGTAGTAGCAGAGTAGTAGTGGTGTAGTAGCAGAGTAGTAGTGGTGTAGTAGCAGAGTAGAAGCGGTGTAGTAGTAGAGTAGTAGTGGTGTAGTAGCAGAGTAGAAGCGGTGTAGTAGCAGAGTAGTAGTGGTGTAGTAGCAGAGTAGAAGCGGTGTAGTAGCAGAGTAGTAGTGGTGTAGTAGCAGAGTAGAAGCGGTGTAGTAGCAAAGTAGTAGTGGTGTAGTAGCAGCGTAGAAGCAGTGTAGTAGCAGAGTAGAAGCGGCATAGTAGCAGAGTAGTAGTGGTGTAGTAGCAGAGTAGTAGTGGTGTAGTAGCAGAGTAAAAGCGGTGTAGTAGCAGAGTAGAAGCGGTGTAGTAGCAGAGTAGTAGTGGTGTAGTAGCAGAGTAGTAGTGGTGTAGTAGCAGAGTAGAAGCGGTGTAGTAGCAGAACAGTAGAGGTGTAGTAGCAGAGTAGTAGTGGTGTAGTAGCAGAGTAGAAGCGGTGTAGTAGCAGCGTAGTAGTGGTGTAGTAGCAGAGTAGAAGCGGTGTAGTAGCAGAGTAGTAGTGGTGTAGTAGCAGAGTAGAAGCGGTGTAGTAGCAGAGTAGTAGTGGTGTAGTAGCAGAGTAGAAGCGGTGTAGTAGCAAAGTAGTAGTGGTGTAGTAGCAGCGTAGAAGCAGTGTAGTAGCAGAGTAGAAGCGGCATAGTAGCAGAGTAGTAGTGGTGTAGTAGCAGAGTAGTAGTGGTGTAGTAGCAGAGTAGAAGCGGTGTAGTAGCAGAGTAGTAGTGGTGTAGTAGCAGAGTAGAAGCGGTGTAGTAGCAGAGTAGTAGTGGTGTAGTAGCAGAGTAGAAGCGGTGTAGTAGCAGAGTAGAAGCGGTGTAGTAGCAGAGTAGAAGCGGTGTAGTAGCAGAGTAGAAGCGGTGTAGTAGCAGAGTAGTAGTGGTGTAGTAGCAGAGTAGTAGTGGTGTAGTAGCAGAGTAGTAGTGGTGTAGTAGCAGAGTAGAAGCGGTGTAGTAGCAGAGTAGTAGTGGTGTAGTAGCAGAGTAGAAGCGGTGTAGTAGCAGAGTAGTAGTGGTGTAGTAGCAGAGTAGAAGCGGTGTAGTAGCAGAGTAGAAGCGGTGTAGTAGCAGAGTAGAAGCAGTGTAGTAGCAGAGTAGAAGCGGCGTAGTAGCAGAGTAGTAGTGGTGTAGTAGCAGAGTAGTAGTGGTGTGGTAGCAGAGTAGAAGCGGTGTAGTAGCAGAGTAGTAGTGGTGTAGTAGCAGAGTAGAAGCGGTGTAGTAGCAGAGTAGTAGTGGTGTAGTAGCAGAGTAGTAGTGGTGTAGTAGCAGAGTAGTAGTGGTGTAGTAGCAGAGTAGAAGCGGTGTAGAAGCAGAGTAGTAGTGGTGTAGTAGCAGAGTAGAAGCGGTGTAGTAGCAGAGTAGTAGTGGTGTAGTAGCAGAGTAGAAGCGGTGTAGTAGCAGAGTAGTAGTGGTGTAGTAGCAGAGTAGAAGCGGTGTAGTAGCAGAGTAGTAGTGGTGTAGTAGCAGAGTAGAAGCGGTGTAGTAGCAGAGTAGAAGCGGTGTAGTAGCAGAGTAGTAGTGGTGTAGTAGCAGAGTAGAAGCGGTGTAGTAGCAGAGTAGTAGTGGTGTAGTAGCAGAGTAGAAGCGGTGTAGTAGCAGAGTAGAAGCGGTGTAGTAGCAGAGTAGAAGCGGTGTAGTAGCAGAGTAGAAGCGGTGTAGTAGCAGAGTAGTAGTGGTGTAGTAGCAGAGTAGAAGCGGTGTAGTAGCAGAGTAGAAGCGGTGTAGTAGCAGAGTAGTAGTGGTGTAGTAGCAGAGTAGTAGTGGTGTAGTAGCAGAGTAGAAGCGGTGTAGTAGCAGAGTAGTAGTGGTGTAGTAGCAGAGTAGAAGCGGTGTAGTAGCAGAGTAGTAGTGGTGTAGTAGCAGAGTAGAAGCGGTGTAGTAGCAGAGTAGTAGTGGTGTAGTAGCAGAGTAGAAGCGGTGTAGTAGCAAAGTAGTAGTGGTGTAGTAGCAGCGTAGAAGCAGTGTAGTAGCAGAGTAGAAGCGGCATAGTAGCAGAGTAGTAGTGGTGTAGTAGCAGAGTAGTAGTGGTGTAGTAGCAGAGTAGAAGCGGTGTAGTAGCAGAGTAGTAGTGGTGTAGTAGCAGAGTAGAAGCGGTGTAGTAGCAGAGTAGTAGTGGTGTAGTAGCAGAGTAGAAGCGGTGTAGTAGCAGAGTAGAAGCGGTGTAGTAGCAGAGTAGAAGCGGTGTAGTAGCAGAGTAGAAGCGGTGTAGTAGCAGAGTAGTAGTGGTGTAGTAGCAGAGTAGTAGTGGTGTAGTAGCAGAGTAGTAGTGGTGTAGTAGCAGAGTAGAAGCGGTGTAGTAGCAGAGTAGTAGTGGTGTAGTAGCAGAGTAGAAGCGGTGTAGTAGCAGAGTAGTAGTGGTGTAGTAGCAGAGTAGAAGCGGTGTAGTAGCAGAGTAGTAGTGGTGTAGTAGCAGAGTAGAAGCGGTGTAGTAGCAGAGTAGAAGCGGTGTAGTAGCAGAGTAGAAGCAGTGTAGTAGCAGAGTAGAAGCGGCGTAGTAGCAGAGTAGTAGTGGTGTAGTAGCAGAGTAGTAGTGGTGTGGTAGCAGAGTAGAAGCGGTGTAGTAGCAGAGTAGTAGTGGTGTAGTAGCAGAGTAGAAGCGGTGTAGTAGCAGAGTAGTAGTGGTGTAGTAGCAGAGTAGTAGTGGTGTAGTAGCAGAGTAGTAGTGGTGTAGTAGCAGAGTAGAAGCGGTGTAGAAGCAGAGTAGTAGTGGTGTAGTAGCAGAGTAGAAGCGGTGTAGTAGCAGAGTAGTAGTGGTGTAGTAGCAGAGTAGAAGCGGTGTAGTAGCAGAGTAGTAGTGGTGTAGTAGCAGAGTAGAAGCAGTGTAGTAGCAGAGTAGAAGCGGCGTAGTAGCAGAGTAGTAGTGGTGTAGTAGCAGAGTAGAAGCGGTGTAGTAGCAGAGTAGAAGCGGTGTAGTAGCAGAGTAGTAGTGGTGTAGTAGCAGAGTAGTAGTGGTGTAGTAGCAGAGTAGAAGCGGTGTAGTAGCAGAGTAGTAGTGGTGTAGTAGCAGAGTAGAAGCGGTGTAGTAGCAGAGTAGTAGTGGTGTAGTAGCAGAGTAGAAGCGGTGTAGTAGCAGAGTAGTAGTGGTGTAGTAGCAGAGTAGAAGCGGTGTAGTAGCAAAGTAGTAGTGGTGTAGTAGCAGCGTAGAAGCAGTGTAGTAGCAGAGTAGAAGCGGCATAGTAGCAGAGTAGTAGTGGTGTAGTAGCAGAGTAGTAGTGGTGTAGTAGCAGAGTAGAAGCGGTGTAGTAGCAGAGTAGAAGCGGTGTAGTAGCAGAGTAGTAGTGGTGTAGTAGCAGAGTAGTAGTGGTGTAGTAGCAGAGTAGAAGCGGTGTAGTAGCAGAGTAGTAGTGGTGTAGTAGCAGAGTAGTAGTGGTGTAGTAGCAGAGTAGAAGCGGTGTAGTAGCAGAGTAGTAGTGGTGTAGTAGCAGAGTAGAAGCGGTGTAGTAGCAGAGTAGTAGTGGTGTAGTAGCAGAGTAGAAGCGGTGTAGTAGCAGAGTAGTAGTGGTGTAGTAGCAGAGTAGTAGTGGTGTAGTAGCAGAGTAGAAGCGGTGTAGTAGCAGAGTAGTAGTGGTGTAGTAGCAGAGTAGAAGCGGTGTAGTAGCAGAGTAGTAGTGGTGTAGTAGCAGAGTAGAAGCGGTGTAGTAGCAGAGTAGTAGTGGTGTAGTAGCAGAGTAGAAGCGGTGTAGTAGCAAAGTAGTAGTGGTGTAGTAGCAGCGTAGAAGCAGTGTAGTAGCAGAGTAGAAGCGGCATAGTAGCAGAGTAGTAGTGGTGTAGTAGCAGAGTAGTAGTGGTGTAGTAGCAGAGTAGAAGCGGTGTAGTAGCAGAGTAGAAGCGGTGTAGTAGCAGAGTAGTAGTGGTGTAGTAGCAGAGTAGTAGTGGTGTAGTAGCAGAGTAGAAGCGGTGTAGTAGCAGAGTAGTAGTGGTGTAGTAGCAGAGTAGTAGTGGTGTAGTAGCAGAGTAGAAGCGGTGTAGTAGCAGAGTAGTAGTGGTGTAGTAGCAGAGTAGAAGCGGTGTAGTAGCAGAGTAGTAGTGGTGTAGTAGCAGAGTAGAAGCGGTGTAGTAGCAGAGTAGTAGTGGTGTAGTAGCAGAGTAGTAGTGGTGTAGTAGCAGAGTAGAAGCGGTGTAGTAGCAGAGTAGTAGTGGTGTAGTAGCAGAGTAGAAGCGGTGTAGTAGCAGAGTAGTAGTGGTGTAGTAGCAGAGTAGAAGCGGTGTAGTAGCAGAGTAGTAGTGGTGTAGTAGCAGAGTAGAAGCGGTGTAGTAGCAGAGTAGTAGTGGTGTAGTAGCAGAGTAGAAGCGGTGTAGTAGCAGAGTAGTAGTGGTGTAGTAGCAGAGTAGAAGCGGTGTAGTAGCAGAGTAGTAGTGGTGTAGTAGAAGAGTAGAAGCGGTGTAGTAGCAGAGTAGAAGCGGTGTAGTAGCAGAGTAGAAGCGGTGTAGTAGCAGAGTAGTAGTGGTGTAGTAGCAGAGTAGAAGCGGTGTAGTAGCAGAGTAGTAGTGGTGTAGTAGCAGAGTAGAAGCGGTGTAGTAGCAGAGTAGAAGCGGTGTAGTAGCAGAGTAGTAGTGGTGTAGTAGCAGAGTAGAAGCGGTGTAGTAGCAGAGTAGTAGTGGTGTAGTAGCAGAGTAGAAGCGGTGTAGTAGCAGAGTAGTAGTGGTGTAGTAGCAGAGTAGAAGCGGTGTAGTAGCAGAGTAGAAGCGGTGTAGTAGCAGAGTAGAAGCGGTGTAGTAGCAGAGTAGAAGCGGTGTAGTAGCAGAGTAGTAGTGGTGTAGTAGCAGAGTAGTAGTGGTGTAGTAGCAGAGTAGTAGTGGTGTAGTAGCAGAGTAGAAGCGGTGTAGTAGCAGAGTAGTAGTGGTGTAGTAGCAGAGTAGAAGCGGTGTAGTAGCAGAGTAGTAGTGGTGTAGTAGCAGAGTAGAAGCGGTGTAGTAGCAGAGTAGTAGTGGTGTAGTAGCAGAGTAGAAGCAGTGTAGTAGCAGAGTAGAAGCGGCGTAGTAGCAGAGTAGTAGTGGTGTAGTAGTGGTGTAGTAGCAGAGTAGAAGCGGTGTAGTAGCAGAGTAGTAGTGGTGTAGTAGCAGAGTAGAAGCGGTGTAGTAGCAGAGTAGTAGTGGTGTAGTAGCAGAGTAGTAGTGGTGTAGTAGCAGAGTAGTAGTGGTGTAGTAGCAGAGTAGAAGCGGTGTAGTAGCAGAGTAGTAGTGGTGTAGTAGCAGAGTAGAAGCGGTGTAGTAGCAGAGTAGTAGTGGTGTAGTAGCAGAGTAGTAGTGGTGTAGTAGCAGAGTAGTAGTGGTGTAGTAGCAGAGTAGAAGCGGTGTAGTAGCAGAGTAGTAGTGGTGTAGTAGCAGAGTAGAAGCGGTGTAGTAGCAGAGTAGTAGTGGTGTAGTAGCAGAGTAGAAGCGGTGTAGTAGCAGAGTAGTAGTGGTGTAGTAGCAGAGTAGAAGCGGTGTAGTAGCAGAGTAGAAGCGGTGTAGTAGCAGAGTAGAAGCGGTGTAGTAGCAGAGTAGAAGCGGTGTAGTAGCAGAGTAGAAGCAGTGTAGTAGCAGAGTAGAAGCGGCGTAGTAGCAGAGTAGTAGTGGTGTAGTAGCAGAGTAGTAGTGGTGTGGTAGCAGAGTAGAAGCGGTGTAGTAGCAGAGTAGTAGTGGTGTAGTAGCAGAGTAGAAGCGGTGTAGTAGCAGAGTAGTAGTGGTGTAGTAGCAGAGTAGTAGTGGTGTAGTAGCAGAGTAGTAGTGGTGTAGTAGCAGAGTAGAAGCGGTGTAGAAGCAGAGTAGTAGTGGTGTAGTAGCAGAGTAGAAGCGGTGTAGTAGCAGAGTAGTAGTGGTGTAGTAGCAGAGTAGAAGCGGTGTAGTAGCAGAGTAGTAGTGGTGTAGTAGCAGAGTAGAAGCAGTGTAGTAGCAGAGTAGAAGCGGCGTAGTAGCAGAGTAGTAGTGGTGTAGTAGCAGAGTAGTAGTGGTGTAGTAGCAGAGTAGTAGTGGTGTAGTAGCAGAGTAGAAGCGGTGTAGTAGCAGAGTAGTAGTGGTGTAGTAGCAGAGTAGAAGCGGTGTAGTAGCAGAGTAGTAGTGGTGTAGTAGCAGAGTAGAAGCGGTGTAGTAGCAGAGTAGTAGTGGTGTAGTAGCAGAGTAGAAGCGGTGTAGTAGCAAAGTAGTAGTGGTGTAGTAGCAGCGTAGAAGCAGTGTAGTAGCAGAGTAGAAGCGGCATAGTAGCAGAGTAGTAGTGGTGTAGTAGCAGAGTAGTAGTGGTGTAGTAGCAGAGTAGAAGCGGTGTAGTAGCAGAGTAGAAGCGGTGTAGTAGCAGAGTAGTAGTGGTGTAGTAGCAGAGTAGTAGTGGTGTAGTAGCAGAGTAGAAGCGGTGTAGTAGCAGAGTAGTAGTGGTGTAGTAGCAGAGTAGTAGTGGTGTAGTAGCAGAGTAGAAGCGGTGTAGTAGCAGAGTAGTAGTGGTGTAGTAGCAGAGTAGAAGCGGTGTAGTAGCAGAGTAGTAGTGGTGTAGTAGCAGAGTAGAAGCGGTGTAGTAGCAGAGTAGTAGTGGTGTAGTAGCAGAGTAGTAGTGGTGTAGTAGCAGAGTAGAAGCGGTGTAGTAGCAGAGTAGTAGTGGTGTAGTAGCAGAGTAGAAGCGGTGTAGTAGCAGAGTAGTAGTGGTGTAGTAGCAGAGTAGAAGCGGTGTAGTAGCAGAGTAGTAGTGGTGTAGTAGCAGAGTAGAAGCGGTGTAGTAGCAAAGTAGTAGTGGTGTAGTAGCAGCGTAGAAGCAGTGTAGTAGCAGAGTAGAAGCGGCATAGTAGCAGAGTAGTAGTGGTGTAGTAGCAGAGTAGTAGTGGTGTAGTAGCAGAGTAGAAGCGGTGTAGTAGCAGAGTAGAAGCGGTGTAGTAGCAGAGTAGTAGTGGTGTAGTAGCAGAGTAGTAGTGGTGTAGTAGCAGAGTAGAAGCGGTGTAGTAGCAGAGTAGTAGTGGTGTAGTAGCAGAGTAGTAGTGGTGTAGTAGCAGAGTAGAAGCGGTGTAGTAGCAGAGTAGTAGTGGTGTAGTAGCAGAGTAGAAGCGGTGTAGTAGCAGAGTAGTAGTGGTGTAGTAGCAGAGTAGAAGCGGTGTAGTAGCAGAGTAGTAGTGGTGTAGTAGCAGAGTAGTAGTGGTGTAGTAGCAGAGTAGAAGCGGTGTAGTAGCAGAGTAGTAGTGGTGTAGTAGCAGAGTAGAAGCGGTGTAGTAGCAGAGTAGTAGTGGTGTAGTAGCAGAGTAGAAGCGGTGTAGTAGCAGAGTAGTAGTGGTGTAGTAGCAGAGTAGAAGCGGTGTAGTAGCAGAGTAGTAGTGGTGTAGTAGCAGAGTAGAAGCGGTGTAGTAGCAGAGTAGTAGTGGTGTAGTAGCAGAGTAGAAGCGGTGTAGTAGCAGAGTAGTAGTGGTGTAGTAGAAGAGTAGAAGCGGTGTAGTAGCAGAGTAGAAGCGGTGTAGTAGCAGAGTAGAAGCGGTGTAGTAGCAGAGTAGTAGTGGTGTAGTAGCAGAGTAGAAGCGGTGTAGTAGCAGAGTAGTAGTGGTGTAGTAGCAGAGTAGAAGCGGTGTAGTAGCAGAGTAGAAGCGGTGTAGTAGCAGAGTAGTAGTGGTGTAGTAGCAGAGTAGAAGCGGTGTAGTAGCAGAGTAGTAGTGGTGTAGTAGCAGAGTAGAAGCGGTGTAGTAGCAGAGTAGTAGTGGTGTAGTAGCAGAGTAGAAGCGGTGTAGTAGCAGAGTAGAAGCGGTGTAGTAGCAGAGTAGAAGCGGTGTAGTAGCAGAGTAGAAGCGGTGTAGTAGCAGAGTAGTAGTGGTGTAGTAGCAGAGTAGTAGTGGTGTAGTAGCAGAGTAGTAGTGGTGTAGTAGCAGAGTAGAAGCGGTGTAGTAGCAGAGTAGTAGTGGTGTAGTAGCAGAGTAGAAGCGGTGTAGTAGCAGAGTAGTAGTGGTGTAGTAGCAGAGTAGAAGCGGTGTAGTAGCAGAGTAGTAGTGGTGTAGTAGCAGAGTAGAAGCAGTGTAGTAGCAGAGTAGAAGCGGCGTAGTAGCAGAGTAGTAGTGGTGTAGTAGTGGTGTAGTAGCAGAGTAGAAGCGGTGTAGTAGCAGAGTAGTAGTGGTGTAGTAGCAGAGTAGAAGCGGTGTAGTAGCAGAGTAGTAGTGGTGTAGTAGCAGAGTAGTAGTGGTGTAGTAGCAGAGTAGTAGTGGTGTAGTAGCAGAGTAGAAGCGGTGTAGTAGCAGAGTAGTAGTGGTGTAGTAGCAGAGTAGAAGCGGTGTAGTAGCAGAGTAGTAGTGGTGTAGTAGCAGAGTAGTAGTGGTGTAGTAGCAGAGTAGTAGTGGTGTAGTAGCAGAGTAGAAGCGGTGTAGTAGCAGAGTAGTAGTGGTGTAGTAGCAGAGTAGAAGCGGTGTAGTAGCAGAGTAGTAGTGGTGTAGTAGCAGAGTAGAAGCGGTGTAGTAGCAGAGTAGTAGTGGTGTAGTAGCAGAGTAGTAGTGGTGTAGTAGCAGAGTAGAAGCGGTGTAGTAGCAGAGTAGTAGTGGTGTAGTAGCAGAGTAGTAGTGGTGTAGTAGCAGAGTAGTAGTGGTGTAGTAGCAGAGTAGAAGCGGTGTAGTAGCAGAGTAGAAGCGGTGTAGTAGCAGAGTAGTAGTGGTGTAGTAGCAGAGTAGAAGCGGTGTAGTAGCAGAGTAGTAGTGGTGTAGTAGCAGAGTAGAAGCGGTGTAGTAGCAGAGTAGTAGTGGTGTAGTAGCAGAGTAGAAGCGGTGTAGCAGTGGTGTTGTATAGGTGTAGTAGTAGTGTGGTAGCAATTCCTCTACCATTCCCTGACTATCCTCCCCTCAACTATTTCCAGACTATTCCCGGACTATTCCCCAGCTATTTGTGGACTATGCCCCAACGATTCCTGCACTGTTCCCGGACTATTCCCGGACTATGCCCCAGAGAGTGCTGCATGCTGGGATTTTTGATGATTTAATAGAATGTCTTCATATCAGAGTTCCCCTTAAAGTAACTCATCATTAGAGATGTACGCGACCGCCATTGCTTTAAAAAAGTTTAAAGAATGAAAGTCCCCCAAACACCCCCCCCCCGGGTGGTGATATTGGCTCCTCCTCTTTTTCACTCTTGTGCCGGGCTGTGTACCTCCATAGACACACACAGCGCAACTCGACTCCACCTCCTCCCCTTCCTCCTTACAGGATTTGACTGACAGCAGCAGGAGCCAATGGCTGCCTCTGTGTCCTGTGCGGAGAGAAAACAGATCAGAGCCGCTACAGACGGACCCAGCGCTGGATTGAGAGGGGAGACAGGTAGGTGTGGGGGGGGGGGAGGGGTACATTTTTTTCTTTCATGCAGGGAATGTATTGAGGTAAAAAATTATCCTGACTTTACAGCCACTTTAAATCCTCCCAAAATGTTGAGCCCACCCACATAAAAATATAAACGCACACATCGGGCGCCCGCACACGGGAACATCAATTGGACTGAATGTATGTAATGGCAAGGGGTGAAGGATGTATAGTTGCTCGGAGGGATCTACTGTTGAGGGAGGGGTTTATTGTTGCTGACTGCTGAGAGATATGTTGTTAGTGGCTTGGATCTATTGTTGCTGGGGGGTATTTTGTAGCTGTGGGGGGTTATTGTTGCTGAGGGGGAGGGCTGTTGTTGCTGGGGGGTATTTTGTAGCTGGGGGGGGGTTATTGTTGCTGAGGGGGAGGGCTGTTGTTGCTGGGGGGTATTTTGTAGCTGGGAGTTTATTGTTGCTGGGGTGGATCTATTGTTACTGCTAGTATTTTGTAGCTGGGGGGTCTATTGTTGATGGGTGGGTCTATTTTAGCTGAGAGGATCTATTGTTACTAGGGGTATTTTGGAGTTGGGGGTATATTGTTGCTAAGGTGGATCTATTGTTACTAGGGGTTAATTGTTGCTGCAGGGGTCTATTGTTACTAAGGTTTTTTTTTGGTATTTGGGGGGTGGTCTATTGTTGCTGGAGGGCATTTTGTAGCTGGGGGTTTATTGTAGCGGGGGTGGATCTATTGTTACTGCTAGTATTTTGTTGCTGGGGGGACTTAATATTCCTGGGGGTTATATTGTTACTGGGGGTATTTTGTAGCTGGGGGGTCTATTGTTAATGAGAGGGTCTATTTTAGCTGAGAGGATCTATTGTTACTAGGGGTATTTTGGAGTTGGGTATTTATTGTTGCTAGGTTGGATCTATTGTTACTGGGGGTTAATTGTGGGGGTCTATTGTTACTAAGGGTTTTTTTGTATTTGGGGGGGGTCTATTGTTGCTGGGGGGTATTTTGTAGCTGGGGGTTTATTGTAGTGGGGTGGATCTATTGTTACTGGTAGTATTTTGTTGCTGGGGGGACTAATTGTTGCTACAGGGTGAGGGGGGGTTATTGTTCCTGGGGGTTATATTGTTACTCTAGGTATTTTGTAGCTGGGGGGGTCTATTGTTGATGGGAGGGTCTATTGTAGCTACGGGGGACTATTGTTGCTGGGGGGACTTATTGTTGCTGGGTGGTGAGGGGGTTTATTGTTTCTGGGGGTTGTATTGTTACTGGGGGTATTTTGTAGCTGGGGGGGGGGTTATTGTTGATAGGAGGATCTATTGCTGCTGAGAGGATCTATTGTTACTAGGGGTATTTTGGAGTTGGGGTCTATTGTTGCTAGGGTGGATCTATTGTTACTGAGGGTTATTTGTTGCTGAAGGGGTCTATTGTTACTAGGGTTTTTTGTAGTAGTTGTATTGTTGTAGGGTGGATCTATTGTTCATGGGGGGATTTTTTTGTATTTGGAGGGGGGGTCTATTGTTGCTGGGGGGTATTTTGTAGCTGGGGGTTTATTGTAGTGGGGTGGATCTATTGTTACTGGTAGTATTTTGTTGCTGGGGGACTAATTGTTGCTACAGGGTGAGAGGGTTTATTGTTCCTGGGGGGTTATATTGTTACTCTAGGTATTTTGTAGCTGGGGGGGGGGTATATTGTTGATGGGAGGGTCTATTGTAGCTATGGCGGACTATTGTTGCTGGGTGGTGAGGGGGTTTATTGTTTCTGGGGGTTGTATTGTTACTGGGAGTATTTTGTAGCTGGGGGGGGGGTTTATTGTTGATAGGAGGGTCTATTGTTGCTGAGAGGATCTATTGTTACTAGGGGTATTTTGGAGTTGGGGTCTATTTTTGTTAGGGTGGATCTATTGTTACTGAGGGTTATTTGTTGCTGAAGGGGTCTATTGTTACTAGGGTTTTTTGTAGTAGTTGTATTGTTGTTGGGTGGATCTATTGTTCATGGGGGGGGGGTATTTTGTAGCTGTGGGTCTATTTTTGCTGGGGGTCTATTATTGCTGGAGTGGGTCTATTGTTGCTTGGGTGTGTTTTGTAGCTGGGGTCTATTGTTGCATGGGGTGGTTCTATTGTTGTTGGGGGGTATTTTGTAGCTGGGGGTCTATTGATGCTGGGGTGGATCTATTGTTGTTGGGGGTATTTTGTATCTGGGGGTCTATTGATGCTGGGGTGGATCTATTGTTGTTAGGGGGTATTTGGATCTGGGGGGTCTATTGTTGCTGGGGTTTATATTGTTACTGGGGGTCTATTATTGCTGGGGTGGATCTATTGTTGCTAGGGGGTATTTTGTAGCTGGAGGGTCTATTGTTACGGGGGGTATGTTATAGTAGGGGGGGTATTTTGTATCTGGGGGGATCTATTGTTGTTGGGGGGAAGTGAAGTGGAATTTATCTTTCATTCTATGGATAGTGTAGGACCCACTAGTAATAATGGGGTACTTCCAGGCAGTGGTGGGCTCCAGCACTGTATGGCCATATGGTGTGACCAAATCACCATATGTTTTTTATTGTTGCTAGGGTGAATCTATTGTTACTTGGGGGTATTTTGTAGCTGGGGGGGTCTATAGTTGCTGGGGGGGTCTATAGTTGCTGAGGGGGGGGTCTATAGTTTCTGGCTGCAGGGAATCTATTGTATTGCTTTTCTTGCTATCAATAACAAAATTCCATACAATTTATTGAGCACCATAACGTACTTGGCTCGGTATTATCTAGAAGGGGGCGGTACTGGGGGGTGGGGGTGGGTAGGGGGTGGAACCAATGGACAGTATTGAGGGGTGAGTAGGAGGCGGAGAGAAGGGGTGACTCGGAAGGGAGTACCTGCACCTACAGTGAGGGGGAAAAAGTATTTGACCCCCCCCCCCCCGGCTGATTTTGTTCGTTTGCCCCACTAACAAAGAAACGATCAGTCTGTAATTTTATTGGTCGGTTTATTTTAACAGCGAGAGACAAAATAACAACAAAAATATCCAGAAAAACGCATTTCAAAAAAGATATAAATTGCAGTTCCACCATTGAGTCTTCGTTCTCTCGATCGATCTGATATTGCAGAGGCATGGAATGGTGATGGAAGATCAGATTGGCCCATGTGTGGTGGGACGTCTCGTATTGGAGGGGGATGGGGGGGTCACAGGTGAAGGGAAGGCCGCTCTCAGCACTTCTCTTTGTTTTACGGTTTATCTTTGGGAACTTCTGTTTCTCGTTGGCTGTCAGAGGTGCCCCCGGCTGGGATGACAAATGTCCCTTTTACAGGGAAGGCCGTGGTCTGATTTATGTGGGAACTCGGGAGGGGAGAAGCTGGAGGCCGGCCGTCTCTTCCCAGGTTATGGCGGAGCTCCCCTCTGGCCGCGCCCCACACAACGCTTTATGGCCGTAAAATAAACACCATTATTTGTCATAAACGCCTCGTCTCCATTAACAATGTGAAGGTTTCCGGCACCAGAAATGGAGGAGGAAAAAAAATCCCAACAAATTTCCTTGTAAAATGTGAGATAATAAATAAAGGCTTTCCTCCGGAATTCACTCCGTGGACCATCCGAGGCCTTCTATCCTTCCAGGTGGCTGAAACATGGCGGAGGCTCATTCACTAAAGGTGACCTCACTACAGCCGGCAAAGGTATGCCGCCTTCACCTTCCCACAATGGAGAAGATATGATTCCATGATGAGCGCACACTGAGAAGGACTGAGCCAGGGAGGCTTCCCTCACCCCCCCCCCACCACCTGAGGAGGGGGGGGGTTCAGGGATGGAGGAGGAGGTGGGGGGCTGAGGAATGGAGGTGGAGGTGGGGGGTGTAGGAATGGAGTTGGGGGGGTTAAAGGATGGAGGTTAGGGTAGGGGGTTGAGGGATGGAGGTGGAAGTGGGGGGGTCGAGGGATGGAGGAAAGGTGGGGTGGTTGAGGGATGGAGGTGAGTGTGGGGGGGTTGATGGATGGAGGTGGAAGTGGCGGGGGGTTGATGGATGGAGGTGGAAGTGGGGGGTTGAGGGATAGGGGTGGGGTGGGGCAGTTGAGGGATGGAGGTGAGGGTTGAGGGTAGATTGGGGGGCTGAGGGATGGAGGTGAAGGTGGGGGTTTGAGGGATGGAGGTGAGGGTGGGGGGGTTGAGGGATGGAGTTGGAAGTGGGGGGCTGAGGGACGGAGGAGGGGGTGGGGGTTTGAGGAATGGAGGTGGGGGGTTAAGGGACGGTGGGGGGGTTGAGGGATGGAGGAAGGCTGGGGCGGTTGAGGAAAGGAGGTGAGGGTTGAGGGATGGAGGTGAGGGTGGGGGCTTGAGGGACGGAGGTGGGGTGGGGTGGTTGAGGGATGGAGGTGAGGGTGGGGGGTTGAGGGATGTGGGTGGAAGTGGGGGGGGGTGGTGAGGAATGGAGGTGGAAGTGGGGGTATGGTGATGGATGGAGGTGAGGGTGAGAGGGTTGAGGGGTGGGGGGCTGAGGGATGGAGGTGAGGGTGGGGGGTTGAGGGATGTAAGTGGGGGAGGTTGAGGAACGGAGGTGGGAGTGGGGAGTTCAGGGATGGAGGTGAGGGGGGGTTCAGGGATGGAGGAGGACGTGGGGGGCTTAGGAATGGAGGTGGAGGTGGGGGGTGTAGGAATGGAGTTGGGGGGGTTAAGGGATGGAGGTGAGGGTGGGGGTTGAGGGATGCAGGTGGAAGTGGGGGGGTCGAGGGATGGAGGAAAGGTGGGGCGGTTGAGGGATGGAGGTGAGTGTGGGGGGGTTGATGGATGGAGGTGGAAGTGGGGGATTGAGGGATAGAGGTGGAGGAGGGCGGTTGAGGGATGGAGGTGAGGGTTGAGGGTGGATTGGGGGGCTGAGGAATGGAGGTGAAGGTGGGGGTTTGAGGGATGGAGGTGAGGGTGGGGGGGTTGAGGGATGGAGTTGGAAGTGGGAGGGTTGAGGGACGGAGGAGGAGGTGGGGGGTTGAGGAATGGAGGTGGGGGGTTAAGGGATGGTGGGGGGTTGAGGGATGGAGAAAGGGTGGGGCGGTTGAGGGATGGAGGTGAGGGTTGAGGGATGGAGGTGGGGGGTTGGGGGTTGAGGGATGGAGGTGAGGGTGGGGGCTTGAGGGATGGAGGTGGAAGTGGGGGGGGGGTTGAGCGATAGAGGTGGGGTGGGGTGGTTGAGGGATGGAAGTGAGGGTGGGGGGGGTATAGGGATGGAGGTGAGGGTGGAGGGTTGAGGGATGGGGTGGAAGTGGGGGGGGGGGTTGTGAGGAATGGAGGTGGAAGTGGGGGTATGGTGATGGATGGAGGTGAGGGTGAGAGGGTTGAGGGGTGGGGGGGCTGAGGGATGGAGGTGAGGTTGGGGGGTTGAGGGATGTAGGTGGGGGAGGTTGAGGAACGGAGGTGGGAGTGGGGGATTCAGGGATGGAGGTGAGGGTGGGGGGGTGGGGTTCAGTGATGGAGGAGGACGTGGGGGCTGAAGAATGGAGGTGGAGGTGGGGGGTGTAGGAATGGAGTTGGGGGGGGGTAAGGGATGGAGGTGAGGGTGGGGGGTTGAGGGATGGAGGTGGAAGTGGGGGGGTCGAGGGATGGAGGAAAGGTGGGGGGGTTGAGGGATGGAGGTGAGTATGGGGGGGTTGATGGATGGAGGTGGAAGTGGGGGGTTGAGGGATAGAGGTGGGGTGGGGCGGTTGAGGGATGGAGGTGAGGTTTGAGGGTGGATTGGGGGGCTGAGGGATGGAGGTGAAGGTGGGGGGGTGTAGGAATGGAGTTGGGGGGGTTAAGGGATGGAGGTGAGAGTGGGGGGTTGAGGGATGGAGGTGGAAGTGGGGGGGGTCGAGGGATGGAGGAAAGGTGGGGCGGTTGAGGGATGGAGGTGAGTGTGGGGGGGTTGATGGATGGAGGTGGAAGTGGGGGGTTGAGGGATAGAGGTGGGGTGGGGCAGTTGAGGGATGGAGGTGAAGTTTTAGGGTGGATTGGGGGGCTAAAGGAAGGAGGTGAAGGTGGGGGGGTTGAGGGATGGAGGTGAGGGTGGGGGGATTGAGGGATGGAGTTGGAAGTGGGGGGGGTTGAGGGACGGAGGAGGAAGTGGGGGGTTGAGGAATGAAGGTGGGGGATTAAGGGATGGTGGGGGGGTTGAGGGATGGAGGAAGGGTAGGGCGGTGGAGGAAGGGTGGGTCGGTTGAGGAAGGGTGGGTCGGTTGAGGGATGGAGGTGAGGGTTCAGCGATGGAGGTGAAGGTTGGGGGTTGAGGGATGGAGGTGAGGGTGGGGCTTGAGGGATGGAGGTGGAAGTGGGGGGGTCGAGAGATGGAGGAAGGGTGGGGCGGTTGGGGGATGTAGGTGAGTGTGGGGGGGGGGTTGATGGATGGAGGTGGAAGTGGGGGGTTGAGGGATAGAGGTGGGGTGGGGCGGTTGGGGGATGTAGGTGAGTGTGGGGGGGGGTTGATGGATGGAGGTGGAAGTGGGGGGTTGAGGGATAGAGGTGGGGTGGGGCGGTTGAGGGATGGAGGTGAGGGTTGAGGGTGAATTGGGGGGCTGAGGGATGGAGGTGAAGGTGGGGGGGTTGAGGGATGGAGTTGGAAGTGGGGGGGTTGAGGGATGGAGGAGGAGGTGGGGGGTTGAGGAATGGAGGTGGGGGGTTAAGGGATGGTGGGGGGGTTGAGGGTTGAGGGATGGAGGTGAGGGTGGGGGCTTGAGGGATGGAGGAAGGGTGGGGCGGTTGAGGGATGGAGTTAAGTGTGGGGGGGTTGATGGATGGAGGTGGAAGTGGGGGGGTTAAGGGATGGAGGAGGAGGTGGGGGGTTGAAGAATGGAGGTGGGGGGTTAGGGGATGATGGGGGGGTTGAGGGCTGGAGGAAGGGTGGGGCAGTTGAGGGATGGAGGTGAGGGTTGAGGGATGGAGGTGAGGGTTGGGGGTTGAGGGATGGAGGTGAGGGTGGGGGCTTGAGGGACGGAGGTGGGGTGGGGTGGTTGAGGGATGGAGGTGAGGGTGGGGGGCCTGAGGGATGGAGGTGAAGGTAGGGAGGTATAGGGATGGAGGTGAGGGTGGAGGGTTGAGGGATGGGGGTGGAAGTGGGGGGGGGGGGTGGTGAGGAATGGAGGTGGAAGTGGGGGTATGGTGATGGATGGAGGTGAGGGTGGGGGGTTGAGGGATGTAAGTGGGGGAGGTTGAGGAACGGAGGTGGGAGTGGGGGGTTCAGGGATGGAGGTGAGGGGGGGGGGGTTCAGGGATGGAGGAGGATGTGGGGGGCTGAGGAATGGAGGTGGAGGTGGGGGGTGTAGGAATGGAGTTGGGGGGGTTAAGGGATGGAGGTGAGGGTGGGGGGTTGAGGGATGCAGGTGGAAGTGGGGGGGTCGAGGGATGGAGGAAAGGTGGGGCAGTTGAGGGATTGAGGTGAGTGTGGGGGGGGTTGATGGATGGAGGTGGAAGTGGGGGATTGAGGGATAGAGGTGGAGGGGGGCGGTTGAGGGATGGAGGTGAGGGTTGAGGGTGGATTGGGGGGCTGAGAGATGGAGGTGAAGGTGGGGGTTTGAGGGATGGAGGCGAGGGTGGGGGGGTTGAGGGATGGAGTTGGAAGTGGGGGGGTTGAGGGACGGAGGAGGAGGTGGGGGGTTGAGGAATGGAGGTGGGGGGTTAAGGGATAGTGGGGGGGGGTTCAGGGATGGAGGAAGGGTGGGGCAGTTGAGGGATGGAGGTGAGGGTTGAGGGATGGAGGTGAGGGTTGGGGGTTGAGGAATGGAGGTGAGGGTGGGGGCTTGAGGGATGGAGGTGGAAGTGGGGGGGGTTGAGCGATAGAGGTGGGGTGGAGTGGTTGAGGGATGGAAGTGAGGGTGGGGGTGGGGGGCCTGAGGGATGGAGGTGAAGGTGGGGGGGTATAGGGATGGAGGTGAGTGTGGAGGGTTGAGGGATGGGGGTGGAAGTGGGGGGGGGGGTTGTGAGGAATGGAGGTGGAAGTGGGGGTATGGTGATGGATGGAGGTGAGGGTGAGAGGGTTGAGGGGTGGGGGGCTGAGGGATGGAGGTGAGGGTGGGGGGTTGAGGGATGTAGGTGGGGGAGGTTGAGGAACGGAGGTGGGAGTGGGGGGTTCAGGGATGGAGGTGAGGGTGGGGGGGTGGGGTTCACTGATGGAGGAGGACGTGGGGGCTGAAGAATGGAGGTGGAGGTGGGGGGTGTAGGAATGGAGTTGGGGGGTTAAGGGATGGAGGTGAGGGTGGGGGGTTGAGGGATGGAGGTGGAAGTGGGGGGGTCGAGGGATGGAGGAAAGGTGGGGCGGTTGAGGGATGGAGGTGAGTGTGGGGGGGTTGATGGATGGAGGTGGAAGTGGGGGGTTGAGGGATAGAGGTGGGGTGGGGCAGTTGAGGGATGGAGGTGAGGTTTGAGGGTGGATTGGGGGGCTAAAGGAAGGAGGTGAAGGTGGGGGAGTTGAGGGATGGAGGTGAGGGTGGGGGGATTGAGGGATGGAGTTGGAAATGGGGGGGTGTTGAGGGACGGAGGAGGAAGTGGGGGGTTGAGGAATGGAGGTGGGGGATTAAGGGATGGTGGGGGAGTTGAGGGATGGAGGAAGGGTAGGGCGGTTGAGGGATGGAGGTGAGGGTTCAGCGATGGAGGTGAAGGTTGGGGGTTGAGGGATGGAGGTGAGGGTGGGGGCTTGAGGGATGGAGGTGGAAGTGGGGGGGTCGAGGGATGGAGGAAGGGTGGGGCGGTTGAGGGATGTAGGTGAGTGTGGGGGGGGTTGATGAATGGAGGTGGAAGTGGGGGGTTGAGGGATAGAGGTGGGGTGGGGCGGTTGAGGGATGGAGGTGAGGGTTGAGGGTGGATTGGGGGGCTGAGGGATGGAGGTGAAGGTGGGGGGGTTGAGGGATGGCGTTGGAAGTGGGGGGGTTGAGGGATGGAGAAGGAGGTGGGGGGTTGAGGAATGGAGGTGGGGGGTTAAGGGATGGTGGGGGGGTTGAGGGTTGAGGGATGGAGGTGAGGGTGGGGGCTTGAGCGATGGAGGAAGGGTGGGGCGGTTGAGGGATGGAGGTGAGTGTGGGGGGTTGACGGATGGAGGTGGAAGTGGGGGGGTTAAGAGATGGAGGAGGAGGTGGGGGGTTGAGGAATGGAGGTGGGGGGTTAGGGGATGATGGGGGGGGTTGAGGGCTGGAGGAAGGGTGGGGCAGTTGAGGGATGGAGGTGATGGTTGAGGGATGGAGGTGAGGGTTGGGGGTTGAGGGAAGGAGGTGAGGGTGGGGGCTTGAGGGATGGAGGTGGAAGTGGGGGGTTGAGCGATAGAGGTGGTGTGGGGTGGTTGAGGGATGGAGGTGAGGGTGGGGGGCCTGAGGTATGGAGGTGAAGGTGGGGGGGTATAGGGATGGAGGTGAGGGTGGAGGGTTGAGGGATGGGGGTGGAAGTGGGGGGTGGTGAGGAATGGAGGTGGAAGGGTGATGGATGGAGGTGAGGGTGAGAGGGTTGAGGGGTGAGGGGGCTGAGGGATGGAGGTGAGGGTGGGGGGTTGAGGGATGTAGGTGGGGGAGGTTGAGGAACGGAGGTGGGAGTGGGGGGTTCAGGGATGGAGGTGAGGGTGGGGGGGGGGGTTCAGGGATGGAGGAGGACGTGGGGGTTGAGAAATGAAGGTGGGGGTTGAGAAGCGGAGGTGGGGGGGTTGAAGAATGGAGGTGGGGCGTGGAGGGATGGAGGTGAGGATTGAGGGATTGAGGTGGATGTGGGGGGGGGGGGTTGAGGAATGGAGGAGGGGTGGGGCAATTGAGGGATGGAGGTGAGGGTGTGAGGGGGGTTGAGGATTGAAGGAGGTGGGGGCTGAGGAATGGAGGTGAGGGATGGAGGTGGGAGTGGGGGGCTGAGGGATGGAGGTGAGGGTGGGGGGTTGAAGGATGGAAGTGGGGGGGGGGGTTGAGGGATGGAGGTGAGGGTGGGTGGGTTGAAGGATGGAAGTGGGGGGGGGTTGAGGGATGGAGGTGAGGGTGGGTGGGTTGAAGGATGGAAGTGGGGGGGGGTTGAGGGATGGAGGTGAGGGTGGGGGGATTGAAGGATGGAGGTGGGGGAGGTTGAGGAATGGAGGTGGTTGAGGGATGGTTGGGGAGATGGGGGTGTTGAGCGATGCAGGTGGGGGGGTTAAGTACAGTTCTCCTCCCTCAGTACAGCTCTCCCCTCAGTGCAGCCATCCTCCCTCAGTACAGCTCTCCCCCTCAGTACAGCTCTCCCCTCTCAGTACAGCTCTCCCCCCTCAGTACAGCTCTCCTCCCTCAGTACAGCTCTCCTCCCTCAGTACAGCTCTCCCCTCAGTGCAGCCCTCCCCTCAGTGCAGCCCTCCCCTCAGTACAGCTCTCCCCCTCAGTACAGCTCTCCTCCCTCAGTACAGCTCTCCTCCCTCAGTACAGTCCTTCCCCTCAGTACAGCTCTCCCCCCTCAGTACAGCTCTCCTCCCTCAGTACAGCTCTCCTCCCTCAGTACAGCTCTCCTCCCTCAGTACAGCCCTCCCACTCAGTACAGCCCTCCACCCTCAGTACAGTCCTTCCCCTCAGTACAGCTCTCCTCCCTCAGTACAGCTCTCCCCCTCAGTACAGCTCTCCTCCCTCAGTACAGCTCTCCCCCTCAGTACAGCTCTCACCCTCAGTACAACCCTCCCCTCAGTGCAGCCATCCTCCCTCAGTACAGCTCTCCTCCCTCAGTACAGCTCTCCTCCCTCAGTGCAGCCCTCCCCCTCAGTACAGCTCTCCACCCTCAGTACAGCCCTCCTCCCTCAATACAGCTCTCCTCCCTCAGTGCAGCTCTCCCCCCTCAGTACAGTCCTTCCCCTCAGTGCAGCCATCCTCCCTCAGTACAGCTCTCCCCCTCAGTACAGCCCTCCCCTCAGTGCAGCCCTCCTCACTCAGTACAGCTCTCCCCTCAGTACAGCTCTCCTCGCTCAGTACAGCTCTCCTCGCTCAGTACAGCTCTCCTCCCTCGGTACAGCTCTCCCCCTCAGTACAGCTCGCCTCCTTCATTACAGCGCTCCTCTCTCAGTACAGATTTCCTCCCTCAGTACAGCTCTCCTCCCTCAGTACAACTCTCCCCCCTCAGTACAGCTCTCCTTCCCCTCAGTACAGCTCTCCTCCCTCAGTGCAGCCCCCCCCCTCAGTACAGCTCTCCCCCTCAGTACAGCTCTCCCCCCTCAGTACATCTCTCCCTCCTCAGTGCAGCCCTCCCCCTCAGTGCAGCCCTCCTCCCTCAGTACAGCTCTCCCCCTCAGTACAGCTCTCCCCCCTCAGTACAGCTCTCCCCCTCAGTACAGCTCTCCTCCCTCAGTACAGCTCTCCCCCTCAGTACAGCTCTCCCCCCTCAGTACAGCTCTCCCCCTCAGTACAGCTCTCCTCTCTTGGTGCAACCTTCCCTCTCAGTTCAGCTTTCCTGCCTCAGTACAGCTCTCCCCCTCAGTACAGCTCTCCCCCTCAGTACAGCTCTCCCCCCTCAGTACAGCCCTCCCCTCAGTGCAGCCATCCTCCCTCAGTACAGCTCTCCTCCCTCAGTACAGCTCTCCTCCCTCAGTACAGCTCTCCTCCCTCAGTACAGTCCTTCCCCTCAGTACAGCTCTCCTCCTCAGTACAGCTCTCCTCCCTCAGTACAGCTCTCCTCCCTAAGTGCAGCCCCCCCCCCTCAGTACAGACCTTCCCCTCAGTACAGCTCTCCCCCTCAGTACAGCCCTCCTCCCTCAGTACAGCTCTCCTCCCTCAGTACAGCTCTCCTCCCTCAGTACAGCTCTCCCCCTCAGTACAGCTCTCCCCCCTCAGTACAACTCTCCCCTTCAGTACAGCTCTCCTCCCTTAGTACAGCCCTCCTCCCTCAGTGCAGCTCTCCTCCTTCAGTACAGCCCTCCTTCTTCAGTACAGCTCTCCTCCCTCATTACAGCTCTCCTCCCTCATTACAGCTCTCCTCTCTTGGTGCAGCCTTCCCTCTCAGTTCAGCTTTCCTCCCTCAGTACAGCCCTCCTCCCTCAGTACAGCCCTCCCCTCAGTGCAGCCATCCTCCCTCAGTACAGCTCTCCTCCCTCAGTACAGCCCTCCTCCCTCAATACAGCTCTCCTCCCTCAGTGCAGCCCTCCTCCCTCAGTGCAGCCCTCCTCCCTCAGTACAGCTCTCCCCCCTCAGTACAGCTCTCCTCCCTCAGTACAGTCCTTCCCCTCAGTACAGCTCTCCTCCCTCAGTACAGCTCTCCTCCCTCAGTACAGTCCTTCCCCTCAGTACAGCTCTCCTCCCTCAGTACAGCTCTCCTCCCTCAGTACAGCCCTCCTCCCTCAGTACAGCTCTCCTCCCTCAGTACAGCTCTCCTCCCTAAGTACAGCTCTCCTCCCTCAGTGCAGCCCCCCCCCCTCAGTACAGACCTCCCCCTCAGTACAGCTCTCCCCCCCCTCAGTACAGCCCTCCTCCCTCAGTACAGCTCTCCTCCCTCAGTACAGCTCTCCTCCCTCAGTACAGCTCTCCTCCCTCAGTGCAGCCCCCCCCCTCAGTACAGCTCTCCCCCCTCAGTACAGCTCTCCTCCCTCAGTACAACTCTCCGCCCTCAGTACAGCTCTCCTCCCTCAGTACAACTCTCCCCCCTCAGTACAGCTCTCCTCCCTCAGTACAACTCTCCTCCCTCAGTACAACTCTCCTCCCTCAGTACAGCTCTCCTCCCTCAGTACAGCTCTCCTCCCTCAGTACAGCTCTCCTCCCTCAGTACAACTCTCCTCCCTCAGGACAACTCTCCTCCCTCAGTACAACTCTCCTCCCTCAGTACAACTCTCCTCCCTCAGTACAGCTCTCCCCCCTCAGTACAGCTCTCCTCCCTCAGTACAGCTCTCCTCCCTCAGTACAGCTCTCCCCCCCTCAGTACAGCTCTCCTCCCTCAGTACAGCTCTCCTCCCTCAGTACAGCTCTCCTCCCTCAGTACAACTCTCCTCCCTCAGTACAGCTCTCCTCCCTCAGTACAACTCTCCTCCCTCAGTACAGCTCTCCCCCCCTCAGTACAGCTCTCCTCCTTCAGTACAGCTCTCCTCCCTCAGTACAGCTCTCCCCCCTCAGTACAGCTATCCTCCCCTCAGTACAGCTCTCCTCCCTCGGTGCAGCTCTCCTCCCTCAGTACAACTCTCCTCCCTTAGTACAGCTCTCCCCCACCTCAGTACAACTCTCCTCCCTCAGTACAGCTCTCCCCCCCTCAGTACAGCTCTCCTCCCTCAGTGCAGCTCTCCCCCTCAGTGCAGCTCACCCCCTCAGTACAGCCCTCCTCCCTCAGTACAGCTCTCCTCCCTCAGTACAGCTCTCCCCCCCTCAGTACAGCTCTCCTCCCTCAGTACAGCTCTCCTCCCTCAGTACAGCTCTCCTCCCTCAGTACAGCTCTCCTCCCTCAGTACAACTCTCCCCCCCTCAGTACAACTCTCCTCCCTCAGTACAGCTCTCCCCCACCTCAGTACAACTCTCCTCCCTCAGTACAGCTCTCCCCCCCTCAGTACAGCTCTCCTTCCTCAGTGCAGCCCTCCCCCTCAGTACAGCTCTCCTCCCTCAGTGCAGCTCTCCCCCTCAGTACAGCCCTCCTCCCTCAGTACAGCTCTCCCCCCCTCAGTACAGCTCTCCTCCCTCAGTACAGCTCTCCTCCCTCAGTACAGCTCTCCTCCCTCAGTAGAGCTCTCCTCCCTCAGTACAGCTCTCCTCCCCTCAGTACAGCTCTCCTCCCTCAGTGCAGCTCTCCTCCCTCAGTACAGCTCTCCTCCCTCAGTACAGCTCTCCCCCACCTCAGTACAACTCTCCTCCCTCAGTACAGCTCTCCCCCCCTCAGTACAGCTCTCCTCCCTCAGTGCAGCTCTCCCCCTCAGTACAGCTCTCCTCCCTCAGTACAACTCTCCTCCCTCAGTACAGCTCTCCCCCACCTCAGTACAACTCTCCTCCCTCAGTACAGCTCTCCCCCCCTCAGTACAGCTCTCCTTCCTCAGTGCAGCCCTCCCCCTCAGTACAGCTCTCCTCCCTCAGTACAGCTCTCCTCCCTCAGTACAGCTCTCCTCCCCTCAGTACAGCTCTCTTCCCTCAGTGCAGCTCTCCTCCCTCAGTACAGCTCTCCTCCCTCAGTGCAGCTCTCCTCCCTCAGTACAACTCTCCTCCCTCAGTACAACTCTCCTCCCTCAGTACAGCTCTCCTCCCTCAGTACAGCTCTCCTCCCTCAGTACAGCTCTCCTCCCTCAGTACAACTCTCCTCCCTCAGTACAACTCTCCTCCCTCAGTACAGCTCTCCCCCACCTCAGTACAACTCTCCTCCCTCAGTACAGCTCTCCCCCCTCAGTACAGCTCTCCTCCCTCAGTACAGCTCTCCTCCCTCGGTACAGCTCTCCTCCCTCAGTACAGCTCTCCCCCCCTCAGTACAGCTCTCCTCCCTCAGTGCAGCTCTCCTCCCTCAGTACAGCTCTCCTCCCTCAGTACAGCTCTCCTCCCTCAGTACAGCTCTCCTCCCTCAGTACAGCTCTCCTCCCTCAGTACAGCTCTCCTCCCTCAATCATAAGCTACAAATACTGTATCTGCTTACTTTTAATGTCCATTTTCACTAAGGTAAACCTTTGACATACTCTTCCTGAAGTTGGAACCTGAGCGGGTACCTGCCAAAACCAGATACCAGCTCCCCCCGAGAACGTGCCAAATGTGTCACTGGAGGGGGGAGGAGGCAGACAAGCAGAGCTTCCCCTTTTTGGTGGAGCTCCGCTTTAAGCTTTGCCTCCTGAGTACAGCCCCCCTTCCTGTTCCATTGCGGAAACAAAAAAAGTGTAGCGCTAATCAGATTGTATAAATAAATGAATGAATAAAATACACAAATACTTGAGTGAATAAAATTAATACAAACGGGAAAAATAAAGTGCTCAAATAATGATAGTGAACAATGTGAATATGAATGTCCCCATAAGCACACAATGAATGTCTATATGCAGGAATTCCAAATAAGTGCTAAAATACAAAAACTGTCTGTCCCTAAACTGACTAAACTCTGGTTTTGCCAAAGTTCAAAACATAGTGATGACTTCAAACGATGCAAAACTGTGCAAGTGAGGAAGTGATGAAGTGAAGGGAACCACCGCCCACAGGTCGGAGGCTTACCAAAATGTTTGAACCCTAGAGAACCTACGTTCAATGGGTCAAACAGGCTTTGCGTGGTGGAACCACAATGTAATTTGGGCAATCCTGTAAACTTCAAGATGCTGTGCCAGGGATGACCTCATGCCAGCAGGATGGATAGAATCACAGAGAAGGGTGAATTCCTAGTGGGTTATCTCATAAGAAGTGGTGGTCTAGGAAATCCCAAATGGATGAGGAAGAGTTATGTCATAAAATAGAAGAAAGAAACGGCCACATAGCATAACTCTGTATTACATATCAAACGTTTTTAATGAAGTCAGAACACTTACATTTGTGATGATATTCAAGCGCTTTATAATAAATGTGGCAACAGTGGAGTCTTCCTGACGCGTTTCGTCCGCTAGGACATCATCTGGGGTATCCTATACTTTTTTTGTTTCCACATTGTTGCAATTTGTCTACTTGGTGTGTTAGCAGCTTATCCTTAAGGCAGCGCAGAATTATTCTGTATACCACCCCTTCCTGTTCCCCAGTACAGCTCTCTCCCCCAGTACTACATTTCTCCCTTCCGTCAGTAAAGCTCTCCCTCCTCAGTACATCTCCCTGCACTTCCTTCCACAACCCCAAACCAGCCACTGACCAGAGTTGGTCAAGTCCCTTTTAAAGCATGAACACATTGGGGGGGATTTACGGAATCTGGTTCAGCTGTGCATAGTAACTAAATCAGCTTCTAACTTCAGTTTGTTCAGTTAAGCTTTGGCAATAAAACTTGGAAGCTGATTGCTTACTATGCAGAGCTGCACCAGATTCTGTGTGCTCCAGCTTTAGCAAATCTCCTCCATTGACTCAAATATTGACCCAATTTCTTCCTTTGTTACAACCATTCTAACTGTGGGCAGCTGAAGCTGCTGTCTGTTCACTTCCTGGATTTACACAGACACACAGAGGCACACCTCCAGCTCTGCAGCCCTGCAGCTCTCATTGGCCCTCTTATGACCCACCCCCCTCCTTCCTGGCAAACTCTCACTAGAATGAGAGAGAGAGCTGTGCATGATGTCATAAGCCTAGGCTTTTTACCAGACAAGAAACAGGAAGTGGGCTGTATAAGGTATTTACTGGCAGAAAAAAAATGTTTTGCTATCCAAAGTTAAAACAAGGGCAGAAGATTTAATAGATGGAAAGTTGAAAAAATGACTGAACGTCCGCTTTAAGCTGATGAGATGGATAGAGCCCAACATTGGACTGATGAGATAAATAAAGCTCCACCTTGGACTGATGAGTCTGGAGCCCCACCTTGGACTGTTGACATGGATGGAGCCCCCACCTTGGACTAATGAGTCTGATGGAGCCCCCACAATGGACTGATAAGATGAATGGAGCCACACCTTGGACTGTTGAGATTAATGGAGCCCCCACCTTGGACTGGTGAGGTGAATAAACCTACCACCTTGGAATGATGAGATGAATAAAGCCCCACCTTGTACTGGTGAGATAAATGGAGCTCCCACCCTGTAATGATGAGATAGTTGGTGCCCCCACCTTGGACTGATGAGATGGATGGAGCCCTACCTTGGACTGATGAGATGGATGGAGCCCCACCTTGGACTGGTGAGATGGATGGAGCCCCCACCTTGGACTGATGAGATGGATGGAGCCCCACCCTGGAATGATGAGATGGATGGAGCCCCACCCTGGAATGATGAGATGGATGGAGCCCCACCCTGGAATGATGAGATGGATGGAGCCCCACCCTGGAATGATGAGATGGATGGAGCCCCACCCTGGAATGATGAGATGGATGGAGCCCCCACCTTGGACTGATGAGATGGATGAAGCCCCACCCTGGAATGATGAGATGGATGGAGCCCCACCCTGGAATGATGAGATGGATGGAGCCCCACCCTGGAATGATGAGATGGATGGAGCCCCCACCCTGGAATGATTAGATGGATGAAGCCCCACCCTGGAAATATGAGATGGATGGAGCCCCACCCTGGAATGATGAGATGGATGGAGCCCCACCCTGGAATGATGAGATGGATGGAGCCCCCACCCTGGAATGATTAGATGGATGAAGCCCCACCCTGGAAATATGAGATGGATGGAGCCCCACCCTGGAATGATGAGATGGATGGAGCCCCACCCTGGAATGATGAGATGGATGGAGCCCCCACCCTGGAATGATTAGATGGATGAAGCCCCACCCTGGAAATATGGGATGGATGGAGCCCCACCCTGGAATGATGAGATGGATGGAGCCCCACCCTGGAATGATGAGATGGATGGAGCCCCACCCTGGAATGATTAGATGGATGGAGCCCCACCCTGGAATGATGAGATGGATGGAGCCCCACCCTGGAATGATGAGATGGATGGAGCCCCACCCTGGAATGATGAGATGGATGGAGCCCCACCCTGGAATGATGAGATGGATGAAGCCCCACCCTGGAATGATGAGATGGATGGAGCCCCACCCTGGAATGATGAGATGGATGGAGCCCCACCCTGGAATGATGAGATGGATGGAGCCCCACCCTGGAAATATGAGATGGATGGAGCCCCACCCTGGAATGATGAGATGGATGGAGCCCCACCCTGGAATGATGAGATGGATGGAGCCCCACCCTGGAATGATTAGATGGATGGAGCCCCACCCTGGAAATATAAGATGGATGGAGCCCCACCCTGGAATGATGAGATGGATGGAGCCCCCACCTTGGACTGATGAGATAAAGCTCCCGTGTTCTCTGTATAAAGTCTGAATGTTCTTTAGTCCAGATATGGAAATCGCTCATTCTTTATGAATGTTTGTTTATGTTTATATAATGTTTATATTATTTTGTAAAGTGTGAATGTTCTGTACTCCAGTCATGGAATTTTCTCAGTCTCTCATTCCTCGCTCAGTCTTCATCTCTCATATACCATCAGCTCCGTCCTCTTTCTCTCACACGGATATTCCTCTTCTATAGATTTGGAATTTACATACCAGACATAAGTCTTTTCCCTGCAGCTACAAAGGCTCTTTGGCTTAATTCCAAAATTTTACAAATGTTGTTCCAGAAATACATTAAAAAATGTCCCCTGTGGCATGAAGCCATCATCTGCTCTGGAACAATTAATAAACAAATACACTTATCAATTGGCAGTCAGAAAAATTGACGGCCTTGGTGGATCTATTTAGAATATGGTGGAAGAAGGTTCTACTTCTAGAGAAGATCCAAGGATTTCTCCAGTTTGATGGATGTAAAATGCCCCAACGAGGAATGAGGAAAAGAAGGTTCTGGGAATGTTGGAGGCCTTGACACGCCATGTGTGTACATTGTATGCAGAACCAGCATTGTATAGAAGAACCAGAGATCTGGTGATCCATAATACTGTCCGCTAATCCCTCCAACCACAAACATCGGCACAGCCAACAGGGTGAGGGAGGACCTGGACCAAAACCATAGAGTGGAAGCTGATGAACTGAGATCTCTAGAACCCCAATGCGTAAAGAGGATGGCCAGCAGAGTAATATCTAGCACAGTCCCCCCGCCCTAGAACAGTCCTCTCTAGCACAGTCTTCTCTAGCACAGTCTTCTCTAGCTTAGTCTTTTCTAGCACAGTCTTCTTTAGCACAGTCCTCTCCAGCACCATCCTCTCTAACACAGACCCCTAAAGTACAGTCTTCCCTAGCACAGTCCTCTCTAGCACAGTCTTCTCTAGCTTAGTCTTTTCTAGCACAGTCTTCTCTAGCACAGTCCTCTGTAGCACATGTCTCTATAGCATAGTCTCCTCCAGCACAGTCCTCTCTAGCTAAGTCTTCCCCAGCACAGTGCTCTCTAGCTTAGTCTTCTCCAGCACAGCCAGCCCTCTCTAGCACAGTCTTCTCTAGCACAGTCTTCTCTAGCACAGCCAGCCCTCTCTAGCACAGTCTTCTCTAGCACAGTCCTCTCTAGCACAGTCTTCTCTAGCTTAGACTTCTTTAGAGCAGTCCTCTCTAGCACAGTCCTCTCCAGCACCATCCTCTCCAGCACCATCCTCTCTAACACAGACCCCTAAAGTACAATCTTCTTTATCACAGTCCTCTCTAGCACAATCTTCTCTAGCTTAGACTTTTCTAGCACAGTCTTCTTTAGCACAGTCCTCTCCAGCACCATCCTCTCTAACACAGACCCCTAAAGTACAGTCTTCCCTAGCACAGTCCTCTCTAGCACAGTCTTCTCTAGCTTAGTCTTTTCTAGCACAGTCTTCTCTAGCACAGTCCTCTGTAGCACATGTCTCTATAGCATAGTCTCCTCCAGCACAGTCCTCTCTAGCTAAGTCTTCCCCAGCACAGTGCTCTCTAGCTAAGTCTTCTCCAGCACAGCCAGCCCTCTCTAGCACAGTCTTCTCTAGCACAGCCCTCTCTAGCACAGTCTTCTCTAGCACAGTCTTCTCTAGCACAGCCAGCCCTCTCTAGCACAGTCTTCTCTAGCACAGCCCTCTCTAGCACAGTCTTCTCTAGCACAGCCCTCTCTAGCACAAGTCTTTATAGCACAGTTCTCTCTAGCACAGGTCTCTCTAGCACAGGGCTCTATAGGACAGTCCTCTCTAGTACAGTCCTCTCTATAATAGTCTTTCAGCACAGTCCTCTTTAGCACCGTCCTCTCTAGCACAGGTCTCTATAGCACAGTCCTCACTAGCACAGTCTTCTTTAGCACAGGTCTCTATAGGACAGTCCTCTAGCACAGTCCTCTGTAGCACAACCCTCTATAGCACAGTCTTGTCAAGCACAGTCCTCTCTATCACAGTCCACTCTAGCACAGTCTCCTCCAGCAGAGTCCTCTCTAGCACAGTCCACTCTAGCACAGTCTTCTCTAGCACAGTCCTCTCTAGCACAGTACTCTCTAGCACAGGTCTCTATACGACAGTCCTCTCTAGTATAGTCCTCTATAGCACAACCCTCAGAAGCACAGTCTTGTCAAGCACAGTCCTCTCTATCACCATCCTCTCTAACACAGTCATCTCTTTCACAGTCCTCTCTAGCACAGTCCTCTCTATCACAGTCCTCTCTAGCACAGGTCTCTCTAGCACAGTCTTCTCTAGCACAGGGCTCTATAGGACAGTCCTCTCTATAACAATCTTTCAGCACAGTCCTCTTTAGCACAGTCCTCTCTTGCACAGCCCTCTCTAGCACAGGTCTCTATAGCACAGTCCTCCCTAGCACAGTCTTCTCTAGCACAGGTCTCTATAGGACAGTCCTCTAGCACAGTCCTCTGTAGCACAACCCTCTATAGCACAGTATTTTCAAGTGCAGTCCTCTCTATCACAGTCCACTCTAGCACAGTCTTCTCTAGCACAGTCTCCTCCAGCACAGGTCTCTATAGCACAGTCCTCTATAGCACAGTCCTCTCTAGCAAAGGTCTCTATAGGACAGTCCTCTCTAGTATAGTCCTCTATAGCACAACCCTCTGAAGCACAGTCTTGTCAAGCACAGTCCTCTCTATCACCGTCCTCTCTAGCACAGTCCACTCTATCACAGTCTTCTCTAGCACAGTCTCCTCCAGCACAGTCTTCTCTAGCACAGTCCTCTCTATCACAGTCCACTCTATCACAGTCTTCTCTAGCACAGTCTCCTACAGCACAGTCTTCTCTAGCACAGGTCTCTATAGGACAGTCCTCTAGCACAGTCCTCTGTAGCACAACCCTCTATAGCACAGTATTTTCAAGTGCAGTCCTCTCTATCACAGTCCACTCTAGCACAGTCTTCTCTAGCACAGTCTCCTCCAGCACAGGTCTCTATAGCACAGTCCTCTATAGCACAGTCCTCTCTAGCAAAGGTCTCTATAGGACAGTCCTCTCTAGTATAGTCCTCTATAGCACAACCCTCTGGAGCACAGTCTTGTCAAGCACAGTCCTCTCTATCACCGTCCTCTCTATCACAGTCCTCTCTAGCACAGTCCTCTCTATCACAGTCCACTCTATCACAGTCTTCTCTAACACAGTCTCCTCCAGAACAGTCTTCTCTAGCACAGTCCTCTCTATCACAGTCCACTCTATCACACTCTTCTCTAGCACAGTCTCCTCCAGCACAGTCTTCTCTAGCACAGACTTCTCTAGCACAGTCTCCTCCAGCACAGGTCTCTATAGCACAGTCCTTTCTAGCATAGTCCTTTCTAGCATAGTCTCCTCCAGCACAGTCTTCTCCATGAAGCCAGACATGGCCTCTGACCTCCAGTCTTCTCCTTGGCTCTGTCCTGTCTCTTTCTCCTCATTGAACATCCATTATGGTAATCCTTCTGTCTAAACACTTTTCCTGGGCTGAGCAGACGCGGTCGAGCTGTAAACACAGAGGATGGGATTACTCTAATGATATAAATAAAATAACCATTAATGCGTTTAATTATTATTTGTCTGTGGTACACGCAGCCGCGGATGCTGATAGGACAGGGATAGGGATATAAATCTGGGATTTATTTATTGGATCTCTGACATCGATTAATCTGGAGATGTAGAAGAAATGAGAACTCAGATACAGATGTTACCAAATATCGGCATTTCCAGCTTCCTGCGTCATTGGCGGATTGTAAACAAGAAAATTCTCTACACAACACGCAGACATCTTCTTCATGTCGGTAGAGTGATTGATATCCGACTATCATAAAATCTCCGGACTCCACATATTACTCAGGGTCAGGAGGGGCTGCGTTTATCCTCCATGTACTCCGTGTATCCTCCATGTACTCCGTGTATCCTCCATGCACTCAGTGTATCCCCCATGTACTCTGTGTATCCTCCATGTACTCCGTGTATCCTCCATGTACTCCGTGTATCCTCCATGTACTCCGTGTATCCTCCATGTACTCCGTGTATCCTCCATGCACTCAGTGTATCCCCCATGTACTCCGTGTATCCTCCATGTACTCCGTGTATCCTCCATGTACTCCGTGTATCCTCCATGTACTCCGTGTATCCTCCATGTACTCCGTGTATCCTCCATGCACTCTGTGTATCCTCCATGTACTCAATGTATCCCCCATGTACTCTGTGTATCCTCCATGTACTCAATGTATCCTCCATGTACTCCGTGTATCCTCCATGTACTCCGTGTATCCTCCATGCACTCCGTGTATCCTCCATGTACTCCGTGTATCCTCCATGTACTCAGTGTATCCCCCATGTACTCTATGTATCCTCCATGTACTCAATGTATCCTCCATGCACTCCGTGTATCCTCCATGTACTCAGTGTATCCTCCATGCACTCCGTGTATCCTCCATGTACTCCGTGTATCCTCCATGTACTCAGTGTATCCCCCATGTACTCTGTGTATCCTCCATGTACTCAATGTATCCTCCATGCACTCAGTGTATCCTCCATGTACTCAGTGTATCCTCCATGCACTCCGTGTATCCTCCATGTACTCCGTGTATCCTCCATGTACTCAGTGTATCCCCCATGTACTCTGTGTATCCTCCATGTACTCAATGTATCCTCCATGTACTCTGTGTATCCTCCATGTACTCAGTGTATCCCCCATGTACTCTGTGTATCCTCCATGTACTCAATGTATCCTCCATGTACTCCGTGTATCCTCCATGTACTCAGTGTATCCCCCATGTACTCTGTGTATCCTCCATGTACTCAATGTATCCTCCATGCACTCCGTGTATCCCCCATGTACTCAATGTATCCCCCATGTACTCAATGTATCCTCCATGCACTCCGTGTATCCTCCATGTACTCTGTGTATCCTCCATGTACTCCGTGTATCCTCCATGTACTCTGTGTATCCTCCATGTACTCCGTGTATCCTCCATGTACTCTGTGTATCCTCCATGTACTCCGTGTATCCTCCATGTACTCCGTGTATCCTCCATGTACTCTGTGTATCCTCCGTGTACTCAGTGTATCATCCATGTACTCAGTGTATCCCCCATGTACTCAATATATCCTCCATGTACTCAGTGTATCCCCCATGTACTCAATGTATCCTCCATGTACTCCGTGTATCCCCCATGTACTCTGTGTATCCTCCATGTACTCAATGTATCCTCCATGTACTCCGTGTATCCTCCATGTACTCAGTGTATCCTCCATGCACTCCGTGTATCCTCCATGTACTCCGTGTATCCTCCATGTACTCAGTGTATCCCCCATGTACTCTGTGTATCCTCCATGTACTCAATGTATCCTCCATGCACTCCGTGTATCCTCCATGTACTCCGTGTATCCTCCATGTACTCAGTGTATCCCCCATGTACTCTGTGTATCCTCCATGTACTCAATGTATCCTCCATGTACTCCGTGTATCCTCCATGTACTCAGTGTATCCCCCATGTACTCTGTGTATCCTCCATGTACTCAATGTATCCTCCATGCACTCCGTGTATCCCCCATGTACTCAGTGTATCCCCCATGTACTCAATGTATCCTCCATGCACTCCGTGTATCCTCCATGTACTCAATGTATCCTCCATGTACTCCGTGTATCCTCCATGAACTCCGTGTATCCTCCATGTACTCAGTGTATCCTCCATGAACTCCGTGTATCCTCCATGTACTCAGTGTATCATCCATGTACTCAGTGTATCCCCCATGTACTCAATGTATCCTCCATGTACTCAGTGTATCCCCCATGTACTCAATGTATCCTCCATGTACTCCGTGTATCCTCCATGTACTCTGTGTATCCTCCATGTACTCAGTGTATCCTCCATGTACTCCGTGTATCCTCCATGTACTCCGTGTATCCTCCATGTACTCCATGTATCCTCCATGTACTCAACGTATCCTCCATGTACTCCGTGTATCCCCCATGTACTCTGTGTATCCTCCATGTACTCAATGTATCCTCCATGCACTCTGTGTATCCTCCATGTACTCCGTGTATCCTCCATGTACTCAGTGTATCCCCCATGTACTCAGTGTATCCTCCATGTACTCCGTGTATCCTCCATGTACTCCGTGTATCCTCCATGTACTCCGTGTATCCTCCATGTACTCTGTGTATCCTCCGTGTACTCAGTGTATCATCCATGTACTCAGTGTATCCCCCATGTACTCAATGTATCCTCCATGTACTCAGTGTATCCCCCATGTACTCAATGTATCCTCCATGTACTCCGTGTATCCCCCATGTACTCTGTGTATCCTCCATGTACTCAATGTATCCTCCATGTACTCCGTGTATCCTCCATGTACTCAGTGTATCCTCCATGCACTCCGTGTATCCTCCATGTACTCCGTGTATCCCCCATGTACTCTGTGTATCCTCCATGTACTCAATGTATCCTCCATGCACTCCGTGTATCCGTGTATCCTCCATGTACTCAGTGTATCCCCCATGTACTCTGTGTATCCTCCATGTACTCAATGTATCCTCCATGTACTCCGTGTATCCTCCATGTACTCAGTGTATCCCCCATGTACTCTGTGTATCCTCCATGTACTCAATGTATCCTCCATGCACTCCGTGTATCCCCCATGTACTCAGTGTATCCCCCATGTACTCAATGTATCCTCCATGCACTCCGTGTATCCTCCATGTACTCAATGTATCCTCCATGTACTCCGTGTATCCTCCATGTACTCCGTGTATCCTCCATGTACTCCGTGTATCCTCCATGTACTCAGTGTATCCTCCATGTACTCCGTGTATCCTCAATGTACTCAGTGTATCATCCATGTACCGTACTCAGTGTATCCCCCATGTACTCAATGTATCCTCCATGTACTCAGTGTATCCCCCATGTACTCAATGTATCCTCCATGTACTCCGTGTATCCTCCATGTACTCTGTGTATCCTCCATGTACTCCGTGTATCCTCCATGTACTCCGTGTATCCTCCATGTACTTCGTGTATCCTCCATGTACTCCGTGTATCCTCCATGTACTCAGTGTATCCCCCATGTACTCAATGTATCCTCCATGTACTCTGTGTATCCTCCATGTACTCCGTGTATCCTCCATGTACTCCGTGTATCCTCCATGTACTCCGTGTATTCTCCATGTACTCAGTGTATCCTCCATGTACTCCGTGTATCCTCCATGTACTCCGTGTATCCTCCATGTACTCAGTGTATCCCCCATGTACTCAATGTATCCTCCATGTACTCTGTGTATCCTCCATGTACTCAGTGTATCCCCCATGTACTCCGTGTATCCTCCGTGTACTCCGTGTATCCTCCATGTACTCCGTGTATCCTCCATGTACTCAGTGTATCCCCCATGTACTCAATGTATCCTCCATGTACTCAGTGTATCCTCCATGTACTCAATGTATCCTCCATGTACTCAGTGTATCCCCCATGTACTCAATGTATCCTCCATGTACTCCGTGTATCCTCCATGTACTCCGTGTATCCTCCATGTACTCAGTGTATCCCCCATGTACTCAATGTATCCTCCATGTACTCTGTGTATCCTCCATGTACTCTCTGTATCCTCCATGTACTCCCTGTGTCCTCCATGTACTCCGTGTATCCTCCATGTACTCTCTGTATCCTCCATGTACTCCGTGTATCCTCCATGTACTCTGTGTATCCTCCATGTACTCCGAGTATGCTCCATGTACTCTCTGTGTCCTCCATGTACTCAATGTATCCTCCATGTACTCTGTGTATCCTCCATGTACTCTCTGTATCCTCCATGTACTCCGTGTATCCTCCATGTACTCAGTGTATCCTCCATGTACTCTCTGTATCCTCCATGTACTCAGTGTATCATCCATTTACTCTCTGTGTCCTCCATGTACTCTGTGTATCCTCCATGTACTCTCTGTAACCTCCATGTACTCCTTGTATCCTTCATGTGCTCAGTGTATCCTCCATGTACTCCGTGTGTCCTCCATGTACTCTGTGTCTCCTCCATGTACTCCGTGTATCCTCCATGTACTCTGTGTATCCTCCATGTACTCAGTGTATCCTCCATGTACTCCGTGTATCCTCCATGTACTCCGTGTATCCTCCATGTACTCCGTGTATCCTCCATGTACTCCGTGTATCCTCCATGTACTCAGTGTATCCTCCATGTACTCCGTGTATCCTCCATGTACTCCGTGTATCCTCCATGTACTCTGTGTATCCTCCGTGTACTCAGTGTATCATCCATGTACTCAGTGTATCCCCCATGTACTCAATGTATCCTCCATGTACTCAGTGTATCCCCCATGTACTCAACGTATCCTCCATGTACTCCGTGTATCCCCCATGTACTCTGTGTATCCTCCATGTACTCAATGTATCCTCCATGCACTCTGTGTATCCTCCATGTACTCCGTGTATCCTCCATGTACTCAGTGTATCCCCCATGTACTCAGTGTATCCTCCATGTACTCCGTGTATCCTCCATGTACTCCGTGTATCCTCCATGTACTCCGTGTATCCTCCATGTACTCTGTGTATCCTCCGTGTACTCAGTGTATCATCCATGTACTCAGTGTATCCCCCATGTACTCAATGTGTCCTCCATGAACTCAGTGTATCCCCCATGTACTCAATGTATCCTCCATGTACTCCGTGTATCCCCCATGTACTCTGTGTATCCTCCATGTACTCAATGTATCCTCCATGTACTCCGTATATCCTCCATGCACTCCGTGTATCCTCCATGTACTCCGTGTATCCCCCATGTACTCTGTGTATCCTCCATGTACTCAATGTATCCTCCATGCACTCCGTGTATCCTCCATGTACTCCGTGTATCCTCCATGTACTCAGTGTATCCCCCATGTACTCTGTGTATCCTCCATGTACTCAATGTATCCTCCATGTACTCCCTGTATCCTCCATGTACTCAGTGTATCCCCCATGTACTCTGTGTATCCTCCATGTACTCAAAGTATCCTCCATGCACTCCGTGTATCCCCCATGTACTCAGTGTATCCCCCATGTACTCAATGTATCCTCCATGCACTCCGTGTATCCTCCATGTACTCAATGTATCCTCCATGTACTCCGTGTATCCTCCATGTACTCCGTGTATCCTCCATGTACTCCGTGTATCCTCCATGTACTCAGTGTATCCTCCATGTACTCCGTGTATCCTCCATGTACTCAGTGTATCATCCATGTACCGTACTCAGTGTATCCCCCATGTACTCAATGTATCCTCCATGTACTCAGTGTATCCCCCATGTCCTCAATGTATCCTCCATGTACTCCGTGTATCCTCCATGTACTCTGTGTATCCTCCATGTACTCCGTGTATCCTCCATGTACTCCGTGTATCCTCCATGTACTTCGTGTATCCTCCATGTACTCCGTGTATCCTCCATGTACTCAGTGTATCCCCCATGTACTCAATGTATCCTCCATGTACTCCGTGTATCCTCCATGTACTCAGTGTATCCTCCATGTACTCCGTGTATCCTCCATGTACTCCGTGTATCCTCCATGTACTCAGTGTATCCCCCATGTACTCAATGTATCCTCCATGTACTCTGTGTATCCTCCATGTACTCTGTGTATCCTCCATGTACTCCGTGTATCCTCCGTGTACTCCGTGTATCCTCCATGTACTCCGTGTATCCTCCATGTACTCAGTGTATCCCCCATGTACTCAATGTATCCTCCATGTACTCAGTGTATCCTCCATGTACTCAATGTATCCTCCATGTACTCAGTGTATCCCCCATGTACTCAATGTATCCTCCATGTACTCCGTGTATCCTCCATGTACTCCGTGTATCCTCCATGTACTCAGTGTATCCCCCATGTACTCAATGTATCCTCCATGTACTCTGTGTATCCTCCATGTACTCTCTGTATCCTCCATGTACTCCCTGTGTCCTCCATGTACTCCGTGTATCCTCCATGTACTCTCTGTATCCTCCATGTACTCCGTGTATCCTCCATGTACTCTGTGTATCCTCCATGTACTCCGAGTATCCTCCATGTACTCTCTGTGTCCTCCATGTACTCAATGTATCCTCCATGTACTCTGTGTATCCTCCATGTACTCTCTGTATCCTCCATGTACTCCGTGTATCCTCCATGTACTCTGTGTATCCTCCATGTACTCTCTGTATCCTCCATGTACTCAGTGTATCATCCATTTACTCTCTGTGTCCTCCATGTACTCTGTGTATCCTCCATCTACTCAGTGTATCCTCCATGTACTCTCTGTAACCTCCATGTACTCCTTGTATCCTTCATGTGCTCAGTGTATCCTCCATGTACTCCGTGTGTCCTCCATGTACTCAGTGTATTCTCTGTGTACTCTCTGTATCCTCCATGTGCTCAGTGTATCCTCCATGTACTCAATGTATCCTCCATGTACTCAATGTGTCCTCCATGTAATCAGTGTATCCTCCATGTACTCCGTGTATCCTCCATGTACTCAATGTATCCTCCATGTAATCAGTGTATTCTCCGTGTACTCCGTGTATCCTCCATGTACTCAGTGTATTCTCCGTGTACTCTCTGTATCCTCCATGTGCTCAGTGTATCCTCCATGTACTCAATGTATCCTCCATGTACTCAATGTATCCTCCATGTACTCAGTGTATCCTCCATGTACTCAATGTATCCTCCATGTACTCAGTGTATCCCCCATGTACTCAATGTATCCTCCATGTACTCAGTGTGTCCTCCATGTACTCAGTGTGTCCTCCATGTACTCCGTGTATCCTCTATGTACTCCGTGTATCCTCCATGTACTCAGTGTATCCTCCATGTACTCTGTGTATCCTCCATGTACTCTGTGTATCCTCCATGTACTCCGTGTATCCTCCATGTACTCTGTGTATCCTCCATGTACTCTGTGTATCCTCCATGTACTCAGTGTATCCTCCATGTACTCCGTGTATCATCCATGTACTCAGTGTATCATCCATGTACTCTGTGTATCCTCCATGTACTCTCTGTATCCTCCATGTACTCAGTGTATCATCCATGTAGTCTCTGTGTCCTCCATGTACTCTGTGTATCCTCCATGTGTACTCTCTGTAACCTCCATGTACTCCTTGTATCCTTCATGTGCTCAGTGCATCCTCCATGTACTCTGGGTATCCTCCATGTACTCCGTGTATCCTCCATGTACTCAGTGTATCCTCCATGTACTCAGTGTATCCTCCGTGTACTCTCTGTATCCTCCATGTACTCATTGTACCCTCCATGTGCTCAGTGTGTCCTCCATGTACTCTGTGTATCCTCTGTGTACTCTGTGTATCCTCTGTGTACTCAGTGTATCCTCCTTGTACTCTCTTCATCCTCCATTTACTCCACGTATCCTCCATGTACTCTGTCCTCCATGTACTCTGCGTGTCTGTACTCGATGTGTCCTCCATCTCCTCAGTGTATCTTTCATGTACTCGGTGTATCCTCCATGTGTGCTCAATGTACTCAGAGTATACTTTATGCACTCTGTGTATCCTCCATGTACTCAGTGTATCCTCCATGTACTCCGTGTATCCTCCATGTACTCAGTGTATCCTCCATGTACTCAGTGTGTCCTCCATGTACTCCGTGTATCCTCCATGTACTCTCTGTGTCCTCCATGTACTCCGTGTATCCTCCATATACTCTGTATATCCTCCATGTACTCCGTGTATCCTCCATGTACTCCGTGTATCCTCCATGTACTCCGAGTATCCTCCATGTACTCTCTGTGTCCTCCATGTACTCTGTGTATCCTCCATGTATTCAATGTATCCTCCATGTACTCAGTGTATCCCCCATGTACTCAATGTATCCTCCATGTGCTCAGTGTATCCTCCATGTACTCAATGTATCCTCCATGTACTCAGTGTGTCCTCCATGTACTCAGTGTGTCCTCCATGTACTCCATGTATCCTCTATGTACTCAGTGTATCCTCCATGTACTCCGTGTATCCTCTATGTACTTTGTGTATCCTCCATGTACTCAGTGTATCCTCCATGTACTCCGCGTATCCTCCATGTACTCTGTGTATCCTCCATGTACTCCGCGTATCCTCCATGTACTCAGTGTATCCTCTATGTACTCTCTGTATCCTCCATGTACTCAGTGTATCATCCATGTACTCTGTGTATCCTCCATGTACTCTCTGTATCCTCCATGTACTCAGTGTATCCTCCATGTACTCAGTGTATCATCCATGTACTCTGTGTATCCTCCATGTACTCTCTGTATCCTCCATGTACTCAGTGTATCCTCCATGTACTCAGTGTATCATCCATGTACTCAGTGTATCCTCCATGTACTCCGTGTATCCTCCATGTACTCAGTGTATCATCCATGTACCGTACTCAGTGTATCCCCCATGTACTCAATGTATCCTCCATGTACTCAGTGTATCCCCCATGTCCTCAATGTATCCTCCATGTACTCCGTGTATCCTCCATGTACTCTGTGTATCCTCCATGTACTCCGTGTATCCTCCATGTACTCCGTGTATCCTCCATGTACTTCGTGTATCCTCCATGTACTCCATGTATCCTCCATGTACTCAGTGTATCCCCCATGTACTCAATGTATCCTCCATGTACTCCGTGTATCCTCCATGTACTCAGTGTATCCTCCATGTACTCCGTGTATCCTCCATGTACTCCGTGTATCCTCCATGTACTCAGTGTATCCCCCATGTACTCAATGTATCCTCCATGTACTCTGTGTATCCTCCATGTACTCTGTGTATCCTCCATGTACTCCGTGTATCCTCCGTGTACTCCGTGTATCCTCCATGTACTCCGTGTATCCTCCATGTACTCAGTGTATCCCCCATGTACTCAATGTATCCTCCATGTACTCAGTGTATCCTCCATGTACTCAATGTATCCTCCATGTACTCAGTGTATCCCCCATGTACTCAATGTATCCTCCATGTACTCCGTGTATCCTCCATGTACTCCGTGTATCCTCCATGTACTCAGTGTATCCCCCATGTACTCAATGTATCCTCCATGTACTCTGTGTATCCTCCATGTACTCTCTGTATCCTCCATGTACTCCCTGTGTCCTCCATGTACTCCGTGTATCCTCCATGTACTCTCTGTATCCTCCATGTACTCCGTGTATCCTCCATGTACTCTGTGTATCCTCCATGTACTCCGAGTATCCTCCATGTACTCTCTGTGTCCTCCATGTACTCAATGTATCCTCCATGTACTCTGTGTATCCTCCATGTACTCTCTGTATCCTCCATGTACTCCGTGTATCCTCCATGTACTCTGTGTATCCTCCATGTACTCTCTGTATCCTCCATGTACTCAGTGTATCATCCATTTACTCTCTGTGTCCTCCATGTACTCTGTGTATCCTCCATCTACTCAGTGTATCCTCCATGTACTCTCTGTTACCTCCATGTACTCCTTGTATCCTTCATGTGCTCAGTGTATCCTCCATGTACTCCGTGTGTCCTCCATGTACTCAGTGTATTCTCTGTGTACTCTCTGTATCCTCCATGTGCTCAGTGTATCCTCCATGTACTCAATGTATCCTCCATGTACTCAATGTGTCCTCCATGTAATCAGTGTATCCTCCATGTACTCCGTGTATCCTCCATGTACTCAATGTATCCTCCATGTAATCAGTGTATTCTCCGTGTACTCCGTGTATCCTCCATGTACTCAGTGTATACTCCGTGTACTCTCTGTATCCTCCATGTGCTCAGTGTATCCTCCATGTACTCAATGTATCCTCCATGTACTCAATGTATCCTCCATGTACTCAGTGTATCCTCCATGTACTCAATGTATCCTCCATGTACTCAGTGTATCCCCCATGTACTCAATGTATCCTCCATGTACTCAGTGTGTCCTCCATGTACTCAGTGTGTCCTCCATGTACTCCGTGTATCCTCTATGTACTCCGTGTATCCTCCATGTACTCAGTGTATCCTCCATGTACTCTGTGTATCCTCCATGTACTCTGTGTATCCTCCATGTACTCCGTGTATCCTCCATGTACTCTGTATATCCTCCATGTACTCAGTGTATCCTCCATGTACTCCGTGTATCATCCATGTACTCAGTGTATCATCCATGTACTCTGTGTATCCTCCATGTACTCTCTGTATCCTCCATGTACTCAGTGTATCATCCATGTAGTCTCTGTGTCCTCCATGTACTCTGTGTATCCTCCATGTGTACTCTCTGTAACCTCCATGTACTCCTTGTATCCTTCATGTGCTCAGTGCATCCTCCATGTACTCTGGGTATCCTCCATGTACTCCGTGTATCCTCCATGTACTCAGTGTATCCTCCATGTACTCAGTGTATCCTCCGTGTACTCTCTGTATCCTCCATGTACTCATTGTACCCTCCATGTGCTCAGTGTGTCCTCCATGTACTCTGTGTATCCTCTGTGTACTCTGTGTATCCTCTGTGTACTCAGTGTATCCTCCTTGTACTCTCTTCATCCTCCATTTACTCCACGTATCCTCCATGTACTCTGTCCTCCATGTACTCTGCGTGTCTGTACTCGATGTGTCCTCCATCTCCTCAGTGTATCTTTCATGTACTCGGTGTATCCTCCATGTGTGCTCAATGTACTCAGAGTATACTTTATGCACTCTGTGTATCCTCCATGTACTCAGTGTATCCTCCATGTACTCCGTGTATCCTCCATGTACTCAGTGTATCCTCCATGTACTCAGTGTGTCCTCCATGTACTCCGTGTATCCTCCATGTACTCTCTGTGTCCTCCATGTACTCCGTGTATCCTCCATATACTCTGTATATCCTCCATGTACTCCGTGTATCCTCCATGTACTCCGTGTATCCTCCATGTACTCCGAGTATCCTCCATGTACTCTCTGTGTCCTCCATGTACTCTGTGTATCCTCCATGTATTCAATGTATCCTCCATGTACTCAGTGTATCCCCCATGTACTCAATGTATCCTCCATGTGCTCAGTGTATCCTCCATGTACTCAATGTATCCTCCATGTACTCAGTGTGTCCTCCATGTACTCAGTGTGTCCTCCATGTACTCCATGTATCCTCTATGTACTCAGTGTATCCTCCATGTACTCCGTGTATCCTCTATGTACTTTGTGTATCCTCCATGTACTCAGTGTATCCTCCATGTACTCCGCGTATCCTCCATGTACTCTGTGTATCCTCCATGTACTCCGCGTATCCTCCATGTACTCAGTGTATCCTCTATGTACTCTCTGTATCCTCCATGTACTCAGTGTATCATCCATGTACTCTGTGTATCCTCCATGTACTCTCTGTATCCTCCATGTACTCAGTGTATCCTCCATGTACTCAGTGTATCATCCATGTACTCTGTGTATCCTCCATGTACTCTCTGTATCCTCCATGTACTCAGTGTATCATCCATGTAGTCTCTGTGTCCTCCATGTACTCTGTGTATCCTCCATCTACTCCGTGTATCCTCCATGTGTACTCTCTGTAACCTCCATGTACTCCTTGTATCCTTCATGTGCTCAGTGCATCCTCCATGTACTCTGGGTATCCTCCATGTACTCCGTGTATCCTCCATGTACTCAGTGTATCCTCCATGTACTCAGTGTATCCTCTGTGTACTCCGTGTATCCTCCATGTACTCCTTGTACCCTCCATGTGCTTAGTGTATCCTCCATGTACTCTGTGTATCCTCCGTGTACTCAGTGTATCCTCCCTGTATTCTCTTCATCCTCCATTTACTCCACGTATCCTCCATGTACTCTGTCCTCTATGTACTCTGCGTGTCTGTACTCATTGTATCCTCCATCTCCTCAGTGTATCCTTCATGTACTCTGTGTATCCTCCATGTGTGCTCAATGTACTCAGAGTATACTTTATGCACTCTGTGTATCCTTCATGTACTCTTTTTATCCTCCATTTATTCGGTGTATCCTCTATGTACTCTTTGTGTCCTCAATGTACTCAGAGCATACTTTATGTACTCTTTGTATCCTTCATGTACTCAGTATATCCTCCATGTACTTTGTGTATCCTCCATGCACTCAGTATATCCTCCATGTACTCTGTGTATTCTTCATGTACTCTTTGTATCCTCCATGCACTCTTTTTACCCGCCATGTACTCTGTGTACCCACCATGTACTCAGTGTATCCTCCAAGGACTCTGTATATCCTCCATGTATGCTATGTATCCTCCATGCACTGTTTGTATCCTCTGTGTACCTTTTTATCCTTCATGTACTTGATGTATCCTCCATGTATTTAGTGTAGCCTCCAAGTATTTAGTGTATCCTCCGTGTACTCTGCGTATGCACACACCTCCCACAAAGTACACCACTCACATTTTTGTAAATATTTTATTCTATCTTTTTATGTGACAACACTGAAGAAATGACACTTTGCTACAATGTAAAGTAGTGAGTGTACAGCTTGTATAACGGTGTAAATTTGCTGTCCCCTCAAAGTAACTCAACACACAGCCATTAATGTCTAAACCGCTGGCAACAAAAGTGAGTACACCCCTAAGTGAAAATGTCCAAATTGGGCCCAATTAGCCATTTTCCCTCCCCGGTGTCACGTGACTCGTTAGTGTTACAAGGTCTCAGGTGTGAATGGGGAGCAGGTGTGTTAAATTTGGTGTTATCGCTCTCACTCTGTCATACTGGTCACTGGAAGTTCAACATGGCACCTCATGGCAAAGAACTCTGATGATCTAAAAAAATAAATGTTTTTGCTCTACATAAAGATGGCCTAGGATATAAGAAGATTGCAGAGACCCTGAAACTGATCTGCAGCACGGTGGCCAAGACCATACAGCGGTTTAACAGGACTGGTTCCACTCAGAACATGCCTCGCCATGGTTGATCAAAGAAGTTGAGTGCGCATGCTCAGCGTCATATGCAGAGGTTGTCTTTGGGAAATAGACGTATGAGTGCTGCCAGCATTGCTGCAGAGGTTGAAGGGGTGGGGGGTCAGCCTGTCAGTGCTCAGACCATACGCCGCACACTGCATCAAATTGGACTGCATGGCTGTCGTCCCAGAAGGAAGCCTCTTCTAAAGATGAAGCACAAGAAAGACAGCAAACAGTTTGGTGAAGAAAAGCAGACTAAGGACATGGATTACTGGAACCATGTCCTGTGGTCTGATGAGACCAAGATAAACTTCAGAGACTGGGCCGCAGGGCGGTATCCCAACATGATAACCACCCCAAACACACCTCCAAGACCACCACTGCCTTGCTAAAGAAGCTGAGGGTAAAGGTGATGGACTGGCCAAGCATGTCTCCAGACCTAAACCCTATTGAGTATCTGTGGGACATCTTCAAACGGAAGGTGGAGGAGCGCAAGATCTCCAACATCCCCCAGCTCTGTGATGTCATCATGGAAGAGGGGAAGAGGACTCCAGTGGCAACCTGTGAAGCTCTGGTGACCTCCATGCCCAAGAGGGTTAAGGCAGTGCTGGAAAATAATGGAGGCCACACAAAAGTATTGACATTTTGGGCCCAATTTGGACATTTTCACTTAGGGGTGTACTCACTTTTGTTGCCAGCGGTTTAGACATTAATGGCTGTGTGTTGAGTTATTTTGATGGGACAGAAAATTTTAACTGTTATACAAGCTGTACACTCACTACTCTACATTGTAGCAAAGCGTCATTTCTTCAGTGTTGTCACATGAAAAGATAGAAGAAAATATTTACAAATATGTGAGGGTGTACTTACTTTTGTGAGATACTGTATTTATACATGGAGATCATATCCAGTGGCGGTGCGTCCATAAAGGGCGCACGGGCACCGCCCCCTCTCTTCTGCCACCTGTCTACCACCATAGAGAGATTCATGCATTGCATGAATCTATCTATGGTCGCCGCTGCCACCCCCTATTCAGGTGCCCGACCCCTTTTCGAGCGCCAGGCACCTGAATTACAGCGGCAGGGTATTTTTTGGAAGCACCTGATTAGAGCCGTAGGCTCTAATAGGCGTCCAAAAAGGTAAACAGCGGGCGCCATGCTGGGCGCTCGCAGTGTTCACTTAGCATTGTGTTAGGAAAGCAAATGAATATTCGCTTTCCTAACACTGAACCGCCTCTCAGCCAATCAGGTGCTCTGGTCTGTTACCTGTCACCTGATTGGCTGAAATGACAGGCGCTGTGATTGGACGCCTATCTGGCATCCAATCATAGCAGAGGACGTGAAGAGAGGACGGGAGAAGACATCGAGAAACGTGGAGGACATCGCCGCCGTGACCCGCTGCCCCACCGCGACAGGTAAGTGCTGGGCGGGCATGGGATGCACACTGGTAGCATTTGATGGGCACAGTAGTGGCAATTGATGGGCACACTGGCAGCAATTTATGGGCACAGTATTGGCAATTGCTGGGCACACTGGCAGCAATTGATGGGCACAGTAGCGGCAATTGATGGGCACACTGGCAGCAATTGATGGGCACAGTGTCAGCAATTGATAGGCACACTGGCAGCAATTGATGGGCACAGTAGCGGCAATTGAGGGGCACAGTGTCAGCAATTGATGGGTAAGCTGGCAGCAATTGATGGGCACAGTAGCGGCAATTGATGAGCACACTGGCAGCAATTGATGGGCACAGTAGCGGCAATTGATGGGCACAGTGGCAGCAATTGATGGGCACATGCACTGGCAGCAATTGATGGGCACAGTAGTGGCAATTGATGGGCAGACTGGCAGCAATTGATGGGCACAGTGGCAGCAATTGATGGGCACACTGGCAGCAATTGATCGGCACAGTGGTAGCAATTGATGGGCACACTGGCAGCAATTGATCGGTACAGTAGCTGCGTTTGATGGCACAGTGGCAGCAATTTATGGGTACAGTGGCTGCATTTGATGGGCACAGTGGCTGCGTTTGATGGGCACAGTAGCTGCGTTTGATGGGCACAGTGGCTGCGTTTGATGGACACAGTAGCTGCGTTTGATTGGCACAGTGGCTGCGTTTTATGGGCACAGTAGCTGCGTTTGATGGGCACAGTGGCTGCGTTTGATGGCACAGTGGCTAAGTTTCATGGCACAGACAGTGGCTGCGTTTCATGGGCACAGTGGCTGCAATTGAAGTTTTTTTGGGCACCAGCCGCCACTGATCATATCCTCTCTTATGTATTTATACATGGTGATCATATCCCCCCTTATGTATTTATACATAGTGATCATATCCCCCCTTATGTATTTATACATAGTGATCATATCCCCCCTTATGTATTTATACATAGTGATCATATCCCCCCTTATGTATTTATACATAGTGATCATATCCCCCCTTATGTATTTATACATAGTGATCATATCCCCCCTTATGTATTTATACATAGTGATCATAGCCTCTAATCTTTCCTCATAGCTTTTGTCTCTTATCAGTTTGGTTGCCCTTCTCTGCACTTTCTCCAGTTCCCCGATATCCTTTTTGTGAATTGGAGCCCAAAACTAGATGGGGTAAGTGCCACCTAGATGGGGTAAGTGCCAGACCAACCGGCAGACAGCGGGCGGGGAGGGGGGTAGTGCTGTCGCCGGCCACCCCCCAAAAGAAATAACCCCACCAGCCACCAATGGTCGGGTGAGACTTTACCTGTGGGCATTAGATCTAACTGCTGTCACGCTTTGGATATTTGGAATATATGCTTGTTTTTATCGGAATTATGTAAGTGATTGAAACCTGTTTTTAATCAATTACATTTGAGACATAGTGCACTAGTGGAGCTTTCCTCTTTCTTCCCATACATGAGCGAGTTGATCTATATCTGAGGAGGTGGATAACGCTATATCGGGTATTAACCCGGCGTGGTTATACTGCATTATTCCCAAACATTAGAATGTGAGGCAATTGGATCCGGTGAGTTCAATTCTAATGGGGAAAAGGCATTTGGCGCACTAGTGATGTGAAGAACTCTACAATCTTTGGGGACTTTTATTGCACTTTGGCATTCAGTACTACAGCAGACCTGTGTCATATCACAATTTTTTTTTTTTTTTATGTTTTATTTATTTTTTGCATGATTATTACCACTTGGGTGATTTTTTGTGATTACTTTATGCTTTAGTCACATATCAAATTATTATTGTGTATTTATAATTAGTGTTTGCGTTTATAGCATGCACTGTCCAATTTTTTGGGTATATTCAATTTTTTTGTGTATTTAATAATGCACACTAGCGCCGCTATTTACCTGGGGTGATCTGGTGATAGTTTGAGATGTTTATTATTGAAAGTGGCAACTGCACATTAATATAGTTTATTCGCAATTGATTTTTTTCAATTATTTTTACATTTATATTTTTTTCTGTGGCGCATTGGTGGATTGGTGTTTTATACACTTTTTTGATCACTTATCCATTGAACTACAGGTGAAACTCGAAAAATTGGAATATCGTGCAAAAGTTCATTTATTTCACTAATGCAACTTAAAAGGTGAAACTAATATATGAGATAGACTCATTACATGCAAAGCAAGATAGTTCAAGCCGTGATTTGTCATAATTGTGATGATTATGGCTTACAGCTTATGAAATCCCCAAATCCACAATCTCAGAATATTAGAATATTACATGCAATCAATAAAACAAGGATTGTACATAGAACAATATCGGACCTCTGAAAAGTATAAGCATGCATATGTACTCAGTACTTGGTTTGGGCCCCCTTTGCAGCAATTACTGCCTCAATGCGGCATGGCATGGAAGCGATCAGCCTGTGGCACTGCTGAGGTGTTATGGAGGCACTGCTGAGGTGTTATGGAAGACCAGGATGCTTCAATAGCGGCCTTCAGCTCTTCTGCATGGTTCTGTCTCATGTCTCTCATCTTTCTCTTGGCAATGCCCCATAGATTCTCTATCATAGATTCTCTATGGGGTTCAGGTCAGGCGAGTTTGCTGGCCAATCAAGCACAGTAATCCCACGGTCATGTGACCAGGTTTTGGTGCTTTTGGCAGTGTGGGGGAGGTGCCAAGTCCTGCTGGAAAATGAAGTCATCATCCCCATAGAGCTTGTCTGTGGAGGGAAGCATGAAGTGCTCCAAACTCTCCTGGTAGACGGCTGCGGTGACCCCGGACTTAATGAAGCACAGTGGACCAACACCAGCAGATGACACGGCTCCCCAAATCATCACAGACTGTGGAAACTTCACACTGGACTTCAAGCATCTTGCAGTGTGTGCCTCTCCATTCTTCCTCCATACTCCGGCTCCTTGGTTTCCAAATGAGATGCAAAATTTGCTCTCATCAGAAAAGAGGACTTTGGACCACTGAGCACCAGACCAGGTGTGTTTTTCTTTAGCCCAGGTAAGACGCTTCTGACGTTGTTTGTTGTTCAGGAGCGGCGGCTTGACAAGAGGAATACGACATTTGAAGCCCATGTCCAGGATCCGTCTGTGTGTGGTGCCTCTTGATGCACTGACTCCAGCCTCAGTCCCCTCCTTGTAAAAGTCCCCAACACTTCTGAATGGCCTTTTCCTGAAAATCCTCTCCGTGCTGCGGTCATCCCTGCTGCTTGTGCTCCTTTTTCTTCCAAACTTTTCCCTTCCACATAACTTTCTATTAATGTGCTTTGATACAGCACTTTGGGAACATCCAACTTCTTTTGCAATTACCTTTTGAGGCTTTCCCTCCTTATGGAGGGTTTCAATTATGGTTTTCTGCACAACTGTCAGGTCAACAGTCTTTCCCATGATTGTGATTCCTACTGAACCAGGCTGAGAGACCATATAAAGGCTCAGGAACCCTTTGCAGGTGTTATGGCTTAATTAGCTGATTAAAGTGGGACACTTTGAGCCTAGAATATTGCACCTTTTCACAATATTCTAATTTTCTGAGATTGTGGATTTGGGGTTTTCATGAGCTGTAAGTAGTGATGAGCCGAACACCCCCGGGTTCGGTTCGCACCAGAACCCGCGAACGGACCGAAAGTTCGCACGAACATTAGAACCCTATTAAATACAATGGATGCGAACGTTCGGATTCTAAAGTGCTAATTATAACGACTATTATCCATGTTATTGTCCTAAACAGAGTTTGGGAACCCGGGTTCTGCACCAGGGGACATGTATCAATGCAAAAAGAAGTTTTAAAAACTGACGTTTTCCGGGAGCAGTCATTTTAATGATGCATAAAGTGAAAAAAAAAAGTCAAATATTCCTTTAAATATTGTACCTGGGGGGTGTCTAAAGTATGCCTGTGAAGTGCCACGTGTTTCCCGTGTTTAGAACTGTCCCTGCACAAAATAACATTTCTAAAGGAAAAAAAGCCATTTAAAACTGCTTGCGGCTTTAATGTAATGTCTGGTCCCGGTAATATGGATGAAAATCTTTAAGAAAAATGGCATAGCTACCCCATCAACCCCCCCCCCCCCCCTACCCCAGCCCATTACCAGCCCCTTTGGGTCTTGTATGGATATTAAGGGGAACCCCGCACACAAAATAAAAAGGGCCCTATATACTCTGAACAGCCGTATACAGGCGGTGCATACAAGACAGGGACTGTAGGTTTGTTCTTATGTAGAATCTGTTTGTAATTTTGAACAGCTACATTGTTTAAGTGTAGCTCCAGGCCAAATTCCTTTTTTTAAGCTTTTTGGAAAACATAGGGAAGGGTTATCACCCCTGTCACATTTTTTTTGCTGTCTGTGCCCCTGTTCAGAACATTTCACCTCACTTTGCGTCCCAATGACAACTGTTTTTGAAATGTGGTGTTTTTATTGAAACAAGGATTGGTGATAAAGCATCAGTACAGAGGAGACACCTTTCTCCCATATTAATTCTTACAGGAGAGAATTTTCCTTCCAAGGGGTAGATTTCCTCTCACTTCCTGTTGTCTTCTTCCGTTTGCAAGTAGTAGTCGTTTGTAAGTTGGATGTTTGAAAGTAGGGACCTGCCGTATATACTCTGCAGAAATTGGCCCCTTAGGTGTTGGTGTTGGCACAACACTGAAAGCACTCACAGTTATTCTTGGTGGGTGCTGGAACGCCCTGCTGTCAACTATTATATCAGGAATTGTAATAACATATAATTGTTGATCAGTGGTAGTAAAAATTGGGCCTTTGATGGTGGTGCTGGTGCCACAACACTGTAAGGCCTGACAGTTACTCTTGGTGGGCGTAGCAATGGGCCCTGCTGTGAATTATTAGATTAATAATTATAATTGCATGCCCCTGTTGAATAGGGGCTGAGAAATTGGGCCTTTGGTGGTGGTGATGGTGGTGCTGGTGCCACAACACTGTAAGGCCTGACAGTTACTCTTGGTGGGCGCAGCAATGGGCCCTGCTGTGAATTATTAGATCAATAATTATAATTGCATGCCCCTGTTGAATAGGGGCTGAAAAATTGGGCCTTTGGTGGTGGTGGTGGTGGTGGTGGTGGTGGTGATGGTGGTGCTGGTGCCACAACACTGTAAGGCCTGACAGTTACTCTTGGTGGGCGCAGCAATGGGCCCTGCTGTGAATTATTATATCAATAATTATAATTGCATGCCCCTGTTGAACAGGGGCTGAAAAATTGGGCCTTAGGCACTGGTGGCACAACACTGCAACCCCTCACAGATACTGTACTTGGAGCACAGCAATGAGGCCTGTTGCAAAGTATTGCATCAAAAATTGTAATTACACGCCCCTGTTAAACAGGGGCTGAAAAATTGGGCCTTAGCCACTGGTGGCGGCACCCATAAACCAAAATGATCTTCCAAGCTATCATCATTAATCGGATCATTGAGGAGGAGGAGGAGGATAGCTAGTCAACATAACAGCACAGGAACTCAGCATCAGCATCAGTCTTGAAGGGATGTGACATTTTAAAATCAATTAGTCTGTTATATCAGCATCAGGTGTGTGGTAGCTGGTGGTGATCCAAGACTGGTTCATCTTGATGAAAGTCAGTCGATCAACCGAGTCGGTGGACAGGCGCACCCTGTGATCCGTGACAAATCCTCCAGCAGCACTGAATGTGCGTTCTGAAAGAACGCTGGATGCAGGACAGGCCAGTAGCTCAATTGCATACTGTGCAAGCTCTGGCCAGTGATCCATCCTCAAGACTCAGTAAGCCAGAGGATTTTCGGTGGGGAAGGTGTCCAAGTCTGACCTTGCCCCTAGGTATTCCTGCACCATGTATATCAGACGCTGGCGATGGTTGCTGGAAACGATCATACTTTGGGGCTGCGGACTAAAGAATTGTCTGAACGCATCGGTCAGACGGCCACCTTCCCCTCCGCTCCTTCTTTGACTGCCCGAAGCCTCAGCAACTCGTTGTCCAGGACCAGGAGTTTGTAACCTCCCAGTCTCTGGGAACGCGTTGCACAGACCTTTCTGCAAGGCCTCCCGGAGTTGTCTCATCCTCTGCTCCCTCTGCGACGGTAACATAAGGTCCGCAACCTTACCCTTGTACCGTGGATCAAGGAGAGTGGCCAGCCAGTAATGGTCCCTCTCCTTGATCCGAAGAATACGAGGATCCTTCCGCAGACTTTGCAGGATCAGGGAGGCCATGCAGCGTAGGTTAGCTGAGACATTCAGTCCGGAGTCCTCTGGGTCACTAAGGACGACATGATCCGCAGCCACCTCCTCCCAGCCACGTACAAGTCCACTGGTTTCTTGGGACTGTAAATCATCCCTAAAAGACTGCTGCTGATGATGCTGAGTGCCAGCCTCCACCTCCATGCTGACACAATCCTCCTCCTCCTCCTCCTCCTCCTCTTCCTGTGCGATGGGTGGGACAGAAGGAACACTGTCTGGGTAAAGGGGGCCTTGAGAGGCAAGGAAGTCCTCCTCTTCCTGCCTCTGTTCTGCCTCAAGTGCCCTGTCCATTATTCCACGCAGCGTGTGCTCCAACAGGTGGACAAGAGGTACAGTGTCACTGATGCATGCACTGTCACTGCTCACCATCCTTGTGGCCTCCTCAAATGGTGCCAGGACAGTGCATGCATCCCTGATCATGCCCCACTGGCGTGGTGAAAAAAACCCGAGCTCCCCTGACCCTGTCCTGGTGCCGTAGTCGCACAGGTACTCATTGATGGCCCTCTGCTGCGTGTGCAGCCGCTGCAGCATGGCCAACGTTGAGTTCCACCTGGTGGGCATGTCACATATAAGGCGGTTCTTGGGCAGGTTCAACTCCTTTTGCAGCTCAGCCAGGCGAGCACTGGCATTATAAGATCTGCGGAAATGAACACAGACTTTCCTGGCCTGCCTCAGGACATCCTGTAAGCCCGGGTACCTGCCCAAGAACCGCTGCACCACCAGGTTAAGGACGTGAGCCATACAGGGCACATGGGTCAGTTGTCCCTGTCGGAGGGCGGAGAGGAGGTTGGTGCCATTGTCGCAAACCACCATTCCTGGCTTAAGCTGGCGTGGCGTCAACCACCTCTCGGCCTGCCCCTGCAGAGCAGACAGGACCTCTGCCCCAGTGTGGCTCCTGTCCCCCAAACACACCAGCGCAAGCACGGCATGGCATCTTTTTGCCTGCGTACTTGCGTAGCCCCTTGAACGCCTACGGAGCACCGCTGGTTCCGAGGACAAACCACAGGAAGAGGCCATGGAGGAAGAAGAAGAGGAGGGGGTGGAGGAGAGAGGTGTGTCACAACCAGAAGTAGCATTTTGGAGGCGTGGCGGCGGAACAACCTCCAACACTACTGCACCTTGTCCTGCATCCTTCCCAGCTGCCAAAAGAGTGACCCAATGGGCCGTGAAAGAAAGGTAACGTCCCTGTCCATGCCTGCTGGACCATGAGTCAGCGGTAATATGCACCTTACCGCTGACCGCCCTGTCCAGCGAGGCCAAGACATTGCCTTCCACATGCCGGTAGAGAGCCGGAATCGCCTTCCGTGAGAAAAAGTGGCGTTTGGGAACCTGCCACTGAGGAACCGCACATTGCACAAACTCACGGAAGGGGGCCGAGTCTACCAACTGAAAAGGCAGCAGTTGAAGCACTAGCAATTTAGCCAAGCTAGCATTCAACCGCTGGGCATGTGGATGGCTGGGAGTGAACTTCTTTCGACGGTCCAGCAGCTGGGGCAGGGAAATTTGCCTGCTAGAATCGGACGTCGGTGTACTGCTAGCAGAGTGGCCGCAAGTACTGGGCTGTGACACACCTAATTCTACACCTTCATTCCTCTCAGTGCAGGTTTCAGAGAGGACTGAAGGTATAGTGGGTTTTGAGATCCCAGCTGATGCGGTGCAAGGAGAGGTCCGCTTTGTTCTTTGGTGTGGGTCTTTAAGGTAGGCTTGCCAACGAGCTGCATGGCAGGTCAACATATGTCTGATCAAGCATGTGGTGCCCAAGCGGCTGATGTTTTGGCCACGCGATATACGCTTGAGACATATGTTGCAAACAGCAGCTGTGCGATCTGATGCACTCGCCTCAAAAAAGGCCCACACCAAAGAACTTTTTGAATGACGGGCAGAGGCAGCGCCCTGCACAGGCGGAGCTCTGCGGTGTGATTCCGTCGGTGTGCTGCCCATACGCTGGCCACTCAAAGGCATCCTGCCTCGTTGGAGATGTGCCTCCTCCTCATCCTCCTCCTCCTCCTCTCTCCTATTAGGCACCCACGTGGAGTCAGTGACCTCATCATCCTCTCCCTCCTCATCACTGGAGCCAATCTGGCAGTATGCTGCAGCTGCTGGAGCATGACTGCCAGATTGGTGTCCTTCTTGAGCATCCCCTCTCTCTGCTCTCACGCTACTGCCTTCCTCTAGCTGGGTATCATCATCAGATCCTTCGAAACGCTGGGCATCCTCCTGGAGCATGTACCCAACACTGTGCTCAAACAGTTCGGGGGACTCCTCAGGAGGAGGACATGGTGGGTCTAGGGAAGGATTGACTAATGAAGATAATGATACCAGAGAAGAGGACGCTTTGGCAGCTGCTTTGTCCGTACCCTGTGCCTGGGTGAGAGAGGATGAGGAGGATGAGGTGGGCTTGGTCATCCACAAGTCTTCGGCATGATGTGGCTCAACATGTCCAGCTGCCGAAAAGAAGGACAAGCGTGTCCCATGGCCATGTGCTGATGACAATGCACCGCGTCCACGACCAGCACTGTTGCCCCCAGACACAGAGCCTGCTTGCCCTCTTTTTTTGCCTCCTGACTGTCTGCCTCTCCTTGTTTGCCTTCCAGACATTTTAATGGATGGCCTGCAGGGAGATGGGAAAAACAGCAATAAGGGCTACCTTCAGGTGTATACTGTGCAGGAGGCTTAGCAACAATGACACTGACACTGTCCCCTGCCTATCCTTCTCTGTCCCTAAACACAAGGATTTGCAATATGCTTCAGCAAGATTGGTTTAGCACAGAATAGCACACTGACAGTTTCCCTCACTGTCCTTCTCTGTCCCTACAAACAAGATTTAGCACAGAATAGCACACTGATAGTTTCCACGAGTGTCCTTCTCTGTCCCTAAACTCAAGGATTTCAAATATGGTTCAGCAAGATTGGTTTAGAACAGAATAGCACACTGTCAGTTTCACTCACTGTCCTACTCTGTCCCTACAAACAAGATTTAGCACAGAATAGCACACTGACACTTTCCCTCACTGTACCTCTCTGTCCCTAAACTCAAGGATTTCAAATATGGTTCAGCAAGATTGGTTTAGAACAGAATAGCACACTGTCAGTTTCACTCACTGTCCTACTCTGTCCCTACAAACAAGATTTAGCACAGAATAGCACACTGATAGTTTCCACAAGTGTCCTTCTCTGTCCCTAAACTCAAGGATTTCAAATATGGTTCAGCAAGATTGGTTTAGAACAGAATAGCACACTGTCAGTTTCACTCACTGTCCTACTCTGTCCCTACAAACAAGATTTAGCACAGAATAGCACACTGACACTTTCCCTCACTGTACCTCTCTGTCCCTAAACTCAAGGATTTCAAATATGGTTCAGCAAGATTGGTTTAGAACAGAATAGCACACTGTCAGTTTCACTCACTGTCCTACTCTGTCCCTACAAACAAGATTTAGCACAGAATAGCACACTGATAGTTTCCACGAGTGTCCTTCTCTGTCCCTAAACTCAAGGATTTCAAATATGGTTCAGCAAGATTGGTTTAGAACAGAATAGCACACTGTCAGTTTCACTCACTGTCCTACTCTGTCCCTACAAACAAGATTTAGCACAGAATAGCACACTGACACTTTCCCTCACTGTACCTCTCTGTCTACAAACAAGGTTTAGCACAGAATAACACACTGACACTCTCCCTACCTATCCTTATTTGTCCCTAAACACAAGGAATCCAGGATTAGTAAAGGAAAAAAAATGGCACTGTCCCTGCCTATGCTTCTCTTTCCCTGCTCCGGAACACACTACACAAGGCCGCCGCGCTGGCGGCCTTTTATAGTGTGGGGCGTGTACTAAACCCCCTCAGCAATAATTGGCCACAGGCATCCTGCCTGTGGCCAATCATTGCTCTCCTCGCTGCCGGCGCTGTGATTGGCCAAGCATGCGGGGTCACAGTGCATGCTTGGCCAATCACAGCGCCTGGATGACACTGCGATGGCGTAGAGCATTGTGGGCCGTTCGCGTCACTCGAATTTGGCGCGAACGGCCCAAATCGTTCGATCTTCGTCGAACGATCGAACAGCCGATGTTCGAGTCGAACGTATGTTCGACTCGAACACGAAGCTCATCCCTAGCTGTAAGCCATAATCATCACAATTGTGGCAAATCACGGCTTGAACTATCTTGCTTTGCATGTAATGAGTCTCTCTCATATATTAGTTTCACTTTTTAAGTTGCATTAGTGAAATAAATGAACTTTTGCAAGATATTCTAATTTTTCGAGTTTCTTTCATATGTGCAAAATGTGTGCTTTCAGTAAAGTGCTCAGTCCTGCTTTCTACATCCATTGTGCAGTACTATGTATTGTGCAAAGAACTACCACTATTTACATAAACCAATAAATACATAAAAACACAAATGTTGTTTACAATCAATTCATGTTGCTATATGCAAATAAATACAAATACAAGAAATGCAAACAAATACAATTAGAGCCGGTTCACACCAGGGCGACTCGTCAGGCGACTCAGTCGCCTGACGAGTCGCGTCCCACGCTTTTCAATGGAACCGTTCTAAGTAAGAGCGACTCAGGTCGCTCCGACTTAGAAAAAGGTTCCTGTACTACTTTTCGGGGCGACCCAAGGCGACCTGCATTGACTTCTATACAGAAGTCTTATGCAAATCGCCTCGGCGGGCGTCTCAAGTCGTCTTGAGATCGCCCCGCCGAGGTCGCCCCCACAAGTCGTGCCGCGTCGCGCCGCCCTGGTGTGAACCGGGTCTTAATACAAAGAAAAACACATATATAGCAGTGGCAGCTTTGGAGCTCTCGGCCGCTCAGTAAGGCCACTTTCACACTGGGGCGGGAGGTGCGCTGGTGGTATAGCGTATACCATAGGAATTGCGGCGGTATTCGGCCGCTAGCCGTGCGGTTTTAACCCCCGCTGGCGGCCGAAAAAGGGTTAATACCGCCGGCAATGCGCCTCTGCAGAGGCGCATTGCCGGCGGTATAGCCGTGGTTTCCCATTGATTATAATGGGAAGGAGTGATGGAGGAGCAGTAAACACACCGTTCCTCTCACCGCTCCAAAGATGCTGCTAGCAGGACTTTTGGAGCGGTCCTGCTAGTGCACCGCTCCAGTGTGAAAGCCCTCAGGCTTTCACACAGGAGAAACAGCAGCCGCTGTTTAGGGTCGGTTTGCATGCGCTATTTTTAGCGCAATAGCGCCTGCAAACCGCTCCAGTGTGAAAGGGGCCTAAAGCAGCCATTCAGTTGGGTTTTCAGGTAGAACTCTGTAAAGTGGAACAGTTTTGGTTCAGTTTTATTGAATTTAAGTTTTTCATGATATAATTGGTGTTTTATATACAATAAACATTGATTACATGACAAAGGATCCCCAGAGCACTATGAGCTCCATAAAGAGAAGACACGACAGTTATTATCTCCTTTCAAGAAATTATGAATCTCAATGACACCAAAAAGTAAGTCGAATCCTTAGCAGACCCATGTAAATGAGAAGAACAGATTGTCTGTAGTCTCTGATGATGTGAAACACCCACAGTTCTCCTGGTAGGCAGAGATCAGGAACATGAATTATATTTTACGGGGAGAAAACTGGATTTTGATCCTCTAAATAATAATGTGATGTGGTAATGCTGACATGTGTCCTGTTGATTGATATTTAATGACAGGTACACATGAGAATGAAGGACTTAAAGTGGAGTTCCACCCTGAATTTTTTTTTTTTTACCAAAAATCCTAAAATAAATAGAAAAAAAAATTGGAAGAAAAAAATTTTTTTACTTACCAGAAATAGCGGTTGCTATGCGGAAGTCCCTAATCTGCCTCTTCATCGTCCGCGGCTGGTCTTCTTCCTCCGTCCTTCTCGCGGTGTCTTCTGGTGAATGGGGCGCGCTGCCTTCTGGGAACTGTGTGTATCCCAGAGAGCAGCCGGTCCATTCACAAAGCGCCGCGCGGCTCACGCATGTGCAGTAGGAAACGGGCAGTCAAGCCGCACGGCCTGTTTCCCTTACTGAGGATGGCGGCGCTGGGAGCTGCCAGGATCGAGGGATCGTCCTCGGGGGGGGGGGGGGGCTGACATCGTGGGCGACTAGGACAAGTAAGTGTCCTTATTAAAAGTCAGCAGCTACAGTGTTTGTAGCTGCTGACTTTAAAAAAAATCCCCCTTTAAGTGAACAGGTAAGAGGACAGGCAGCACCCTCAATGGGATTCCGAGGAGCCCCATCATCATGTGAGGAGGAATAGGTTGGTGTCCCATGAGTGTCATGAGTGTCAGCTCACACGACCAGCAATTTTCGTACTCGTACCGCAGACTGAGGGATGTGATCTCCAGGATTTCAGTAGAGTTCGCTTTTTGAAGATAAAATTGGATAATTAATGTCCTCGTCCTGGGGGAAAAAGACTTGTTATCTGTTAATATTCTCTGTCCGGGGTCTTCAGTACAAGGTCTAATGAGGACAATTATTGAGCCTCATCCTCAGTGGCCGCCAGGGCCGCCATCAGGGGGGTACAGGCAGTACACCTGTAAGGGACCCGGAGGTCCCCAGGGGCCCGGGTGGCAACCCCCCTTTTTTTTATATTTTTTTACTTTTTCTTTTTTTTGTAAGGGGCCCGGAGGTCCCCAGGGCCCCGGATGGCAACCCCCCCCCCTTTTTTTTATAATTTTTTTTTAACATTTAAAAAAAATATATATATATTTTTTCCTTTTTTAATTATTTTTTTATTTATTTTTTTATTTATTTATTTTTATTTTTTATTTTTTGTAAGGGGCCCAGAGGTCCCCAGAGGCCCAGAGGTCCCCAGGGGCCCAGATGCCAACCCCCCTTTTTAATTTTTTTTTCATAGGGGCCCAGAAGCCCGGAGGTCCCCAGGGGCCCGGATGGAAACCCCCACTTTTTTTTTGTAAGGGGCCCAGGGGCCCTGAGGTCCCCAGGGCCCCCGGGTGGCAACCCCCCTTTTTTTTATAAAAAAAAATGTAATTGTTTTTTATTTTATTTATTTTTGTTTTATTTTTATTTATTTATTTTTTGAGAGGCCCGGAGGTCCCCAAGGGCCCGGATGGCAACCCCCCGACCTCAATAATTCGCGGCGGCAGCACCCCCCCGTTTATCAATTTGTGGCACCCCCCCCGGCTTTTCAATTTTCAGCGGCAGCACACCCCCCCCCGGCTCCAGTGGGCCCATGTGTAAAGGGCCCCAAAATTCCTGATGGCGGCCCTGGTGGCCGCACCTTGGAACGGGTCCAACACATGCAGTACAGCAGCAGCGGATGAAATTGGAAGAAGATATCGTTTATCTGAAACATCCAATGGAAGGAGATCGGTGGAGCCTTCAGCTGGTGCACCCCACATCTCCATCCACCGATGTCCTCCTCAGACCCGGACAGGTATCAGAAGACGGCACAATGAGGGCATTACACCTGGGAAATCCAACACCACCGCAGTGATTTACTAAAGGCAAACAGGCAAACACTTCCTCAAGGAAATTTTCCTTAGCTTAGTGAATGAGGTTAAAATTCCATTGCAAGAAACATAAAAAAAAAAAGTATTTTCGGTTGCACATGATTGTTGCTAATCCTAAACTGATCCTAGCGGTGATGGAAATTCCCTTACACAAGGAGCAGCCTATTTAACTTTAGCAAATCAACCCCAATGTTAAAAAGTCCAAGTGTCACATATACCGGAGGGGTGCACTGGGTGCGTGGCATGCAGCAACAAAGAGAAATGCCGGCACACCAGAATAAGCCCAGAAGGTTGGTCTGAACTTCTACCACATACCATCGTTACCATGTTAAATCCTAAGGCTGGTACACACCGACCGAAAACCTTCAGCAGGAAGCGGCTACATTTTGCTGTCTGTGTGTACCACTGTCTGTTCAACACAAGCCAATCGTTAGATCGTTGGGTCAAATCGAAGTTCGTTTTTGACTGCAATGACAAGAAAATTGGAAGCAGCAGAAAAGAAAATTGTTCTTGAACAATCAAATTTCTTAAGCCTCGTACACATGATCGGATTTTCCAACAACAATTGTGTGATGGCAGGGTTTTTGTCGGATAATCCGACTGTTTGTATGCTCCATCGGACAATTGTTGTCGGAATTTCCGCCAACAAATGTTTTATAGCATGCTTTCAAATTTTCCGACAACAAATGTGTCTTGTGGGATTATCCGATCGTGTGCACAGAAGTCCGTCGGGAAAAAAAACCCAAAGTACAATCACGCATGCTCCGAACCAATGCTAACCATAAGGCCTCATGCCCACGGACGTTTTAAAAAAACAGGCTGTAGAGCTAGTACAGACACCAGGAAAAAAAGCAGTGTTTTTAACGCGATTTTTTCCGCGTTTTGCATTGAATTCAATGCACGTTTCCCCGCGCTAGCTTTCAGCTGCGTTTTTCTTTCTCTATTCAAAATGAATGATTCCCTATGGGAGCCCATTGATTTGAATAGAGGTCGCACCAGAAGTCGGATCAAGATGATCCGACTTGCGGGGCGACTCGTGTGCGGAGAATCTTGAAGGGGAACCCCGCGAAAATGTAAAAAAAAAATTGTGTGAGGTTCTCCTCCAGGACGATACTAGAGGTATGGTCTACGAGGGGGATCGCTCGCTCGCCCCCCTTTCCTGACCTGACCAAAAAAAAAAAATGGCGTGGGGGTTCCCCCAGGATCCATACCAGACCCTTATCCGAGCACGCAGCCCGGCAGGTCAGGAAAGGTGGGCGAGCGAGCGCTCTCCCTCATAGACCATACCAAGCCACATGCCCTCAATATGGGGGGGTTGGTGCTTTGGTGCAGGGGGGGCACTGCGCCCCCCACCCCAAAGCACCTTGTCCCCATGTTCATGAGGACAAGGGCCTCTTCCCGACAACCCTGGCCGTTGATTGTCGGGGTCTGCGGGAGAGGGGCTTATCGGAATCTGGGAGCCCCCTTTAATAATAAGGGGGCCCCCAGATCCCGGCCCCCCACCCTATGTGAATGAGTATGGGGTACATCGTTCCCCTACCCATTCACCTGAGGAAAAAAAGTGTCAATAAAAAAAACACACTAGACAGGTTTTTAAAGTAATTTATTAGGCAGCTCCGGGGGTCTTCTTCCAACTTCGGGGGTCTCTTCTGACTTCGGGGGTCTCTTCCGACTTCTCCACTCTCTTCTCCCACTCTCCGGTTCTTCTCCCGCTCTCCGGTTCTTCTGCCTTCTTCTGCCGGGCTCCTCCGCTATCTTCTGCCGCTCTTTTGCTAGCGTTGGCCCGGTCTTCTCCGCCTTCTCCTTCCCTCTTCTCTTCTCCGATGTTCACACGACGCTCTCCCCTGCTGTAATGCCATGTGCGCGGTTTGCAAAGACTTATATAGGCATGGGGCGTGGTCACCGGGTGATGTCACAGAAGAAGGCAGAAGAACCGGAGAGCGGGAGAAGAACTGGAGAGTGGGAGAAGAGAGCGGAGAAGTCGGAAGAGACCCCCAAAGTCGGAAGAAGACCCCCGGAGCTGCCGAATAAATTACTTTAAAAACCTGTCTAGTGTGTTTTTTTAATTGACGCTTTTTTCCCCCAGGTGAATGGGTAGGGGTACAATGTACCCCATACTCATTCACATAGGGTGGGGGGCCAGGATCTGGGGGCCCCCTTATTATTAAAGGGGGCTCCCAGATTCCGATAAGCCCCTCTCCCACAGACCCAGACAACCAACGGCCAGGGTTGTCGGGAAGAGGCCCTTGTCCTCATCAACATGGGGACAAGGTGCTTTGGGGTGGGGAGCACCAACCCCCCCCATGTTGAGGGCATGTGGCTTGGTATGGTCTAGGAGGGTGGAGCGCTCGCTCGCCCCCCTTTCCTGACCTGCCGGGCTGCGTGCTCGGATAAGAGTCTGCTATAGATCCTGGGGGAACCCCCACGCCATTTTTTTTTTGTGTGGGGGTTCCCCTCAAGATCCATACCAGACTGAAGGGTCTGGTATCATCCTAGGGGGAAACTTCACGCTAATTTTTTTTTACATTTTCGCGGGGTTCCCCTTCAAGATTCTCCGCACACGAGTCGCCCGCAAGTCGGATCATCTTGATCCGACTACTGGTGCGACCTCTATTCAAATCAATGGGCTCCCATAGGAATCCATTGATTTTGAAAAGAGAAAGAAACGCCGGACGAGGCTTAACAAAGCATTAAGCCTCATTACATCGCATTTAACACCCTTTGCCGGCGTCTGATGTCTTTACAGCTCTAACGCTGCAGCTTCAGAACGCACTGGTCCTGGGTTTTTTTGCAGCTTAAAAACAGCTATGCCATTTACAGCTCAAAAACGTCATAGGCCATAGGCTAACATGGAGAGACGTTTTTAAGCTGCAAAAAACACTCATAAAAGTGGCTCTAAAAATGTCCATTGGCATGAGGCCTAAGACAACATTAGCAGAAGTTGCCCAAAGGGTGGCGCTAAAGAGCTGAAAAACCACGTAGTTTCCTGTATGTTGGCTGAAAAAGTTCTGCCGTCTGTGTGCAGAACAAGTTCATTGCCAACGCCCTTCGCCCAAAATTCCACGGATTTGTCCGATGGAAATCCGATTGTGTGTACGAGGCTTAACAGTGAATGTGTTTTTTTTTTTATTTCAGGAAAGTCCATTCTTTCCAAAATCGAATGTTAAAAGCAAATGAAATTTTGAAGTACATTGGAACCTCGGATTGCGAGTAATGCGGTTAACGTGCATTTCGCAATACGAGCACTGTATTCAAAAAAATCCTAACTCGGTTTGCGAGTGTTGTCTCGCAAAACGAGCAGGATTCAGTCCAAAGGGGTGTGCAGTACCGCGTTTGGCCTGAGGTGGGGGGCGCCAGAGCTGATCGGCGCAGTTCGTAATTGCTCGGAAAGACCCGGAAATACTACGTTCCCGAGCCTTTCCGAGGTTTACCGAGGTCAGCCGAGCTGTCCTCGGGCCTTTTCGGACGTTTCCGAGGCTCTCCTGCGCCCCCCCTGCCTCTGGCCGCATGCGATATTGCATGCCATTGAAGTCAAAGTGGAACAAATTATTTTCTTTTCCATTGACTCCAATGGGGAAACTTGCTTTGATATGCGAGTACTTTGGATTACGAGCATTCTCCTGGAACGGATTATGCTCGTAATCCGAGGTTCCACTGTACTTTCAAATGACATTTGTCCAGTCATCGAATGTACAAATACTTTTCGAACGAATGTTCATTTGAAAATCTACTAGTGTATTGCCATAGAGTGGAGCCATATAGAGTAAAGCCAGCCATAGATGGAGCGATTTTCTTTCATTGCGGGAAAGAAAATCGCTTCATTCCCCCATCAACACTGTCAGTTAAAGCTGACAGGCTGGTTGTACCCAAGTCGATCGATTAACTTGGGTACAATCGGCTTGCCCACACATGGTTTGAATCTCAGCCAGTCCTTGCTGAACCAAAGCAGATTCGAACCTCCTATGGCCGGGTTAACGCTACATAGAAGGACTGGATTCCCTCCAGACTAGTGATGAGCCGAACACCCCCGGGTTCGGTTCGCACCAGAACCCGCGAACGGACCGAAAGTTCGAACGAACATTAGAACCCTATTAAATACAATGGATGCGAACGTTCGAATTCTAAAGTGCTAATTATAACAACTATTATGCATGTTATTGTCCTAAAAAGGGTTTGGGAACCCGGGTTCTGCACCAGGGGACATGTATCAATGCAAAAATAAGTTTTAAAAACGGTCGTTTTCCGGGAGCAGTCATTTTAATGATGCATAAAGTGAAAAAAAAAAAGTCAAATATTCCTTTAAATATCGTACCTGGGGGGTGTCTAAAGTATGCCTGTGAAGTGCCACGTGTTTCCCGTGTTTAGAACTGTCCCTGCACAAAATGACACTTCTAAAGGAAAAAAAAGCCATTTAAAACTGCTTGCGGCTTTAATGTAATGTCTGGTCCCGGTAATATGGATGAAAATCTTTAAGAAAAATGGCATAGCTACCCCATGACCCCCCCCCCTACCCCAGCCCATTACCAGCCCCTTTGGGTCTTGTATGGATATTAAGGGGAACCCCGCACATAAAATAAAAAAGGCCCTATATACTCTGAACAGCCGTATACAGGCGGTGCATACAAGACAGGGACTGTAGGTTTGTTCTTATGTAGAATCTGTTTGTAATTTTGAACAGGTACATTGTTGAAGTGTAGCTCCAGACCAAAAATCTATTTTTAAACTTTTTGGAAAACATAGGTAAGGGTTATCACCCCTGTAACATTTGTTTTGCTGTCTGTGCCCCTGTTCAGAACATTTCACCTCACTTTCCGTCCTAATGACAACTGTTTTTGAAATGTGGTGTTTTTCTTGAAACAAGGATTGCTGATAAAGCATCAGTACAGAGGAGACACCTTTCTCCCATATTTATTCTTACAGGAGAGAATTTTCCTTCCTAGTGGTAGATTTCCTCTCACTTCCTGTTGTCTTCTTGCGTTTGCAAGTAGGAGTCGTTTGTAAGTTGGATGTTTGAAAGTAGGGACCTGCCGTATATACTCTGCAGAAATAGGCCCCTTAGTTGTTGGTGTTGGCACAACACTGTAAGCACTCACAGTTACTCTTGGTTGGTGCTGGAACGCCCTGCTGTCAACTATTATATCAGGAATTTTAATTACATATAATTGTTGAACAGTGGTAGTAAAAATTGGGCCTTTGATGGTGGTGCTGGTGCCACAACACTGTAAGCCCTGACAGTTACTCTTGGTGGGTGCAGCAATGGGCCCTGCTGTGAATTATTAGATCAAGAATTGTAATTACATGCCCCTGTTGAACAGGGGCTGAAAAATTGGGCCTTAGGCACTGGTGGCACAACACTGCAACCCTTCACAGATACTGTACTTGGAGCACAGCAATGAGCCCTGTTGCAAAGTATTGCTTCAAAAATTGTAATGACACGCCCCTGTTAAACAGGGGCTGAAAAATTGGGCCTTAGGCACTGGTGGCACAACACTGCAACTCCTCACAGATACTGTACTTGGAGCACAGCAATGAGCCCTGTTGCAAAGTATTGCTTCAAAAATTGTAATTACACGCCACTGTTAAACAGGGGCTGAAAAATTGGGCGTTAGGCACTGGTGGCGGCACCCATAAACAAAAATGATCTTCCAAGCTATCATCATCAATCGTATCATTGAGGACTCGGAGGAGGAGGATAGCCAGTCAACATAACAGCACAGGCACTCAGCATCAGCATCAGTCTTGAAGGGATGTGACATTTTAAAATCAATTAGTCTGTTATATCAGCATCAGGTGTGTGGTAGCTGGTGGTGATCCAAGACTGGTTCATCTTGATGAAAGTCAGTCGATCAACCGAGTCGGTGGACAGGCGCACCCTGTGATCCGTGACAAATCCTCCAGCAGCACTGAATGTGCGTTCCGAAAGAACGCTGGATGCAGGACAGGCCAGTAGCTCAATTGCATACTGTGCAAGCTCTGGCCAGTGATCCATCCTCAAGACCCAGTAAGCCAGAGGATTTTCGGTGGGGAAGGTGTCCAAGTCTGACCTTGCCCCTAGATATTCCTGCACCATGTTTATCAGACGCTGGCGATGGTTGCTGGAACCGATCATACTTTGGGGCTGCGGACTAAAGAATTGTCTGAACGCATCGGTCAGACGGCCACCTTCCCCACCGCTCCTTCTTTGACTGGCCGAAGCCTCAGCAACTCGTTGTCCAGGACCAGGAGTTTGCAACCTCCCAGTCTCTGGGAACGCGTTGCACAGACCTTTCTGCAAGGCCTCCCGGAGTTGTCTCATCCTCTGCTCCCTCTGCGACGGTAACATAAGGTCCGCAACCTTACCCTTGTACCGTGGATCAAGGAGAGTGGCCAGCCAGTAATGGTCCCTCTCCTTGATCCGAAGAATACGAGGATCCTTCCGCAGACTTTGCAGGATCAGGGAGGCCATGCAGCGTAGGTTTGCTGAGGCATTCGCTCCGGAGTCCTCTGGGTCACTAAGGACGACATGATCCGCAGCCACCTCCTCCCAGCCACGTACAAGTCCACTGGTTTCTTGGGACTGTAAATCATCCCTAAAAGACTGCTGCTGATGATGCTGAGTGCCAGCCTCCACCTCCATGCTGACACAATCCTCCTCCTCCTCCTCCTCCTCCTCCTCCTCTTCCTGTGCGATGGGTGGGACAGAAGGAACACTGTCTGGGTAAAGGGGGCCTTGAGAGGCAAGGAAGTCCTCCTCTTCCTGCCTCTGTTCTGCCTCAAGTGCCCTGTCCATTATTCCACGCAGCGTGTGCTCCAACAGGTGGACAAGAGGTACAGTGTCACTGATGCATGCACTGTCACTGCTCACCATCCTCGTGGCCTCCTCAAATGGTGCCAGGACAGTGCATGCATCCCTGATCATGCCCCACTGGCGTGGAGAAAAAAAACCAAGCTCCCCTGACCCTGTCCTGGTGCCGTAGTCGCACAGGTACTCATTGATGGCCCTCTGCTGCGTGTGCAGCCGCTGCAGCATGGCCAACGTTGAGTTCCACCTGGTGGGCATGTCACATATAAGGCGGTTCTTGGGCAGGTTCAACTCCTTTTGCAGCTCAGCCAGGCGAGCACTGGCATTATAAGATCTGCGGAAATGCACACAGACTTTCCTGGCCTGCCTCAGGACATCCTGTAAGCCCGGGTACCTGCCCAAGAACCGCTGCACCACCAGGTTAAGGACGTGAGCCACACAGGGCACATGGGTCAGTTGTCCCTGTCGGAGGGCGGAGAGGAGGTTGGTGCCATTGTCGCAAACCACCATTCCTGGCTTAAGCTGGCGTGGCGTCAACCACCTCTCGGCCTGGCCCTGCAGAGCAGACAGGACCTCTGCCCCAGTGTGGCTTCTGTCCCCCAAACACACCAGCGCAAGCACGGCATGGCATCTTTTTGCCTGTGTACTTGCGTAGCCCCGTGAACGGCTACGGAGCACCGCTGGTTCATAGGACAAACCACAGGAAGAGGCCATGGAGGAAGAAGAAGAGGAGGGGGTGGAGGAGAGAGGTGTGTCACAACCAGTAGTAGCATTTTGGAGGCGTGGCGGTGGGACAACCTCCAACACTACTGCACCTTGTCCTGAATCCTTCCCAGCTGCCAAAAGAGTGACCCAATGGGCCGTGAAAGAAAGGTAACGTCCCTGTCCATGCCTGCTGGACCATGAGTCAGCGGTAATATGCACCTTACCGCTGACCGCCCTGTCCAGCGAGGCCAAGACATTGCCTTCCACATGCCGGTAGAGAGCCGGAATAGCCTTCCGTGAGAAAAAGTGGCGTTTGGGAACCTGCCACTGAGGAACCGCACATTGCACAAACTCACGGAAGGGGGCCGAGTCTACCAACTGAAAAGGCAGCAGTTGAAGCGCTAGCAATTTAGCCAAGCTAGCATTCAACCGCTGGGCATGTGGATGGCTGGGAGTGAACTTCTTTCGACGGTCCAGCAGCTGGGGCAGGGAAATTTGCCTGCTAGAATCGGACGTCGGTGTACTGCTAGCAGAGTGGGCGCAAGTACTTGGCTGTGACACACCTAATTCTACACCTTCATTCCTCTCAGTGCATGTTTCAGAGAGGACTGAAGTTATAGTGGGGTTGGAGATCCCAGCTGATGCGGTGCAAGGAGAGGTCCGCTTTGTTCTTTGGTGTGGGTCTTTGAGGTAGGCTTGCCAACGAGCTGCATGGCAGGTCAACATATGTCTGGTCAGGCATGTGGTACCCAAGCGGCTGATGTTTTGGCCACGCGATATACGCTTGAGACATATGTTGCAAACAGCAGCTGTGCGATCTGATGCACTAGCCTCAAAAAAGGCCCACACCAAAGAACTTTTTGAATGACGGGCAGAGGCAGCGCCCTGCACAGGCGGAGCTCTGCGGTGTGATTCCGTCGGTGTACTGCCCTTACGCTGGCCACCAAAGGGCATCCTGCCTCGTTGGAGATGTGCCTCCTCCTCATCCTCCTCCTCCTCCTCTCTCCTATTAGGCACCCACGTGGAGTCATTGACCTCATCATCCCCTCCCTCCTCATCACTGGAGCCAATCTGGCAGTATGCTGCAGCTGCTGGAACATGACTGCCAGATTGGTGTCCTTCTTGAGCATCCCCTCTGTCTGCTCTCACGCTACTGCCTTCCTCTAGCTGGGTTTCATCATCAGACCCTTCGAAACGCTGGGCATCCTCCTGGAGCATGTACCCAACACTGTGCTGAAACAGTTCGGGGGACTCCTCAGGAGGAGGACATGGTGGGTCTAGGGAAGGAGTGACTGATGATTTGTCTGACATTGATACCAGGGAAGACGACGCTTTGGCAGCTGCTTTTCCAGTACCCTGAGCCTGGGTGAGAGAGGATGAGGAGGAGGAGGAGGGCTTGGTCATCCACTCTACCAAGTCTTCGGCATGATGTGGCTCAACATGTCCAGCTGCCGAAAAGAAGGACAAGCGTGTCCCATGGCCATGTGCTGATGACAATGCACCGCGTCCACGACCAGCACTGTTGCCCCCAGACACAGAGCCTGCTTGCCCTCTTTTATTGCCTCCTGACTGTCTGCCTCTCCTTGTTTGCCTTCCAGACATTCTAATAGATGGCCTGCAGGGAGATGGGAAAAAAGCAATAAGGGCTACCTTCAGGTGTCCTTCTCTGTCCCTTGAAACAAGGACTTTCACAGTGAAAGAAACTGACACTGTCCCTACCTAGAGTTTTCTGTCCCTAGAATAAATGTTTTTTTTAATCACAATATAGCACAAGGACAATTCACTCAATGTCTCTCCAGGTCCCTGGAAACAAGGACTTGCAGAGTGAAAGAAACTGACACTGTCCCTACCTAGAGTTTTCTGTCCCTAGAATAAATGTTTTTTTTAAGCACAATATAGCACAAGGACAATTAACTCACTGTCCTTACAGGTCCCTGGAAACAAGGACTTGCAGAGTGAAAGAAAAAAAACACTCTCCCTACCTACAGTTTTCTGTCCCTAGAAAAAATGTTTTTTTTAATCACAATATAGCACAAGGAAAATTAACTCACTGTCCTTACAGGTCCCTGGAAACAAGGACTTGCAGAGTGAAAGAAAAAAAACACTCTCCCTACCTACAGTTTTCTGTCCCTAGAAAAAATGTTTTTTTTAATCACAATATAGCACAAGGAAAATTAACTCACTGTCCTTACAGGTCCCTGGAAACAAGGACTTGCAGAGTGAAAGAAACTGACACTGTCCCTACCTAGAGTTTTCTGTCCCTAGAATAAATGTTTTTTTTAATCACAATATAGCACAAGGACAATTCACTCAATGTCTCTCCAGGTCCCTGGAAACAAGGACTTGCAGAGTGAAAGAAACTGACACTGTCCCTACCTAGAGTTTTCTGTCCCTAGAATAAATGTTTTTTTTAAGCACAATATAGCACAAGGACAATTAACTCACTGTCCTTACAGGTCCCTGGAAACAAGGACTTGCAGAGTGAAAGAAAAAAAACACTCTCCCTACCTACAGTTTTCTGTCCCTAGAAAAAATGTTTTTTTTTAATCACAATATAGCACAAGGAAAATTAACTCACTGTCCTTACAGGTCCCTGGAAACAAGGACTTGCAGAGTGAAAGAAAAAAAACACTCTCCCTACCTACAGTTTTCTGTCCCTAGAAAAAATGTTTTTTTTAATCACAATATAGCACAAGGAAAATTAACTCACTGTCCTTACAGGTCCCTGGAAACAAGGACTTGCAGAGTGAAAGAAACTGACACTGTCCCTACCTAGAGTTTTCTGTCCCTAGAATAAATGTTTTTTTTAATCACAATATAGCACAAGGAAAATTAACTCACTGTCCTTACAGGTCCCTGGAAACAAGGACTTGCAGAGTGAAAGAAACTGACACTGTCCCTACCTAGAGTTTTCTGTCCCTAGAATAAATGTTTTTTTTAAGCACAATATAGCACAAGGACAATTCACTCAATGTCTCTCCAGGTCCCTGGAAACAAGGACTTGCAGAGTGAAAGAAACTGACACTGTCCCTACCTAGAGTTTTCTGTCCCTAGAATAAATGTTTTTTTTAAGCACAATATAGCACAAGGACAATTAACTCACTGTCCTTACAGGTCCCTGGAAACAAGGACTTGCAGAGTGAAAGAAAAAAAACACTCTCCCTACCTACAGTTTTCTGTCCCTAGAAAAAATGTTTTTTTTAATCACAATATAGCACAAGGAAAATTAACTCACTGTCCTTACAGGTCCCTGGAAACAAGGACTTGCAGAGTGAAAGAAAAAAAACACTCTCCCTACCTACAGTTTTCTGTCCCTAGAAAAAATGTTTTTTTTAATCACAATATAGCACAAGGAAAATTAACTCACTGTCCTTACAGGTCCCTGGAAACAAGGACTTGCAGAGTGAAAGAAACTGACACTGTCCCTACCTAGAGTTTTCTGTCCCTAGAATAAATGTTTTTTTTAATCACAATATAGCACAAGGAAAATTAACTCACTGTCCTTACAGGTCCCTGGAAACAAGGACTTGCAGAGTGAAAGAAACTGACACTGTCCCTACCTAGAGTTTTCTGTCCCTAGAATAAATGTTTTTTTTAAGCACAATATAGCACAAGGACAATTAACTCACTGTCCTTACAGGTCCCTGGAAACAAGGACTTGCAGAGTGAAAGAAAAAAAACACTCTCCCTACCTACAGTTTTCTGTCCCTAGAAAAAATGTTTTTTTTAATCACAATATAGCACAAGGAAAATTAACTCACTGTCCTTACAGGTCCCTGGAAACAAGGACTTGCAGAGTGAAAGAAACTGACACTGTCCCTACCTAGAGTTTTCTGTCCCTAGAATAAATGTTTTTTTTAATCACAATATAGCACAAGGAAAATTAACTCACTGTCCTTACAGGTCCCTGGAAACAAGGACTTGCAGAGTGAAAGAAAAAAAACACTCTCCCTACCTACAGTTTTCTGTCCCTAGAAAAAATGTTTTTTTTAATCACAATATAGCACAAGGAAAATTAACTCACTGTCCTTACAGGTCCCTGGAAACAAGGACTTGCAGAGTGAAAGAAACTGACACTGTCCCTACCTAGAGTTTTCTGTCCCTAGAATAAATGTTTTTTTTAATCACAATATAGCACAAGGACAATTAACTCACTGTCCTTACAGGTCCCTGGAAACAAGGACTTGCAGAGTGAAAGAAACTGACACTGTCCCTACCTAGAGTTTTCTGTCCCTAGAATAAATGTTTTTTTTAATCACAATATAGCACAAGGAAAATTAACTCACTGTCCTTACAGGTCCCTGGAAACAAGGACTTGCAGAGTGAAAGAAACTGACACTGTCCCTACCTAGAGTTTTCTGTCCCTAGAATAAATGTTTTTTTTAATCACAATATAGCACAAGGACAATTAACTCACTGTCCTTACAGGTCCCTGGAAACAAGGACTTGCAGAGTGAAAGAAACTGACACTGTCCCTACCTAGAGTTTTCTGTCCCTAGAATAAATGTTTTTTTTAAGCACAATATAGCACAAGGACAATTAACTCACTGTCCTTACAGGTCCCTGGAAACAAGGACTTGCAGAGTGAAAGAAACTGACACTGTCCCTACCTAGAGTTTTCTGTCCCTAGAATAAATGTTTTTTTTAATCACAATATAGCACAAGGAAAATTAACTCACTGTCCTTACAGGTCCCTGGAAACAAGGACTTGCAGAGTGAAAGAAACTGACACTGTCCCTACCTAGAGTTTTCTGTCCCTAGAATAAATGTTTTTTTTAATCACAATATAGCACAAGGACAATTAACTCACTGTCCTTACAGGTCCCTGGAAACAAGGACTTGCAGAGTGAAAGAAACTGACACTGTCCCTACCTAGAGTTTTCTGTCCCTAGAATAAATGTTTTTTTTAAGCACAATATAGCACAAGGACAATTAACTCACTGTCCTTACAGGTCCCTGGAAACAAGGACTTGCAGAGTGAAAGAAACTGACACTGTCCCTACCTAGAGTTTTCTGTCCCTAGAATAAATGTTTTTTTTAAGCACACTATAGCAGAAGCACAAAACACACTGACACTCTCCCTACCTATCCTTCTCTTTCCCTAAACTAAAGGAATCCAGGTTAAGCAAGAAAGAAATAACAGTCACTGTCCCTGCCTATGCTACTCTATCCCTGCTCCGGAACACACTACACTAGGCCGCCGTGCTGGCGGCCTTTTATAGTGTGGGGCGTGTACTAAACACCCTCAGCAATAATTGGCCACAGGCATCCTGCCTGTGGCCAATCATTGCTCTCCTCGCTGCCGGCGCTGTGATTGGCCAAGCATGCGGGGTCACAGTGCATGCTTGGCCAATCACAGCGCCTGGATGACACTGCGATGGCGTAGTGCATTGTGGGCCGTTCGCGTCACTCGAATTTGGCGCGAACGGCCCAAATCGTTCGATCTTCGTCGAACGATCGAACAGCCAATGTTCGAGTCGAACGTATGTTCGACTCGAACACGAAGCTCATCCCTACTCCAGACGGTCAGACAAGCCTTGCTGGGCCCTATGGCCAGATGCTTCCTCAGCATGCAGTTGTCTATTGTGTACCTCTCTCCTGTATATGTTAGCATCACATCCTGTCCTTGTCTGTATGGCCCCACTCTATAATGACCTATACTGACCCATACATCCACACACCCATCTATTTTCACACACACCTCTCACTCACTCTCTTATAAATCATTGCCGATTGTTCTACTCGACTTTTCATTATGTACAGTTATAATCTCCACCGAGCCGAGAGCACTCCGACATGCAGCAGTTCCAGCTAGACATGTGCCTTCGTTTTCGTCCGAATGCATTTTCGTCCGAATTTCAGGTATTTTTACCGTTTTAACAAACGAAAACGAAAGTGCAGAATCCGAAAACCGAAAGATCCGACATAAACAAAAGCTTTATTTTCGTTTTCTTTGCAACAACAGTTCGATATAGATAGGAGATTCGACATGACGCTGACAATAACAATCTGTGTCTATCGAACCTGTGGTCGAATGTGCCTGACCTTAAAGAGGAAGTAAAGCCAATTTTTTTTTTTTTTAAAACCCTGCAAAAGAAAGGCATCATGAGCTAGTATGCATAGCGTTTATTTCTCTATTCAAAATCAATGATTCCCTATGGGAGCCCATTGATTTGAATAGAGGTCGAATAGCATACTAGCTTATTATGAATGACTTACCTGAGATCGAAGCCCCCGCAGCGGTCCTCGGTCACCTTCGCCGCCGCCGCCATCTTGCCTCGATGTCCCGTCACTGCCGTCAGTGTATCGCCACTCCGGCGCTGTGATTGTCCGGAGCGGCGATGACGTCACACGCATGCGTGCTCGCAGGGCCGCCATCAGGAATTTTGGGGCCCCTTTACACAAGTTCAGACATGGGCCCCCTGGAGCAGAGGAGAACCGAGGGTGGCTGCCACGAATTGAGAAGCGGGGGGTGCCAAGAATTGAGAAGCGGGGGGTGCCAAGAATTGAGAAGCGGGGGGGCTTTGGGTGCTGACGAACAAAAAAAGACAAAATGGGGTTGCCATCCGGGGCCCTGGGAACCTCCAGGCCTCTGGGGAACTCTGGGCCCCTTACAAAAAAATAAATAAAAAATTTAAGTAAATAAATGTTATAAAAAAAGGGGGGTTGCCATCCGGGGCCCTGGGGACCTCCGGGCCTGTGGGGACCTCTGGGCCCCTTACAAAAAAAAAAAGAAATTAAAAAAAGTAATTAATTTTTTTTTTATAAAAAAGGGGGGTTGACATCCTGGCCCCTTACAAAAAAAGGGGGGTTGCCATTCGGGCCCCTGGGGACCTCCGGGCCTCTGGGGACCTCTAGGCCCCTTACGATTTTAAAAAAAAATGAAAAAAAATTATAAAAAAAGGGGGGTTGCCATCCGGGGCCCTGGGGACCTCCGGGCCTCTGGGGACCTCTGGGCCCCTTACACAAAAAAAATGAAATTAAAAAAAAAATATATATATATATATATATATATATATATATATATAAAAAAAGGGGGGTTGCCATCCGGGGCCCCTTACAAAAAAAAGGTGGGGTTGCCATCCGGGCCCCTGGGGACCTCCGGCCCTCTTACAGGTGTACTGCCTGTACCCCCCTGATGGCGGCCGTGCGTGCTCGGGCCGGCAAGATCCCATTCAGTAAACCGGCAATGATGCCGGCCTGCTAGTGCGCATGCGTGTGACGTCATCGGCGCTGTGTTTACCTGTAGGTGCAAGTTGTCTAAGTGGGTTTACAACCACTTTAACTCTATTAGTCCAAGATTATAGAGAGAGAAAAGATTCGACATAGAGAGAAAAGATCGCTGCTGGAATTGGGTGGGGGAAGTGAAATAAAAATTATGATGATGATGAATGTTATTGGCTGATTGTAACCAAAAAGGAGGAGCAGTAAAATAGCTAGAACTAACTTGACAATTCAACATGAACGACGAAGATTGGACAAAGCATCGAAAAATATTCAAACGTCGAATCTGTCATTGAAGACTTATGGTGTCTGTCGAATGTTCAAAGAAGATTCAACGGAGCAGCTAAACTGTACGACGCTGCAATCATACATTTCCGGTCTAATGCTCCGCCCCATAGGCTATAGAAAAATTCTAATGTTGGTTGACTAGTAATAATAATTAATAAATATAATTATTACTAGTGTCATACAACATTAGAATTCTACTATAGCTTGTAGGCGGAAGATTCGACCGGAAATGTACGATTGCGGCGTCGTACAGTTTCGCTGCTCCGTTGAATCTTCTTTGAACATTCGACAGACACCATAAGCCTTCAATGACAGATTCGACCTTAATTCATTCAGATTTTCGGACGAATGCAATTTCTAACGAAAAACGAAATAAATAAAAACAAATTTCGGGAGTAACTCAATGAATTTATTTTTCGAACGAAATTCCGAAATTCCGAAACGAAATATTTCAGTGTGCACATGTCCTGTCCCGATCAATGCCACAAATTGTAAAGTTATTGTGAACACATATCTGCAGCCTCCAGGTTATTGATGAATACGTGTCGCTCTCTGCTACTATACCAGACGTCTAGATTTCAGAGTTTGGCGGCGTTTAGAAGACTTGTCTACAAGCAGTTAAACTCACACAATGCAAAGTAATCATTATTTTATGTACTTTTTCGACAAGTGCAAAACGAAACGTTTCGTTATTTACATAAATTTGTTTAGTTAAATTTGTTTTGTTTATACGATACGAATCGTTTTGAATTTTCGGAATTCGAATCGATTTGAATCGTTTTCTAATTATTTTCGAATAGTATTCTAATTTGAAAAAGTTTTCAAATTCGAATAGTTTTGGAATTCAAAAGGTTTTCAAATTTCGAAATAGTTTTCGAAAAGTTTTGGAATTGGAAAAGTTTTCCAATTTTCAAAGAGAATAAAAGAGAATAGAGAATAAAGGAATGGAATAGAAAAAAATAGAATAGAATAGAAGATAATATAACAGAAAATAAAATAATTAAATATAATAGAGTAAAACAGAACAAAATAGAATAGTAAATAAAAGAACAGAATAGAATGGAGAATAGAATAAAAAATAATAGAACAGAAAATAAAAGAATAGAATATAATAGAGTAAAACAGAACAAAATAGAATAGTAAATAAAAGAACAGAATAGAATGGAATGGAATAGAAACAAATAGAATAGAATAGAATTTTAAAAAAAGACTAGAATAAAATAGTATATATATATCCATCTTCTGAAATTCAAAAAGAAAAGAATAGAATAGAAAATAATATAATTCATAAAACAAAAGAATATAATAGAAACTTGAATTTAAATAGAATAGAAAAGAATATATTAAAATAGAAAATAACAGAATATTATAGAAAAAACAACAGAATATAATAGAAAGAATATAACCATCTTCCTATTCAAATCTATTATTTTCTATTCAATTCAGAACAAATTGATTTTATTTGAATTTTGGGAAATGGTTATATTCTTTCTATACTATTCTATCGTTTTTTTTTAATTCTATTATTTTTCTATTTGTTTATTCTATTCTTTTTCTTTGTAGTCAATAGTTGTATTCGTTTTCAAAAGAAAAAGAAATTGTTACAAACATTATCACACTTATATATAAATCTATAGTTTGAAGATCTTTGCCCCCCCCCCTTTCTATTCAATTATTTTATTTTCTATTAAATAATTGTATCTTCTATTCTATCCTATTCTATCATTTTCTATTCAAATTCAAATTTATTCTATTCAAATTTTAGAATATGGTTATATTCTTTCTATTCTATTCTGTTGTTTTTTCTATACTATTCTGTTTTTTCTGTTCTTTTATTTTCTGTTTTTTTCTGATTTACGCTAATATATTCTATTCTTTTATTTTCTATTATATTCTTTTCTATTCTATTTTTTTCTATCCTTTTCATTTATTTTCTATTCTGTTTTATTCTCTTTGGAAATTCAAAACTATTGGAATTCGAAAACGATTCGAAGTCGAAAAAAATTTGAATTTGAAATTTTTTTAAATTTTAAAACTTTTTGAATTCGGAAACGATTTGAATTGATTCGAAAACTATTTGAATATCGCTGATCGCCGCCATTACTAGTAAAAAAAAAAAAATATTAATAAAAATGCCATAAAACTATCCCCTATTTTGTAGACGCTATAACTTTTGCGCAAACCAATCAATATACGCTTATTGCGATTTTTTTTACCAAAAATATGTAGAAGAATACGTATCGGCCTAAACTGAGGAAAAAAATTGTTTTTTATATATATTTTTGGGGGATATTTATTATAGCAAAAGGTAAAAAAATATTGCATTTTTTTTTTTTTAAATTGTCGCTCTTATTTTTGTTTATAGCGGAAAAAATAAAAACTGTAGAGGTGATCAAACACCACCAAAAGAAAGCTCTATTTGTGGGAAAAAAAGACGTCAATTTTGTTTGGGAGCCACGTGACACAACCGCGCCATTGTCAGTTAAAGCGACACAGTGCTGAATCGCAAAAAGTGGCCTGGTCTTTGGCCAGCCAAATGGTCCGGGGGCTGAAGTGGTTAATTGGACAAGCTGAAGTTAGAAGCTGATTGGCTGCCATACACAGCTGCACCAGATTTTGCACTCTCCAGTTTTAGTAAATCAAGGTTGGTGTGTCTTCTCAGCCAAAAGAGAGATAAAAAATGTACAGAAAAAAAATGAACATGAGCTCTGACCCCCCCCCCCCCCCACCACCACCACCACCTCCCACCTACTAATACCAGCAAACAATAAAGATCCTTATTTTTAGCATTAAGCAAAGAGAGACATGGAAACTGACAAAATTCTGTTCTTGCTGCTTCCCACCATGATAAATGTGCAGAGCAAGGGGGGGAGGGGGAGCAGGAATGATCCCCGAGTGATGTCTTGGGAACAGTGACCCCCCTACATTTATCAAGACTACACAATTCCTAAAGGGCAACTCCAGGGAAAGGGAATCTGTCCGGCTGTGAAGAGAGCTGGGGAAGGGTAATGCCCCATACACACTATTTGATTTTCTGCAGATTTTTGTCTTCAGATTGACCAAAACCATAAAATATGAGGTCAAACCTTAAGAGTTTCAATTTGTATGCAATCAGGCAGGCCCTTGCACTACATGGTTTTGGGAAATCCCGAAGACAAAAATCTGCAGAAAATCGAATAGTGTGTATGGGGTCTTAGAACCTGTTTTAGATTTTATATTTGTTTCCAGTGGTTACTGGAACTCATCCCATCTAGTTCTCGGACCGCGCTTCCTTCAGCCGGCTTCACCCTGCATCTCCTCCTCCTGGTGCTTCACGGCGGCTTCCCCTGCGTCTCCGCCTCCTCGGCGGCCAATAGGATCGCTTCTCTCTCGGCCAATTGGGTGACGGGTTTCAGGACCCGCTTCCTGATTGGCCGAGAGAAGAATCAGGAAGACACTAGTTAAAACTAATTTGTTATTTTCACACTACTGGGTGGGCTCAGGGCGCAGTACTCTGCGCCCCGAGCCCAACCTTTTTTGAAGCCTATTGGCTCTAATCACGTGCTTGTAAAATTTTTTAAAAAAAAACCCTATTGGAATTCATGCATCTGGCGCCCTGCATGTCGATTAGGGGGATCAAGGAAGGAAAATGCTTCAGGTGAGCAATCACTGCAGTCCGGGTGTGCTGGGTGTAAGCCACGGCTCGCCAGCGATGAGCAATGAAAAGAAAAGAACGGCTGCACACCAAAGAAACGTTCCAACGTGTTTATTCCAAAATAGCAAATGACAACCAACAAGACAGAGCGCCTGAACCCAGGAGGTAACACGTTTCGCCCTGACCTCAATGCTTCTTCAAGCCATTTGTTTGAAGAAGCACTGAGGTCAGTGTGAAACGCGTTACTTCCTGGGTTCAAACACTCTGTCTTGTTAGCTGTCATTAGCTATTTTGGAATAGACACATTGGAAGGTTCCTTTGGTGAGCAGCCATTCTTTTCTTTTCTTTTCATGTAGGTTAGGGGGCCGGACGCATGGAAAGGGGGGACGGCGCCGTGCGCCCTGTATGGAGAGGCCGCCACTGTTAGTTTCCTTTGTTTTTGGAAAGACTTTCCCTGACTTCCTGTGCGGTCACTGAGACATTGGAAATAGGGAAAGGTGGCAGATTTGTATTGCTTTCTCTGCCCCATTGTATATGTGGTCACCAGGACAGGAAATCAGGTAAAATCTCCCCAATAGGGACACAAACGGCAATAAAAAAATGACAGAGGTTAGATACCTAAAAAGCTATTTTGACCTAAACCAAGCTCTCTCTCTCTCTCTCTATATATATATATATATATATATATATATATATATATACAGTATATAGGTCTGGTGTATGTATAGAGAGAGAAGACTTGCCTGGAGAAGCAGCATGGAGAGGTGTAAACACCATTATAAGTGTCTCCAGCTCTTGTAATAACAGCAGTAAAATATATAGTGGAGGGAATGGGATTATTTATGTTGCATTGCACAGAATTCCTGCCATACTCCTCTGAAGAGCTCTGAAGCAGATTGTCTGCAAGGAGAAAGGAGAAGAGACAAGACAGAAGCAAGATCCCCTGACAAGGAGATAAGAGCAGACAAGAGCAGGCCTGGGGAGAGACAAAGGAGAAGAGAGGACATCTCCTCCACCCAGAATGAGGAGTTCTGGGGGTGATGATGGAGCCCCTCCAAGGACAGGTGAGTGTGCAGCCATCTTCATGATTGGGCCCTCCAGCCCTCATCTCCTGTCCACTTTCTGGCTTTGTGGGAGATTTACTAAACCTGAAGAGTGTAAAATCTGGTGCAGCTGTGCATGGGAGCCAATCAGCTTCTAACTTCAGCTTGTTCACTTAAGCTTTGACAATAAAACCTGGAAGCTGATTGGTTTATATGCTGAGCTGCACCAGATTTTGCACTCTCCAGTTTTAGTAAATCTCCCCAATGTGTCTATTGCAGGATGGAGATTTGTAGGTTGTCACTTCTATGTATTATTTCAGAAATTACTCTTTACCGGTGATCTCTTCTTTTCTGGCAGCAGCAGTGTGTCTGGGACTTGTAGTCCCACAATATATGGAGGGCAACCTCTCAGAGACCTCTTACAGCTGGAGAGGGACATGTCCCCCGATTGTAGGTTATTACCTTACAGGATATTAAATAATATTGCATGACATTCTATACTCCTGGATCAGCATTTTCGAGGTTGGGGTCACTTCCTGCCCCTCCCCCTTGTACACCCCTCTCACCTCCTCTAATTCAGTATTATTGATAACAGGTAATTTTGTAAAAAATAATCTCACAATCAGGTGAGCCCAAATTTTAGTTGTTTGACTCATTAGACTCATCAGACTCATCAGATCATCAGAAATATTCAAATATTATTTTTAAACCGATGAATTCCAGGCAGATGAGCCCTCAGAACCTGTAGTCATCCCCCCTGAGCACCCTGTGGGGTACATTTCCAGTCTCCCCCCCCCCCCAGTCTGGGCATCATATTCCCCAGCTGCCCCTCCAGTAGTGCTGACCCTGGGGGGGGGGGGGGGTCTTATCTCACACTTGTCTGTCTCTCCCCTGTCCGGATCACACACAGACCGATGTCATTGCGTCGATAATCCGCTCAGCTTTCTGGATAAGTATTTTCCGCTTCATGGAGATTTAACGAGGGATTGCACCGATTTTATTGTGTAATAAACATTTATCACCACTTCACTCTGCGGATTATAAAACCCAGGCAGAGATGTGTCCATGAGAGAGAAAGAAAGATAGAATATGGAGAAGAGAGAAAGAGAGAGAGAGAAACAAAGAAAGAATGGAGGAATGAAAATGGTGACAAGAAAGAGAGAGAGAGAGAGAGAGAGAGAGAGAGAGAAAGAATGGAGGAATGAAAATGGAGACAAGAAAGAGAGCGAGAGAAAGAAAAAGAAAGAAATAATATGAAGAAAAGGGGGAGAGGAAAAAATAGAAAGAACGATGGAATGAAAATGGAGAGAAGAAAGAGAGAGAGGGAAAGAAAAGAAGAGAGAAACAAAAGTAAAGAAAGAATATGCAGAAAAGAGAGAGACAGAGAAACAAAGAAAGAATGTATGAATGAAAATGGAGAGAAGAAAGAGAGAGGAAGAAGAAGAGAGAAGGAAAAAGAAAGAAATAATGAAGAAACGAGAGAGAGAGAGAGAAAGAATGGAGGAATGAAAATGGAGACAAGAAAGAGAGCGAGAGAAAGAAAAAGAAATAAATAATATGAAGAAAAGGGAGAGGGGGAGAGAAAAAAATAGAAAGAACGATGGAATGAAAATGGAGAGAAGAAAGAGAGAGAGGGAAAGAAAAGAAGAGAGAAACAAAAGTAAAGAAAGAATATGCAGAAAAGAGAGAGACAGAGAAACAAAGAAAGAATGTATGAATGAAAATGGAGAGAAGAAAGAGAGAGGAAGAAGAAGAAGAATAGATAGATAGATAGATAGATAGATAGATAGATAGATAGATAGATAGATAGATAGATAGAAAGAATACATGGATCAACTTATATCTATAGTTTAGGGATTTGAGTAGTTCATATTAATACACACACAACTGAGAGGTCGGTAGTATGGAGCAGAGGTAGGTCCATGCCTGGTGTAGATAGTTTAGTACAATCAGCACACAGACAGGCAGAGATCTCCAGGTCACCCCGACTAATTTTTGGTACAAATTAAATAAAAGGACAAGTGTAATCCGAATTCTGATTGGATGAAGATTGGCCGGTGATTCGATCGGTCATATCTCTCTTCTTATATTAGTCGGATCGAATTCTCCACAGAATCTTCCCTGAGAGCCGGCTGAGTTATTTAATAATAATAAGAAAAATTATTATTGTTATTATTATTATTATTATTATTATTATCTTATCTTCTATAGTAGTAATGGTAATCTGTGTATTAATATACTGTAGTAATAATTATAATGCGCCCAAAAAGTAATGTATGAAGTATATTTTTTTATTATATCGGTGAGTGGAGTCTGGACAGAATTATATTACTTCATAATCCCCCATATCATCATCATCCTGCTATCATCATTATTATCCTCAAGTTTTATTTAATTTATAGATAGAAATTGTCCCTCCTGTGCTTCCATGTATATGCTGTTTATTGTAGATTGTTATTATAAATTATTTCTTATTTCTTTCCGGTTCGTTGTAATCGTATTATATAGGGCAGAGTGGAGGGGAGCATGGGGATATATATATATATATATATATATATATATATATATTGGTGTATAACAGGAGACTTGTCCAATTCCTTCTAGATGCGCAGTTCTTCTTATATTGTTATTATTATTTTATTATTAATAATAATAAAAAAATATTAATATATACCAGCCCTGTGTCCGTGTCCATCTCATAACATTTGTTGGATATTTTTCTGTATCAGGAAAAGAAGAAAGAATTTATATTAATTATATTATATTATAATACAGTATTATATTGAGGATTATTACATTCCGGGGTAGGTTGTATTGCAGCCGTCTCCTTATCCAGAATTTGTATTATAGATTGTGAGCCCAGAGATCCATAGTGTGTTTTCTAGGGGCCCGGGGCCCTTATTGGGTGAATGCATCATTAAAATGCATATTTGTATTGGGGTGAGAATATCGCTGCTGTGTATCCAGAACTACAGAGACCTCTATGGTCCTTTGCTGGATTATTTTTTGGATTTGTTGTAGAAAACTGTATATAGGAGTTCTGTATATTATAACATGTTCGGAGGGATATCCAGATGTGTTTAGAGAATCGCAGAATTCTCTGTATAGTAGGATTTGTAGAAATATCTGGAGAGGATCGCATGGTTTTTCTCTGTATTATAGAATTTGTAGAATGATATCGGTGTGTATCCAGAATTTCAGTATTCTGCATGGACATAATACAGTAGCTGTGTAATAGACATATTATACTAACATTAGCTGTGTATCCAGAATTGCAGAGAGCTGTTTATGTATTAAAACAGTAACATTGTAGATGTGTATTCAGAATAGCTGAGTTTTATATGTATACAGTGACATTATCTGGGATTGCAGAGTGCTGTATATCTATGTATAGGTGTACCATTATCCAGGATTGTAGAGTGCTGTATAGATATATATATATGTACAGTATAGGTGCACTATTATTCAGGATTGCAGAGTCCTGTATAAATATCTGTGTATAGGAGTGTTTTTATGATTACAGAGTTCTGTATTCCTATACAGGAATACAGAATATATATTGTATAGTTGTACCATTATCTAGGATTGCAGAGTTCTGTATAGATATATACTGTATATGTATAGGTGGACCATTATCAAGGATTGCAGACTCCTGTATAGATATCTATGTATAGGTGTAACATTATCCAGGATTGCAGAGTTCTGTATGGATAGATATGAGTATAGGTGTACCATTATCTAGGATTGCAGACTCCTGTATAGATATCTATAGGTATACCATTATCCAGAATTGCATAGTTCTGTATAGATACATATGTGTATAGGTGTACTATTATCCAGGATTGCAAAGTACTGTATAGATATCTATGCATAGGTGTACTATTATCCAGGATTGCAGAGTTCTGTATAGATGCATATGTGTATATGTGTACCATTATCCAGGATTGTAGACTCCTTTATAGATATCTATAGGTATACCATTATCCAGGATTGCAAAGTTCTGTATAGATACATATGTGTATAGGTGTATTATTATCAAGGATTGCAGACTCCTGTATAGATTTCTATGTATAGGTGTGCCATTATCCAGGATTGCAGAGTGCTGTATGGATATCTATGTATAGGTATACCATTATCCAGGATTGCAGAGTGCTGTATAGATACATATGTGTATAGGTGTGCCATTATCCAGGATTGCAGACTCCTGTATAGATATCTATGTATAGGTGTGCCATTATCCATGGATTGCAGAGTGCTGTATAGATACATATGTGTATAGGTGTACCATTATCCAGGATTGCAGAGTGCTGTAAGGATATCTATGTATAGGTGTGCCATTATCCAGGATTGCAGAGTGCTGTAAGGATATCTATGTATAGGTATACCATTATCCAGGATTGCAGAGTGCTGTATAGATACATATGTGTATAGGTGTGCCATTATCAAGGATTGCAGACTCCTGTATAGATATCTATGTATAGGTGTGCCATTATCCAGGATTGCAGAGTGCTGTATAGATACATATGTGTATAGGTATACCATTATCCAGGATTGCAGACTCCTGTATAGATATCTATGTATAGGTGTACCATTATCCAGGATTGCAGAGTGCTGTAAGGATATCTATGTATAGGTGTACCATTATCCAGGATTGCAGAGTGCTGTAAGGATATCTATGTATAGGTGTGCCATTATCCAGGATTGCAGAGCGCTGTATATATATCTATAGGTATACCATTATCCAGGAT